>OZ012738.1:605588533-606188533 GCA_963859935.3 Lathyrus sativus
AAGGGGTCAACAAGGGGAATGATACCATAATGGAAATGTGTTTTGTAAACTTCATTTCACTTTTAATTATGATTAAAAAAACTCATTCAAGTAAATATAGTGTTTATGCATGCTTGAATACATTTATACATATGATGTGATGAAGCTTTTACATGTGCATGGCTTACATACACGAGATCTACACAATGCATTCCACTATTTTTGGTTTTGATGATTGACCACTCTACACTATGCTCTATTACTAAGTATGGGTATATTTTTTTATTATTAATTATTAAAAAATATATCAATGTACTTGTTCTACTGAGTGATTTCAAATTTTACATTGCTTAGAAGTTTATCAAAAGTTTATATGAAAAGACACCTGTCACTTTATAAACAAGTTTCGTAAGGATGAGTTATTGATGACAGTTTGTTATTACATGATTTTTATAGATATTTGTGATGGATTCGATGAAATTTCAATTTAAAGATGAGCTAAATATGAATAAGTATGAAGAAAATGAAGAAGTCGAATAAATAGAGCAAAACCAAAAAATCAGGAAGAAATTATGAAGAAACGAGTATTTTTCAGCATGCATCTTGACGTTTGTCCAGTAAATTGATCATATCTGAAGTTTCGTAACTCGTATTTAGACGCTTTTTTTGTTGCAAAATGCAGCTAAAAGAAATATCTAGCTTCTGGAATAATCACGCGCGCGATGGAAAGTATTGAGCGTGCGATGCAGTGTATTCAAAAATCACGTGTGCAATGGAAAAATCACGTGCCGATGAAGTTGTTTTATGGGCTTTTCTGACAGGTTTTGACTGCTTTGAAAGGGGAAGTTTGGTACTTTTTCAAGGGTTCTGCAACTTTACCCAAAAAGTGACGATTTACAACACCGAAAGACATATTTGGAGAGCATTTGAAGCCATTAGAGGCCAATTCTTTAAGGGAATTCTTATGCAAACCTCTTATTATTATTTGGTATTTTAATTTGAATTATGAGTAGCTAATTCTCTCTAGGTTAGGTTGTGTTTGATGAACCTATTTTGATATTGTTGAGACACATGTTTGATTTGATATTGCATGCGTAATTTGATTTGTAATTCTATTCAATTGCACCTTGTTCTTAATGCTTTTCTATGCGAGATACTCTTTTAATCTGATTTTGGGAACATAGAGAATATTGACCATTAGTCTATGTGTTTGACCTAGGGCAATTATTGTGCTTACGCTGGTGAATTAGGGTTATGAAACTCTAAGTAGTGGCTTATGAATTAATTGTCTATTGCATTGCCTAATTTTTGTGCTTATGTGTTTGGTCGGCGTCAGTATTTATGGTGAATTGTGCTTAATTAATGAGTTTATGGGATTTAATTAATTAATTAATAGAAATTGAGAGAATAGTAAAGGTTGGGGTAAAAAGTGAACATAATAGAAAATGATGTGGTTAGTCAAGGAGAGCTTATGTTTTAGCTGGACCATAATTGAATTAAGAGAAATTTAATTAGGTTATATTATACATTTGGAGAATTAGATTAAATAAGGGTTTTAGAGCATTTTGTCAGTAATGTGAAAAAGAGAAGAATGAGAGTAAGGGCATTGAAGAGTTAGGGCTTTAGGGGAGGAGTGCTTGCTTGTGCTTTTGCTAATTTTACAAGGTTGGGGGATTATTCCTCTAAGGGTGACTTGATCATAAAAGGGTAGAGAGGTTTCCCTTAATCTCCAATATGATTTTCTTCCTTTTGTTGCAACTCGAAAATGCAACGACGGAGAGGCGAGAACGGAAAGACAGAAGAGTCGCCATCGAACTTTATTTATCCCGTAAGGGGAAACGAAAACATCGAGAAAACCTTAAGATGTAACAGATAAGATGGTCTCGCAACCAAGAGAAAGGGTTCGGAAGCCGGTTATGCGACGGGAAGGTATTAACACCCCTCGCATTCATCATACTCGATGAGAACCATTTGTTTGTCTATGCATGAAAGTATCTGCTAAAGGGTATTGCTTTAAAGAGTGTTCCAAGAGGAGAGAGAAAGGTAGGAAATAGGGAAAAGAGAGATAAAGGGGGAGAAGAGTGACTCGGTAGGACTTCGCGGGCCTATGCCTACATATTCTCAACAGGTATGACAAAGTTAGAGTCAACATAGTTCGGAGAACCACGGGTAAAAGATGGGAAAGTGTGCTCGGCAAGGATTGGGGCCCTTGTGCCTACGTATCTTTACCTTAAAGAAGTGAAGATTCAGAGAAGCCATAGTTCGGCCTATGGTTAACTGGGAAGTTCTAGTAGACGATGCTAACATATGCATTCTAGCAGTTAGGTGTATTGCAGCTCGCTTGTGGAGTCTTAGGCGTTACCTGTTTGCGGTAGAACAAACGTAGCATGTCCTTCTTGAAAATAGATGATTTTTGCCAACGAGGCGAGATGTCACATTTGATTTGTGAAAATTATTTTTTAGGGCTGAAATAGATCCTTGGATAGTAACCCCTTGCGGGTAGTACCCAATTCTTTATCTCAAAGATTTATTGTGAAAATGGCGTGGCAAATATAGTCACGTCTTCGTATTAAAAGACGAGTATCGAGACCACACACTCTACAGTGAGTATCCTGACACTCAGAGAGGAAGAAGTTTGCACTCAATCCTCTCTCTTTAGTTCAATACAAAGAGAACTTCATTCTCTTATTAAAGATGTTTTGATCTTGAATGATAAATGCTTTACGACAGTGAACCCTAAAGGTAATGTCAAGTACTCGGGATAGGAGAAGGCCTACGCCTAACCACTCCACAACCATCCAAGTTTATTAGGAAAAGAGTTTGAAAATGCGCCTAGTACGAGACCAATGTTTTTAGATACAAAAAGAAATGGAAAAAGGTTGTAAAAGAGAAAAGGTGGTGAATTGGTTTAACAATTTCTTGAGAAAATCCGCTTGACGTTGGATCAAGGGTTTAATTGATATTCGCGTGTAAAAACCATGGTAGAATGGAGTTTGAAAATGGCTCAACGAAAAGTCGAGGGTTTTGATTGAAAATGGAACCGGCTTGAAGATGAGTCAAGGGTTAAGTTGTGAGAAACGATACTAGTCCCTGGGGGTGCTCCTAATATCGAAACCACAGTGAAGTGCAATAGTGTGTGCGATAGGTTGATAGCGAATGCGGACGAGCACTCGACTTACAGAGGGGTGTTTGAAAATGGCTCGATGACGAATTGAGAATTAATTTGAAAACAGTTATGCTAGTCCTTGGGGATGCTCCTAGAAGATAAACCACAGTCAAAGAAATACAAAAGTGTACATCGGAAATGGGAGAGGGGTACATGCAAATTACACGGGATTGCACGAAATAAAATGTCTCATTGTCAGGTAGCCCAAGAGGAAACTGTGTGTGTGCAATGTGTCCTAAACTAAGGCTTGAGCAAAATTTGAACACAACTCCAAGCTAGGTTTCTGACAACGTCTAAAGATCTATCACTCGGACAAACAACCAATAGTCCACCAATTTAGGGTTTTATGGTTTCGATAGTTGTTAGGTGTTTTTGAAAGAAATGTGAATAAGAGACGAAATGAATATGAATATATATAGGATATGAATAATATACAAGATGTATGACAATATATACACGAATATTCACAATAATGTATTAAGATAAATATCAACGAGTATATGAACAAGATAATATAAATCAAGATAATATCGACTGAAAATAAAACAGTGGTATATTTGAATGGAAATAAAGCAGTTATATATTGACAGAAAATAAAGTCAGTCGTTAGTTTATTATTGAATTGAATCGGGATAAAATGTAATGATAAACCGTCGTACCTCGACTTATGATGAAAGTCAAACTATAGGAGATCGCATAAATTGATATTCGTGATAAAAACAAGATAGAGAAATGATATTGAGGATCATTCTCTAATTAAATCGTGTCGCACGGACAAAAGAAGGGCGGGATCTCATCTTAATCACAAACTCTTGTTAATTAATTAATGGTAACCTCTCACGATCCCAAAGTATAGAAAAATGATCCAAATGATCATTTCTACAAATTTGAAACAATGAAGGTTATCAACCTCAAGAATCAACGTTCACGAATCGAAAGACTTCATAGATCAAAAAAATGAAATAAAATCGAAATAAACGAAATGGAATAAAATCTTTAAACCAAATATCACCTTTTTTCTATTTTTACGAAGTAAATTAAAATGTTTTTTTAGAAATAAATAAAAAGGAATTAAAAGAAATAAAAATAAAAAAAAAAATTAAAAGGGTGTGAATATAGAAATGAGGGTATATGGATAACATATGGGTGTGAATTCAAGATACCCCCATGGGCCGAGCCCGTTATCTAGCAAAGCTCACAATGTCCATACACACACAAAAACGGTGAGAATAAAAATTAAAAAGAAGCTTGAAATCCAACGGGCCGATCCATGAAGCCCACTCCAAAACCTACTCATAAAGGAGATGAGGTCAATGCGAAGCTTTGTCAGCCACGTGCTTGGAATTAGCAAAAGATGATCTGAAGAAGAACATAACCTACCGCATCGTGTTCAATCTTTTCCAATTCCAACTTGTTTCTCGCCATCTCTCTCGCTCATGATACAATCATTTCAGGTTTGTAATTTTCGTTCTGGATTGGTTTGGATTTACATCTTGGTTCACTCAATTCTTTCCTCTCACAATTTTGATCTCTCGTTTTTATCTAACTTATGAAATTAGTCTTTCAATTTTAAATTCAAATAACTTTGGTTTTCTTCTAACATTTTTTCATAAAAAATTAATGAGATGTTCGACCTAAAGTTTTAGGGTATGACCGACCAAAGATTTAACCCACCCAATAGTGAAATCTTGCAAATTAAGCAGAAATGGCTCCCATAGAAAGTACATAATGGAAATGTGCATCCACATAATAAGTATCATGTAGAGTAATGTCTATCCCTGAATGTATCAGGACTTTTACAGTGTGTCCTCATATGGTGAACAAAAAGATGAACCCTAAAACAAATAACATGGGTGTTTTGTATTGTATTGAACCCCCCCTATGGGTGAGTCCTCCTATGGGTGTTTTCTTAATGACTTTTTATAAACAATAGGCTAAATCACAATTTTGATCCCTCAATTTCATCTAACTTATGAAATTAGTCTTTCTATTTTAAATTCTAATAGTTTTTATTTTCTTCTCACATTTTTTCATAAAAAATTAATGAGATGTTCGACCTAAAGTTTCAAGGTATGTCCGACCAAAGATTTTTCCCACCCAATAGTGAAATCTTGCAAATCAAGAAAAAATAGCTCCCATAGATAGTACATAATAGAAATGTGCTACCACATAATAAGTATCATGTAGAACAATGTCTAGCCCTGAATGTATCGGGACTATTCTAGTGAGTCCTTTTATGGTGAACAAAAAGATGAACCCTACAGCGAATAACATGGGTGTTTTGTATTGTATAACACCCCACCCAACCCCTATGGGTGACTCCTCCTATGGTTGTTTTCTTAATATATTGTTTTTAAATAATAGGCTAAATCACAATTTTGATCTCACAATTTTATCTAATTTATGAAATTAGTCTTTCTATTTTAAATTCAAATAGTTTTTATTTTCTTCTCACATTTTTTAATAAAAAATTAATGAGATGTTCGATCTAAAGTTTCAGGGTATGTTCGACCAAAGATTTACCCACCCAATAGTAAAACCCTGCAATTACAGCAAAAACGACTCCCATAGAAAGTACATAATGGAAATGTGCAACCACATAATAAGTATCATGTAGAGCAATGTCTAGCCCTGAATCTGTCGAGACTATTCCAGTGAGTCCTCCTATGGAGAACAAAAAGATGAACCCTACAGCAAACAACATGGATGTTTTGTATTGTATCTAACCCCCCCCCCCTCCCCCCCCCACCCAATAGTAAAACCCTGCAATTACAGCAAAAACGACTCCCATAGAAAGTACATAATGGAAATGTTCAACCACATAATAAGTATCATGTAGAGCAATGTCTAGCCCTGAATCTGTCGAGACTATTCCAGTGAGTCCTCCTATGGAGAACAAAAAGATGAACCCTACAGCAAACAACATGGATGTTTTGTATTGTATCTAACCCCGCCCCCCCCCCCCCCCCCCCCCCCCCCCTCCCCCCCCCCCCTCTCGTATGGGTGTTTTCTTTATAATTTTTTTTAAATAATAGGCTAAATCATAATTTTGATATATAAATTTTATCAAATTATGAAATTAATCCTTCTATTTTAAATTCAAATAGTTTTTGTTTTCTTCTCAAATTTTTTCTTAAAAAGTTAATGAGATATTCGATCTAAATTTGCAGGGTATGTCCGACCAAAGATTTTACCCACCCAATAGTGAAATCCTGCAAATAAAGCAAAAACGACTCCTATAGAAAGCACTTAATGGAAATGAGCAACCACATAATAAGTATCATGTAGAGCAATGTCTAGTCCTGAATGTGTCGAGACTATTCTAGTGAGTCCTTTTATGATGAAAAAAAAAGATGAACCCTACAACAAATAATATGGGTGTTTTGTACTGTATAACCCCCCCACCCCACCCCTATGGGTGACTCCTCATATGGTTGTTTTCTTTATATATATATATATATATATATATATATATATATATATATATATATATATATATATATATATATATATATATATATATATATATATATATATATATATATATATATATATATATATATATATATATATATATATATATATATATATATATATATATATATATATATATATATATATATATATATATATATATATATATATATTTTAAAGAATAGGCTAAATCACAATTTTGATCTTTCAATTTTATCTAATTTATGAAATAAGTCTTTCTATTTTAAATTCAAATAGCTTTTATTTTCTTCTCACATTTTTTCATAAAAAATTAATGAGATGTTTGATCTAAAGTTTCAGGGTATGTCCGACCAAAGATTTACCCACCCAATAGTAAAATCCTGCAAATAAAGAAAAAACGGCTCTCATAGAATTTACATAATGGAAATGTGCAACCACATAATAAGTATCATGTAGAGCAATGTCTAGCCCTGAATGTGTCGAGACTATTCCAGTGAGTCCTCCTATCCTGAACAAAAAGATGAACCCTACAGAAATAACATCGGTGTTTTGTATTGTATCGAAACCCCCCCTCCCTATGGGTGAGTCCTTCTTTGGGTATTTTCTTTATAATTTTTTTTAAATAATAGGCTAAATCACAATTTTGAATCTCAATTTTATCTAATTATGAAATTAGTCCTTCTAATTTAAATTCAAATAGTTTTTGGTTTCTTCTCATATTGTTTCATAAAAAATTAATGAGATGTTCGACCTAAAGTTTCAAGGTATGTTCGACCAAAGATTTTACCCACCCAATAGTGAAATCCCGCAAATAAAGCAAAAACGACTCCCATAGAAAGTACATAATGGAAATGAGCAACCACATAATAAGTATCATGTAGAGCAATGTGTAGTCCTGAATGTGTCAGGACTATTCTAGTGAGTCCTCCTATGGTGAAAAAAAAGGATGAATCCCACAGCAAATAATATGGGTGTTTTGTATTGTATTGAAACCCCACTTTTTGGTGAGTCCTCCTATGGGTTTTCTTAATAATTTTTATAAATAATAGGCTAAATCAAAGTTTTGATCTCTCAATTTTATCTAAATTATGAAATTAGTATTTCTTTTTTAAACTCGAATAGTTTTGGTTTTCTTCTCACATTTTTTCATAAGAAAAATAATGAGATGTTCGACCTAAAGTTTCAGGGTATGATCAACCAAAGATTTTACCCACCCAATTGTGAAATCTTGCAAATAAAGAAAAAATGGCTCCCATAGAAAGTACATAATAGAAATGTGCAACCACATAATAAGTATCACGTAGAGCAATGTCTAGCCCTGAATGTATCAGGACTATTCTAGTGGTCCTCATATGGTGAACAAAAAGATGAACCCTACAACAAATAACATAAGTGTTTTGTACTGTATAACCCCCCACCTCTCCCCCCCCCCCCCCCCCCCCCCCCCCCACACACACACACACACCCCTATGGGTGAGTCCTCCTATGGTTGTTTTCTTAATATATAAATTTTTAAATAATAGGCTAAATCACAATTTTGATCTCTCAAATTTATCTAATTTATGAAATTAGTCTTTCAATTTTAAATTCTAATAGTTTTGGATTTCTTCTCACATTTTTTCGTTAAAAGTTAATGAGATGTTCGACCAAAAGTTTTAGGGTATTCCCGACCAAAGATTTTACCCACCCAATAGTGAAATCCTCCAAATAAAACAAAAATGGCTCCCATAGAAAGTACATAATGGAAATGTGCAACCACATAATAAGTCTCATGTAGAGCAATGTCTAACCCTGAAAGTGTCGGGACTATTCTAGTAAGTCCTCCTATGTTGAAAAAAAAAATCAATCCTACAGCAAATAATATGGGTGGTTTGAATTGTATTGAAACCCCCTTATGGGTGATTCCTTATATGGGCGTTTTCTTAATAATTTTTTATAAATAATAGGCTAAATCACAGTTTTGATGTCTCAATTTTATCTAATTTATGAAATTAGTCTTTCTATTTTAAATTCAAATAGTTTTCGTTTTTTTCCAACATTTTTTCATAAAAAATTAATGAGATGTTCGACCTAAAGTTTCAGGGTATGTCCGACCAAGGATATTACCCACCCAATAGTGAAATCTTACAAATAAAGCCGAAACGGCTCCCATAAAAAGTACATAATTGAAATGTGCGCTACATAATAAGTATCTTGTAGAGCAATGTCTAGCCCTGAATGTGTCGGGACTATTCCAACGAGTCCTACTAAGGTGAACAAAAAGATGAACTCTACATTAAATAACACGGGTGTTTTGTATTGTATCGAACCCCCTATGGGTGAGTCCTGTTAAGGGTGTTTTCTTAATAATATTTTATAAATAATAGGCTAAATCACAGTTTTGATCTCTCAATTTTATCTAATTTATGAAATTAGTCTTTCTATTTTAAATTCAAATAGTTTTACTTTTCTTCTCACATTTTTTCATAAAAAAGTTAATGGGATGTTCGACCTAAAGTATTAGGGTATGCCCGACCAAAGATTTTACCCATCCAATAGCGAAATCCTCCAAATAAAGCAAAAATGGCTCCCGTAGAAAGTACATAATGGAAATGTGCACCACATAATAAGTATCATATAGAGCAATGTCTAGCCCTGAATGAGTTGGGACTATTCTAGTGAGTCCTCCTAAAGTGAACAAAAAGATGAACTCTACATTAAATAACATGGGTGTTTTGTATTGGATCATACCCCCTATGGGTGAGTCCTGTTATGGGTGTTTTCTTAATTTTATTTTATAAATAATAGGCTAAATCACAATTTTGATCTCTCAATTTTATCTAATTTATGAAATTAGTCTTTCTATTTTAAATTCGTATAGTTTTGCTTTTCTTCTCACATTTTTTCATAAAAAAGTTAATGAGATGTTCGACCTTAAGTTGTAGGGTATACCCGACAAAAGATTTTACCCACCCAATAGTGAAATTCTCCAAATAAAGCAAAAACGGTTCCCATAGAAAGTACATAATAGAAATGTGCAACCGCATAATAAGTATCATGTAGAGCAATTTCTAGCCTTGAATGTGTCGGGACTATTCCAGTGAGTCCTCTTATGATGAACAAAAAGATGAACCCTATAGTAAATAACATTGGTGTTTTGTATTGTATCGAACCCCCCCTCCCCCCCCCCCCCCCCCCCCCCCCCCCACTTATGGGTGAGTCTTCCTATGGGTGTTTTCTTAATAATTTTTTATAAATAATAGGCTAAATCTTAGTTTTGATCTCTCAATTTTATCTAAACACTACTACATAAATGATTTTTGGCAGCGCATGAAAAGACAACACTTTTTGAAAAAGTGCTGCTAAAGAGTCAAGAAAAAAAAGAAAAAAAATAGTAGACTTTAGACAGTGCTTTTAGAAAAGTGTTGCTAAAGGTGGTGGTTATTGTTAACAATAGAAAGCACTTTATAAAAAGCACTGCTACAAGTAGGCCCTAAGAAAGTGCTGCTATAGGGTCACCTACGAAAGCGCTTTCAAAAAGCGCTGCTAAACGGGTAATTCCAAGAAAGCGCTTTTAAAAAAGCGCTGCTATAGGTGGTACAAAAGACAACGCTTTTATAAAAGCATTGTTATAGGTCCTGACTTAGCATACCTTAGAGAGCGCTTTTATAAAGCGCTGCTAAAGGCCATGCAAAAGCGTTGTTGTCGGATTAAGTGGCATAAATTTTAAAAAAAAATCCAGAAAATTCATAAACAGAAATAGTCGTGGTTTTTGGCATTCTTACGCTCGCAACCCATAAAATAACGCAGCGAATACCTACGTCCATTGCTTCCAGCCGACCGCCTCTGTCCGTCGCCGTCTTCCATTTCCGCCTCCGTCTGTTCGTTTTGACGGTCTGTCTTCGTCCTCCACCCATTCTGTACGAAATATACAGGTTTGCTTCGAACCAATCTCGCAATGTTGTTATTTGTTTCATACTGTTATCTTTCTATGCACATCAATGGTGAAAAACGGTTGTTAACATTCTCACAGTTTCTTATTACATTTTATTTCTATATAGCAGTTGTAAAGTTGTTCTGCATATTCCATCTCAGTTTCTTATTACATTTTATTTCTATATCAGACTTCGACTTTCATTCACACAACATTGTTACATTTTATTTCGGTTTTGACTGTGTTGAGTAGTTTGTTTCGGTTTTGATACAATATTAACATTTTGTTTAGGTTTGATATTGTTTCCACTATTTTGATACAACTTTGGACATCCTGTATTTTCTGCTTTTATTTTGATGCAAGTTGAACATATAGTTTTTTGCTTTGATTTTCGATGCTGAATATGTCCAATGCCATGCCATGTAGAAATTTGTTAAAGAGTTAACAAAGTTAGAAATTCTAGTAAAGTTAGTTGTTAGGAGGCAATTAAATTGAATTTGAGGTTAGTGAAGTATTAGTTGTAAAAATGGAATGTTGGTTGTTAGTGTTGTTGTTGATGTTAAAATGGAATGTTGTTGTTGATGTTAAAATGGAAAGTTGTTGTTGTTAGTGTTGTTGTTGATGGAAAAAAAATAATGTTAATGTTGTTGTTGTTAGTGTTGATTCTAATGATATTGTTGTTGATATTGTTGATGGAAACAAATGAATTAATTTTGTATATATGTTAATTTTATTGTTGTTGATGGAAATTTGAATTAAAGTAAATGAATTATTGTTGTTGATGTTTTTGATGTTATTGTTGTTGATGAAAGTAAATGAATTATTTATGTCTGTTAATTTTGATCGTTTCCAAGAATTATTTAATGTTGATGATGTTATTAATTTTGTCTGTTATAGGGGTTACCTTTGTAGAGCAAGATTGTGATCGTTTTCAAGAATCCTATTGTGTAGTTCTAGAAGTTGGTGATTTCTCTACAGGTGCTACATGTATTCGCTATTTTTGTTTAACTTTCTTAGTTTAGTTTAGCCTACTTAATTAGTATGTGTAATACCCCAAATTTTACCCTTTCTTTTTTATTTTTATTTTAAATTCTGATTAACTTAATAAATTAACCTCTTTTTTTTTTAAATCTTGTTTTTTAACTAATAATAATTTAATTAATATTTTTTTTATAACTTTACTAATGTTTTTTTATTAACTTTTTTTTTTCTATTTAGTTTATTTATTTAAATCATTTTAAGCTCTTCTTACTAACTTTTAGGATTTAGATTAAAATTTAACTTTTTTTTTCTTTTCTTTAAGAGTAAATTTTTTTATAACCTTTTTTAATTAATTTCTAACACATTTTTTTTAATCAAATTCTATTACCTTTTTAAAATTAAATCTTTTTTCTAACTTTTTTTTAAAAGATAAATCCTTTTTCTAACCCTTTTTTAAAGTTAAATCTATTTCTAACTTTTTTAAAGTTAAATCTTTTTTTCTAATTTTTTTTAAAAAAATCAAATCTTTTTTCTAACTTTTTAAAAGTTAAATCCTTTTTCTATCTTTTTTAAAGCTAAATCTCTTTTTCTAACTCTTTTTAAAATTAAATCTTTTTTCTAACTCCTTTTTAAAGTTAAATCTTTTTTCTAACTTTTATAAAGTTAAATCTTTTTTTCTAACTTTTTTTAAAAAATTAAATCTTTTTTTTCTAACTTTTATAAAATTAAATCTTTTTTTTCTCTAACTTCTTTTTAAAATTAAATCTTTTTTTCTAACTATTTTAAAAAATTAAATCTAACCTTTTTTTATAAATTAAATCTATCCTTTTTTTTTTAAATTAAATCTAAATCTTTTTTGACACCATCCTTTTTCAAATTAAAATTCTAAATTCCTTTTAAAATTAAATTCTAATGCCATTTTATTTTCTTTTTTAAAATTAAGATCTAAATTCCTTTTAAAATTAAATTCTAACAGTTTTCAAAATAATTCTAACATTTTTTAAAATCAACATTCAAATGTTTTTTATTTTAAAATTCTAACTCATTTTTTTTAAACTTAAAACTCTAATTTTTATTTAACTTGAAACTCTTATTTTCTTTGCTAACTTTTTAAATTTAAATCCAATCCCAATGAATTTCAGATGGAGCAAAATCAAATCAATCAGATCATATCATCATCATAAGAAAATCAGATCTAAATATCAACATCACCATCATTGAATCAAATCTGAAATCATCATAAAAATTCATTCAAATCAAATCAGAGATTGAAAA
Source organism: Lathyrus sativus (assembly GCA_963859935.3). Lineage (NCBI taxonomy): Eukaryota > Viridiplantae > Streptophyta > Magnoliopsida > Fabales > Fabaceae > Lathyrus > Lathyrus sativus. The sequence goes on from OZ012738.1 coordinate 605,601,304, forward strand.
AGATTGAGATATTCAAATCAAATCTGAGATTGAAAAAGATTTAAAAATCAAGTATAAAAGGACCCTCAGAAGCAACAAAACGGGGAGATCGACAAGCATCAAAAACTCTTACAGTCTTCATCAAAAGTAACTAACTCTTTTTTTTTTTATTAAAATTCTAACCTTTTCTCTTTTATTTTCAAACTTTTATTTTTATTTTCTAACCTTTTTTTTAAAAACCAAATTTCGAAGTTCTAATTTTTTTGCTAACTTTTAATTCTAACTTTTAATCTATTTTCTTTTTCTTAATCACATTAAAAACTCTAACTTTTCTAAATTTCACCCAAAAAAAAAACCTAATTTCATTCTAACTCTTTTCTTATTACCTAAATTCTCACCGTCTCAAAACATTCATCACTTAACTTCTAATTATCGTCAACTCCAATTTTCATCCTTCATTCCTAACAGTATTCTTGATTATCCATGAACCTGTTCACTAATATTTATTTATTTATTTTTGTATTTGTACATAATCTAACATCATCGTTGCTATTTCATATTCCATTATCACTTGTATATTATCGCCATCTTCTTTGCATATCAATTTTCATTGTTTATTAATTTTCCGCTAACATCCTCATTTTTAAGATCCAAATTTCTAACTTTTTTTCTTGTTTCGTTAAAATTATAATTTTCTACTTAAATTCCTAACATTCCCGTCTAATTTTTTTGTTTAACCCCGTATAATAACAGTCTCGGTTTATTTTGGTTTTTTGCAGCTGACTAAGTTCAATTGATTTTATTTTCAGTTTAAATATTCAATTATCATATTTGTAACTGCTTATGGGATGTAATTTTGCGAGACAATTGTCGCATTTATCTTTCCGCACTTTATGTTCTGCCATTGTATGTTTATCGCGTCTTTACCAATAATCTCACTCCTCCGAAGGAATTAGGTCTAGCCGTTTGACCGCCGTATCAATAGTCCTCACCTTCAACCCTTACACCTTTTCAACCCTAAATTTTCACAAATGTCTCGCCGTAGGCAAGATTACAATTTTACCCCTAGCATTAGGTCAAAGAGCCGCCGCGCTCATTTTAGGGTTTCCCGCCGCGGAATCCCTTACCTAATTTAACCCTAATTACAACTTAACATTTCAACGTAGAGATTTGGAGTTTCTACACTCCGCGTAAGCGTGTCCTTAAGATGCGTTTATTCCCCTTGAGACCTTGACCACAGTCAAGAAGTCTCTAACCTCCCTTTTGAGGGGAACTACGATTACTCTGATTCCACTCCCGTAAGGATACGTAGGCACAAGATGCGATGTCTTGCCGAGTAAACTTAGAATTAACCCCTTAGGTTTATTTTCTCACTTTTAATCCCTTTGTACATATACCTTAAGCAAATGAATAAAGCAAATAGTAAACATCTGAACAAAAGGTTCCTGTAGAGTACTACAGAAGTTTAGGGTGCTAATACCTTCCCTAAATTTAACCAACCCCCGAACCCTAGATCTTTCCCCGCATTGTGTTTACGATGTAAAATAGGTTTTCCCTCTTTTGACCTTTTCCTTCGGATAAATCAAAGAGCGGTTGTGAATTGAATTGCGATTCAAACTCATTAATAGTTTGATATCCTATTTCCACCGCAACAGAAAATGGCGACTTCACTGGGGAAGAAGTAAATTTTTGAGGGTTATCCCTAATTTGTTCATATCTATTGCTACTTGTTTGTTATTTTGCATGTATATATTGTACTCTGATTTTGGGATGGTTCCTTGTGCTGTGAGATAAGTCCTACGCCCGGACTAGTGACATTATTATAGGATGGGGATATATTCGATGAGGCTTATAGGGAGTTGAATCCCGACCAAGCTGATTCGAGAATCTCCGCTCAGTTGAGACCCTTTCGAAAATGGTTCGGTTGAACGAGTAATCGCGAAAACTTTTTCCATGGTCGATTGGAGTCTGTGATATTGAGGACCGTAGTACCTTAACACCACCTTGGCCTTATTTAAGACGTAGTGCGGGAGCTATGTGGGAGTAATCTTACAATGGCTGCTACGCGATACTACACTCAAAAGAGGTTCTCTTGAGAATATTATTAACCCCTGAGTCAGTCGGAAGGTTGATAATATCCGAAAGATGGGCTGATGACTTTGGGCACTTTGTAGAACCTTGTTCGGCAGGTACAACTAACCTATAGTACACTCCTTTTGGGATGGGTAGACCTTGACCCCGCTCACGTTCCTTTAACCTAGGACTTTGTGTGTTTTCATGCATTGCATCCATGAAGCATCTCATTGCATTGTATTTCATGGAGTTCAAACATCATTTATGGATATCGCGGGATACCGTAAATAAAAAAAATAATAAAATGAAAAAACAAGAAAAAGATTTCCTTGGTACCCCACGACATTCATAAATGTTTGAATTCCATGAAATCTTCATTTACATCCATATTTTAGCATCATTTACTTTCTTGCATTGCACGTGTCTTCCGTTTTCTCATGTTTGGTTCTCTCGCCTTCCAGTTTCGTCACCCTGAGTTCTCGGCACCAATACAACACCAGAGCTCAAACTCGGAAGAGAATGGAGGATCAGGCAAAAGAGATTGATCGCCTTAGCAATGAACTTGAAGACCTTCGAGGAGGTATGGGGCGTATGATGGAATTGTTACATGTCATGAATGCTAAGATGGATACCCAGCCCACTGTTGTTTCCGAGATTACCGGCGTTACTGTGGACCCTCCACCAAGTGTGACCGTAGCAAGGGACCCACCTTATGGTCTTGCTCCCGGTTTTGTGCCTCCTCAAGCCACTGTTCCGATTAATCAGCCTGTTCAGCAAGCCATGCCTTTATTCTCTGAAGTTTCTAGGGGGGTTCCTATCTTTGCGCCACCTGTTGTACACACTCGTGCGCAACCGTACTTCAATGAGACAGTTTTTGATAATCTTGATGAGAATTTTGAGGGCTATGAGAAACATGATAAGCTTCGTGAGGAAGTAAACACCATCGTCCAGAGATTGAAAAAGGTAGAGGGTGATCAAATTTTTGGGACTGCTGCAAGGGATGTTTGTTTGGTCTCGGGTTTGGTTATTCCCCCGAAGTTCAAAACTCCGAATTTCGATCGTTATGAAGGTGCCACCTGTCCTAAGAGTCATCTGATCATGTATTATCGCAAAATGGCTGCCCATGTTGAGAATGATAAACTGATGATTCATTGCTTCCAAGATAGTTTGAAGGGTGCTTCCTCCAAGTGGTATTTAACTTTAGACCAGTCCCGCATTAAGAGTTTTCAAGATTTATCTGACGCTTTCATCAAACACTACAAGTACAATATGGATCTGGCTCCTGACAGAAGACAGTTGCTGAGTATGTCACAAAAAAATTCTGAGTCATTCAAAGAGTATGCCCAAAGGTGGAGAGAGACTGCTTCGCAGGTAGAACCTCCTTTGACCGAGAAAGAGTTAGCTGATTGGTTTGTCGACACGGTCCGTCCAGAATTTTACGAGAGAATGGTAGGTAGTGTGACTTCCAATTTCTCCGACATCGTTGCTGTGGGTGTCAAGATTGAATTGGGTATAAAAAGTGGTAAAATGACAAATAATCATGGTGCTTCTAAGGATCAGCCGAAGAAACCTCCGTATAGCTCCCAGAAAAAGAAGGAGGGTGAGACTAATGCTATATCCTCTGGTAGACCCAGAGAACGCTTTTATCGACACCCACAAAGTTATGCTCAACCTCAAGGGTACCCAGTCCAATATGCTCAACAACCCTATGTGGCAGCTATTACGCCTTCTTTCAATCAACAGGTTCCCATGTACCAACCTATGCAACAACCTCCTGTTTATCCGCCTCCTGTCAACTACCTACAGGCGCCCAACGCTCCTGCTCCTCAACAGCCAAAGAGTCCGGCTCCTCGCCAGAATATGCCGAACAGAAGAACGTATAAACCTTGTCCGCCGATTCCGATGACTTTTACCGAGTTGTATCCCTCTTTGGTCAAGCAGGGTCTCATCACTACCCGGGCTTTGGGTCCGCCTCCTAATCCTCTACTCGCCAATTACAACGCCGCTGCTCATTGTTTATTTCATGAGGGTGCGCCTGGTCATGATCTGGAGAATTGTTATGCTCTCAAAAATATTGTCAGGGATTTATTGGAAAGGAAGATTTTGTCATTTGAAGATCCTCAACCGAATGTTAAGAAGAACCCTTTTCCTAACCATGAGAGTGTCAATGCCATTAGTGCTGATTCGGGAGAAGGTTACGCCCTTGACGTTGAACAGATTAAGACTCCTCTCAAGATGTTCCATTCAAAACTGTTTGAAGCCGGTTTGGTAGATACTTCCCATATTGCGTGCGTAAGTTGTGAAGGCAGTATTAAGGGTTGCGTGTTGGTTCAGAATGATGTTCAGAGGTTAATTAATGAGGGTGTTTTACAAGTGACAAGCCAATACAAGAAAGAGGAGGTCGCTGTGGTTGAGCCTGTCTTCCATCAGCCCGAATCAAAGGGTAAGGTGCCAGTGTTTAATCTATCAGGGGCAGGTTCCGCCAATCTCGTGTTCGATATACCGAAGTCGTATATCCCTGAGGTGAATCAGCCTAAGCCTATAGTTATTCGAAGACCAAGTCCGTTTCCTTTCAGTGATCCTAAAGCTGTGCCTTGGAAATATGACGTGACGATGATTGACAAGGAGTCTGGGAAGGTTATTCCAAATGAAGAGGTTAAGGGCACGGTGACCAATATCGCAGAGGTAAGCAGGATGACTCGCAGTGGCCGTGTGTATACTCCCCATTCCAATGAGGTCCCACCCAAGGAAATAACTAGTGTCCCAATACCTGCCAAAGACAAAGGGAAGGGAGCTGTTACGAATGATGAAGATGCTGAGTTTTTGAGGATCATCAAGAAAAGTGACTATAAAGTTATTGACCAACTTCGTCAAACTCCTTCCAAGATTTCGATTTTATCTCTGTTGATGAGTTCACCCGCTCATAGGATGGCCTTGCAGAAGGTTTTGACTCAAGCACATGTGGATCAAGATATCAGCACCAGTCGGTTTGATAGTGTAATTGCCAATTTAACCGCCTGTAACACCCTCAGTTTCAGCAATGAAGAGTTACTGAAGGAGGGTCCGAACCATAATCGTGCTTTACATATATCGGTAAAATGTCAGGAGGACAATTTAGCGAGAGTGCTAGTGGACACCGGATCTTCTCTGAATGTTCTACCCAAGAGGGTTCTTGATAAGTTGGCTTGTAAAGAGACTGTGTTGAAACCTACTCCTTTGGTTGTCAAGGCTTTCGATGGCTCTCGTCGATCGGTAATGGGGGAGGTTGAGCTTCCTATCCTGATCGGCCCGCAAGTTTTTAATATCACGTTTCAAGTCATGGATATTAATCCCAATTACAGTTGTTTACTTGGAAGGCCATGGATCCATGCCGCTGGGGCAGTAACCTCAACTTTACATCAGAAGATGAAGTTTGTGATTGATGGAAAGTTGGTTATTATACACGGTGAGGAGGATCTGATGGTCAGTAACCTGTCTTCTTTCCGTTACATCGAGGCCGATGAGAATGCTTTAGAAATCTCCTTTCAAGCACTTGAGATCGCCAATGCCGTTCTGCTAGAAGTCGAAGAGACAGTGGGTCAGGGTAATCCATCTTTCGCATCACTGAAGAGTACCAAAGCAACAATTGACAGGGGCATTCCCGAAGGTTGGGGAGAGGTAATCGATGTCAAGACCAAGACTGATCGCTCTGAGTTGGGTTACAAACCAACTCAGAAGGGAGCTGCCACAATTGACGAAGGGCGTCCGAAGGTTATCCAAGAGGTATTTGTCAGCGGAGGTTTCCAAGTCAATGCCATCAGTAACTGTGAGGAAAGTGAGGAGCTGAGCAACCTGGTGTTTAAGGGTGATGCAGTTTTGAACAACTGGGAGGCCGTAGAGATCCCTGTTATTTTTCCCTTGTCAAAGTAATTTACTTTTTAAAAAGTTTCATTTACATTTACAAATAAAAATCCGTAGCTCTGCCCAAGGCTATAGGGTCTTTTATTGGGCCACCTTTCATTCCTAAAAAGATATTAATAAAAGCATTTTGTTCAATTCCACCTTGTTTCATTTGCGTTTTTCGTTTTCACCTTTAAAAATGAAATTGGCAACCTTTTTCAAAAAAAAAATAATAATAATAAAAAACAGCATTTCATTCTTACATATCTTCGAGCATTTTAATTAAGTAAGCCTTCCATCATGCAGAGATATCGTAAACCCTGTTGGATCCAATGACTTTACTGACACTCCTGACTGGGATGCACCCATCAATCAGGCTGAGGACGAGGGTGAAGAAGATTTTGAAGTACCCGCGGAACTGACAAGATTGATTGAGTACGAGTACACAGAGCTTCAACCGCATAAAGAGCAGGTGGACTTAATTAATCTCGGTACAAATGAGAGCAAGAAAGAGGTCAAGATTGGTGCAATGCTTGGGACGGAGATTAGGCCGAGGTTGATTGAGTTGTTAAAAGAGTATATTGATGTGTTTGCGTGGTCGTATCAAGATATGCCGGGCCTGAACACAGATATTGTTATTCACAAGTTGCCACTTAAGCCAGATTGTCCACCTATCAAGCAGAAACTCCGAAGAACGAGACCCGACATGGCTTTGAAGATTCGAGATGAGGTTAAAAAGCAGTTGGATGCAGGTTTCTTGGCGGTCGCAAAATATCCAGATTGGGTTGCCAACATCGTGCCAGTGCCTAAGAAGGACGGTAAAGTTAGGATGTGCGTAGACTACAGGGATCTGAACAAAGCGAGTCCGAAAGACGATTTCCCACTGCCACATATTGACACACTGGTAGACAATACAGCCAGTTTTGCGTTGTTCTCATTTATGGATGGTTTCTCTGGTTATAATCAGATCAAGATGGATCCAGATGATCGAGAGAAGACTACTTTCATTACTCCTTGGGGAACCTTCTGCTACAAAGTCATGCCCTTCGGTTTAAAGAATGCAGGGGCAACTTACCAACGCGCTATGACCACTCTTTTTCATGATATGATGCACATAGAGATTGAAGTGTATGTGGACGATATGATAGCCAAATCTCAGAGTGAAGAGGAGCATCTAGACCATTTGTTGAAATTGTTTGAACGACTCAGGAAATATCAGTTGAAATTGAACCCTGCTAAATGTACCTTCGGTGTCAGATCTGGAAAATTGCTTGGTTTCATTGTTAGCCAGCGAGGGATTGAGGTGGATCCTGACAAAGTCCGAGCCATTCAAGATATGCCAGCTCCGCGAACCGAGACGCAAGTTAGAGGTTTTCTGGGACGGTTGAATTATATTTCCAGGTTTATCTTCAATATGACCGCTACTTGTGAGCCGATATTCAAGTTACTTTGCAAGGGGCAGACAGTTGAGTGGAACCCTGATTGTCAGAAAGCGTTTGAGAAGATTAAGGGTTATTTGCAAGATCCCCCTATTCTGATCCCGCCCGTACCTGGAAGACCGTTGTTTATGTACCTTACTGTTCTTGAGAAGTCCATGGGTTGTGTGCTTGGACAACATGATGAGACTGGGAAAAAGGAACATGCGATTTATTACCTGAGCAAGAAGTTTACCGATTGCGAAAACAGATACTCACCATTGGAGAAAACTTGTTGTGCATTGGCATGGGCCGCTAAGCGCCTTCGGCAATATATGGTCTGTCATACCACATTGTTGATTTCTAAAATGGATCCGATCAAGTATATTTTCGAAAAACCTGCTCAAACCGGGAGGCTAGCCCGTTGGCACATGTTGTTATCCGAATATGACATCCAGTATGTACCCCAGAAGGCGATTAAGGGTAGTATCTTATCTGATTATCTTGCAGACCAGTCAGTTGAAGATTATGAACCTCTTAAGCTCGACTTTCCTGATGAGGATATTTTGTTGATTAAAAGAGATTGTGAAGAGCCAGATCCGAGCGAAGGTCCAGAACCAGGTCTTTGGTGGAAGATGATGTTTGATGGCTCCTCGAATTTCAATGGGCATGGTATAGGCGCCGTTTTGATGAACCCAAAGGGTGGATTCACTCCATTTACAGCGAGGTTGGACTTTGAGTGTACTAACAACGTCGCAGAATATGAAGCATGTATTCTTGGCCTCGAAGCAGCGATTCACCTCCGAATCAAACTTCTTAAAGTAAGTGGTGACTCAGCCTTGGTTATTTACCAGGTACAAGGCAAATGGGAAACGAAGAATGAGAAGCTGATCCCTTATAAGGACTATATTATTGAGCTGATCAAGTATTTCGACGAGATAGAGTTCGAGCATGTTCCTAGATCCGAGAATCACGTAGCTGATGCTTTAGCCATGTTAGCATCCATGTGGAAAGTTAAATTCGTTAATGAAGCACCTCTTATCCATATTGAGCGCAAGGTTGAGCCCGCTTATTGTCAGATGGTCGAAGAAGTTGAGGTGGATGAAAAGCCTTGGTTTCATGATATCAAGAACTATCTCGTCAAGCAGGAGTATCCCGATGGTGCTACTGGTCTGGACAAAAAGACATTGAGAAGACTGGCGTCCAAATTCTTTATCAGTAATGGTGTGTTATACAAGAGAAATCACGACATGGTTCTGCTCAGATGTGTTGATAAACGGGAAGCGGACATGTTACTACAGGAAATTCATGAGGGGACCTTCGGAACTCATGCCAATGGTTATGCTATGTCCAAGAAGATGTTAAGGGCTGGGTATTACTGGTTAACCCTGGAAGCCGACTGCATCCAATACGCTAGGAAATGCCATAAGTGCCAAATTTATGCTGATAAAATGCATGTACCTCCGTCACCGTTGAATGTGTTGTCTTCACCATGGCCGTTCTCTATGTGGGGCATTGACATGATTGGGGCAATCGAGCCGAAAGCTTCTAATGGTCATCGTTTTATCCTTGTTGCCATTGATTATTTCACCAAGTGGGTAGAGGCTGCCTCCTACACCAACGTGACCAAGCAAGTGGTTGCCCGATTCATCAGGAAAGAGATCATCTGCCGTTATGGAGTCCCAAGCCGGATAATAACTGACAATGGCACCAATCTGAATAATAAAACTATGAAAGAGCTGTGTGATAGTTTCAAGATCACTCACCACAATTCTTCTCCGTACCGTCCTAAGATGAATGGAGTCGTTGAAGCTGCAAATAAGAATATCAAGAAGATCCTGCAAAAGATGGTTGTGACTTACAAAGATTGGCATGAGATGTTACCGTTTGCTTTGCATGGATACAGAACCTCAGTGAGAACTTCGACAGGGGCAACACCTTTCTCATTGGTGTATGGAATGGACGCTGTGCTCCCCATCGAAGTAGAGATACCTTCGTTAAGAGTGTTAATGGAGGCTGAACTTGAGGAAGCTGAGTGGGTTCAAGACAGACTGGATCAGTTGAATCTCATTGACAAGAAGCGTTTGACAGCCATGTGCCATGGACAGTTATATCAGAAACGGATGAAAAGAGCGTTTGATAAGAAGATCCGTATCCGTGAGTTCCGTCAAGGAGAGCTCGTACTCAAAAAGATCTTACCAGTACATAAAGATATGCGTGGAAAGTGGATGCCCAATTATGAAGGCCCATTTGTTGTAAAGACCGTTTTCTCTGGAGGGTCTCTGATACTTACGACAATGGACGGTGAAGAACTAGCACATCCCGTGAATTCTGATGCAGTCCGAAAATATTATGCCTAAAAACCCGCTAAGTCGAAAACCTGCAAAAGGCGACTTAGGCAAAAGTAAGGGTTGAAAAAAAAATAATAACAAAAAGCCCGCTAAGTCGAAAACCTGCAAAAGGCGACTTAGGCAAAAGTAAGGGTTGAAAAAAAAAATAATAATAACAAAAAGCTCGCTAAGTTGAAAACCCGAAAGGGCGGCCTAGGCAAAAAAGAGCGTCCCGGTGGATTGAAAACCCGAGAGGGCGGTCCAGGCAAAAGTTAGGGACAAAGGCATTTCATTGCATCAGAAGACACTGATTATCTCGAACACACTTTCCGCATAAGAGCCATGTGTCATTTCATCCTTGCCCAAAGCAGGATTCTGGATTAGTCCTAGTTATTAGTGTCAGTAGGTGTCATTGGATTCGATGTAACTTTTTCCCATGTTGCCAATTTCAAAACATAATCATCTGTGGAGCTATGCCTTCAGCGAGCTACCGCCCTTTAAATAAAAGAAACCATCTCGTTACTTACATTCCTTGGTGCATTTCTCTTTGTTTTCTATTTGTTATGCAAAATGCGTTTATTCTTAAAATTTGAAAATAAAAGGTGCATTGTAGATTTTTCAAAACTGTTTTTCAAAACAAATTTGAAATGTAATAAATTACTTTGACTAGTGGAAATTCCGAAAGGATCTCTTCATTCCCCGGAAATATCATTATTGCAGAAACACTTTCAAACCATTGCTCTAACACAGTCCCCAGAGAGACTATAAGCTGACAACTTTTTCTTGGGTAACTCAAAAGTGTCCCTCAGGTTTTCTTCTCCCCATGTGAAGACGTGATACTGTACACCAAAGCAGATTACCTTCTCCCCAGAGAATTCAGAACTTTAAAACCAGATTTGGTTCTACCATTGATCTTTCTTACCCATGATGACATATTGGTTGCAGAGAACGCAGGGTATTTCCGTCGAGATGTTTATTTCATCTCTCGTCCCGTCTCTAGTCAGTTTCGTCAGCATACGCAAGGGCATAAGCATCACATGCCTATTTCATTACATATTCATTACATATTCATGGCATACTCATTACGTAACGATTAACTACATACATAGACATTAACATACATTCACATTAACATATGCATTAGCATTCACAGGTTCATTGTGTTTCACCATCGTTTGATTGTTACCGCCGAGTAACTGGGTTGTCCATTCTCTCCAAATAGATTGTCAGCCCTAAGCATAAAATATTTACTTGTTTCCAGTTTCCCCACAGAGCTCGATCCTCGTGGATGACAGTTACTTCAGCTATCTTTCCTCGACAGGATAAGGTATTTACCCTTCGAGTTCATTCCCTCGATGGAGTCTTGATTACCAGTCTTCTTTCTAGCTTGATCCTAGATTGAATCTCAGTCTTGTCGGTCGCCGAGCCCAACCAGACGTGCATTTATTTTGCACCATCTAAAGGTTTTCACCATACCATGCCAGATACGCGACTATCTCGCTTGAGAAGGTTATCACTGTACCCGAACGTGCATTTATTTTGCACTATCTTTCAAGAAAATCAACTACAATCATTTACAGATATACGCCAGTTCACGCCTGGAAAATCTATCAATACAATACTTTACAATCCTACATGTTACAACACTTCACAACACTTTACATCTTACAACATCGGTATACAACATTTCTCACCTAAGAAACCGATCCTATCTTCGTTATGACTCGCAGCAAATGGCCATCTCCATGGAGCAGTTGGGCTTCCATTTACCTGTCGTCTTGAAGTACGGGGAGGTTTGAGCGGAATCATATTCAGGAGAGCACGATTCTGAAGTATGAAGAAGTTCATTTATCCTTTAGTAAAAGAAGAAACCAAATCGTATTCAGGAGAGCACGATCTTGAAGTACGGGGAGGTTTGAGCAGAATCATATTCAGGAGAGCACGATTCTGAAGTATGAGGAAGTTCAGTTTACCCTATTCATATTCAGGAGAGCACGATTCTGAAGTATGAAGAATTTCATTTACAAGAAAGAGCCGAATCATATTCAGGAGAGCACGATTCTGAGTTACGAGGAAGTTCAATTAGCCCTTTTCATATTCAGGAGAGCACGATTCTGAAGTATGAAGAAATTTCAAGAGCCAAATCATATTCAGGAGAGCACGATTCTGAAGTATGAGGAAGTTCAACTAGCCCTTTTCATATTCAGGAGAGCACGATTCTGAAGTATGAAGAATTTCATTTACAAGAAAGAGCCGAATCATATTCAGGAGAGCACGATTCTGAAGTATGAGGAAGTTCAGTTTACCCTTTTCATGTTCAGGAGAGCACGATCTTGAAGCATGAAGAAGTTTATTTATCCTTCAGTAAGAGAAGAATCAGAATCGTATTCCAGGCGCCGACCTTAAATGCGAGAAGATTTATTTATCAGATAAGCAGCAGCCTCTTTATTTGAGTGCTTATCCATTTTGGCATATAAGTCCCTTCCAACGATGAGTGACAATTCTCCCTCAAGAAGCTTATCAGGGCATTTCCCATTAAAGTCCGTTTATTTTGGCATACAGCCGGTCTTTACCCTGTATATATGATATGGATTTCTGAAAAGTCCATTCGATCCCATCACGAAGGATAGTTTATAGAAGCTTGGATGTTATTCTTTGCTCAATGCTCCAGCATTCTGTAATCGATCTTGCAGTCGTGTAGATCCAGTCTCATTGTTAGACATTCCCAAGTGGAGGCCATCGCATAAGCGCCATCACTATTAAGGGTTTTTTTCTAACCACTCAAAGTCCATTTATTTTGGCATACAGCCGGTTTTTTTACCCTGTATATTTGCTACGGATTCCCGAAAAGTCCGTTTGATCCTGTCACGAAGGATAGTTTACAGAAGCTTGGATGTTATTCTTTGCTCAATGCTCCAGCATTCTGTAATCGATCTTGCAATCGTACGTGATCCAGTTTTATTTTTAGATTCCCTAGTGGAGGCAGTCTCATAGGTACCATCTCCATTTGAGAATCTCGTTCCTTTTCTAAAAATGACAATTGGTCGTGTTCGCACCAGTTGAACATCATTCTAGAATTCCCCAGTGTTGTACTGTGTCCCAGCGCGTCGTTTTCCCCAGTGTGTTCTTCTCGTAGCGTCTGTCCCTGTGTCGTCGCATTCGTCAGCATTTTCGCATTCATCATTCCAGCATACGCATCACATCATATTCACGGCATCATCTGCATTAATCTGTTCTCGCTTTGTCCATAGCATTGCGTATCGCCACATATAAGGGCAAAATTTTCGGTTATCTATATTTAAATCCCTCCACCATGATTCCTCGAGTCTCCGCCACTCAAATCATCCGGTGTAGCTATTTAAATAGGGGCAACTGTAATACCCCAAATTTTACCCTTTCTTTTTTATTTTTATTTTAAATTCTGATTAACTTAATAAATTAACCTCTTTTTTTTTAAATCTTGTTTTTTAACTAATAATAATTTAATTAATATTTTTTTATAACTTTACTAATGTTTTTTTTATTAACTTTTTTTTTTCTATTTAGTTTATTTATTTAAATCATTTTAAGCTCTTCTTACTAACTTTTAGGATTTAGATTAAAATTTAACTTTTTTTTTCTTTTCTTTAAGAGTAAATTTTTTTATAACCTTTTTTAATTAATTTCTAACACATTTTTTTAATCAAATTCTATTACCTTTTTAAAATTAAATCTTTTTTCTAACTTTTTTTTAAAAGATAAATCCTTTTTCTAACCCTTTTTTAAAGTTAAATCTATTTCTAACTTTTTTAAAGTTAAATCTTTTTTTCTAATTTTTTTAAAAAAAATCAAATCTTTTTTCTAACTTTTTAAAAGTTAAATCCTTTTTCTATCTTTTTTAAAGCTAAATCTCTTTTTCTAACTCTTTTTAAAATTAAATCTTTTTTCTAACTCCTTTTTAAAGTTAAATCTTTTTTCTAACTTTTATAAAGTTAAATCTTTTTTTCTAACTTTTTTTAAAAAATTAAATCTTTTTTTTCTAACTTTTATAAAATTAAATCTTTTTTTTCTCTAACTTCTTTTTAAAATTAAATCTTTTTTTCTAACTATTTTAAAAAATTAAATCTAACCTTTTTTTATAAATTAAATCTATCCTTTTTTTTTAAAATTAAATCTAAATCTTTTTTGACACCATCCTTTTTCAAATTAAAATTCTAAATTCCTTTTAAAATTAAATTCTAATGCCATTTTATTTTCTTTTTTAAAATTAAGATCTAAATTCCTTTTAAAATTAAATTCTAACAGTTTTCAAAATAATTCTAACATTTTTTAAAATCAACATTCAAATGTTTTTTATTTTAAAATTCTAACTCATTTTTTTTAAACTTAAAACTCTAATTTTTATTTAACTTGAAACTCTTATTTTCTTTGCTAACTTTTTAAATTTAAATCCAATCCCAATGAATTCCAGATGGAGCAAAATCAAATCAATCAGATCATATCATCATCATAAGAAAATCAGATCTAAATATCAACATCACCATCATTGAATCAAATCTGAAATCATCATAAAAATTCATTCAAATCAAATCAGAGATTGAAAAAGATTGAGATATTCAAATCAAATCTGAGATTGAAAAAGATTTAAAAATCAAGTATAAAAGGACCCTCAGAAGCAACAAAACGGGGAGATCGACAAGCATCAAAAACTCTTACAGTCTTCATCAAAAGTAACTAACTCTTTTTTTTTTATTAAAATTCTAACCTTTTCTCTTTTATTTTCAAACTTTTATTTTTATTTTCTAACCTTTTTTTTAAAAACCAAATTTCGAAGTTCTAATTTTTTTGCTAACTTTTAATTCTAACTTTTAATCTATTTTCTTTTTCTTAATCACATTAAAAACTCTAACTTTTCTAAATTTCACCCAAAAAAAAAAAAACCTAATTTCATTCTAACTCTTTTCTTATTACCTAAATTCTCACCGTCTCAAAACATTCATCACTTAACTTCTAATTATCGTCAACTCCAATTTTCATCCTTCATTCCTAACAGTATTCTTGATTATCCATGAACCTGTTCACTAATATTTATTTATTTATTTTTGTATTTGTACATAATCTAACATCATCGTTGCTATTTCATATTCCATTATCACTTGTATATTATCGCCATCTTCTTTGCATATCAATTTTCATTGTTTATTAATTTTCCGCTAACATCCTCATTTTTAAGATCCAAATTTCTAACTTTTTTTCTTGTTTCGTTAAAATTATAATTTTCTACTTAAATTCCTAACATTCCCGTCTAATTTTTTTGTTTAACCCCGTATAATAACAGTCTCGGTTTGTTTTGGTTTTTTGCAGCTGACTAAGTTCAATTGATTTTATTTTCAGTTTAAATATTCAATTATCATATTTGTAACTGCTTATGGGATGTAATTTTGCGAGACAATTGTCGCATTTATCTTTCCGCACTTTATGTTCTGCCATTGTATGTTTATCGCGTCTTTACCAATAATCTCACTCCTCCGAAGGAATTAGGTCTAGTCGTTTGACCGCCGTGTCAATAGTCCTCACCTTCAACCCTTACACCTTTTCAACCCTAAATTTTCACAAATGTCTCGCCGCAGGCAAGATTACAATTTTACCCCTAGCATTAGGTCAAAGAGCCGCCGCGCTCATTTTAGGGTTTCCCGCCGCGGAATCCCTTACCTAATTTAACCCTAATTACAACTTAGCATTTCAACGTAGAGATTTGGAGTTTCTACACTCCGCGTAAGCGTGTCCTTAAGATGCGTTTATTCCCCTTGAGACCTTGACCACAGTCAAGAAGTCTCTAACCTCCCTTTTGAGGGGAACTACGATTACTCTGATTCCACTCCCGTAAGGATACGTAGGCACAAGATGCGATGTCTTGCCGAGTAAACTTAGAATTAACCCCTTAGGTTTATTTTCTCACTTTTAATCCCTTTGTACATATACCTTAAGCAAATGAATAAAGCAAATAGTAAACATCTGAACAAAAGGTTCCTGTAGAGTACTACAGAAGTTTAGGGTGCTAATACCTTCCCTAAATTTAACCAACCCCCGAACCCTAGATCTTTCCCCGCATTGTGTTTACGATGCAAAATAGGTTTTCCCTCTTTTGACCTTTTCCTTCGGATAAATCAAAGAGCGGTTGTGAATTGAATTGCGATTCAAACTCATTAATAGTTTGATATCCTATTTCCACCGCAACAGTATGGATAAAAAATGGATGTCTTCTAATCGATTGTGAAAAGAGTACGAGAATGGGGTATCAATATTCGTTAAGTTTGCTGTTGAACACGCTAAAGACCCCAGTAGGATCGCATGTCCTTGCTTAAGTTGTTGTTATGGGCGTCGGATTGACGCAGTTCAGTTGGAATCTCATTTAATGAGACATGGAATTAATCTAAGTTATACATGTTGGACATTACATGGTGGGATAAGTAACGATAATGTCGAACCAGGTATAATACGACCTATGCTTCAAAGGACAATGGCATGGATACATATGATTGTAATCGAGTCGAAGAGATTGCAGAAGCACTTGAAGAAGATCTTCAGGATTGTCCCAAGATGTTTGAGAGGTTGGTAAGCGATGCAGAGAAACCGTTGTATAAAGGTTGCACTACTTTCACAAGATTGCCTGCGGTATTAAAGTTGTACAACTTAAAGGCGGGTAATGGATGGTCGGATAAAAGTTTCACAAAGTTGTTAGCCCTACTACAAGAGATGCTTCCGGAGGATAATGTTCTTCCCAATCGAACTTATGAAGCTAAAAAAGTGTTATTCTCTATTGGCATGAGCTATGATAAGATACATGCTTATCCAAATGATTGCATTTTGTTTCGAAATGAATATGCATCATTAAACGAGTGTCCTAAATACGGTGTATCTCGGTATAAGAAAATGTTGTCACCAGCAAAAGTCTTATGGTATTTTCCTATAATTCCGAGATTTAGACGTATGTTTCATAGTGATACAGATGCAAAACACTTGACTTGGCATGTAGATGATAGAATTATAGATGGGAAGTATCGACATCCGGCAGATTCACCACAGTGGATGGAAATTGATAATGAGTATCCTGATTTTGGAGAAGAAGCTAGAAACCTTCACTTGGAATTATCGACTGATGGAATGAATCCGCATGGTCTACAAAGTATCTCACATTCCACATGGCCTGTAATTATTATGATTTATAACCTACCTTCATGGCTATGTATGAAGCGTAAGTACATGATGTTATCTATGTTAATTTCTGGCCCTAAACAACCAGGGAATGACATAGACGTATACTTGACACCTTTAATCGAAGACCTAAAGAGTTTGTGGGAGAACGGTGTGGAGGTTTATGATGGATATAGGAAACAAAGTTTCAATTTGAGGGCGATGTTGTTTGGCAAAATTAGTGATTTTTCAGCATACGGAAATCTATCGGCGTATAGCGTTAAAGGTCAATGTGCATGTCCTATCTGTGAAGAAAACACAAATTGGACGATTAGAATTTGGTCAGAAGAATGTCTTTCTTGGTCATCGTAGATTCTTAAATTCTAATCATCACTACCGTGGATGGAGAAAAGCATTCAATGAAAATTCAAAACAAGGTAGAGCTCCACCTACATTGACCGGCGAACAAATTTTTGAAAAGGTGAAAGATGTGAGTACTAAGTTTGGCAAACCTTTTGCTCATACGCTTGTCACGCGTGGGTGGAAGAAGAGGTCAATTTTGTTTGAGTTGCCGTATTGGAAGTCGTTGTATGTAAGACATTTTCTTGATGTTATGCATATTGAAAAAAATGTATTTGAAAGTGTTATTGGTACGTTACTCAATATACAAGGAAAGTTTAAAGATGTCCTTAAAGCAAGAAAGGACTTGGTAGCAATGAGAATAAGAAATGAATTAGGACCCTTGAAGAAAGGAAATCGAACATATCTACCACCTGCTGCTTTTACTTTATCTAGAAAGGAGAAAAAGATATTGTGTAAGTTTTTGAGTGAAGTTAAAGTTCCAGAAGGATACTCTTCAGATATTAGAAGTCTTGTTTCTGTGAAAGACCTCAAGTTAAAGAGTTTAAAGACACATGATTGCCATGTTATAATGGAACACTTTCTACCAATAGGTATACGTTCTACTTTTCCAGAAAAAGTGAGAAGGGCAATAACTAAATTGTGTTTTTTCTTCAAGTCAATTTGTAGTAAGGTGATTGACCCTGCAATCTTACCAACATTTCAAAAAGAAATAGTTATTACTTTGTGTGAGCTTGAAATGTATTTTCCTCCATCATTTTTTGACATAATGGTACATCTAGTTGTTCATCTTGTGAAAGAGACACAATTGTGTGGACCAACTTATATGAGATGGATGTACCCTGTTGAACGTTATATGAAAATATTGAAAGGGTATGTGAAAAATCGAAGTCGACTAGAGGGTTGTATTGTTGAACGATACATTGCTGAAGAAGCGATTGAGTTTTGTACTGAATATTTGTCCAATGTTCAATCCATTGGCCTCCCAAAATCTTATGTTGTTGAAAAAATAGTAGGAAAACAGTTAATTGGAAATAAAGTTGTGATTGTTTCAAGGGATGAACGGGAGCAAGTGCATTTGTATGTTCTGCACAATGACATTGAGGTTGAGCCGTATGTTGAAATGCACAAGGACGTTCTCCGAGGTTTAAATCTAAATAGAAATGAAAATTGGATAGTACGTGAGCATAATTGAAGTTTTATAAAATGGTTCAAGGATCATATTTTTTCAAAGTTTTATTTTGATCCCGCTTCAATAACAGATAGGTTGAGATGTTTAGCATATGGTCCAAGTTTGCATGTGTTTTCTTATAGCGCATACGCAATTTGGATCAATCCATTCGTCTGTGTTGTTAAGAGACAAGTAAACCACGTTCCAGCGAAGAAAAGAAAGAGATGTTAGTGACAAAGGTACTTGTAAAATTACATATTGTCTCATAATAAAATTACATATTCATATCATGCAATAAAATTACATATTATGTCATTCAATAAAATTATATATATGTTTTTCTTATTTATATATTTCTTATGTATATATTTCTTATTTACATATTTTTCATTCATTTGATAATTTGATTTTTCTAAATTACAGGTATTATGGCCACCAACGAGGAAAAATCACATGATGGAAACGAAACAACAAAAGACGTGGAAGGCGAAATTAAAAGAGGAATAACGATTATGAAAAAAATCATCCGTGCGAGAGATAAAGGTGTAAAGTATGATGTGCATTGGAATGAAAGAGATCAATTAGTTGAGTCTAACGGTGTGATGCTAACAAGTTACATTGGAGCACTTGTTCATTCGCAAATTCCAATTACTTGCGATAATTGGAGAATTCCTTAGTTACAACCTGCTAAAGACAAAATTAAGAGCGAGATACAGGTATGATATTTGATATTTTTTTAATTATGTCGACGGTTACATCTTTAAATTAATTATACTAACATGTTATATGTATGTTTATTTGTTTGCAAAGATCTTTTAATATTGATGATTGTAGGAGAAAATATTGTCTTCAATTGGCTGGAAAACGACTGAGAGAATTTAGAGCATTTTTAACGAACAAGTTTCTTAAAGATTCTGATGGAAACTTTGTCGAATCGGAGCGTCCAAAGAAGTACGCTGATCTGATTTCAGATGAAGAATGAGAGACATTTGTTGCCAAGCAAAGAACCAAAGAATTTTACGTAAGTACAACTTATCATGAACAATGTATAATATATATACTTCTTCCACAAGAGTTCTGATATGACTTAAACTTATTTTTTTAGGTTGTGAGTGACGTAAGTCGGAAAAGGGCATCAAAACCCGTGTATCAATACAAAAAAGGGCGTTTGGGATATGCACGCTTACAACAAAAAATAGTAAGTATATATAAATGCTTTAATATGATATAGTTACAAAAAATAGTAAGTATATATAATGTGATATGAATGTTTTATTATCTGTCTTAGTGTGTAGTTAGAAGAGGAGTAAAGTGATGCAACATCTCTTCCGGACCATGTTTTGTGGAAGGTTGCCCGTGTGGGAAGAGATGGGGTCATTCAGGAAGAAGTTTAACAAGTATTTGAATAATGTGTAAGTACAACATTAGTTTTGTTAGTAACTCAAAAGTTTATAATATATTTATATATGCTTTTATCTATATTTCAGGAGACTCTATCCCAGATTATAACTGCAGCTGAGGACGATGATTGCAGGAGCTTACTGAGTCGAGTGTTAAATATTCTTGAGTATTCTAGGCGTGTGAGAGGTAAGGGATTTGGTGTCACTCTATCAAAACTGTATAAGCAGCCAAAGAATAAAAATCCTAGCAATAAAGAAGTGATGGAGACGTTGGAGGAATTGAAAGCTCAGATTCGTGAATTACAGAAGGACAAAGAGAGATACATGTCAGAAAGGCGCGGTCCAGAGTGTAAAGCTACTAGCGACAAAGATAGTATCAATTTTCCGTAGAAGCTTCTAGAGGTAATTGTATATATTACATTGAAATTAATTTAGCACAATTTTCTTCACCATAATTAGGGCATTTCACCTTGTCGGCTATATTTATCGTCACCGACTTATCGCATGGTTGGCAAGGGAAAAGTGCATAACACTTTGGGAGACTTTCTTCACCATAAACCGCTCCCTGCTAGATTTTTGAAAGTATCGGTTGATATTGCGTTAGAGGGGGGTGCGTTGTTGCATATACCAGATGATGTTTCAAACGCAACAGTGGTGGGAGACGCAATAGGATCGTATGCTGCATGGCCGTCAAATCTCATTTTCATAGATAATGAGGTAGGTTGAACACCATTATGAAGTATTCAAATGTTTTACGACCCATACATGAAGGTTATTCTTACATTTACATTTACTTATTTACATGATGATCTTAGACTCCTACAAAATCCAAATCAAAAGATAAGGGAATTATTGTGCGGGAAACTGATTCAGCTGCATCAAAAAAACAGGTACTATTACAGTTACACGATGATCTTATTATACATTAATTACTGAATTTATATGACTTTTAGGTTCATGATCAACAGTTGCAACAAGTCAGCAAGGGTAAGATGCTTGAATCTAGCAAAGTGCCTAATAAAAAAAAGGTCGAGCCAAAAAAAGCATATGTTCCTGGATTTAGGTCGTACCTTGAAACATATGTAGGAACAACAGATGTGGTTGAGGGTGGCATCCGTAAAATACCTATGCAAGAAGGTATTTTCGGTTTTGAATATGCCAAAACAATTGCCAAGGAGGATTTGGACTAGATTTTCCAACATTCTGAATTGGGCATGGGTGTTATGCATTCCTACATTAGGTAGTACTCCGATCAATTTTAATTAAATAATTGAACAATTTATTTGCTCATTTAAATGAATATTCTAATGTTGATTATGTTTTTATTTAAGGTTATTGTATGACAAGATGTTGGTCCTACATGATTTGACTTCAAGATTCGCATTCTTATCTGCTAGATGTATCAACGCACGGTCAATCAATCACACTCCAGATGTAGTCAGAAATTGCATAGTCAAATCATTTATGGCTGCAGATACAAAGAAATTGTACTTTTTGCCATTTAATACTGACCATGGGTTAGATTTCATTCTAAATTCATTTATTATAATTATTCGTTTTTTGCCATTCTATATAACATTTCAGTCTAAACTTTTGTCTTATTTTACAGTGAACACTGGTTGTTGGTCGCGATTAATCGATGAAAGAAATAGTGTATTATCTGGATTCATTAGATTGTGATCAAACAAAATATCCTGATATAAAGACTATTGTTGATATGTAAGTGATGAGATATACTATTCTGAATAATTATCTTTATTTATTTTGTGAGATTGTTCTAAATATTCGTTTATATTATGTTAGAGCTATACAAATATTTCGATCGCAAAGAAAAGCAACAATCCCAAAAAGGAAGGCTAACAACATTAGCTGGATCAAAGTGTTGAATTAAAGACCTGAATTATAAGCAGGTGAATGTAATTGTTATAAGCAGGTTTATCAAAAAAAATATTTAAAAAAGTGATTATTTAAGTAAAAGCACTGCTAAAGAGGGGCATAGAGAACGCTCAAAAAAGCGCTGCTATAGGTGGGGAGGGGGGAGAATAGGCAGTGCTTTTGAAAAGCGTTGCTAAAGGGGGGGAATAGGCAGCCCTTTTCAAAAGCACTACTAAATGGGGGGGGGGGGGGGGGGGGAATATGCAGCGCTTTTGAAAAGCGTTGTTGTATGGGGGGGGGGGGGGGAATAGGCAGCGCTTTTCAAAAGCGCTGCTAAAGGTCTTATTTGGCATAGTGAAATTATGATATTAGTCTTTCTATTTTAAATTCAAATAGTTTTGGTTTTCTTTTCACATTGTTTCATAAAAAATTAAAGAGATGTTCGACCTAAAGTTTCAAGGTATGTCCGACCAAAGATTTTACCCACCCAATAGTGAAAACTTGCAAATAAAGGAAAAACGGCTCCCATATAAGGTACATAATGAAAATGTGCAACCACATAATAAGTATCATGTAGAGCAATGTCTAGCCCTGTGAGTCCTCCTATGGTGAACAAAAAGTTGAAACCTACAACAAATAACATTGGTGTTTTGTACTATATCAACACCCCTCACCTCTATGGGTGAGTCCTCCAATGGTTGTTTTCTTAATATGTTTTTTTTAAATAATAGGCTAAATCACAATTTTGATATCTCAATTTTATCTAACTTATGAAATTAGTCTTTCTATTTTAAATTCAAATAGTTTTGGTTTTCTTCTCAAATTTTTTCATAAAAAGTTAATGAGATGTTCGAACTAAAGTTTTAGGGTATGCGCTACCAAAGATTTGACCCACCCAATAGTGAAATCCTCTAAATAAAGCAAAAACGGGTCCTGCAGAAAGTAAATAATAGAAATGTGCAACCGCAAAATAAGTATCATGTAGAGCAATGTATAGCCTTGAATGTGTCGAGACTATTCAAGTGTGTCCTCTTATGATGAACAAAAAGTTGAACCCTACAATAAATGACATTCTTGTTTTGTATTGTATCGAACCCCCTCCCCCCTTATAGGTGAGTCTTCCTATGGGTGTTTTGTTAATGATTTTTTATAAATTATTGGCAAAATCTTAGTTTTGATCTCTCAATTTTATCTAAATTATGAAATTAGTCTTTCTATTTTAAATTCAAATAGTTTTGGTTTTCTTCTCACATTTTTTCATAAAAAGTTAATGAGATGTTTGACCTAAAGTTTTAGGGTATGCGCGACCAAAGATTTTACCCACCAAATAGTGAAATCCTCTAAATAAAGCAAAAAATGGCTCCCATAGAAAGTATATAATGGAAATGTGTAACCGCATAATAATAATCATGTAGAGCAATGTCTAGCCTTGAATGTGTCGGGACTATTCCAGTGTGACCTCTTATGATGAACAAAAAGATGAACCCTACAATAAATGACATTGGTGTTTTGTATTGTATCGACCCCCCCCCCCTTGTGGGTGAGTCTTCCTATGGGTGTTTTCTTAATAATTTTTTATAAATAATAGGCTAAATCTTAGTTTTGATCTCTCAATTTTATCTAAATTATGAAATTAGTCTATTTATTTTAAATTCAAATAGTTTTGGTTTTCTTTTCACATTGTTTCATAAAAAATAAATGAGATGTTCGACCTAAAGTTTCAAGGTATGTTCGACCAAAGATTTTACCTACCCAATAGTGAAATCTTGCAAATAAAGCAAAAACGGCTCCCACAGAAAGTACATAATGGAAACGTGCAACCACATAATAAGTATCATGTAGAGCAATGTCGTGCCCTGATTGTATCGAGACTATTCTAGTGAGTCATCCTATGGTGAACAACAAGATGAACCCTACAACAAGTAACATTGGTGTTTTGTACTGTATCAACCCCCACCACCACCTCTCTGGGTGAATCCCCCTATGGTTGTTTTCTTAATATGTTTTTTTAAAATAATAGGCTAAATCACAATTTTGATCTCTCAATTTTATAAAATTAGTCTTTCTATTTTAAATTCTAATAGTTTTGGTTTTCTTCTCACATCTTTTCATAAAAACTTAATGAGATGTTCGACCTAAAGTTTTAAGGTATGCCTGACCAAAGATTTTACCCACCCAATAGTAAAATCCTCCAAATAAAACAAAAATAGCTCCCATTGAAAGTACATAATGGAAATGTGCAACCGCATAATAAGTATCATGTAGAGCAATATCTATCCTTGAATATGTCGGGACTATTCCAATGAGCCCTCTTATGATGAACAAAAAGATGAACCCTACAACAAATAACATTGGTGTTTTTTATAGTATCGAACCCCCCTCCCCCCCTTATGGGTGAGTCCTCCTATGGGTGTTTTCTTATTAATTTTTTATAAATAATAGGCTAATTCTTAGTTTTGATCTCTCAATTTTATCTAAGTTATGAAATTAGTCCTTCTATTCTGAATTCAAATAGTTTTGGTATTCTTTTCACATTGTTTCATAAAAAATTAATGAGATGTTCGACCTAAAGTTTCAAGGTATGTCCGACGAAAGATTTTTCCCACCCAATAATGAAATCTTGCAAATAAAGCAAAAACGACCCCCATATAAAGTATATAATGGAAATGTGCAACCACATAATAAGTACCATGTAGAGCAATGTCTAGCCCTAAATGTATTGGGACTATTCCAGTGAGTCTTCCTATGGTGAACAGAAAGATGAACCCTACAGCAAATAACATTGGTGTTTTGTATAGTAACAACCCCCTCCCCCCACCCCACCTCTATGGGTGAGTCCTCCGATGGTTGTTTTCTTACTAGTTTTTTTATAAACAATAGGCTAAATCACAATTTTGATCTCTCAATTTTATCTAATTTATGAAATTGGTCTTTCTATTTTAAATTCAAATAGTTTTAATTTTCTTCTCACATTTTTTCATAAAAAATTAATGAGTTGTTTGATCTAAAGTTTCAGGGTATGTCCTACCAAAGATTTATCCCCCCAATAGTAAAATCCTTCAAATAAAGCAAAAACGGTTCCCTTAGGAAGTTCATAACGGAAATGTGCAACCACATAATAAGTGTCATATAGAGCAATGTCTGGCCCTGAATGTGTCGAGACCATTCCAGTGAGTCTTTCTATGGTGAACAAAAAGATGAACCCTACAACAAATAACATGGGTGTTTTGTATTGTATCGAAACCCACCCCCCTATGGGTGAGTCCTCATATGGGTGTATTCTTAATATTTTTTTATAAATAATAGGCTAAATCAAAATTTTGATCTCTCAATTTTATCTAATTTATGAAATTAGTCTTTCTATTTTAAATTCAAATAGTTTTGGTTTTCTTCTCACATTTATTCATAAAAAATTAATGAGATGTTCGACCTAAAGTGTCAGGGTATGTCTGACCAAAGATATTACCCACCCAATAATGAAATCCTGCAAATAAATCAAAAACGGCTCCCATAGAATGTACATAATGGAAATGTGTACCACATAAAAGTATCATGTAGAGCAATGTCTAGCCTTGAATGTGTCGGGACCATTCGAGTGAGTCCTCTTATGGTGAACAAAAAGATGAACCCTACAGCAAATAACATTGGTGTTTTATATTGTATCGAACCCCCCCCCCCCCCTTATGGGTGAGTCATCCTATAGGTGTTTTCTTAATAATTTTTGATAAATAATAGGCTAAATCAGAGTTTTGATCTCTCAATTTTATCTAAATTATGAAATTAGTCTATTTATTTTAAATTCAAATAGTTTTGGTTTTCTTTTCACATTGTTTCATAAAAAATTAATGAGATGTTCGACCTAAAGTTTAAAGGTATGTTCGACCAAAGATTTTACGGACCCAATAGTGAAATCTTGCAAATAAAGCAAAAACGGCTCCCATAGAAAGTACATAATGGAAACGTGCAACCACATAATAAGTATCATGTAGAGCAATATCGTGCCCTGATTGTATCGAGACTATTCTAGTGAGTCATCCTATGGTGAACAACAAGATGAACCCTACAACAAATAACATTGGTGTTTTGTACTGTATCAACCCCCACCACCACCTCTATGGGTGAATCCCTCTATGGTTGTTTTCTTAATATGTTTTTTTTAAAATAATAGGCTAAATCACAATTTTGATCTCTCAATTTTATAAAATTAGTCTTTCTATTTTAAATTCTAATAGTTTTGGTTTTCTTCTCACATCTTTTCATAAAAACTTAATGAGATGTTCGACCTAAAGTTTTAAGGTATGCCTGACCAAAGATTTTACCCACCCAATAGTAAAATCCTCCAAATAAAAAAAAATAGCTCCCATTGAAAGTACATAATGGAAATGTGCAACCGCATAATAAGTATCATGTAGAGCAATATCTATCCTTGAATGTGTCGGGACTATTCCAATGAGCCCTCTTATGATGAACAAAAAGATGAACCCTACAACAAATAACATTGGTGTTTTTTATAGTATCGAACCCCCCTCCCCCCCTTATGGGTGAGTCCTCCTATGGGTGTTTTCTTATAATTTTTTTTATAAATAATAGGCTAATTCTTAGTTTTGATCTCTTATATTTATCTAAGTTATGAAATTAGTCCTTCTATTCTAAATTCAAATAGTTTTGGTATTCTTTTCACATTGTTTCATAAAAAATTAATGAGATGTTCGACCTAAAGTTTCAAGGTATGTCCGACGAAAGATTTTTCCCACCCAATAATGAAATCTT
Organism: Lathyrus sativus; assembly: GCA_963859935.3. Taxonomy (NCBI): domain Eukaryota; kingdom Viridiplantae; phylum Streptophyta; class Magnoliopsida; order Fabales; family Fabaceae; genus Lathyrus; species Lathyrus sativus. The sequence goes on from OZ012738.1 coordinate 605,627,729, forward strand.
GCAAATAAAGCAAAAACGACCCCCATATAAAGTATATAATGGAAATGTGCAACCACATAATAAGTACCATGTAGAGCAATGTTTAGCCCTAAATGTATTGGGACTATTCCAGTGAGTCCTCCTATGGTGAACAGAAAGATGAACCCTACAGCAAATAACATTGGTGTTTTGTAAAGTAACATCCCCCCCCCCCCCCCCCCCACCCCACCCCACCTCTATAGGTGAGTCCTCCGATGGTTGTTTTCTTACTAGTTTTTTTTATAAACAATAGGCTAAATCACAATTTTGATCTCTCAATTTTATCTAATTTATGAAATTAGTCTTTCTATTTTAAATTCAAATAGTTTTAATTTTCTTCTCACATTTTTTCATAAAAAATTAATGAGTTGTTTGATCTAAAGTTTCAGGGTATGTCCTACCAAAGATTTATCCCCACAATAGTAAAATCCTTCAAATAAAGCAAAAACGGTTCCCTTAGGAAGTTCATAACGGAAATGTGCAACCACATAATAAGTGTCATATAGAGCAATGTTTGGCCCTGAATGTGTCGAGACCATTCCAGTGAGTCTTTCTATGGTGAACAAAAAGATGAACCCTACAACAAATAACATGGGTGTTTTGTATTGTATCGAAACCCACCCCCCTATGGGTGAGTCCTCATATGGGTGTATTCTTAATATTTTTTTATAAATAATAGGCTAAATCAAAATTTTGTTCTCTCAATTTTATCTAATTTATGAAATTAGTCTTTCTATTTTAAATTCAAATAGTTTTGGTTTTCTTCTCACATTTATTCATAAAAAATTAATGAGATGTTCGACCTAAAGTGTCAGGGTATGTCTGACCAAAGATATTACCCACCCAATAATGAAATCCTGCAAATAAATCAAAAACGGCTCCCATAGAATGTACATAATGGAAATGTGTACCACATAAAAGTATCATGTAGAGCAATGTCTAGCCTTGAATGTGTCGGGACTATTCGAGTGAGTCCTCTTATGGTGAACAAAAAGATGAACCCTACAGCAAATAACATTGGTGTTTTATATTGTATCGAACCCCCCCCCCCCCCCCTTATGGGTGAGTCATCCTATAGGTGTTTTCTTAATAATTTTTGATAAATAATAGGCTAAATCAGAGTTTTGATCTCTCAATTTTATCTAAATTATGAAATTAGTCTATTTATTTTAAATTCAAATAGTTTTGGTTTTCTTTTCACATTGTTTCATAAAAAATTAATGAGATGTTCGACCTAAAGTTTAAAGGTATGTTCGACCAAAGATTTTACGGACCCAATAGTGAAATCTTGCAAATAAAGCAAAAACGACTCCCATAGAAAGTACATAATAGAAACGTGCAACCACATAATAAGTATCATGTAGAGCAATGTCGTGCCCTGATTGTATCGAGACTATTCTAGTGAGTCATCCTATGGTGAACAACAAGATGAACCCTACAACAAATAACATTGGTGTTTTGTACTGTATCAACCCGCACCACCACCTCTATGGGTGAATCCCCCTATGGTTGTTTTCTTAATATGTTTTTTAAAATAATAGGCTAAATCACAATTTTGATCTCTCAATTTTATAAAATTAGTCTTTCTATTTTAAATTCTAATAGTTTTGGTTTTCTTCTCACATTTTTTCATAAAAAGTTAATGAGATGTTCGACCTAAATTTTTAGGGTATGCCTTACCAAAATTTTTACCCACCCAATAGTAAAATCCTCAAAATAAACCAAAAACAGCTCCCATTGAAAGTACATAATGGAAATGTGCAACCGCATAATAAGTATCATGTAGAGCAATATCTATCCTTGAATGTGTCGGGACTATTCCAATGAGCCCTCTTATGATGAACAAAAAGATGAACCCTATAGCAAATAACATTGGTGTTTTGTATAGTACCGAACCCCCCCCCCCCCTCCCCCCCCCCCCCCCCCCCCCCTCCCCCGTTATGGGTGTGTCCTCCTATGGGTGTTTTCTTATTAACTTTTTTATAAATAATAGGCTAAATCTTAGTTTTGATCTCTCAATTTTATCTAAATTATGAAATTAGTCTTTCTATTCTAAATTCAAATAGTTTTGGTTTTCTTTTCACATTGTTTCATAAAAAATTAATGAGATGTTCGACCTAAAGTTTCAAGGTATGTCCGACGAAAGATTTTTCCCAATCAATAATGAAATCTTGCAAATAAAGCAAAAACGGCTCCCATATAAAGTACATAATGGAAATGTGCAACCACATAATAAGTACCATGTAGAGCAATGTCTAGCCCTAAATGTATTGGGACTATTCCAGTGAGTCTTCCTATGGTGAACGAAAAGATGAACCCTACAGCAAATAATGTAACACCCCCTTTCTATACCCCCAAATAACACAATTAAATCATTTAGGCACGAATTAAAAATTCCATCAGAGTATATTTATTTCATGGTATAAAAGAAGTGTGTCACATTACTCACAAAACGACCACATGAATATTAATTGTTATAAAGAAATAATTCAAAAGGGGTAAATCTCAACTAAAAAGAATAAACGCATGGTTCTTAAAATAAGCATATTCATATTTATTTCACCAATGCATCATATGAAGATGACAACATGCAACTCATAGAGACCGACACACGACTCTATGCAGATGCAAATGCGGTACCGACTCATTTCAGCAGGTTCAATTTGAAGAACCAAAAATAACCATCGCTCACACCCCACAAGGGTACACGAGGTTCTGCAGATTCTCCGAGGAATCAACATAACCATCGCAACATACGAGGTTCTGCAAATCCTCCGAGGGATCAATAAATAACCATCGCTCACACCCCACAAGGGCACACGAGGTTCTGCAGATTCTCCGAGGAATCAATATAACCATCGCAACATACGAGGTTCTGCAAATCCTCCGAGGGATCAATAAATAACCATCGCTCACACCCCACAAGGGCATACGAGGTTCTGCAGATTCTCCGAGGAATCAATCAACACAAGAATGCATACCATGATGCTTCACATGCAATATGACTCATGACACTCTTGAAATGCACACATGTTTACCAACATACTCATGCATTCATCACGTTAATCACATATATTCATTATGCACTCACAATATTTAAACATGGTTCATATTTACAATCATCATACGTCACATACGAGCAATATGCACTTGCAAATATCGTGCCAAACGACAATAAACTCAATCACGTCCATCATGCATTTTCAATCAATTTAAACAATGCGTCACATATGCCAAAGGCCACATATTCACAATCAATTCATAATCTAGGATTCACGCCATACGGCTATCCACATCACACATAACAACATATAATTAGTCATCTCAGACAAGGAATGATCGCAACCAAACCACACAATCAATCCACGAATGGAAAGAACAAGAAAAGAAAACATGCTGCTGTGTTCGCTAACCTTCGCCTGGCGAACCTTCGCTACCCGTTCTCCTGGCGAATTTGCTAGCGAAGACCACTGGGATTTATTCTGGAATTACTCGCTAGCATTCGCTAGCACACTCGCCTGGCGAACCTTCGCCACACTCATTCGCCTGGCGAACTTGCCAACGAAGACAGGGTGTTTGGTTCTGACTTGATTCGCTACCGTAGGCGAAGCCTCGCTGCCATTCGCCTGGCGAACCTGCGAGATTAGAACTTCCATGGCTGTCCAAAAGCCCAAACCTCACAAAACCAACCGATTCAGTACAAATCAACTCCAGCAGACTTAGCCTAACACTACCCGACTAAACTACTCTGTTCATTCTCGATTCTAACCGATAAAACATCGTCTCTACCAATTGAACCAACTTCTGCCCTAAATGGAAAATGAGTAGAAAACCCCAACAAATCCAACACACACATACATAATCATACACATTGATTAAGATAGTAATATTTCACACCCTTACCTCGATTAGTCTGAAGCTAAAAGTCGTTCTTGAGCTTTTCCAAGCTTTTCCTTCTACTTTCTCTTCTTCCTCCACTTTCCTTTCATGTTTTCTATATTTTTTCATTGTCGTTCCTCTTCCCCCATATATATATATATATATATATATATATATATATATATATATATATATATATATATATATATATATATATATATATATATATATATATATATATATATATATATATATATATATATATATATATATATATATATATATATATATATATATATATATATATATATATATATATATATATATATATATATATATATATATATATATATATATATATATATATATATATATATATATATATATATATATATGTCCTACCCTTCTATTTCTCTCCAATATATTTCTTCTCTTAAAATATTTGTCAATTCATTTTCTCATAAAATATCTCATCTTGACATTGATTAGAAAACATCTGATAAATCCTCATGATTCTACCAAATAGAATGAATCAGTTAAATCCAATAATTCACTTAAACCATACAAACCAACTAACTAGTATAATTAATCAGTTATTAAAAATCGGGCTGTTACAAATAACATGGGTGTTTTGTATAGTATTAACCCCCCCACCCCACCTTTATGGGTGAGTCCTCTGGTGGTTGTTTTCATAATAGTTTTTTTTTTATAAATAATAGGCTAAATCAAAATTTTGATCTCTAAATTTTATCTAATTTATGAAATTAGTCTTTCTATTTTAAATTCAAATAATTTTGATTTTCTTCTCACATTTTTTCATAAAAAACTAATGAGATGTTCGATCTAAAGTTTTAGGGTATGTCCGACCAAAGATTTATCCATCCAATAGTAAAATCCTTCAAATAAAGCAAAAACGGCTCCCATTGAAAGTACATAACAGAAATGTGCAACCGCTTAATAAGTATCATTTAGAGCAATGTCTGGCCCTGAATGTGTCGAGACCATTCCAGTGAGTTTTTCTATGGTGAACAAAAAGATGAACCCTACAGCAAATAACATGGGTGTTTTTTATTGTACCGAATCCCCCCCCCCCCCCCCCCCCCCCACCACCACCACCACCTTATGGGTGAGTCCTCTTATAGGTGTTTTCTTAAAAAAAATATACAAATAATAAGCTAAATCTTAGTTTTGATCTCTCAATTTTATCTAAATTATAAAATTAGTCTTTCTATTTTAAATTCAAATAGTTTTGGTTTTGTTCTCACATTGTTTCATAAAAAATTAGTGAGATGTTCGACCTAAATTTTCAAGGTATGTCCGACCAAAAATTTTACCCACCCAATAGTAAAATCTTGCAAATAAAGCAAAAACGGCTCCCATAGAAAGTACATAATGGAAATATGCACCCAGATAATAAGTATCATGTAGAGCAATGTCTACCCCTGAATGTATCGGTACTATTCTAGTGAGTCCTCCTATGGTGAACAAAAAGATGAACCCTACCGCAAATAACATGGGTGTTTTATATTATATCAACACCCCCCACCACCACCACTATGGGTGAGTCCTCCTATGGTTGTTTTCTTAATTATTATTTTTTAAAATAATAGGCTAAATCACAATTTTGATCTTTCAATTTTATCTAAATTATAAAATTAGTCTTTCTATTTTAAATTCAAATAGTTTTGGTTTTGTTCTCACATTGTTTCATAAAAAATTAATGAGATGTTCGACCTAATGTTTCAAGGTATGTCCGACGAAAGATTTTTCCCACCCAATAAAGTAATCTTGCAAATAAAGCAAAAACGACTCCCATATAAAGTACATAATGGAAATGTGCAACCACATAATAAGTACCATGTAGAGCAATGTTTAGTCATAAATGTATTGGGATTATTCCAGTGAGTCCTCCTAAGGTGAATGAAAAGATGAACCCTACAGCAAATAACATGGGTGTTTTGTATAGTATTAACCCCACCCCACCTCTATGGGTGAGTCCTCCGATGGTTGTTTTCTTAATAGTTTTTTTATAAATAATAGGCAAAATCACAATTTTGATATCTCAATTTTATCTAATTTATGAAATTAGTCTTTCTAATTTAAATTCAAATAGTTTTGATTTTCTTCTCACATATTTTCATAAAAAATTAAGTAGATGTTCGATCTAAAGTTTCAGGGTATGTCCGACCAAATATTTATCCACCCAATAGTAAAATCCTTCAAATAAAGCAAAAACGGCTACCATAGAAAGTACATAACGGAAATGTGCAACCATATAATAAGTATCATGTAGAGCAATGTCTAGCCCTGAATGTGTCGAGACCATTCCAATGAGTCTTTATATGGTGAACAAAAAGATGAACCCTACAACAAATAAAATGGGTGTTTTGTATTGTATCAACCCCCGCCTCCCCTCCCCCACCCCACCCCTATGGGTAAGTCCTCCTACGGTTGTTTTCTTGATTTTTTTTAAATAATAGGCTAAATCACAATTTTGATCTCTCAATTTTATCTAATTTATCAAATTAGTCTTTCTATTTTAAATTCAAATAGTTTTGATTTTCTTCTCACATTTTTTCAAAAAAAATAATGAGATGTTCGACCTAAAGTTGTAGGGTATGCCCGACCAAAGATTTTACCCAACCAATAGTGAAATCTTCCAAATAAAGCAAAAAATAGCTCCCATAGAAAGTACATAATGGAAATGTGCAACCACATAATAAGTATCATGTAGACAAATGTCTAGCCTTTAATGTGTCAAGACTATTCCAGTGAGTCCTCCTATGGTGAACTAAAAGATGAACCCTACAGCAAATAACATGGGTGTTTTGTATTGTATCGAAAGCCCCCCCTATGGGTGAGTCCTCCTATGGGTGTTTTCTTTATAAATTTTTTTAAATAATATGCTAAATCACAATTTTGATATCTCAACTTTATCTAATTTATGAAATTAGTCCTACTATTATAAATTCAAATAGTTTTGGTTTTCTTCTCACATTCTTTCATAAAAAATTAAAGAGATGTTTGACCTTAAGTTTCAGGGTATGTCCGACCAAATATTTTTCCCACCCAATACTGAAATCCTGCAAATAAAGCAAAAACGGATCCTATAGAAAGTACATAATGGAAATGTGCAACCACATAATACGTATCGTGTAGAGCAATGTCCAGTCTGGAATGTGTCGGGAGTATTCTAGTGAGTCCTTCTATGGTGAATAAAAAGAAGAATCCTCCAGCAAATAATATGGGTGTTTTGTATTGTATTCAAACCCCCCTATGGGCCAGTCCTCCTATGGGTGTTTTCTTATTAATTTTTTTATAAATAATAGGCTAAATCACAGATTTGATATCTCAATTTTATCTAATTTATGAAATTAGCTCTTCTATTTTAAATTCAAATAGTTTTGATTTTCTTCTCACATTTATTCATAAAAAATTAATGAGATGTTCGACCTAAAGTTTCAGGGTATGTCTGACCAAAGATTTTACCCACCCAATAGTTAAATCCTGCAAACAAAGCAAAAACGGCTCCCATAGAAAGTAGATAATGGAAATGTGCACGGCATGATAAGTATCATGTAGAGCAATGTCTAGCCCTGAATGTGTCGGGACTATTCCAGTGAGTCCTCCTAAGATGAACTCTACATTAAATAACATGGGTGTTTTGTATTGTATCAAATCCCCTATCGATAATTCCTCCTATGGGTGTTTTCTTAATAATATTTTATAAATAATAGGCTAAATCACAGTTTTGATCTCTCAATTTTATCTAATTTATGAAATTAGTCTTTCTATTTTAAATTCAAATAGTTTTGATTTTCTTCTCTCATTTTTTCATAAAAAGTAAATGAGATGTTCGACCTAATGTTTTAGGGTATGCCCGACAAAAGATTTTACCCACCTAATAGTGAAATCCTCCAAATAAAGCAAAAACATCTCCCATAGAAAGTACATAATGGAAATGTGCAACCGCATAATAAGTATTATGTAGAGCAATGTCTAGCCTTGATTGTGTCGGGACTATTCCAGTGAATCCTCCTATGGTGAACAAAAAGATGAACCCTACAACAAATAACATGGGTGTTTTCTATTGTATCGAAACCCCCCTCCCCCCTTATTGGTGAGTCCTCCTATGGGTGTTTTCTTAATAACTTTTTTTATAAATAATAGGCTAAATCAAAATTTTGATATCTCAACTTTATCTAAATTATGAAATTAGTCTTTCTATTTTAAATTCAAATAGTTTTGGTTTTCTTCTCAAGTTTTTTAAAAAAAAGTTAATGAGATGTTCGACCTAAAGTTTCAGGGTATGTCCGACCAAAGATTTTACTCATCCAATAGTGATATCTTGCAAATAAATCATAAATGGCTCCCATTTAAAGTACATAATGGAAATGTGCAACCACATAATAAGTATCATGTAGCGCAATGTCTAACGCTGAATATGTCTGGACTATTCCAGTGAGTCCTCCTATGGTGAACAAAAAGATGAACCCTACTACAAATAACATGGATGTTTTGTATTGTATCAAACCCCCTATGGTTGTTTTCTTAATAATGTTTTATAAATAATAGGCTAAATCACAGTTTTGATCTCTCAATTTTATCTAATTTATGAAATTAGTCTTTCTATTTTAAATTCAAATAGTTTTGATTTTCTTCTCACATTTTTTCATAAAAAATTAGTTAGATGCTCGACCTAAAGTTTCAGGGTATGCTCGACCAAAGATTTTACCCACCTAATAGTGAAGTCCTCCAAATAAAGCAAAAACAGCTTCCCTAGAAAGTACATAATGGAAATGTGCAACCGCATAATAAGTATTATGTATATTATGTAGAGCAATGTCTAGCCTTGATTGTGTCGGGACTATTCTAGTGAATCCTCCTATGGTGAACAAAAAGATGAACCATACAACAAATAACATGGGTGGTTTGTATTGTATTGAAACTCCCCACCCCTCTTATTGGTGAGTCCTCCTATGGGTGTTTTCTTAATATTTTTTTTTATATAAATAATAGGCTAAATCAAAATTTTAATATCTCAAATTTATCTAAATTAGGAAATTAGTCTTTCTACTTTAAATTCAAATAGTTTTGGTTTTCTTCTCACGTTTTTTTAAAAAAAATTAATGAGATGTTCGACCTAATGTTTCAGGGTATGTCCGACCAAAGATTTTACCCACCCAATAGTGAAATCTTGCAAATAAATCATAAACGGCTCCCATTTAAAGTACATAATGGAAATGTGCAACCACATAATAAGTATCATGTAGTGCAATGTCTAGCGCTGAATATGTCTGGACTATTCCAGTGAGTCCTCCTATGGTGAACAAAAAGATGAACCCTACTACAAATAACATGGGTGTTTTGTATTGTATCAAACCTCCCTATGGTTGTTTTCTTAATAATTTTTTTAAAATAATAGGCTAAATCACAATTTTGATCGCTGAATTTTATCTAATTTATGAAATTAGTCTTTCTATTTTAAATTCAAATAGTTTTGGTTTCTTCTCACATTTTTTCATAAAAAATTAATGAGATGTTCGACCTAAAGTTTCAAGGTATGACCGACCAAAGATTTTACCCACCCAAAAGTGAAATCCTGCAAATAAAGCAGAAACAACTCCTATATAAAGTACATAATGAAAATGTGCAACCACATAATAAGTATCATGGAGAGAAATGTATAGTCTTGAATGTGTCGGGAGTATTCCAGTGAGTCCTCCTATGGTGAACAAAAAGATGAACCCTACATCAAATAACATGGGTGTGTTGTATTGTATTGAACCCCTCCCCCCTATGGGATAGTTCTCCTATGGGTGTTTTCTTAATAATTTTTTTTATAAATAATAGGCTAAATCACAATTTTGATCTCTCAATTTTATCTAATTTATGAAATTAGTCTTTCTATTTTTAATTCAAATGGTTTTGAATTTTTTTCTCACATTGTTTCATAAAAAATTAATGAGATGTTCGATCTAAAGTTTCAGGGTATGTCCGACCAAAGATTTACCCACCCAATAGTAAAATACTGCAAATAAAGCAAAAACGGCTCCCATAGAAAGTACATAATGGAAATGTGCAACCGCATAATAAGTATCATGTAGAGCAATGTCTAGCTCTGAATGTGTCGGGACTATTCCAGTGAATCCTCATATGGTGAACAAGCAAATAACATGAGTGTTTTGTATTGTATCGAACCCCCTCACATAGTAGAAGATCCAACTAAATATTTTAATTCCAGTGGGGACAGCTATGATCATTGTAGCAGCGGTAAAGTTCAACAATAAATTTATATACAATAATTTGTCAATTTTTTACAAAAAAAATTTGTCATTTTAAAAATGGAAACATTAAATTTTATCCGCAAAACTATGAAAAAAACGAAATCCGTTTAAATAAAAAATCAAAAATCAATTTTGTAAATTAGATAAAATTAGGAATCAAAAATGTAGAAAATAATAATATAAAATTGTTCGTCTTATAAATACTGCCAACAATACATAATGTAGATATTGATGTCAAAATATAAGGTCAAGAGAGTCATAGATCGGAAATTATTTTTAACTTCGATTTTCAAACAATATACCATTTTCATACTAAAAATACAACATTATTAAATTCAATTCCCCTTAAACATTGCGATTCCATCAAATCATGGGCTTGTTTATGCTTTGAATAGTTAGAATTATTATAATATATTTGTGATATACTTATTTGCCTCAATTATTAATTTCCTTTTCCTCTTCACAAAAAAAAACAATAATTTTGTATTTGAATAATTGTGATAATCTCCGTTATTTTTGGAAGCTTTCAAAAGAGTAGATAATGCATGTGGGAGTGAGTACTCCAACAAACAAGCTGTTACGCAGCGTTAGTGACTAAGTGACCCCATGAATGTGACATGTTTTAAATACAAACAATCTCACCCTCTCGATCTCTCTATCAACCAACCAACCCCGTCCCGTTCTAAGGTACAATACCTTTATTCCTTTGAAGGAAAATGATCACATGCATCATGTTTGCACGCTCCTTAGTATGGTCCCACAGTTTCATCGATCCGATTATAGTATGGTTTACTGAGCTGTGTAGGTTAGGTGTGCAGTCAGTCTGTCTCGTGATGACCCCCGTTCGGACCCCTCTATAGGACAACGTCGCGTTTCGATTTAACTCTCTTGTGTTGTGCCGTAATTTGGTTGCTTTGTTTGGATTCATGTGTTTAGTTTTATATGTATACCTAGCCTATGTTATGTGTAGGTAGATACAAATCGTATCTTGTGCTTAATTGTAAGACTATTTTAATAAAGTAATAAGTTATTTCTTAATGTATTTTAGATAGTTTTTATTTATCATGCGGAATTTTTTTAAATGTCTTTAGTTTCTAGAGATATATTTTTGGACGCAATTAAATATTTCGAAGATGTATTTTTGAAATAATTTTAAATATTTAATTCAATTCACTCAAAAGACTATTTAAATTTGAATGATTCCAGAGATGCATCTCTGTGAATATTCCGGAGATACATTTTTGAAACGTATCAGAACAAGTATTTTGTATTGTATGTTGTGTATCTGTGTTCAGATGAAGTATAACGCACGATCCAAAATTAAACAATAGACGTGCAAAATAATAAGATATTGTGTGTAAAAGATAAAATAGTAATAAATGTAGAAATTGTCGTACAATCGAGATCCAAAATGTAGTAAGATCCTTAAAATAAAGTAAAGAGTAAACACTACAACAAAATAATAAGAGACTACTACTGGGGTGCCTGACAACATCTTATCTACCTCTTCTGCCTACTCTACCTCATTTGTCATCAGTCCTCCCCATCCTTCGACGATGTCTCACCCCCTTCATTGAGATCAAAACTGCTTGACCAATTCAGAGTAAATTGGTCCTTTGAGGTGGTTGAAAAACTCCTCCCGTCCTTCATATTTCACCCCCTCATTGAGATTAAAACCATTTTCTTTAATGTTGTCAAAATCCAATATCTTTTCGCAGAGAACCTCTAATTCATTCACAAGAATAGAAAGAGTAATTTATTGAAGTCCTTCTTTCTCTTGTCCTTGTTGATTTTGAGTAGACTGTTGTTGAGAAACTTGTTGATGTTGTTGAGAATCAGCCATGGTGAAGAACTGGTTTTAGGGTTGCATAGAATTTGGTTGAAAGAGAGAAAGTGTAAGATTGAGAGTAGCGTAAGTGTGTGAGATGTAAGTCAAGTGGGTTTTGTAAAAGTTTTGCAATGATGACAAAATCTTGAATAATGAAAGAATTTCTGACATAGGGGAAGATGTAGAGAGATTTTACTTTTTTCCAAGAAATATATTTTCCCAATGTGTCACTAAACTGTTAGAGGCGTTTAATTCAAGATAATTGTACTTGATCTGAACCACACACTTAAGATTGATTGACAACTAATTAATATAGAAACTCTTCGGAATCCATAAGGCAGAAATAAGAAGTTTTGAATGGTTACTTCTGATACAAGACATCTTTTTACTTCAGAAGATTCACTAATCAGAGTCAAAATTCTTAGTCTTATTTAACCATTATGAGAAATTAACATTATGAGATATACATCTTGTTTCATTCTGGAGATAAGTACATTTTCAAATTGTTTAGAATGAAAACAAATGTATCGTCAGCAATGGGTTTTATAAAGATATCAACTCATTGATGGTCTGTATCAATAAATTTAAAATTTAAAATTTCCTTCTAAACATCGAAACGTATAAAATGTTATTTAATCTCAATATGTTTATCTCTAGAATGTAAAATAGGATTCTTATATAAACTAATAGCAGAGATATTATCACAAAGAATAGGAACATTACTCTCATATATATGAAAATCTTCTAGCTGAATTTTCATCCATAGGATCTGAGTGCTACATTCAAATGCTGCAATATATTCACATTCAGTTGTTGATAGTGCAATTGCTAATTGTCTCTTGCTGGACCATGAGATCAAGTTGTCTCCTAGAAACTACAACTTCCAGAAGTGTTTTTTCTTTCTAGTCTATCTCCAGCGTAATCAACATCATAATAACCTACTTGCTTGTATTATTTAGATTTTCTATAACACAAGCCAAGGTTAGTAGTACCTTTCAGATACCTGAAGATCCTCTTAACCCCTATTAAGTGGGATTCTCTAGGATCTGATTGGAAGCGAGCACATAAATAGACACTAAATAAAATGTCAGATCTAAAAGCAGTTAAGTTTAATAGAGAACCTATCATAACTCTTTATACCTTTTGCTCTACCTTCTTTCTTACCTCATTCTTCTCCATAATACAAGTAGGATGCATTAGAGTTTTAGCTATTTTGCAATCTGACATGTCAAACTTCTTCAGAAGTTCTTTGGTATATTTGCTCTGATGGATATATGTTCCTTCTGAACTTTGATTAAACTGGATACCCAGAAAGTACTTGAGTTCTTCCATCAGACTCATCTCAAACTCTGCCTGCATAGACTTAGCAAACTCCTTGCACAAGGTAGCATTATCATAACCAAATATGATGTCATCCACGTAAATTTGCACAACTAAAACATCATGTTTGAATGTCTTATAGAACAAAGTAACATCAAATTTTTTCTCTGAAAAATCATTTTCTAAAAGAAAATTGTTTAGTCTTTCATACCATGCTCTAGGAGATTGCTTCATACCATACAAAGATTCTTAAGTTTGAAAATAAAATATGGATTTTTAATAACAACTAAAACAACAACAAGCTCTAGGATTTCAAATCTCAATAACAACACCACCACAACAACAACAACAATAACAACAACAATACCAACAACAATATTAGTAGTGATGTTTGACGTACTAGATCTCTAAAAAGATGTAAAAGAAAATGATTTTGATCTCTGTACAAAAAACGAGAGCACTAAACACATAACATCTTCACATTGAAGATGATATGTGTTTATGACTCTCAGCTTTTAGGGCTCTTCATTAGAATTTTGTTTGTGTTGTTTAGATAAATAAAATTAAAGACACTACTATTCAAGAATCCGCTACTATATATATATATATATATATATATATATATATATATATATATATATATATATATATATATATATATATATATATATATATATATATATATATATATATATATATATATATATATATATATATATATATATATATATATATATATATATATATATATATATATATATATATATATATATATATATATATATATATATATATATATATATATATATATATATATATATATATATATATATATATATATATATCAGAGAAACATTTTCACCTCGGTTGGAAAGAAAACCGGGGTGAAAAGTTTTATATTAAAAATAAAATATTCAAGAAGACGCCACTTATAATGAGATAAAAACATAAAACTAAGGCTGATGGAATTTGAAACATGTACATTGAATAGATTTATCCATTGGTTTTCAAAATAACCGACGAAATATATTAAATATATTATTTTATTAAAAAACAGGATGCATTCAGGAATTATACTTCGGTTTTATGATAACTAAGATGAAAACTTGGTCATGAAATATAATATTTATAGTAGTGCTATATTGTGTATATCCTAACTCTTTACTAAACACTCTTATATATCATGTGTCATATGTTATACGTTATCTTTTTAAACATGTATACATAAACAATATCGTTAGACACTTATATTATGTCAATATCAATAAAAATTATGTGTAATATATGTGTGTGTGTGAATGTTACCGAAAAAAATATAGATTAAAATATATCTACGGCAACATATATAGTTATAGTTAGTTACAACTAACTATAAAATTAACTATAAACAACAATAGAAAATTAGTTAACAATGTTCAATGTTAGTTAGGTTGAAATTCAATAGAAATACAATATATACTAAGCATCCACACTTGTAACAATCAATGAATGAAATTACAAGTATGAACATCGTGCATTCTCATAATTCTCATGGATGAATACTAGCGTAATAGAATTACATCTTTTCACATATTATATCTCTCCTATATTTCTAATATAAACACACAAAACTACATAATTATCTACTCCAGTTATCCAACTAATCATGTGCAATACTTTCACCTGGTGTTTTGAATGATGCTAAATATGTAGTACTGATGTACTCTGAAGTAAAGTACACAATATGATTGTGATATGATACAGATACCTGGTATAATAGAGATACGTGAATATGCAATAAAAATAAAAATTAGGATGCATTACAATATATATATATATATATATATATATATATATATATATATATATATATATATATATATATATATATATATATATATATATATATATATATATATATATATATATATATATATATATATATATATATATATATATATATATATATATATATATATATATATATATATATATATATATATATATATATATATATATATATATATATATATATATATATATATATATATATATATATATATATATATATATATATATATATATATATATATATATATATATATATATATATATATATATATATATATATATATATATATATATATATATATATATATATATATATATATATATATATATATATATATATATATATATATATATATATATATATATATATATATATATAAGAAATTTAACATTTTTTATTTATGCATAATTATAACACTCACAATTTTCAACCAATAATACTCTTGATCAAATTATAAATTTAGAATTTTCATGAAACACATATAAACATATTGATATTCTTACACTAAATCTTATCTCCAATACTTATACTAAACATTGTTTACCGAAATGCGGTGAACTGTGTTTTCATTTTATAAACATATAAAAGTATAAAGTTTGTCTTCATTCAATTTATTATTGTATTAACTACAAAAATATATATTATTAATTTTTTAGAAGGAGTGTGTTAGCAATTAAATACCAAAATTTCGTTAAATACACCTTAAGGTGTATGCTGTTAGAATACACATTCATAAAAATAAGTGGATGTATCCTAGCAAAATTGAAAAATTACATTATGTTTTCGTCAGTTAGACCCGCAATCATGGTGAAAAGTGGTATTGGTTATAAATTCGATTTTCAACAAAATCAATTTTGCATTTTCAAAATGGTGCGGACTAATTCTTTTCCTTAGTTAAAATAAGAACCCTAGGTAAAAAACTACATTCCCAAACTTTTCTCCTCAGTTGAGACTTCGTCGATGAAAAATTTATAGGATGAGATTTTAATTTTACAAAAATCATCTTATTTAGTACCTTCTAAACTAAAAATTTAAAAACATAGAGTAAACCATCCCCTTATTTAACAAATAATTTTTCAATTTGATTTAAAAAATAATACTCTCCTAAGTTAAGTTATATTTTTAAAAAAAATTATATTAATTAATGATTTTTAACCTTCTTACAATTCATTATTCATCTAATACTCTTTAATTGTTAGAATTTATTTTAATTCTTTTAGGTCTTTTTTCAACACTTCCTTCTTTAATAGTTCAATTAACAAGCATTAAAGTGTTAATAAATTTTAAATTTTCATCTTCATTTTCGACGCTCTCTAGCATATTTAAGGATGCCCTTTGCAATAAATTTTCTATTTTGCAATACATATATGTTGTCACCCTTGAGTAAAAACTTTCATTATTCCATATCCGCGACGGTTAATGCGACAATTATAGATAACTACCTCAAAAATTTTAAAATAAAGTTGAGTCATTTTCACTCCAAGACCCACAAAAACTGTGATAGTTAAGGAACAAAAACATACGCCACGTTTCTGGCTTTCAATCTAGTTGCGTAACGGTTAATTTTGTTTGTTTGTTATAATAGAGTTTATCTAATAACAATTAATTTAATAATATTATAAAAAAATAAATATTAACTAAACAAATATCAAATATCTTAAATATTAAATAAATAAATAAAATTTATTAGTAAAAAAATAATATTTTATTCTAATCTACAATTTCATTTCTATATATAATTTGATTTAGTATTTTTACAGATTTCAACAAATAAAATTTTATTTTTTATCTAATATTTTTTCAATAATTTATTAAGCCTTATTGTAAAAAAAATTTTATATTTAAAAATTCAAAACTATAGAATCTTATTTTAAACAAAAAAAAACTAATAAACCTTAATGGCATTATTACAAAAAAAAAAATTCAAAATTTGTAAGCCTTGTAAAAAAACAAATTAAGTCTTGTTGAAACTTAATAATAATAATAATAATAATAATAATAATAATAATAATAATAATAATAAATTCTTAAGTATTAATGAAACATAACTGTTATGGACTGGGTAGCTGACCCATCGTCGAACACAACCTAATCTAGTTCTACGTTGAGGATGGCTCAGAGTGCTGGCCCAACCCGTTAGAGCCAGTAAAGAACATGTTCTCCACGTGCTTCTCACTCGATGACACGTCACCAATTGAACTCGCACATCTCGCAAAACCTTTTTGCCCTTCGTAACGGGAAAGTTCATCCACTAACCAAGGAGTGCGGAGCGGTTGACTAGGACGATAAGCACGAGCTGTCCAGCTCTACTTTCATGTAGGAATCCTGACAGCCACCCGTTGTGGGCTTGGACACTCAGCCCATAATGGAGACCACTAGTCAAGCGACGGGGGCTCACTATAAAAACCTTCCTTTACAAGAGGGTCATGTATTCTATTCTTTAACCCTTTCTTACTTGCCTCTTCACCTGAACTGAATTAAGCATCAGAGTGCCATCAGGTACACCCTCCATTCGTCGCACGTTCAAGACCGTGGACATGTTGTTGGCCACTCACTTATTCTGATCAACTGTTCGGATCAATGACGCCATCTGTGAGAAGCATGTTTCCCCATCTTTTCTTTCCCTGAAACCAAAAGATAAAAACAAAAAACCTCAGTGTCGCATCACTGCGAAAAAGGGAAAGCCGACAAACTAGACAGCAGAGTCGCCACCGAACGTTATTTATCCCAAAAGAGAGGGAAAAGAAACAATCGAAGAAAATCGAAAAGAAAGGGAAAGACAAGGTCATCACAACCAAATCTTGGGTTCGGGAGTCGGTTACGCAAGGGGAAGGTATGAGCATCTCTCACGTCCGTTGTACTCAACGGGATCCACGCTTGTTGTCTAATCTATGGGTGTAAAACTATCTAAATCTACTACTAAACGAGGGGAACGGAAAGAACATACTTGATAGGACATCGCCACCCTATGCCTACGTATTCCCTCGTGCAATAGGAAAATCAGAGTCAACGTAGTTCGGGAAACTATGGGTGATGGGGGGAAGGTTGCTCGCCAAGACATCACCGTCTTGTGCCTACGTATCATCGTCTGGTACGAGAAATCAGAGCAAACGTAGTTCGGGCTGACACGACCACTGGTTGGTTCAAGTGTTTTACTGAGTAGGGTTAAATCTCCGTTCTAGCAGTTAAGGACGATGCATGCTTGCGATATAACAAAAACTTAACACACTCTTTCTAAAAATTAAATTTGCAAACAATCCCGAAGGATAAAAAAGGTTTGAATTTTGTTTTGTGTTTTTTAAGAGAAGGAGTGAATTGAGTTAGTTTGTAACTCATGTTGCACTAAAGACTATGACTTGAGAGCGAATGCATCGCATATCGCCTAAAGGGCATACGCTAAACACTCTAGACAGTGTGAGAGGAGGCCCCCCACCCATCATTTCTCATGTACTTAAGGCTCGTAGCGTACAATAATTGTTAACCTTTATTAAATGTCTTAAGAAGTTATGAGATGAGAAGAGAAGACATAAGACTCTAAGGAGAACTGATCAACCATAATGTTAGCATGCAATGTGGTCCTAAAGTTGGGATTGAAAAGGGAACTACCTAATGTTATCATGCAAAGTATTGAAAGCCTAATGCCTCTCTTACTCCCATCTTAAACAGAGGGATTAAGAATCCTAAGGGATAATGGAAAAAGAGCACAAGTAAACACATAGCAATTCAATCATAGATGAAAAGAGATGAGATACTTAAACAAGTCAATGCAAAGAGATGCAAACAAAAATGCAAGTAGTAAATGATACAACAAGGCTCAAAGACAAAGGAGACTCAAACACAATTGATGACTTAAATAAGTCAAGAAGGATGAGATGAAATGGGAGAAGTAGACTTCTACAACCATCTACCATCAATCATCAAGAGAGAAAGGTGCTATCCTAAGAAGCAAAAACAAAGAAAGGAGGGAGGAAAGAATGTGGGACATCCACCACATCATGTTTAACTCAACCAAACACTTTCTTAAAGATCAAATAAAACAATGCAACAAAACAGGGCAAAAGGAACACCAATGTTCATGACAAACTCAAAGTGTAAACATTAAAACCAAATAATCATGAACAAGTGTTAAACCAACTAGGGAAGAAATGAATCACAAATGGAATGATCCCAAATTCAAGCTAAAAAAAGGCAATCACAAGAAGGATCATGTACAAATGAAGAACCAAAGTTCAAACATAATCTCACACTTTAACAAGTGGAGAAACATGACCAAAAGGTAACTTGTGGCACAAGTTACACACACCAATGACCTCTAAACAAGCAAGGAAGCACCTCAAGCATGTTAACATGAGTTAATAAGGCTTAAGAGGTGCTCAAGGGATCACTCATGATCATATCCCTAAGACTAGGTCAAGACTAGTATGTGTAAACACCCTTAAAATGAGTTGAATTAGAAAAATCCATAAAAAAATAGAAGACAAATCCAATAAATTCCAAATAAAATACTCAAAGCAAGCTGAAACAATCTCCAAACCGAATGCAAAGCCTCATGGCCAAATTCAACTCAAAGCACCAACAACTAGGTCCAAGAAGGCATGGTGTTCCACTTTATCGAGTGTGTGTCGAGGGTCAACAAAAAGTCAATGAAAACCAAATGAATTTTGATCATGAATACCTCAAACCAGCCCTCAAAACTTCCTCAATCCATCACCTAAGTGAAAGAGAAAGTTTGGTCCTAGGGGGTTTACAAATGGAGGTCAACTGTCATGATCAATTCAAGGTATGCACCATAAAACACTTCCAGTCATTAATTCCATTTAAAATATTAAAATTAAAGGAAAAATAAAATAAAAATCATGAAAAATTAAATGGCATCTTAAAATATCAGAAACCAATTTTTTTGGGATTGTGTAGATGCATAAAACAATGTTTAAAACATTTAATTTGAAATGAAAAATAAAAGAAATAAAATATAAAGCAATAGTGAAAGGGGGTGTGACCAAAAAAATTAAGATGAACTGAAATCAGGGTATTGCACGCATGGGCCAAAAGGAGGGGGGGGTTGGGATTATCAATATGTAAAGCCCAACAAGCCAAATAAAATCAGAGTTTAAATTAAACTCTGTGTTTCATTAAAACACATTGGCTGCCATGCAACTGTCAAAACACACATGGCAAGGGTCAAAAGGCCATGTCACCTTCACCTTAAAATGAACCAGACGCCGGAGCTAGGTGTAACACCCCACTTCCCAAAACAAATAAAATATGAATAACATAATAAAAATCAGAGTTTCCTTCCCAGGTGGGATATCACATAAAAATCACGTTTCCTTATAAAAAAGGTTTTTCTCCAAATACAGCGGAATATTTAAATAATACAATTAAATAAAAATTTTGATACGTTCGCAGGAAAAAAATAGGAGTTCAACATGAAACAATAAAAATGCCCAAGTCCCGTGCTACGTATCAGAGCATCCTAGACTCGACAGTCACACCAATATCCAAGCTAGCTAAGCACCTGGATTATCTGTACTTCCGAAGAAGCACAGACCACAACAACAACAAGGGGTGAGAAATCATGATCAAAAATATAATGGTAATGTAATACATGTAATAAGGCAGTAAAACACACCAACACATCAATTATTCACCCCAACAACACCATATAACGAACCTACTGTTCAAATTACAATATAACATATTATAATGCAATTATGCAACTCAACACCATGCATGCGGTACCGACTCATTGGTTCATTCAATCGAACCTGGATAGATCACTTACGCTCCTCCTGAGACATGATCTATCCCCCACCATTCTCCACAAAGGAGTACGGATGAATCACTTACGCTCCTCCTGAGACATGATTCATCCCACCAAAACACCATGATATGCAAGACACCAATGCATAATTATTATATTCTGGCACGCTAAGTGCACACGATCCTCCTGATCATATCATCATACAACAATGCATATGTATAGATATATTACACCAACACCATATAAATCAATCAGATAGTAAACGAATTCATACTATCACACCGGATATAACTACGCCCCCCCCCCACTCGGGGATACACGATCCTACTGATCACTACACACATATACATTACTAATTGCTCACCAACAATATTAAGGGAAACGCGTACTATCCCCAAGTACACAAGTTATATCCCATACTCATCATTTTCACACTACAGCAAGGCTAGAAGGATCACACGAGACCAATTCAGACATCTCACCAAAAGTCTCTGAGGTTACTCAGAACCTCCCTAAACCAACACCTCAGCCTATACACCAAAATCAATAATTCATCAACATCAATCCACAATCACAAACATGCCAATAGATATTATACTTACCAATTATCCTATAATTTCTACTCTAGAACCGACATTACGGTACATTACCGACATTTCAGAGTCACTCTGAATCTCACCAAGGTCCTAACCATAGTCATTAACGACGCTATAGGGAAACAACACATAACTTTTCCCAAAGCTATAATCACGGTCATTGCCAACACTACGGTAACAACACATAATCTCATCAGCTTTATATTCCTAGTTACTATCAACACTACAGTAACATCAACAATCCAACAAAATGGATCAATACTACAGTAACATCATCACCATATATATATATATATATATACCCCAAAATGCATCATCAGCATTCATCAATCCCCCAACATCAACAATAATCATAGCATGCCAATATAAAACTTTATATAACGATAAATTCCTACGGGGTTAAGGAATCCCCTCTACCCTATACATGTATAAACCATTCCCAATCAAATTTCTCCCCCCTTACCTTGACAATTGGTCGATCGATAGAATTCCTCCTAGAATTGGTCTCTTGGCCTTCTCCTTCCTCTTCCGTTCTTCGTTCCCTTTTTCCTTCGTTCTTTTTCACTTTCCTCGTTCTTTCCTCTTCTCTCTTTCTATCGCTCTTTTTTCTCAATTTTCTAAAATGTATCGTAACTCTCCTAACCCCTCATATTCTATTTCCCTTTTTAATTATTCTAATCCCAATAATAATAACTAATAAAATAATATAATATTAATAATCTTAATAATAATAATAATACTAATATAATCTTACTAATAT
The DNA here is from genome assembly GCA_963859935.3 of Lathyrus sativus. Classification (NCBI taxonomy): domain Eukaryota; kingdom Viridiplantae; phylum Streptophyta; class Magnoliopsida; order Fabales; family Fabaceae; genus Lathyrus; species Lathyrus sativus. The sequence goes on from OZ012738.1 coordinate 605,650,012, forward strand.
TAATAATACCACATATTAATAATAATAATAATAATAATAATAATAATAATAATAATAATAATATTAATAATTCTAATAATAATAATAATGATAATAATAATAATAATCTTAATAATAATAATATTAGAATATTATTAATAATTCATATTTATTTAGTTGTACTATTTTCTTGGCCCCTAAGTTTGTTAGAGGGTATTTTAGTATTTATCTTATTCTAGTAACCCTAGTTTTAGCTTATAAATAGGGTGACAATCATTGTAACAAATCATCATGTTTTGTAGCCGTCATTCTCTTATTAGTAATATTTCCTATTTCATCATTTATTCTATCTTTGCACCAACAATTGGTATCAGAGCCATACCTCTCCCAGTACGATGTGGTTCAGGGACGAACCAAGCGGAAGTTGGTGGGCATGTAACACCTGAGGTGAAAGAGGACGGTGGTTACATGTAACACCCGTGGGCGAGGGAGTGGTTGTCAGTGTCATGAGGCATGACAATGAGACACTCCTAGCAGCTTCTAGGGGAAAACCGAATTCACATCCGAATGAGAGGGATCCTGAGGCTATGCAGGTATGGGACTGCATGGTTGAATGAAGGCTTATAAGGATTAATTGGTACTACCTATACCAACAAGATGCATCTTCTTTTCGGTAGCCCGTTCATAAGAACTCCACAGTTAAGCGTGCTTGACTTGGAGCAATTCTGGGATGGGTGACCTTCTGGGAAGTTTCCTGGAAAGCGTGTGATTGAGGACAAAGCATGCTGAAAAGACCCGTGTTGGTTTGTGGGGTCAGTCGGTAATCTTGAAAGAAATATGAGGGCGTTACAAATGGTATCAGAGCGTGAGGTCTTGTGTGTTTGATTTTGTTTCTCAGATTCTTGTTGAATCTTGAACAAAATCTGATCAGAATTTTTTTTTAATTCTGTGGGTTGGGAAACACTGTGTGAGAAAACTCTGAGTGTATTGTGCAAAGAAGAAGATGAACGGAAACGGCAACATGAACACCAAACTTCCAGTATTTGACGGTAAAAACTGGAATCGTTGGATGATCCAGATGCGTGTGCTGTTTGGTGCTCAAGATGTTCTGGATCTTGTCACTGATGGTTATGTTCCAGTAGCAGCAGATGCAACTGATGAACAGAAAAACGCGCAGAAAGAAGTAAGGAAGAAGGATCAGAAAGCATTGTTCTTCATTCATCAATGTGTGGATGTAAGCGTGTTTGAGAAGATTGCAGACTCTACAACAGCAAAGGCTGCATGGGACACTCTGGTGAGATGTTATGGTGGTGACGCATCAGTGAAGAAGGTGAAGCTTCAGTCCTTGAGAAAGCAATATGAGAATCTCAACATGAAGAATAATGAGAAAGTTTCTGAATACATCTCCAGAGTGATTCTGATCACTAATGAGATGAAGGCATGTGGAGAAACTCTTTCTGAAGAAACAATCATGGAGAAAGTATTGAGATCCCTTACTCCTCAATTTGACTACATTGTGGTAGCAATAGAACATTCCAAAGATCTGAGCACAATGAGAATTGAAGAGCTGCAGAGCAGTCTAGAAGCGCAAGAGTTGCGTCTGACTGAGAGAAACTCTGAAAAGGAAGTAGAACAGCAGGCTCTGAAAACAACTTCTGATAGGAGGTATCAGAAGCAGTCAGAAGTCAGGAGAAGATCTGATGGTGGTCAGAGGTCAGAAAGCTCAACCTCTGATAGACAAAAGAATGCTCAGAGGGGAAAAGAGAAGTATGACAAAAGAAAAATACAATGTTACTGTTGTAAGAAGTTTGGCCATTTTGCTAGAGATTGTTGGTCAAACAAGGAGAAGAAATCAGAAGAAGCAAATATAGCCAGAGGCTCTGATGACGAATCTGTGCTGTTGATGGCCTCTGAATCTGATAATGTGGATCTGACAGACTGGTGGTATATGGACACTGGCTGTTCAAATCATCTTACTGGAAACAAGAAATGGCTAGTTGACTTTGACTCTGAAAAGAGAACAAAGATCAGATGTGCTGATGACAAATATCTTAATGCAGAAGGTATGGGAAATGTCAGAGTGACTCTGAACAATGGGAAAATAGCATTGATTCAGAATGTGTGGTATGTACCTGGCATCAGAAGCAATCTGATGAGTGTGGGGCAATTAATTGAGAAAGGTTTCTCAGTTACCATGAAGGACAATCTTCTGAAGCTGTATGACTGTAATCAGAAGTTGATTATGGAGTCAGAACAGGGAAGGAATAGAACATTCAAGGTGAATGTCAGAACTGCAGACTCAGAGTGTCTTAGTGCAACAAGTACTGAGAAGGAGAGTGAGCTGTGGCACAAAAGATTTGATCATTTGAATTTCAGAAGCTTACAACATCTGAATTCAAAGAAATTGGTACATGGAATTCCTGCAATTAAGAAGCCTGAAAAGTCATGCAAAGTTTGCATGGAAGGAAAACAACCAAGATTGCCATTTGCATCAGAAGTTGCTCCAAGAGCAAAACATGCCTTGGGAGTTGTACACTCTGATGTGTGTGGTCCATTTCCAGTAGCATCAATTGGAGGGAACAAATACTTTGTGTTGTTTGTTGATGAATTCACAAGAATGACATGGGTATCCCTTATTAAGTTCAAACACGAGGTGTTTGATGAATTCAAGAAGTTCAGAATGAAGGCTGAGAATCAGAGTGGTCAGAAGTTGAAGATTCTTAGAACTGATGGTGGAGGTGAGTATAACTCCAAAGAGTTCCAGAAGTTCTGTGAGGAGAATGGAATTGAGCATGAGGTTACTGCTCCCTATACCCCTCAACACAATGGTCTTGCTGAAAGAAGAAACCGCACTCTGCTTGATATGGTGAGAAGCATGCTAAAGGAGAAGAAGCTTCCTCAGAAGCTCTGGGGAGAAGCTGTTGCCACTGCAACGTATGTACTCAACAGATGTCCTACGAAGAAGTTGAAGGAAATAGTTCCTATGCAGAAGTGGACTGGAGACAAGCAAAGTGTTAGTCATCTGAAGGTATTTGGTTCTGTTTGCTATAAACATGTTCCAGAAGCCAGAAGACAGAAGCTGGATGATAGAAGCAAAGTGATGATTCTGATAGGGTACCACAGTACAGGTGCATACAAGCTCTATTGTCCAGAAACTAATAAAATTGAATTCAGCAGAGATGTGATTGTGAAGGAATCAGAAGTTTGGAATTGGGATAAGTCTCAATCTGATTCTGATGTTAGAACCTCTGAAGAAAGGTCAGAGTTAAGAATTTCTGAAGTTGAAGTAAACCCTGACGTTGACTCTGACTCTGATACTGATTCAAACTCTGAAGATGACTCAGAAGATGAAGGTGACTCTGATGACCCAGACTCTGATGATTCAGACTCTGATGGCAATCCAGATCTTGGTGGCAATTCAGACTCTGGAAATATGCCAGACTCTGAAGATGGTCAAAGCTCTGGAGGTCAATCATCTGAAGTTAGAAACTCTGAAGCTCAAGACTCTGAACAAGTTCAGAGACCACAAAGAATCAGAAGCGTTCCCAGAAGATTTGCAGAATTTGACATGCTGCAAGACACTGAAGTAGACTCTGAAGGCGAAGTTATTCAGTGTGCCATGTTAGTAGACTCTGAACCTATAAGTACAGAGGAGGCTCTTAAGCAGAAGCTCTGGCTGAAGGCCATGAAAGAAGAACTTGATGCTATAGAGAGAAACAAGACTTGGAAGCTGACAGAACTTCCAAAAGACAAGAAAGCCATCAGCGTCAGATGGGTTTTCAAGCAGAAGTTAAAGCCAGATGGTTCAATTGGCAAACATAAAGCAAGGTTGGTAGCCAGAGGATTTCTACAGAAACCTGGGCTGGATTATTCTGAAGTGTTTGCACCTGTAGCAAGACATGAAACAATCAGAATGGTGATTGCAATAGCTGCTAACAGGAATTGGCCTCTGATGCATTTAGATGTAAAATCTGCATTTCTGAATGGTCCATTAGAAGAAGAAGTTTACGTGTCACAACCTCCTGGATTTGTGAAAAAGAATCAGGAAGGGATGGTGTACAGATTATACAAAGCTCTATATGGATTGAAACAAGCGCCCAGAGCTTGGAATCAGAAGATTGATTCATTTTTCAAGAAGCAAGGCTTTCAGAAATGTGAGATGGAGTACGGTGTCTATGTTCAGCATACTTCTGAGGGCAATATGACTCTGATATGTTTATATGTTGATGATATACTATTGACTGGAAGTTCTGAACAGGAGATAGCCAAGTTCAAGAAGGTTCTAATGAATGAATTTGAAATGACTGATCTAGGCAAAATGACATACTTTCTAGGGATGGAGTTCAGATATTCTGAGAAAGGTATCATTTTGCATCAGCTCAAGTATGAATTAGAACTTCTGAAGAGATTTGATCTGAAGAATTGTAAGATGGCTGTCACACCTTCTGATACAAATCAGAAACTGGATTCAGACTCTGAAGGAAAGGATGTGGATGCTACAACCTTCAAACAGTTGGTTGGTTCTCTGAGGTATCTGTGCAATACCAGACCTGATATTTGCTACTCAGTTGGGATGGTTAGTAGGTTCATGAGTAAACCTAAGTGGTCCCATTACCAAGCTGCTGTCAGGATTCTGAGGTATATCAAAGGAACTCTGAAGTATGGAGTGTTATTTCCCTCTGGAGGAAATAATGAGTCAGAACTTCTGAGTTATTCAGACTCTGATTGGTGTGGAGACAGAGTTGACAGAAGAAGTACATCTGGGTACTTGTTCAAATTTCTGGGAGGTCCCATTTCTTGGTGTTCCAAGAAGCAACCTGTTGTGGCGTTGTCAACCTGTGAAGCTGAATACATTGCAGGTGCTGTTACTGCATGCCAAGCTGTGTGGATTCTGAATCTGTTGCAGAATCTGAAGATTAAGGTAGACAAACCTCTGAAGTTGATGATTGACAACAAGTCTGCAATCAACCTTGCCAGAAACCCAGTGCTGCATGGGAGAAGCAAGCATATTGAGACCAAGTATCATTTTCTGAGACATCAAGTTCAGAGTGGAGTGTTAGAAGTTGTACACTGCAGCACTCAGAAGCAGTTGGCAGATGTTCTGACGAAAGCTATCAAAACTGATCAATTTCTCAGATTAAGGGATGGAATTGGTGTCACAAGTTTTGATGGAATATGAATTAAGGGATGGTATTAGAATATTATTAATAATTCATATTTATTTAGTTGTACTATTTTCTTGGCCCCTAAGTTTGTTAGAGGGTATTTTAGTATTTATCTTATTCTAGTAACCCTAGTTTTAGCTTATAAATAGGGTGACAATCATTGTAACAAATCATCATGTTTTGTAGCCGTCATTCTCTTATTAGTAATATTTCCTATTTCATCATTTATTCTATCTTTGCACCAACAAATAATACTATTAATAATAACAATAATAATAATATTATTATCTCTCCAATAATCATAATAATACTTTTAATAATAATAATAATAATAACACTAATAATAATAATAGTAATAATAATAATAATAATAATACTATTATTATTATCACACCAATATCCCACGCCTATGGTAATCCCTTTCCTCTCCATTCCAACTTTTCTAATATCTCCTTGCTACCCCTTCATATTTTCTTCCTCACGGTTTCTATCGTGACTTTTCATATTTCCATTCTAACTTCCCAATAACCCTTTCACCTCTTATTTTACTTATTCCAACCACTAATATTCCCAATAATAATTCTAATAATAATAATTATAATAATCATTATAATAATAATAATAATAATATAATATAATATAATATAATACTATTATAATATTATAGTAATATTCAACATAATAATAATAATAGTGATACACCCAACAATAATTATAATTATAATAATAATAATATTATCACACCAATAATAATAATAATATTAATAAAAATAATATAATAATACTAATATTATTATTTCACCAAAATAATAATAATATTAATAATAGTAACAAATATAATAAATATAATAATAATAATAACACCCCCACCAATGTTACTATTATTTTTATATTACTATATTTCACACCAAAATATCACCAATAGTCCTCCCACATTAGGGACACCCACCAAACATCATCAAATACACCCCCACCAAAGGGCACACCAACATATAATTTTTAAAATAATAATAAAGTGACTAAATAATTAAAATGGGTGTTACAACTCTCCCCTACTTTAATTATTTTCGTCCTCGAAAATTACCTGATGGAAATAGCTCCGGATACGCTTCTCGCATCCTGCTTTCCAACTCCCAGGTCACACTGCCTCCTGCAGCACCTCCCCAAGCTACCTTCACCAAAGGTATGTCTTTCCCTCGGAGCTGTTTCATCTTACGGTCCTCGATCCTCAACGGCATCGTCTCAATAGTAAGATTCTCCTGAACCTGAACATCATCTCTCTGAATCACATGAGATGGATCAGAAACATATTTTCGCAATTGCGACACATGAAACACATCATGTAGATTCGACAACTCCGGCGGCAACGCCACCCTATAGGCCACAGCACCAACTCTTTGCAAAATTTCATAAGGTCCAATAAACTTAGGATCCAGCTTCTTGGACTTCAACGCCCGACCCACACCAGTCATCGGGTTAACTCTTAGGAATACGTGATCACCTACACAGAATTCCAACTCTTTCCTCCGATTATCATGATAACTCTTCTGCCTACTCTGAGACACTTTCATTTTCTCACGAATCATCTGAATCGTCTCAGTAGTCTGCTGAACAATTTCTGGTCCAAGCACCACACTCTCACCGGTCTCATACCAACACAGAGGAGTCCTACACCTCCTCCCATACAAAGCTTCAAAGGGTGCCATTCCAATACTCGAATGGTAACTATTATTGTACGTGAATTCAATCAATGATAAATGAGTGTCCCACGCACCACCCTTTTCCAATACACAAGCTCTTAATAAATCCTCAAGCGACTGAATAGTCCTTTCCGATTGACCATCAGTTTGTGGATGATAAGCTGAACTTAATTTCAACTTAGTACCCAAAGCTTCTTGCAAGCTCTTCCAAAATTCTGAAGTAAACCTCGGATCTCTATCCGACACAATACTGGACGGAACACCATGTAACTTCACAATTACCCGAATATAAATCTCCGCCAGCTTCGTCAACGGAAAACTAATATTAATTGGCACAAAGTGTGCAGACTTCGTTAACCGATCCACAATCACCCATATAGCATCAAAACCTCTCGCCGTATTTGGCAATCCTGTAACAAAGTCCATAGAAATGCAATCCCATTTCCAAACCGGAATTTCCAACGGTTGCATAAATCCAGAAGGTCTCTGGTGTTCTACCTTCGATTTCTGACACGTCAAACAGGCATAAACAAATTGAGCAATGTCTCTTTTCATACCAGACCACCAAAATAATTTCTTTAAATCATGATACATCTTCGTAGCTCCGGGATGAATACTCAGATTACTACGGTGTCCTTCACTCAAAATCAGCTTTTTCAGTTCCTCATCATCTGGTACACAAATCCTGCCTCTAAATCTCAACACACCTGTACTATCCAATTTAAAGTCACTATCGGAGTCACTTCCTACTCCAGGCATCAAATCTACCAATTTCACATCCAACTTCTGATTCTCTCTAATCATATCCAAGAAGTCATTATTTACCTGCAACATACCCAACATTACACTCTCTGCAGTAGTTTCACAAACCATGCTCAAATATCTGAATTGTTCAATTAACTCAATTTCTTTCACCATCAGAGCTGCCATATGAATTGTCTTTCTACTCAAAGCGTCTGCCACTACATTGGCCTTTCCCGGATGATAACTCAAACTGAAGTCATAATCCTTCAAAAATTCTAACCATCTTCTCTGCCTCATATTCAGCTCTTTCTGATCAAACAGGTATCTCAGACTCTTATGATCACTAAACACTTCAAATCTTGAACCATACAGGTAATGCCTCCAAATTTTCAACACAAAAACAACCGCAGCTAACTCAAGATCATGAGTAGGATAATTTCGCTCATGCACTCTCAGTTGCCGCGAAGCATATGCTACTACCTTACCATTCTGCATAAGAACTCCTCCTAATCCCATCTTAGACGCATCACAGTACACCACAAACGGTTCACTCGGAGTCGGTAACACTAACACCGGTGCCGTAGTCAATCTCTTTTTCAACTCTTCAAAACTTTCTTCACAAGCAGCGTCCCATACGAAAACTTGGTTCTTTCTCGTCAACTGAGTTAATGGCAACGCCAAATTAGAGAACCCTTCAATAAACCTGCGGTAATAACCAGCTAAACCCAGAAAGCTCCTAATTTCTGTCGCTGTCTTCGGCGGTTCCCACTGCAATACTGCACTTACTTTTGACGGATCCACCGCTATTCCATCTTCAGATATTACATGCCCCAAGAAACTCACTCTCTTCAACCAGAAGTCACACTTTGACAGTTTAGCAAATAATTTATTTTCCTTCAACACTTGCAAGGCAATTCTCAAATGTCCTGCATGTTCTTCATCAGATTTAGAATAAATTAATATATCATCAATAAACACTACAATGAATTGATCCAAATAAGAATGGAAAATTCTGTTCATATACTCCATAAATACTCCCGGCGCATTAGTCACTCCAAACGGCATTACAGCATATTCATAATGTCCATATCGAGTTCTAAAAGCAGTCTTCTGAATATCACCTTCTTTTACTCTTATTTGATGATAACCCGACCTTAAGTCAATCTTACTAAACACACGAGCTCCCACCAGCTGGTCCATCAAATCATCAATCCTCGGGAGAGGATACTTATTCTTAATCGTCACTTTATTCAACTGACGGTAATCGATGCACAAACGCATACTACCATCCTTCTTCTTCACCAACAACACTGGAGCTCCCCACGGCGATACACTTGGCCTAATAAACTTTCTATCCAACAATTCTCCAATCTGAGACTTCAACTCAGCCAATTCCACTGCAGACATCCTGTACGGCGCCATAGAAATAGGCCTCGTACCAGGAACAAGATCAATACCAAATTCCACTTCTCGCGTCGGAGGCAATTCCGTAATGTCGTCAGGAAACACTTCCGGAAATTCATTCACCACTGCCAATTCCTCCATTGACACTTTGCTATCCACCGATAAAGTTGCAAATAAAGCAAACACTCTAGTTTCATCTTCCAACAAGGCCCTCAATTCTTTATTAGACAAAGAACTTGCTAAAGCTTCCTCTTCAGGGGTCAAGAACAACAATTCCTTCCGAAAACAGTCGATGTAGACCCAGTTGAACTCTAACCAGTTCATACCCAGAATAACATCCAATTTACCAAGTGGTAGACAAATCAAATCCACTTCAAATTCTCTACCGAAAATAGTCAGCGGACACTTCAGGCATACCAAAGAAGTAGTCACTGAACCTATAGAGGGTGTCTCAATAGTCATTCGTCTCTCCAGAGTAGACGACACCAATCCTATCCTCTCCACACAATCCACAGAAATAAACGAGTGTGTTGCACCCGTATCAATAATAGCAGTTAAAGGAATATTATTGATAATACAAGTACCTTTGATAACACGCTCATCACTGGCAGCTTGAGTTCCTGCCAAAGCAAACACTTTTCCACCGGCCGGAGACGTGTGAGGCTTCTTCGGCTTCTCACAATGGGTACTGATGTGACCCTTCTCACCACAGTTATAACAGGTCGGCATAGTTGCTCTGCAGTCAGCTATCACATGACCTGGTTTTCCACACTTAAAACACTTTTTGGCTTCATTAGGACAATCATTAGCACGGTGTCCCATACCACCGCACCGAAAACATTTCCCTTCAGCAGATGCTCTCCCATCTCTAGGCTTCTTATCAACAACAGCTTTACGTTTTCCCTTATCAGCAGCAACACCATAAGGAGTACCACTAAACCTCTGCTTACCCTTACGGTCATTAACAGCTTTGTAGTGTGCAATCCTTGCCCGGTTATCGTTATCATAGATCCTGCTCCTGCTTACCAGCTCAGGATAGCTCCTGATCTTCTGACAAGCAATCCCCAGCTTAATCTCTGGACGCAGTCCATTCTCAAACTTTAAGCACTTAGAAGTCATTGCCCCTTCCACATTATAGTGAGGACAATACTGCACCAGCTCCTCAAACTTAGCAGCATACTCTGCTACAGTCATACTACCCTGCTTCAGCTCTAAGAATTCAATTTCCTTAGCACTCCGAATATCTTCCGGAAAATACTTCTCCAGAAAACCCTTCCGAACTACCTCCCAAGTAATGGCAGTTCCAGCAGCTTCCAATCCTTGGCGACTATTGTCCCACCAAGCTTCAGCCTCACCCTCCAGCATGTGAGTACCAAACCTCACCTTCTGCTCATCAGTACAATCCATAGTTCTGAAGATTTTCTCAATTGCCTTCAGCCACTTCTGAGCAGCTTCTGGGTCCAGAATTCCTCCTTCAAACGTTGGCGGCTTGTTGCTCCGAAACTGCGCCAAACTCCTGAATTGGGCATCTGCAGTTTGATTCTGATTAGCAACAGCTTGCGCCATTGCTTGCATAGCAGCAGCTAATGCAGCATCGTTCCTTCCTGCCATACTGCTCAAAACATAACAACACCAGGTTAAAAGATATTCAACTACATCATAACGGACAGACTCAACTCGACTCAACAACACTGGCCGGACGGACCGACCTGCTCTGATACCATTTGTAACACCCCACTTCCCAAAACAAATAAAATATGAATAACATAATAAAAATCAGAGTTTCCTTCCCAGGTGGGATATCACATAAAAATCACGTTTCCTTATAAAAAAGGTTTTTCTCCAAATACAGCGGAATATTTAAATAATACAATTAAATAAAAATTTTGATACGTTCGCAGGAAAAAAATAGGAGTTCAACATGAAACAATAAAAATGCCCAAGTCCCGTGCTACGTATCAGAGCATCCTAGACTCGACAGTCACACCAATATCCAAGCTAGCTAAGCACCTGGATTATCTGTACTTCCGAAGAAGCACAGACCACAACAACAACAAGGGGTGAGAAATCATGATCAAAAATATAATGGTAATGTAATACATGTAATAAGGCAGTAAAACACACCAACACATCAATTATTCACCCCAACAACACCATATAACGAACCTACTGTTCAAATTACAATATAACATATTATAATGCAATTATGCAACTCAACACCATGCATGCGGTACCGACTCATTGGTTCATTCAATCGAACCTGGATAGATCACTTACGCTCCTCCTGAGACATGATCTATCCCCCACCATTCTCCACAAAGGAGTACGGATGAATCACTTACGCTCCTCCTGAGACATGATTCATCCCACCAAAACACCATGATATGCAAGACACCAATGCATAATTATTATATTCTGGCACGCTAAGTGCACACGATCCTCCTGATCATATCATCATACAACAATGCATATGTATAGATATATTACACCAACACCATATAAATCAATCAGATAGTAAACGAATTCATACTATCACACCGGATATAACTACGTCCCCCCCCCCCACTCGGGGATACACGATCCTACTGATCACTACACACATATACATTACTAATTGCTCACCAACAATATTAAGGGAAACGCGTACTATCCCCAAGTACACAAGTTATATCCCATACTCATCATTTTCACACTACAGCAAGGCTAGAAGGATCACACGAGACCAATTCAGACATCTCACCAAAAGTCTCTGAGGTTACTCAGAACCTCCCTAAACCAACACCTCAGCCTATACACCAAAATCAATAATTCATCAACATCAATCCACAATCACAAACATGCCAATAGATATTATACTTACCAATTATCCTATAATTTCTACTCTAGAACCGACATTACGGTACATTACCGACATTTCAGAGTCACTCTGAATCTCACCAAGGTCCTAACCATAGTCATTAACGACGCTATAGGGAAACAACACATAACTTTTCCCAAAGCTATAATCACGGTCATTGCCAACACTACGGTAACAACACATAATCTCATCAGCTTTATATTCCTAGTTACTATCAACACTACAGTAACATCAACAATCCAACAAAATGGATCAATACTACAGTAACATCATCACCATATATATATATATACCCCAAAATGCATCATCAGCATTCATCAATCCCCCAACATCAACAATAATCATAGCATGCCAATATAAAACTTTATATAACGATAAATTCCTACGGGGTTAAGGAATCCCCTCTACCCTATACATGTATAAACCATTCCCAATCAAATTTCTCCCCCCTTACCTTGACAATTGGTCGATCGATAGAATTCCTCCTAGAATTGGTCTCTTGGCCTTCTCCTTCCTCTTCCGTTCTTCGTTCCCTTTTTCCTTCGTTCTTTTTCACTTTCCTCGTTCTTTCCTCTTCTCTCTTTCTATCGCTCTTTTTTCTCAATTTTCTAAAATGTATCGTAACTCTCCTAACCCCTCATATTCTATTTCCCTTTTTAATTATTCTAATCCCAATAATAATAACTAATAAAATAATATAATATTAATAATCTTAATAATAATAATAATACTAATATAATCTTACTAATATTAATAATACCACATATTAATAATAATAATAATAATAATAATAATAATAATAATAATAATATTAATAATTCTAATAATAATAATAATGATAATAATAATAATAATCTTAATAATAATAATACTATTAATAATAACAATAATAATAATATTATTATCTCTCCAATAATCATAATAATACTTTTAATAATAATAATAATAATAATAACACTAATAATAATAATAGTAATAATAATAATAATAATAATACTATTATTATTATCACACCAATATCCCACGCCTATGGTAATCCCTTTCCTCTCCATTCCAACTTTTCTAATATCTCCTCGCTACCCCTTCATATTTCCTTCCTCACGGTTTCTATCGTGACTTTTCATATTTCCATTCTAACTTCCCAATAACCCTTTCACCTCTTATTTTACTTATTCCAACCACTAATATTCCCAATAATAATTCTAATAATAATAATTATAATAATCATTATAATAATAATAATAATAATAATATAATATAATATAATACTATTATAATATTATAGTAATATTCAACATAATAATAATAATAGTGATACACCCAACAATAATTATAATTATAATAATAATAATATTATCACACCAATAATAATAATAATATTAATAAAAATAATATAATAATAATATAATAATACTAATATTATTATTTCACCAAAATAATAATAATATTAATAATAGTAACAAATATAATAAATATAATAATAATAATAACACCCCCACCAATGTTACTATTATTTTTATATTACTATATTTCACACCAAAATATCACCAATAGTCCTCCCACATTAGGGACACCCACCAAACATCATCAAATACACCCCCACCAAAGGGCACACCAACATATAATTTTTAAAATAATAATAAAGTGACTAAATAATTAAAATGGGTGTTACACTAGGGCTCCGATCGTCTTCTCCGGCAAGGGCCACTGGAGCTGGGAAAAAATGTGATAAAAATGCCAACCTCTTACATCAATTCAAAGGAAATTCCACGAGGATCTCAAATATGGTATTTGTTTTGCAAAAAGGTGCTTCTAACTATGGGAAAAACAGCCACGAAAATCAAGTGTTCAAACTGAAACTCAAAGGAACAGGCACAAAAACAATACAAACATTGCCTACAAGTTGTAGGGCTTCAGATGCACCAGTAATGACCCTAAAAATGTGCCTAGAATGAGATATTTGAGTTGTGAAAGTTACCAAACGGAATGGTTCCGTTGACCCCTCAAACCTTAAGAAAGCTTCTGTTTAATGCGTTCAATCCCCTCCTTGATCTTCACTGATGATGTTTTGAGCAAAAGTTTGGAGAAATATCCAAGGAAATGGCTGATTCGAAGAGAAGAAGTTTTGATGAATTTTGAAGTGAATCCTCTCTTTCTCACGCAGCAACCACACTTTGAGGTTTAGGGTTTCAATTTGAACTTGTATATGGTGGCTTACTTCATGAACACACAGCAATTGGATATTTGGAGTGTGTAGAAATAAATAATATTGGTTTTGGTAATTGAGAATATCTTGGCACAAAGTTTGGTTCATGACTTTTTAAAGTATGAAACTTTGAAAAAGTGGTATGAAATGTGATTCTTGTTTGTTAAAATTGGGTAAAACACATCATGACCAATATTTGATGATGTTATGGTTCAAAAAAGTTCAAATGGTGACTTGTAATTGAAGGTATCCAAATCATATCCAAAAATCAAGTTTTCACCTTCAATATGGTTCAAATAATCATACAACTCCTCAAATTCCATGGAAATCAAGTTCATGATAAAGCTAAGGCCATGTGACACAACTTTCATGTGGCACAAAATTGCATTTGAGGCCTTGAAGTTCATGGAATTGGTCATTGAAGAAAATGACTTATAATGAAGTTTCCCAAAATACCCTTGCCTTGTGAAGACCATAACTTGAGATGAACACATGAGAATTAGGACTTATAGGACTTTTTGGAAAGCTAACATCATGAAGAACAACTATCATGTTCATTTGAAAGTGAGAAAGAACTTGGTTCCATGTGAAAAGTGCTTTGGAAGTGAGTTGACTTTGTGTACCTCAAAAGTCCATTCATCTGATGACACCAACTTGTTGACATCATAACTTGAGATGTATAAACTCAATGGATGAGTTCTTGTACTCAAAAGAAATCTTAAAGGATGATGTACAAGTCTCATGTTTGTTGTAAAGTAAGATTGAACTTGCATCATATTGAAAATTTTCCTTGAAGTTAGGCACCAAAGAAGGAGATTTTACACTAAAATCAATTGAAACCCTAATTTAGTAACTCCCTGAACTCTTTGAATCTCCTTGATTTGATCTCCACATGACATCCTAGATGCTTCAAGATGATTTCTCATTTCTTCAATGGTCAAGAACCAAGTCTTGAGTCCTCTCAAGTCCACAGTTGACTTTTGGTTGACCAGATGAAACCCTAATACCATATCCTTTGAATGAGGCTCTTGCAGATGAATTTAATGACCATAAAAGCTCCATGAAGACCCCTCAAGATGCACATTGAGATTTTAAACCATGCTTTATCCAAATAGGTAACCTCATGACCCTCTAATGATCCTCTGATGATCCTTAAGATAGAAGGTGACACACATACACAAACTTCTCCCCTCAAGGAGCTTTGAAACCCAATCTGATGGTAATGAACTCTTGTGGCTTGCAAATGATACCCTTGCTTGATCTTGAACAAAGAAGCTCTCCTTTTTAATGACAAACATAACACCTCTTGATCCCCTGATTAGAACCAATGCTATGCAAATGCAAATGCTAAAATGAAAAGAAACAAAAGCCAAGTTAGAAAGAAAAGGTTGGTCAAATTTTGGGGTACAACAGCTGCCCATATTCAAAAGACTTGGACCTAAAGGGATGAAAAGAGAACGACTTTCAAACATTCAAGTTAAAAGGTCGTTGAATACAAAAGAACCCATAAATTTTCCAACCGCAAAATAGCAAACTGTAGAATTGTCCACCGGAGTGGGAAAAGAATCACTGGAGAAACCATATCAGAAAGTTGTGAGGAAAGTGAGCTAACTCACCACCAACTAGAAAGCATCGACACGCAATCGGAAGAACATCTGCTAACATGCAGGCTCGGCATCCATCGGTAAAACATCTTCTAACACGTAGGCATCTATTGTACAAACAGGCTCGGCATCCGCTGGTAAAGACATCTGCTAAACAAAGCAGGCAACGACACTAAGTCGGCTCGACACGTAGTCGGTAATACATCTGATTTCACAATCAGGCATCTGTTTAAACAAAAAGAGGCTCAGCCTCGGCTGGTAAAAACATCTTCTATGCAAGTAGGCTCGGCATCCGCCGGTAAAACATCCGCTAATTAAAGCAGGAAACGACACTAAGTCGGCTCGACACTCAATCGGTAATACATCTGATTTCACAATCAGGCATTTGTTAAATAAAAACAGGCTCAGCCCCGGCTGGTAAAAACATCTGCTACGCAAGCAGGCTTGGCATCCGCTAATTAAAGCAGGCAACGACACTAAGTCGGCTCGACACGTAGTCGATAATAGAATCCACAATCTGAAGGAGAATTCCGCTGGGGAAGAATGAACTTAACCAAATAAACTCTGTTGGGGAGATAATAATAAGATGAACACGTCCGTCAAAGATTCTTTGTTAGGGTCTGGATACCGCACAGGCTCATGAAATATACCAATATCTGCTGGAAATACAATCGGTAACACAATGTAACAACCTGGCTTATGTTTTGAATGCATATGTTTGAATATGGCGTAATGCTCCATACGAAATGGAAATGTTACGCATTTGGGAGGATGCTATGCATAATGAAAATGCAAAGGAACCACTCCAGCAAAATAAATGCTGAAGAGACGAAGCCAACTCCGCTGGGGATGACCGGGGTGTGCCAAGTACGATTGGACTCATGCTGGAAAAAAAACAAGCCCTGGATGGCCTTCTGGAAAAGAACTTTCCTGGGTAATACTGCTCTCTGCTGAGAATAAATACACTCTGTTGAGGATCAAATCAACTCTGCTGAGGAAAAATGCCCTGAACAGCCTTCCAGAATGTAACTTTTTTAGGGAACAAACCCACTAGACTGGGGGAAAACAGCCCTGGATGGCCATATAGAACAACAAAACTCTTCTAGGGAACAAAGCAAACTTCTGGGAATAACTCCATTCTACCAGGAATTCCACTCTACTAGAGATTAAATCCGACCTGCTAGGGATTCAGAATAAGATTTACTGGGAAGTTATCCCAAACTCTCTATGCTGAGGATCGAGAACAACATTCTCTTAGGATAATCCCACTCTGCAGGGAAGAAACCTACTTTGGAGACTTCAGCGGGGATTAGGAAAAAGATTAATTGGGGAAGCCTCCCAAAGAACTCGCTCTGAAGAATACCAATAAACACTGGATTCTGCTGCAGAGAATGCCCTGAATGGCCTTCCAGAATAACATTATGGGGACAATCCCACTCTGCGGGGAAGAAAATCCACTCTGATGGGAATTAAGAAAGACAATCCTTCTACTGGGGATAAAATCCACTCTGAAGGGGATTGAGAGAAATAAACATTAGGATATCATCCCAAAAATCTCGCTTCGAATAAAACCAATAACCACTGGATTCTGTTGCGGAGAACATCTTCACCGGGGAATACTCATCGAGGGAATCAACATCAACCTCTGCTCGAGGAAGTGAGAATAAACTCAACAGCATCAACCTCTGCTTGGGGAAATGAGAATCATTAACATCAACCTCTGCTTGGGAAATTGAGTCTTAGACTCTATGGGGAAAACAACACTGAATTCGTCCCACTGCTGGGGGAACGGTCCCAAATCTACCTGCCAAGGGATAGGTGTCGCTACTGCGAAAATCGGCGCCGGCTGAACAGAAGAGTCGCCACCGTGCGTTATTTATCCCACGGGAGGGAAAGGAAACGCTCAGAGTAAACCTCGCACAATACGGGAAAGGTATGGTCATCGCAACCAAAACCTGGATTCGGGAGTCGGTTACGCAAGGGGAAGGTATTAGCACCCCTCACGTCCGTCGTACTCGACGGGATCCACGCTTGTTTTCGGGTATGGATTGTTATTCTATCTAAACTATAGGTCAAGGGTGAAAAAGAAAATAAAATGAAAATAAAAATGACTCGGCAAAGTATCGCACTTTATGCCTACGTATTCCCGCCTGGAACGAGAAATCAGAGTCAACGTAGTTCGCCTACCTACGGGAAAGGAGGGAAAGGTTGCTCGCTAGGATATCGCATCCTATGCCTACGTACTTTCATACAGCATGAAAGATCAGAGCAAACGTAGTTCGGGCCACGTACGACACAAGCTTGTCTTGGTTGATTTTATTCCTTCTGAAAAAAGGTTTTTTCTGATTAGCAGTCCAAGCGGACAAAAATGACGTCTTGATGAGTTCACATTCTTTTACGAAAGAAGTGTCTTTTATTGTGTTTGAAATCTTTATGTGTTTTTCTGTTTGTTTTGAGAAAGAAAAGACAGAACTCTACCCTACGGTTGCGAAGGGAAACAAACTAACCTAATGTTATCATGCATGGGTTAAGACCTAGTGTCTATCATGCTCCTCTCTTGCACAGAGAGAAACAGAGATCCTACGGGATAGGCAGAAACAGAAACAATATCAGATATATACAGTAAAGCAGTAAAATGCATGGATGCAACAGTACAAGCGAGGCAAGGGAGTCCCACTCAACCTCGAACCTAGAAAACAATAGGCGAAAGTGAACAGGCTTCACTTTCAACCCAGCAGGGTAAACAGCAAACAATACAGTTCAGAAAACCAAACAATACATCAGCAATGAAATACAACAGCAAAAGAAGCAGCATCAGCAACTCTGAATCAACAACTGGCTTCAAGCAATCTCCAATCATTCACAAGCTTCAACAAGCATCAATCTCCATCTTCATGACCTTCAGGCAAGGGCTTTGATCATCAGTCTTCCATCTGCAATGGCTTTTCTTCAAGCTCAAACCTCCAGGATGAGGGATCAGTCACAAGAGTGAATTGGGTGTTAAGCAATCAGCTGACTACCAAAGGTGGTGAACAGACTGCTTCTAACACAAGAGACATTTTCTCTCAAGAGTTCTATCTCATAGACACTATCACCAAGCCTTCCAAAGGAAGGGGGTGAGTGTCTTAGAGAGACTCTGAATCACAGAGAAGAATGGATGCAGACAAGGCAATCCATGTTTGAGAAACAATCATTCTAATCTAGAGCTCTGCCTAGCTCCTAAATCCTAGTCTCCTCAGCAACTGATAGCAGGAAACTCCTCCTCAACTCTGGCAGTTGATCTTCAGTCTTTGAATCTCCAATGGCTTCATCTCCACAAATCTTCAGCTTCCCCAGGGCCCCAGACAAACCCAATACCCAATCAAACAATCAACAATTCCCAGAGGGCACACCACACCAGACAGCAGATATACAGACAGTAATAATATCAGTAGGGGAATCCTGACTTTTCTCTAAGGGATCTAATAGCTACCCATAGCCCATATAGTCCCATAACTAATTTATTTAAATCCTAAATCCTAAGGGGAATGAAATTAAACTCCTAAGTTGTCACCTAAACCCTAGTTTTGTTCATGATATTCAAGCATTTATTAATCACCTAAAATTAACCTCTAAAAATGGGAACTAAAATATTCCTACAAGTTTAACATCTCATCTAAACAATATGAAAAGAATGATCAAAAAATATTAAAGCATGTGAGAGAACAAAAATCATAAAAATAATGCATGAAATGTAACTATTTAATATGACATTTATTTAGAAAATATGGAAAAAATATGAAATAAAACTAAAAATGAAATTTTATTTTCCTATAATATTCTAGACATTTTAAAGAAAATATGGTAAAAAGAATGGGTTAAAAAACATTTTTTATGAATTTATTATGATTTTATGAAAATTGATGAAATATTAAAATGAAATAAGAAAAATAAAATGAACTAAAATGAGCCAGAGGGGGTATGAAAAGAAATTCGCCCAGTTATAAATCCAGAATGGGCCAACAATAGGGGGCGCGCATAGCATTTTGGTTAAGCCCAGAATCCCTTCAAAGTTGTAACAACGCGCTGGGGGTATGAAAAGCAACAGAATCACATGAGAAAAATGGTTTTGGGCTCACACGGGGGTGGGAATAACAATCCAACTTAGGCCCGCCCGTTTCAATTAATGAAACGGTGCGTTTAGGGCCAGGGTAATCTCCCTCCAATTCAGATTGAATATCAGCCATTAGATCCTACCCTAAGTCAAAGGTCTTACGCCAGATAGACGATCCAGATTATATCTTCCTCACTTGGACCTGCAACTTAGGGTTTCATCTTCTCCATGGCAGCCATGCACGACCTACCTTCCACCTCTTCGTTCTCATCATACACGCAACCAATCCCCATGCTGTAAACATGAAATCTGTTCCAAATCTCTCCCTCTTCAAGCTTAGGGCATCAATTCACTTTGAAATTCACCACATCAACAAATTCGATTGAGTCAACATCCTGCCTCCATTGAAATGCACTGGTATAGACCTTCACCATTCTTCCTCAGACTTAGCCTAAATTAAACTACACCTAATGGAGATTAACACATGCTATCAAGTTGCAATTATAACACATTCATCCAAGAGATTCGAACACAAACAGTTCCTTACACCTGTCACTAACCATCACCAAATCTCTCCAAATTCATCTAACCTAATCTCCTAACCACCTAGATCAATCCTACACTAACAAAATCATGCCTAACTAATTGGATCAAGCAGTGTGATTGAAAACTTACCTTGTAAGAAATCTTGAGAAACAGCTATGGAAGATGTGGATCTGAAGCTTCTAAGTACTGGATCTTGATCAATCCTTGAGGAACTTGATTCTGTATGCACAAACTTGAAGGTTCCTTGCTTGAATCATGCAATCCACTTGAACTTGTGATTTTTATGATCTTGAGAAAAGCACTCGAATATGAATGATTCACACCAAAACTCTGCTTCAATTATGATCTATGATGATGATGGAGTGAAATTGAATTGATTATGATGAAAGTTGTTGAAGGTTTTGAGAGAATTGTAATGAAACTTTTATGGAAAAGTATGAGAGATTTTGTGAAATTCTTGGTGCAAATGAGGCCAACCCTTGCCAAATTCTCCTTTCATGAATATATAGACCCCAAATGAACATTCTAGATCCATCTTGCACATTCCCTTGTTTTCAAATTTTGGCTCATTTTTGATTATGTTTCTTAAATGATAAGCAACCATGGATAACTTCATTTTTTCCTTCTAAACTCAAAAAAGTGTGTGAACCATTGTTCTTAGAATTGTTTTTCCATTCAAAATCATATATTGTAAGTCTCCATTTGGACTTGTAAATCTCCCAAACCATTTTCCAACTTGAAATTATTCACTTTATAAGCCTTTTTAGTTCATATTTTGACCTATCATGCAACTCCATGCTATGAGCTTCTCCAATAACTTGTGACCTTCTTTCTAGACTTAAAATCCCATTTGGAGCAAGTTTGATGTTGGAAGTTTTTCCATTTGAGGCCTCCTTGTATGAGTTTTGGGTATAGGTTAAAATGACCTGTAATTCACAAATGCCCAAAATACCCTTTGCTTGCCAAGACCATAAGTTGAGTTCTCCACATCATATGAAAGCATACCATACCATTCTAGAAAGCTAAGACAATGAGGAACAATTCTTATGTTGACCAAGAATTCATTTGAAATCTCCTTGAGGGGCAAAACTAGCTTGGAAGTCAAGTCACTTTCACAGACAAAAGTTCAGACACCCCAAATGACCTGTAACTTGCAAGGACCATAACTTGAGTTCTATAAATCTCCTTGAGGTCTTCCACCACTCAAATTAAAGGTCTTGAGATCCTCTACAAGTTTCATGTTGGCCAAGAAGCCATTTGAAGCTAGCATTTTGACTTATCTTGCTTGGAAGTTTGACCTAAACTAGGGGATTTTACAGAGAAACCCTAATTTAGTAACTCCTCTTCTCCTTGATTTTTCTTGAATTCTCCTTGTCATATCTCCATATCCTTCTTCACATGTCAAATGTTGATCCCCACATCTCTCCAATAGACTTGAATGCCCTCTTAAGTCAGTCAATTGACCTAGGGTTGACTTAGGGTTGACCCAGATGAAACCCTAGTTGACTGTCTTCAACTGTAGCTCTTGTGCCTTCATCAATGACTTGTTTTCTTCTCCAAATGACTTTATAAGTCTCTCAAGATGTCTAGATGCTCTCCATG
Organism: Lathyrus sativus; assembly: GCA_963859935.3. NCBI lineage: Eukaryota > Viridiplantae > Streptophyta > Magnoliopsida > Fabales > Fabaceae > Lathyrus > Lathyrus sativus. The sequence goes on from OZ012738.1 coordinate 605,671,912, forward strand.
CTTTCATTTCACAGCTCATAACCCTCTTAGTGATCCTCAGATATCCTCAGCTAGGAGGTAGACTCAAGGCTTGCTCTGCTGAACTCTTTGCTTTCAAATTCTTTCTTGATGACTTGAATATGATTGAATTGGGATAATAACCTCTTGATAGGCCTCTGGAGATGAGAGTAATGATTGGTCCCCTGTTGAATGACTTGCTATGCTTATGCTATGCAAATGGTTAGTCTATGTACATGACTCTACATGCAAATGCTAATGATGATGCAACATAAATCCAAGGAATAAGGTTGAGCAAATTTTAGGGTGCAACAGCTGCCCCTATTCAAGCGACTTGGACCCGATTGGATGAAGAGCCCGGAGCCTTCATACATTCGCGGTACGAGACGGTTGAATACTAGTGAAACCAGAAATTTGCCAACCGCAGAAATAAACTGCGCTCCTGCTTGAGGAATGACATTCGTCAGCTGAATCTGACTGTTACGATAACCCACTGATCTTGCGCGACCGTGCTGGGGATTATCTTCATCGTTCTGAAGAGGATTCTGTCATAACAGATTGCTTGCTTGTCCACGTTAGGACTCTGTCTGTCATCAATACGAAGAAATCTCAACTAAACCTGTCCACGTTAGGACTCCACTTGCTGTCAACCCAGAAAAATCTCGGCAACTCCGCTGGGGATAATTCGCCTGCATTTCCGTAAACTGAACCGTCCACGTTAGGAATAACGCTCTTCCACGTTAGGAATAACACCTGCCCACGTTAGGAATCACATCGTCCACGTTAGGAGTAACGCTTTTATCTTTCCACGTTAGGAAACAATCTTCTTTCCACATAAGAAGAACTATATCAATCTGTCCACGTAAGGACTCCGATACCACTTGGTATGTCCGCGTCAGGACTCCGATCTTTCCACGTAAGGAATACAACTATTTCTGAACTTGTCCACGTCAGGACTCCACTTTTCGAATCTGTCCACGTCAGGACCCCAATTTCTCCGTGTAAGGAATAAACTTTTTCTTCCACGTTAGGAATACCTCTTCGATCTGTCCGCGTCAGGACTAAACTCTCTTTCCACGTCAGGAATAATCCATTTCTTTCCACGTCAGGAATCAATCTTGATATGTCCGCGTGAGGACTCAATCTTTCCACGTAAGGAATAAACTCGTCTTTCCACGTAAGGAAACCATTTTTCTTCCACATAAGGAATGCCCTTGATATGTCCACGTAAGGACTCTGATCTTTCCACGTAAGGAATACCAACTTCTTTCTGATTTGTCCGCGTCAGGACTCATTTTTTCCACGTAAGGAATTCATCTTTTTCCACGTAAGGAATCATCTCAATCTGTCCACGTAAGGACTTTCTTCTTTCCACGTTAGGAATACAGTCATTTCTACGTAAGGAAACTATCTTCCGATATGTCCGCGTGTGGACTCCATCTTTTCCGCGTTAGGAATCTCCGTCTTTCCACGTTAGGAATCACCTCTGTTGATATGTCCGCGTAAGGACTACATCTTTCCACGTTAGGAATAATAATCTCTTTGATCTGTCCGCGTTAGGACACTGATCTCGTCTTGATTCGTCCACGTTAGGACTCAGGCATCCTCGACTCACTGAGGAAATAAGACTTGTCCACGTAAGGACTCACACGTCTTCGACTTGCTGGGGAAATATCCGCGTTAGGACTTACACCTTGTCAACAACACGAAGAAGGATAAATTTGCCCACGTCAGGACTCTTGTATCTTGTCATCACAAAGAACTACAAACTTGTCCACGTCAGGACGCACATTTCACCATTACAAATAAAGATATCTGCCGAAAACAAAATGATCCACGTCCGGACACCAACCCGAAGAGTGACCAATCTTTTGTCAACGTCATGACCTCCTTTTCCCCGAATTTCGAGAGACCGAATCTATCCACGTCAGGATTATCACACCTTACCAATCCGGTACAACAAACCTGTCCACGTTAGGACGCCCACTTCTGAAGAAATCCCGTCATTCTAGGAGTAAATGGTCCACGTCAGGACTTAGTTCTTCAATGATCCTCACCCACAAACTTCTTAGCACTGACGTGACAGCGACTTCGAGGTGAACTCTACTGGGGATGTCTGAAAACCCACTATCGGACGCCTGTTCTGATAACCGGCGGTGGCCTCTGAAATTCTGATTCATGCGACCCGTTGATGACAAACAAACTTTGCTTGGGAATAAGGAGATTCTTATCCTGGCCACTCTGGCTGGGGAAAATAAGATGCATTTGCACAAACGACTCTTCGGGAGACAAAGAGAGTTTTATCATGATAACTCTGTGGGGGAATACCGCCGAAACTGACATTATTATTGAATATCTCCTGCCGAGATCTTGACTGTTTGGTAATCCATTTGAGCGAGAGCTCTCTCCACCTGGACTCCTAGAGTACAGGAACTGCTTCAGCAAAATAAATGCTGGAAGGATAACGTCGACTCGCCGGGGATAGCCTGATGCTACAAAATTATTCCGGCAAAATAAATGCCGGAAGAGCGAAGTCGACCCTGCTGGGAAGTTGGGAACTCAAACCACACGTCTTGTTGAAGTAACCCCCTGCCGGGGAATATAACTCTAACCAAATACCTTGCGGAGGTAACCCCCTGCTGGGGAATATAACTCTGCTGAGGAATAGCAGATGCGCACAGCACGATCGGACTTTCTGCTGGAACGTGAACCGATATCACCAGTACCTCTGACAAAATAAGTGACAGGAACCACCATCGACTCTGCTTTGGAGAGTCTTGACCTTCGAATTCCACTGGAAGGAAAGAACACTTGCTGAAAAGAGAACTCCGCTGGGGATGGGATGATTCTCTCGGGGAAAATTAACTGACTCCGTTGGGGAAGAGTGCATGACCCTGCGGGGGAATGAACCTGTCTGAATACAGCCTTACGATCCCGGAATCACCAAACTCTGCTGAGGACGAGTAACTTCTCTGGAGCACGTCCTTTGGATAAGCTATGGCTAGCTGGGGAATTCTGTCCTTCTTCAGGAAAAACATGCATGACCTGCGTGGGGATCAAGCTTTTCACTATTGCAATCTTTTGATCATCTTCCTCGTACGGTTATGAAACCTGCGACAACACAAACAAGACACGACAAGCCTATGCAATCAAATCAATTCAGGTTAGCGACGTTATTTTCAGTTAATTCAAAGCTTTAACAATTGTTGGCAAGGGCCAGTGATGTTATACTCATGCTAGCTTCAATAAACTTAGGCGTTTTATCATGCGCAAAACAGTAAAGAACAATCATCAAGTGCTGAATAACACATTTTCATTGATTGGGCCCCTGAATGGGCGGAGTTTTTGTACACGGGATGTAACTCCTGAAAAGAGGAAGCTACGCAAAGCAAATATACAAGTATGCAAGTATTCACAAGAAGCATAAATATTGACAAATTAAATTTTGTACACATGTCGGCAACTGGATGGAGATGAACACCACGAACTGATCCTCCCATGACTCGTCCGACTCTAATACTTTCCCGGCATCCCTACTTCTGAAGAGGTTGTATCCGATAACTGACTCCTCAAACATATTCTCCCGCATTGATGCTTATTGAATACCAAATTCGGACCGCAGTCATTTGCTTTTCTCATCCCTAACTTTTGCGTGAACCGCCCTTTACGGGTTTTCAGTTCACCGGGATACCCCTTTTTGCCGAAGCCGCCCAGTGTAGGTTTTCAACTTCGCGGGTGTACATTTTTTCAATTTTATCCCTAACTTTTGCCCGAACCTTTCATTCTGTTTTTGGTTCGCCAGGATGCCCCATTTTTGCCTGGACTCTCTTTTTCTGTCCAGCGGGTCTATTTTAAGCAAAGTATTTTTTAACTGCGTCCGAATTCACAGGTGATGCAAAGTCTTCCCCGTCCATTGTGGACAACAATAAAGCTCCTCCTGAAAAGACCTTCTTGACAACGTATGGCCCTTCGTAGTTGGGGGTCCACTTGCCCCTGTGATCTGCTTGCGGCGGGAGAATCCTTTTCAGCACAAGGTCGCCCGTCTGAAAGCTTCGCGGAAGTATCTTCTTGTCGTACGCTTTCTTCATTCGTCTTTGATACAAACGACCGTATGCCAGAGAAGCTAGCCTCTTCTCATCCATCAAACTCAGTTGGTTCAACCTGTTCGTTACCCATTCTGCCTCGTCCAGCTGAACGTCTCGCAATACCCTCAGAGAAGGGATCTCAACTTCCAATGGTAATACCGCTTCCATTCCGTATACCAACGAGAACGGAGTTGCCCCGGTTGATGTGCGTACCGTCGTACGATAACCGTGCAAAGCGAAAGGTAGCATTTCATGCCAATCTTTATAAGTCACCACCATTTTCTGGACGATTTTCTTGATATTCTTATTGGCCGCTTCGACAGCGCCATTCATCTTGGGTCGGTAAGGGGAGGAGTTGTGATGTTCGATCTTGAAATTCTGACAGAGCTCCTTCATCATTTTGTTGTTCAGATTAGAACCATTATCCGTGATTATCCGCTCAGGAATTCCGTATCGGCAAATGATATCTCTCTTGATGAATCTAGCCACCACTTGCTTCGTTACATTTGCGTAAGACGCTGCTTCCACCCACTTGGTGAAATAATCGATTGCTACGAGAATGAACCGATGCCCGTTAGAAGCCGTCGGCTCAATCTTTCCAATCATATCGATTCCCCACATTGAGAATGGCCATGGAGATGACATCACATTCAGAGGACTCGGAGGTACATGTATTTTGTCAGCATAAATTTGGCACTTGTGGCACTTTCTTGCAAATTTGAAACAATCAGTTTCCATCGTCAGCCAAAAGTAACCTGCCCGCAGCAGTTTTCTCGTCATAGCATGCCCACCAGCATGCGTACCAAAGGCACCTTCGTGAATTTCCTCCATAAGAAGCTTTGCCTCTTTTTCGTCTACACAACGCAACAACACCAAGTCGTGGTTTCTTCTGTATAAGACGCCATCCGGGTTCAAATAGAAATTACCCGCTAATCTCCTGAGAGTCTTCTGATCTTGACTGGATGCCCCAGCCGGATACTCTTTATTCTTCAGGAAATTAAGGATATCAAAATACCACGGTTCGTCATCAGATGCTTCATCAATAGCAAATACATAAGCTGGCCTGTCTAACCGAGAGATAGTGATTTGGGGAGCTTCGTTCCAGAAATTGACCTTGTACATGGAAGACAAGGTGGCCAGGGCGTCAGCCATTTGATTTTCTGCCCGCGGCACATGATGCAATTCAACCTTGTCAAAGAAAGGCAACAATCTCCTTGCATAATTCATATAATGTATCAAATTGGGCTGCCGTGTCTCCCATTCCCCTTTGATCTGATTCACTACCAGAGCTGAGTCTCCGTATACGTCTAGATGTTTGATTCGCAAATCAATGGCTTCTTCAAGCCCCATTATACAAGCTTCGTATTCGGCCTCATTGTTGGTAACGGCAAAGGTTAATCGGGCAGTAAACGGGATGTGCGACCCGTGCGGCGTAGTGATAATTGCCCCTATTCCGCTACCGTAAGCATTCACAGCTCCATCAAATATCATCTGCCATTTGGACCCCGGCTCTGGTCCTTCGTCTGGTAACGGCTCTTCGCAATCCTTCATCTTGAGATACATGATATCCTCGTCAGGAAAGTCAAATCTCATCGATTGATACTCTTCAATAGGTTGCTCCGCCAGATACTCAGACAACACACTCCCCTTTATTGCCTTTTGCGAGACGTATTGAATATCATATTCAGTCAAGATCATCTGCCACCTGGCAATCCTACCTGACAACGCCTGCTTTTCGAATATATATTTGATCGGATCCATCTTCGAGATGAGCATGGTTGTATGATTCAGCATGTACTGCCTCAAACGCTTGGCGGCCCAGGCTAGCGCGCAACAAGTTTTCTCCAGCATTGAATATCGAGATTCACAGTCTGTAAATTTCTTACTCAAATAATAGATTGCATGCTCTTTACGTCCGGTCTCGTCGTGTTGACCGAGAACACAACCCATGCTTCCCTCAAGAACCGTCAAATACATTATCAAGGGTCTCCCTGCCACCGGGGGTATCAAGATAGGAGGCTCCTGCAGATACTTCTTTATTTTATCGAACGCCTTTTGACAATTATCGTTCCACGTTACAGCTTGATCTTTCTTTAGCAACTTGAATAATGGTTCACACGTGGCCGTTAGGTGAGATATGAACCGGGCAATGTAGTTCAACCTCCCCAAAAACCCGCGCACCTCTTTCTCTGTTTTAGGCGTCGGCATTTCTTGAATCGCTTTTATTTTAGCAGGATCGACCTCTATTCCTCTTTCACTTACTATGAACCCCAGGAGTTTACCCGATCTCACCCCGAAGGTGCATTTGTTAGGGTTCAGCCTCAGCCTGAACTTCCTAAGTCTTTTAAACAACTTCAACAGATTCACCAGATGCTCTCCCTCCGTCTGGGATTTGGCAATCATATCATCAACATAAACTTCAATCTCTTTATGCATCATGTCATGAAAGAGAGTTGTCATCGCACGCTGATATGTTGCCCCAGCATTTTTCAAACCAAAGGGCATCACTTTATAGCAAAATGTTCCCCAAGGCGTTATGAAAGTAGTCTTCTCCATATCCTCTGGCGCCATTTTAATCTGATTATAGCCTGAAAAGCCATCCATGAAGGAGAATACAGAGTATTGAGCAGTATTGTCCACTAACACGTCAATGTGAGGAAGTGGAAAATCGTCTTTTGGGCTAGCTTTATTCAAATCTCTATAATCCACGCACATTCGAACCTTGCCATCTTTCTTTGGCACTGGTACGATGTTAGCAACCCATGAGGGATACTTCGTCACAGCCAGGAAACCAGCGTCCCACTGTTTCTGAACCTCCTCTTTGATCTTCATTGCCATATCTGGGCGAGTTCTGCGAAGTTTTTGTTTGACAGGCGGGCAGTCTTCTTTCAGTGGCAGACGATGCACAACCATATCTGTATCGAGCCCTGGCATATCTTGATACGACCAAGCGAATACATCATTGTACTCTCGAAGCATTTCAACCAGTTTTCGCTTGATATCACTCTGCAGTGCGGCCCCGATACGAATATTCTTCTCAACCCCTTCCGACCCCAAATTGATAATTTCGATGACCTCGTCGTGAGGCAGAATGGCTCTTTCCTCTTGCTTCACCAACCAAGACAGTTCTTCAGGAACGTCGCTATCTTCGACAACCTCTTCTTCGGTCTGGAATACCGGGTGCTCGAAGTCGGGACGAGTCATAGGTGGTTCAAGGATGTCATCTGAAAATGTTATCCTGCAAAAGAAAGGGTTAAGTGCTTCAAAATGCGTATACAGCGGATAACCACGTTGCCATTTTATTGAAAAATACAAAACAAGAAAGACAGGGATTACAGTATTTGCACATGAAAAACGCCATTTATTTAATGATTAACGAAGCAATGTTTATAACAACACAGCCCTAAGCAAATCCTGATGCCCCGGGCAAGACATCATATTATTCAACAATTAATAAAGCAAAGCATTACTGTTTAAAAGTCACAGGAACAAGCTCCTGAATGGACCAGTTGCATAGTCCTTGTCCTGGCGTGCTTGGCTGAATCCAGGCATCCATATCACAGTCGCTGCCCCCTTCATCGGACTCTGAAGCAGCGTTGACAGATTCGTGGCATACTCCACTGGCAGAGATGGTGATCGACTTTCTGAAATGAGGGGCCCCCACAGAAGGAGTTGATGACGACGGTCGGTACCCCAGTCCGAACCGGTCCATTTTCACCGGAATGTCCAATACTTTGCCCCAGCCCGTGGCCTCTCCTGCCTTCACTAGCGCTTGGGCCTCTTTATACGAAGAAACAGCTATCTCTGGCACTTTGCTTGGCCCGGGACTCTTGTCCTTTATGCGCAAACCTTCGAATGCTTGGCATGGCGTCTCATGGATCTCCCCGTCGACTTCCACATATTTAAACGAAGATAGATGACTGACCAGGATGTCTTCTTCTCCGCACACGGTGACTACACTGTCTCCGACCATATACTTTAACTTCTGATGCAGGGTAGACGTGACTGCCCCTGCCCCGTGAATCCAAGGTCTTCCCAGCAAGCAGCTGTACGCAGGCTGTATATCCATGATATAAAACTCCGTTGCAAACACTTCCGGCCCCACTTGCAGAGGCAATGTAATTGATCCGAAGACTGTTCTCCGCGTGCCGTCAAACGCTCTGACTACCAAATCACTTGGTGTACACAAAATCCCTCGAACATCCAGCTTCATCATAGCCTTCTTAGGCAGCACATTCAAAGACGACCCGGTGTCAACCAATACGTGCGACATTGTCGACCCTCTGCACTCAACAGATACATGTAATGCCATATTATGGTCCCTTCCTTTCGGAGTCAAGTCGAAATCAGTAAAGCCCAGACTGTGGCCTGCATTTACGTGTGCCAATACTCCTTCTAGCTGGTTCACGGAGACATCCTGTGGTACAAAAGAAGTGTCCAGGACTTTCAGCAAAGCATTTCGGTGAGCTTCCGAACACAACAGCAATGACAGAATAGATATTTTGGATGGCGTTTGCTGCAGATGCTCCACGATTTTATAGTCGCTCTTCCGAATTAAGCGCATGAATTCTTCGACATCCTTAGATGCTGCTTCTTTTTCATTTGCTTGAATCGGAACATTTTCAACCGCTTTCCCCTTTCCTTTCGCTAGCCTTTCGGCCTCTACTTCAGGAGATATAAAGATCCTGCCGCTTCTCGTCATGCCTCCTGGGCCCACAACATTATCCACAACCTCCGCTGACTGCTTGTTAACATCGATTTTAATCCCGTCACAATACACCTCTAGCCCATATGACCATGGGACTGCTTTCGTGTTCTCATACGGGATTGGCCCGGCTTTAGTTATAGTAATCGGTGGTCGCTGAGCTGGTGCTGAAATAGTGATCGTCTTCCTAGGAATTGTCACTGTGGCAACATCACTCCGATTATCTACTACTGCCCCTGCCGGCTCATCAGTGGCTGTTCTATCAAACTGCAATATACCTTCATCAATTAAGGCCTGAATGCCTTTCTTCAGATCCTCACATCCCCCAGACAGGGCCCAACAATCTAAACAGTACTCATTACAACCCGGGTAAACACCTCCTTGCAACAGTCGGCTTTTTATTTCGCTCAGCGGCGTCTTTAAGTCCTCAACATTCATAATCAGATTCAGACCTTCCTCAGTCAGCACGGCATTCGCCCCATGGTTAGGCATGGGTTTCTGGACTATATTCGCACCGGTCGTTCCGAAGTTGATAGACTTGTTGTCCAAGAGATCCTGCACAACGTGCTTAAAAGCATGACACCCTTCTATATCATGGCCCGGGGCCCCAGAATGAAACTCGCAGCGCCTATTTGCATCATAGCCGAACGGGGGAGTTCCCGTTATCGGTGCCAAGGTTCTTTTCTCCACCAGATTCAATCCCAACAAGGTCTGCAATAAATCGGCATAGTTAGAGGGAGGCTTCTCGAACACCCTTCTCGGCTTACCACCCTGGAATTTTCTCTGAGCTTGCTGTGCCCCCTGCTGAGGCTGCTGCTGCTGTGGCATTGGTTGCTGCTGAACCTGTTGTTGTTGCTGGATTGGCTGCTGTTGATAAGGAATAGTCACACTCGACACTTGCTGCTGCTGACGATATTGATTTCTTCCCCTGCCTCGGCCTCGGCCTCGGCCTCCAAATACAGCACTAGCTTCGCCCTGACGGCGCCCACCATAAGCTTTCTTATTACTGCCAGATGCAGTTGATTCATCCACCTGGAACTTTCCTTGCTTAATGTTCCGCTCAATCTTTTCACCCATCAGAATCAGGTCTGAAAAACTGGCCAGAGAAGTATGAAACAACATATCATGAAACAGCCCGGTGAATGTGCCAACAAACATATCGTTCATTTCTTTATCTTCCACAGGAGGACGGACCCTGGCAGCCATATCGCGCCACCTTTGCGCGTATTCTTTAAAACTCTCCCCCTTCTTCTGCGAAAGCCCGGCCAACTGGACCCGATTGGGTGCCAGATCACTGTTATATTTGTAATGGGCTACGAACGCCTCTGCTAATTGCTTCCAAGTCTTGATATCAGTGGGCTCCAACCCCATGTACCACTCTAAGGAAGGACCCGATAGGCTATCCTGAAAGAAATGCATGAGCATTCTTTCGTCAGTGGAGTATGCAGACATTTTTCTGTAATAAGCTCGTACATGAACCTTCGGACATGTATCTCCTTTGTACTTATCGAACGCAGGCGCTTTGAACTTGATTGGCACCCTCAGCCCAGGTACCAAGCCCATTGTTGCCATGTCCAGACCCACAGCACTCTGGTTTAGGACTCCTTTCATTTGCTCTTCCAGCATTCTAATCTTTTGAGAATCATCCATTGGCCCTTCAAAGCCCCCTCCAGAGAAGGCGTCTTCCTGCTGATCCTCTTGCCACATACCGTTTCCAGCCCCGTATCCATCATATGCATTATTGCGTCCAGCTTTGACCTGATTCATCCCCGGAACTCGGCCTCTGTTGCCATACCCTTGAACACCTCCAGCAGGACCTCCAGCCATAAATCCAGCACCGTTTCCGTTCCCAAAGCCTCTGTAACCCTGATTGACCATACCATAACCATCTTGCCCAAAGCCTTGAGCATTAAAGCCATACTTGCCAGTGTTGTCGAATCCCTGATCGTTGAATCCGAACCCAGCGTTGACAAAGCCATTGCCTCCGAGATTATCTCCCACATTGACATCACCCAGCCCAGCGTTATGGACAGCAGTATCATTTCCAACTCCGACGTTACCATTCACAGCGGCGGTAGCGTTGTTGACGTTAACAGCGGGTATATTGACGACAGGCGGAGCCACTGGCGTAGGAGTGCCGTCCCCATGAGCAGTATCAACCCGGACAGACTGATGATCTTCGTTACCATGACCAGCGTTGCGAGCCAATAGAGGCTGGACCATGGCCTGCAAATTCTCTTGCCCTTTTGCTATAGCCTCCATGGTCTGCATGAAGAGGGCGAGCTTCTCGCGTACATCCTGCATCTCATTCTGAATCTGGTCCATGACTTTCCGACAGTTGGATCGTGTAGAATAGCGGTGCGGATGTTGATCTGGAATCCTGTTAAGTACCTGATACAGAGCAAGAGATAAGACACCATTCATAGATTACCTGTTATGCAAGATGAATATGAATGCAATGCAATGTGTCTGTGCATTAGGGAAGTTCATTCCCCCAGTTCTAGTGCGAAGGTGCCGGTGCAGTGACGGTGCTGACAATGAGAATATCGGAGCTGAATCATAGAAAGCCTCATATATTGCAGAGAGAATCAATAAGCCCAGGGTACAATATCACTGAGAGTACAAGGATGGCATGACCTCAACCAACAATCCTGGTGATGGTCAGCACTATGCATACAAATAATGGAATGATCAAATCCTCCCAAAAGTCTGGTACTCCTCTATCATCTTCTTGGTCTCCGGATGGCTTGGTCGATCGAGCAGCCCTTCAACAAGCTGGTTTCTCTTCTTAAGGACACGGCGTACGTCTTCAGCAGTTTCTTCCCATGCTGCTTCTCCGAAGCAATCTTCTAACTTTCGCTTCTGGGACACTGCTTCGTCTCTGGATTTGATTGCCTTGTTCAGTGCATGCTGGACACTATACCGGTTCATCACTTCCTCCTCGCACTTCTTAATGCTAGACTTCAACTTCTCCTCGAGGTCGGAAATTTGCTGCTTTAGCTTATCTTCCCTCTGCTTGTTGTTGGTGAGAGTAGCATTCCAAGTCTTATTGCAAGAGGATATCTCTCGGTGTGCTGCGTCAAGCGCCTTCTTTTTGGCTTCCAGCATGTCATGGGAGCTTCTGAACTCTTGCCCCAGACGTTCGCGCTTCTTCTTTTCCTCGGTCAACTCAGATCCTAACCTGTTTACCAGCTCAATCTGTTGTTGGAAAGCATATACGGCCTTGTTCTTCTCACTGCGTGCCTGGGCTAGCTCTTGCTCTAACCCTTCATTAATCTTCATTAAGGCTTCTTTCTCCCTTACAACTTGTTCATAGACTTCCCTAGAAACAGTGGTCGGCTCCGCTACCGGAATAGGAACAAGAATTGGTGCATCTGGAAATGGCATCTTCAACTGACTAGCCCTCTCTTGAATCCAAGCTCTATAAGGTGCATAGGCCTGACAGTCATTCTTTCCCAACAACGGCTTCCCTTTGCGGTTAATACGCGTCCAAGCATGTCGCAACTTGGCTAATAACTCCCCCTTCACGTCACCGGTGAAGTACAGAGATTCCTGTACTTCTTCCTCCTGAGGTGGATTCTTCAGCGCATATCCGAACTGGCGAATGAATAGAGAAGGGTTGTAATTGATACACCCTTTTCTTCCTATCAATGGCACATTAGGGTAACCAGCACAACTGAAGATGAGCTCCGATCCCAACAAATCTCTATCAAACCACTCCATATCTTCCGACGATAACCTCATCAAACGCTCCGGCCAACCAACTGGAACTGTAGTCTCTGCAGCAGATCCTCTCTTAGGAAGATGACTCTCAAACCACATACTCAATAAGGGTACACACAGATGAACATTCTTTCCTCTTCCCTTCTCATTCTTGTAATGCAGGGAGTGGTAGAGATCTCCGAGTAAGGTAGGTACAGGATTACCAGCGGCAAACAAGTAGAAAGCATCGAAGTCCACAAAATCCGGTATATTGGGGAATAAAACTATGCCATAAATGCACAAAGCCAACACAGCATTGAAAGCAACCCAGCACCCATTCTTGGCGTACTCTTGAGCTTTACCAACTAAGAACTGAAATGAGAAGCCTGGAACTCCACGGGAAACAGTAGTCACAAGTTCAGAAGCATCAACATGCAAGGCTTTTGCCAATTCCTCCGGCTTGGGTTTGGCATCATAATGAATGAACGGAACCTGGTTCTGCACAGGCAGCTCAACATACTCAGCGTATTCCTCCAGGGTTGGTCCCATAATAAAGTCAGAGAACGTGAAACACCTCAAAGCAGGGTCGTAGAATTGCATCAAAGCATACAGCCCATCTAACTCTACCTCTGTAGGTTTGCACACCAATCTCAATAATCTACCATAACTCATCCGGAAACTCCTACGAACACCCTCATCAGCAAGAGAGATCAACCCCAGCAAAGGAACAATATCAGGCGTAGGCAATTTGTAAGCAACCGTTCTCCGTAGGCTAGTCATGATCAAATACTCAGAAGTCTGGGCACTAGAACTAGGGAAATGCAAATGCACCTGCAGCACAGACACACGTTAGTGAAATGCAAATGATAATGGATATGCAAGGATGCAATGCAAGTAACATTCAACAGGGACCAAAGCTGCAGCTGAATAGCCTAAACCCAATCAAGAAAGGTCTCAGATAGACCATCCAGAAGTCACCAAACCCTGGTCTCAGATAGACCTAAAATAGAACTCCAACACTGGTCTCTGACAGACCTCAAACCATAACTCACTGGTCTCTGATAGACCTCAAATCCCATCTATAACTGGTCTCTGACAGACCTCATAACACATCTCCAACTGGTCTCTGACAGACCTCATAGCTCTCCCAATGGTCTCTGACAGACCTCAGAATAAATCTCCAAATGGTCTCTGGCAGACCTCATAACTCTCCATAAATAACCCGGATCTCTGATCAGGAAATAACCGGTAGTCTGGAGGTCTAGTTACCTGCATAGCCCTGGTTCCCCTCACAGGTGGGTGGCCCTATAACTGGCACAAGGTACGGCATCCTATGCGGTCGTCGGCGTCACAGACTTTCAGGGTTGATGATACGATTCCCAGAAGGAGTGGCATCATCAAATCCTGAAGAGGCCTCACTCAGCCAACTTCCAAATGATCGGTCCCCAGAGTCGACAATCCAACTAACCAGCAACCCACGCCAACCAAAGGAAGGGGCAGGAGGCCAACCAGAGGAACCTCGTCTGAGTGTAGATTTCATGGGACACCAAAGCAAGCAAAGCAAGCGGGCGCCCACTAATTTCTACTCTAATTCTAGGTGCACTCAAGCCCAGGTCCGGCTTATCTCTCAATATCAGCACACCCGTCACACCCCAGATACAGCAATAATAAACAATATATAAAGCTGAAAAATACAGGGTTAGAAATATACAATAACTCCATACAAAATCCTCGACGGGAAAACAAGCGTTAGGATTGACTCTCTCAAGGGACGTTGGATCCCAAATGCATAAGAACCATCGCAGTCCTTAGCAGCCAGGGGACGTTGAATCCCCAGCAGAGTCGCCAGCTGTCGCTACTGCGAAAATCGGCGCCGGCTGAACAGAAGAGTCGCCACCGTGCGTTATTTATCCCACGGGAGGGAAAGGAAACGCTCAGAGTAAACCTCGCACAATACGGGAAAGGTATGGTCATCGCAACCAAAACCTGGATTCGGGAGTCGGTTACGCAAGGGGAAGGTATTAGCACCCCTCACGTCCGTCGTACTCGACGGGATCCACGCTTGTTTTCGGGTATGGATTGTTATTCTATCTAAACTATAGGTCAAGGGTGAAAAAGAAAATAAAATGAAAATAAAAATGACTCGGCAAAGTATCGCACTTTATGCCTACGTATTCCCGCCTGGAACGAGAAATCAGAGTCAACGTAGTTCGCCTACCTACGGGAAAGGAGGGAAAGGTTGCTCGCTAGGATATCGCATCCTATGCCTACGTACTTTCATACAGCATGAAAGATCAGAGCAAACGTAGTTCGGGCCACGTACGACACAAGCTTGTCTTGGTTGATTTTATTCCTTCTGAAAAAAGGTTTTTTCTGATTAGCAGTCCAAGCGGACAAAAATGACGTCTTGATGAGTTCACATTCTTTTACGAAAGAAGTGTCTTTTATTGTGTTTGAAATCTTTATGTGTTTTTCTGTTTGTTTTGAGAAAGAAAAGACAGAACTCTACCCTACGGTTGCGAAGGGAAACAAACTAACCTAATGTTATCATGCATGGGTTAAGACCTAGTGTCTATCATGCTCCTCTCTTGCACAGAGAGAAACAGAGATCCTACGGGATAGGCAGAAACAGAAACAATATCAGATATATACAGTAAAGCAGTAAAATGCATGGATGCAACAGTACAAGCGAGGCAAGGGAGTCCCACTCAACCTCGAACCTAGAAAACAATAGGCGAAAGTGAACAGGCTTCACTTTCAACCCAGCAGGGTAAACAGCAAACAATACAGTTCAGAAAACCAAACAATACATCAGCAATGAAATACAACAGCAAAAGAAGCAGCATCAGCAACTCTGAATCAACAACTGGCTTCAAGCAATCTCCAATCATTCACAAGCTTCAACAAGCATCAATCTCCATCTTCATGACCTTCAGGCAAGGGCTTTGATCATCAGTCTTCCATCTGCAATGGCTTTTCTTCAAGCTCAAACCTCCAGGATGAGGGATCAGTCACAAGAGTGAATTGGGTGTTAAGCAATCAGCTGACTACCAAAGGTGGTGAACAGACTGCTTCTAACACAAGAGACATTTTCTCTCAAGAGTTCTATCTCATAGACACTATCACCAAGCCTTCCAAAGGAAGGGGGTGAGTGTCTTAGAGAGACTCTGAATCACAGAGAAGAATGGATGCAGACAAGGCAATCCATGTTTGAGAAACAATCATTCTAATCTAGAGCTCTGCCTAGCTCCTAAATCCTAGTCTCCTCAGCAACTGATAGCAGGAAACTCCTCCTCAACTCTGGCAGTTGATCTTCAGTCTTTGAATCTCCAATGGCTTCATCTCCACAAATCTTCAGCTTCCCCAGGGCCCCAGACAAACCCAATACCCAATCAAACAATCAACAATTCCCAGAGGGCACACCACACCAGACAGCAGATATACAGACAGTAATAATATCAGTAGGGGAATCCTGACTTTTCTCTAAGGGATCTAATAGCTACCCATAGCCCATATAGTCCCATAACTAATTTATTTAAATCCTAAATCCTAAGGGGAATGAAATTAAACTCCTAAGTTGTCACCTAAACCCTAGTTTTGTTCATGATATTCAAGCATTTATTAATCACCTAAAATTAACCTCTAAAAATGGGAACTAAAATATTCCTACAAGTTTAACATCTCATCTAAACAATATGAAAAGAATGATCAAAAAATATTAAAGCATGTGAGAGAACAAAAATCATAAAAATAATGCATGAAATGTAACTATTTAATATGACATTTATTTAGAAAATATGGAAAAAATATGAAATAAAACTAAAAATGAAATTTTATTTTCCTATAATATTCTAGACATTTTAAAGAAAATATGGTAAAAAGAATGGGTTAAAAAACATTTTTTATGAATTTATTATGATTTTATGAAAATTGATGAAATATTAAAATGAAATAAGAAAAATAAAATGAACTAAAATGAGCCAGAGGGGGTATGAAAAGAAATTCGCCCAGTTATAAATCCAGAATGGGCCAACAATAGGGGGCGCGCATAGCATTTTGGTTAAGCCCAGAATCCCTTCAAAGTTGTAACAACGCGCTGGGGGTATGAAAAGCAACAGAATCACATGAGAAAAATGGTTTTGGGCTCACACGGGGGTGGGAATAACAATCCAACTTAGGCCCGCCCGTTTCAATTAATGAAACGGTGCGTTTAGGGCCAGGGTAATCTCCCTCCAATTCAGATTGAATATCAGCCATTAGATCCTACCCTAAGTCAAAGGTCTTACGCCAGATAGACGATCCAGATTATATCTTCCTCACTTGGACCTGCAACTTAGGGTTTCATCTTCTCCATGGCAGCCATGCACGACCTACCTTCCACCTCTTCGTTCTCATCATACACGCAACCAATCCCCATGCTGTAAACATGAAATCTGTTCCAAATCTCTCCCTCTTCAAGCTTAGGGCATCAATTCACTTTGAAATTCACCACATCAACAAATTCGATTGAGTCAACATCCTGCCTCCATTGAAATGCACTGGTATAGACCTTCACCATTCTTCCTCAGACTTAGCCTAAATTAAACTACACCTAATGGAGATTAACACATGCTATCAAGTTGCAATTATAACACATTCATCCAAGAGATTCGAACACAAACAGTTCCTTACACCTGTCACTAACCATCACCAAATCTCTCCAAATTCATCTAACCTAATCTCCTAACCACCTAGATCAATCCTACACTAACAAAATCATGCCTAACTAATTGGATCAAGCAGTGTGATTGAAAACTTACCTTGTAAGAAATCTTGAGAAACAGCTATGGAAGATGTGGATCTGAAGCTTCTAAGTACTGGATCTTGATCAATCCTTGAGGAACTTGATTCTGTATGCACAAACTTGAAGGTTCCTTGCTTGAATCATGCAATCCACTTGAACTTGTGATTTTTATGATCTTGAGAAAAGCACTCGAATATGAATGATTCACACCAAAACTCTGCTTCAATTATGATCTATGATGATGATGGAGTGAAATTGAATTGATTATGATGAAAGTTGTTGAAGGTTTTGAGAGAATTGTAATGAAACTTTTATGGAAAAGTATGAGAGATTTTGTGAAATTCTTGGTGCAAATGAGGCCAACCCTTGCCAAATTCTCCTTTCATGAATATATAGACCCCAAATGAACATTCTAGATCCATCTTGCACATTCCCTTGTTTTCAAATTTTGGCTCATTTTTGATTATGTTTCTTAAATGATAAGCAACCATGGATAACTTCATTTTTTCCTTCTAAACTCAAAAAAGTGTGTGAACCATTGTTCTTAGAATTGTTTTTCCATTCAAAATCATATATTGGAAGTCTCCATTTGGACTTGTAAATCTCCCAAACCATTTTCCAACTTGAAATTATTCACTTTATAAGCCTTTTTAGTTCATATTTTGACCTATCATGCAACTCCATGCTATGAGCTTCTCCAATAACTTGTGACCTTCTTTCTAGACTTAAAATCCCATTTGGAGCAAGTTTGATGTTGGAAGTTTTTCCATTTGAGGCCTCCTTGTATGAGTTTTGGGTATAGGTTAAAATGACCTGTAATTCACAAATGCCCAAAATACCCTTTGCTTGCCAAGACCATAAGTTGAGTTCTCCACATCATATGAAAGCATACCATACCATTCTAGAAAGCTAAGACAATGAGGAACAATTCTTATGTTGACCAAGAATTCATTTGAAATCTCCTTGAGGGGCAAAACTAGCTTGGAAGTCAAGTCACTTTCACAGACAAAAGTTCAGACACCCCAAATGACCTGTAACTTGCAAGGACCATAACTTGAGTTCTATAAATCTCCTTGAGGTCTTCCACCACTCAAATTAAAGGTCTTGAGATCCTCTACAAGTTTCATGTTGGCCAAGAAGCCATTTGAAGCTAGCATTTTGACTTATCTTGCTTGGAAGTTTGACCTAAACTAGGGGATTTTACAGAGAAACCCTAATTTAGTAACTCCTCTTCTCCTTGATTTTTCTTGAATTCTCCTTGTCATATCTCCATATCCTTCTTCACATGTCAAATGTTGATCCCCACATCTCTCCAATAGACTTGAATGCCCTCTTAAGTCAGTCAATTGACCTAGGGTTGACTTAGGGTTGACCCAGATGAAACCCTAGTTGACTGTCTTCAACTGTAGCTCTTGTGCCTTCATCAATGACTTGTTTTCTTCTCCAAATGACTTTATAAGTCTCTCAAGATGTCTAGATGCTCTCCATGCTTTCATTTCACAGCTCATAACCCTCTTAGTGATCCTCAGATATCCTCAGCTAGGAGGTAGACTCAAGGCTTGCTCTGCTGAACTCTTTGCTTTCAAATTCTTTCTTGATGACTTGAATATGATTGAATTGGGATAATAACCTCTTGATAGGCCTCTGGAGATGAGAGTAATGATTGGTCCCCTGTTGAATGACTTGCTATGCTTATGCTATGCAAATGGTTAGTCTATGTACATGACTCTACATGCAAATGCTAATGATGATGCAACATAAATCCAAGGAATAAGGTTGAGCAAATTTTAGGGTGCAACAATAGGTGTACACCACTGCCAAGGAATCTCAATCTCGACCCACTGGGGATAAGTGCAATCTCAACCTGTTGGGGAGAAACTAGTCTCAAACTGCTGAGGATAAGTGCACACCACCATCTCGACCTGCTGGGGAGAAACTAGTCATAATCTGCTGAGGATAACTAGTCTCAAATTGCTGGGGATAGAGACATGGTGACTCCACTGGGGATGCACCTCTGAACCTAATCTCAATGATGAGAGCCCTGCAAATGACAAACAAACAATGTGTCATGTATGCAATAAAGGCTATCTCGGTCATCGTCCATGACATTATTCAAGCAAATCAATGTTTCAATTATGATTAGTAAAACCCCAAAAGTTGAGGTATGCAAAGTTTTATAAAAAATGTCAGGCGTCTTTTGCAAACAAAACAGTAAAAGCTAAAACAAGGAAAGAAAGTTTTCTGGATAATATACTCATTGATTGAAAATGGCCTGTAAATAGGCAGATTTACATCAGATGCAACTCTTGAAAAGAGAAAATTGCGCAAAAAGTACAGAAATGCAAAAGATATATACAAATGTTGGCAATGTGGTACAGACAACCACCATGTGTCGATTCATCTATGACTCGCATGACTTTGATGCTTCTCCATCGTCCCGCTTTTTGAAGACACTGACTGATTGATTGATTGATCCTCGGGTCCTCCTAGAATCCACTGTGCTCATATGATCAGACACGGACCGTAGTCGGTTGCTTTTAAAGTCCCTAACTTTTTCCTGAATCACCCTTGTGGGTTTTTGATCCACCGGGATACCCATTTTTGCCAAAGTCACTTTTTCAGGTTTTCAACTTCGCGGGTTTACATTTTTTCTTTTTTTTTTCTTTTCTTTTTTATCCCTAACTTTTTCCCGAACCCATTCTTTTTATGGTTCGCTGGGATGCCCCATTGTTTGTCTGACTTTTGTTTTTATTCCAGCGGGTCTCTTTTAAGCAAAGTATTTTCTGACTACGTCTGCATTCACGGGGGATGTAAAATCTTCGCCATCCATAGTTGAGATTAATAAGGCTCCTCTAGAGAAGACTTTCCTTACCACGTATGGACCTTCATAGTTGGGAGTACATTTGTCCCTGTGATCTGTCTATGGAGGGAGAATCCGCTTCAACACTAAGTCGCCTGCCTGAAAGCTCCGAGGGCACACCTTCTGATCGAATGCCTTCTTCATCTTACTCGGATATAGCCGGACGTGAGCAATAACCTCCAATCTCTTCTCATCAATCAAGCTAAGCTAATTCAATCTAGCTTTCACCCATTCCGCCTCATCAAGCTTAACGCTGACCAACACCCTCAAGGAAGGAATCTCGACTTCCAATGGTAGGACAACTTCCATACCATACACTAGCAAAAAGGAGTTGCCCTAGTTGAAGTACATACCGAAGTACGATATCCATGTAATGCAAAGGGAAACATCTCGTGCCAATCTTTGTAGGTAACAATCATCTTCTGCATAATCTTCTTGATGTTCTTATTGGCTGCCTCAACAACACCATTCATCTTTGGGCGGTACGGAGAAGAGTTGCAATGTTCAATCTTGAAACTCTGGAACAGTTCCTTCATCATCTTGTTTTTTAAATTCGAACCATTATCAGTAATGATTCGTTCAGGCACTCTATAATGACAAATGATGTCCTTCTTGATAAATCGAGCCACGACCTGCATGGTCACATTGGCAAAAGAAGTTGTTTCAACCCACTTGGTGAAATAGTCAATTGCCACTAAGACGAAGTGATGCTCATTAGAAGCAGTCGATTCAATCTTACCGATCATATCAATGCTCCACATAGCAAAGGGCCAAGGAGAGGCCATGACATTCAGAGGACTTGGCGTACTTGAAACAGTCAGATTCCATGGTCATCCAATAGTAGCTTACCCTCAATAATTTCTGAGACATTGTATGTCCGCCTGCATGCATACCAAATACACCTTCATGGACTTCTTCCATTAGCAAACCTGCTTCCTTTTCGTCCACA
The DNA here is from genome assembly GCA_963859935.3 of Lathyrus sativus. Taxonomy (NCBI): domain Eukaryota; kingdom Viridiplantae; phylum Streptophyta; class Magnoliopsida; order Fabales; family Fabaceae; genus Lathyrus; species Lathyrus sativus. The sequence continues at coordinate 605,692,993 of OZ012738.1, forward strand.
CATCTCAACAACACCAAGTCGAAGTTTCTTCTATAAAGCACATCGTCTTTGTTTAGGTAGAAATTTCCAGACAATCTTCTCAAGGTCTTCTTATCCCGGCTCGATGCCCCAAGCGGATACTCCTAATTCTTGAGAAAGTTTCTGATATCATAATACCACAGCTTCCCATCAGATGCTTCCTCTACTGCAAAAATGAAAGTCGGCCTATCGAGGCGCGAGATGACGATCCTCGGAGCATCATTCCAATAATTCACCTTGTACATTGAGGATAAGGTTGCCAAAGCATCTGCCATCTGATTCTCGGCCCTTGGCACATGGTGAAGCTCTATTCTATCAAAGAAAGGTAACAACCTTCTGGCGTAATTCATGTAAGGAATCAGGTTGGGTTGATGGGTCTCCCACTCTCCTTTAATCTAGTTGACGACCAAAGCTGAATCACTGTACACATCAAGGTTCTTGATTCTCAAATGAATTGCTTCTTCAATGCCCATGATGCATGCTTCATACTCAGCTTCGTTGTTGGTGTAGGAAAATTTAACCGAGCGGTAAACGGTATGTGGGAACCATGGGGAGTTGTAATGATTACCCCGATTCTGCTGCCATAAGAGTTAACAACACCATCAAAAATCATTTTCCATTGGGAGCATATCTCATGACCTTCTTCAGGTAACGACTCCTCACAATCCTTCATCTTCAAAAACATGATGTCCTCGTCAGGAAATTCAAACTTCATTGGTTGATAATATTCAATCGGCTGTTCTGCGAGATATTCTGACAAAACACTTCCCTTAATGGCTTTTTGGGAAACATACTGAATATCGTATTTTGTCAGAACCATCTTCCACCTAGCGATTCTTCCTGAAAGCGCTTGCTTCTCGAACACGTACTTGATTGGATCCATCTTTGAAATCAGCATGGTTGTGTGATTCAACACGTACTGCCTTAGGCATTTGGCGGCCCAAGTGAGTGCACAACACGTCTTTTCCAACATTGAGTATCTAGACTCACAATCTGTAAGCAGTAAATAGTATGTTCTTTTCTTCCAATCTCGTCGTGTTGACCGAGTACACAACCCATAGAGTTCTCAAGAACTGTCAAGTACATTATCAAAGGTCTTCCTGCCACTGGAGGCATCAGTATCGGAGGCTCATGCAAATATTCTTTTATCTTTTCGAATGCCCTTTGGCAATTTTCATTCCAGACAATCGCCTGATCTTTCTTTAACAGCTTGAGCAATGGTTCACAGGTGGCTGTAAGGTGAGATATGAACCTTGCAATGTAGTTCAACCTCCCCATAAAACCACGAACCTCTTTTTCTGTTTTCAGCGCTGGCATTTCTTGTATTGCTTTTATCTTTGCAGGATCTACCTCGATTCCTTTTTCAATGGCAATAAACCCCAATAGCTTTCCTGACCTTACTCTGAAGGTGCACTTATTCGGATTCAACCTTAATCTGAACTTCCTCAACCTTTCAAACAGCTTCAAAAGATTAACCAGATGTTCCTCCTCCGTTTGTGACTTTGCGATCATGTCATCAACATAAACCTCGATTTCATGATGAATCATATCATGAAAGAGAGTCACCATCGCCCGCTGGTAGGTTGCCCCTGCATTCTTCAATCCAAAAGGCACGACCTTATAGCAAAAAGTCCCCCACAGCGTGATAAATTTTGTTTTCTCCCTGTCATCTGAGGCCATCTTGATCTGGTTGTACCCGGAGAAACCATCCATGAAGGAAAATGCTGAATACTGAGCAATATTATCAACTAAGACATCGATGTGGGGGAGCGGGAAATCATCTTTCAGGCTCGCTCTGTTCAAATCTCGGTAATCAACACACATCCTGACCTTACCGTCCTTCTAGGTATAGGAACGATGTTAGCGACCCACGGAGGATAGTTCGTAACAGCAAGAAAACTGGCGTCTAATTACCTCTGGACCTCTTCTTTAATCTTGACTGCCATATCTGGTCTAGTTCTTTTCAACTTCTGCTTTACAAGTGGACACTCTTCTTGAAGAGGTAGACGATGAACCACTATATCTATATCCAGTCCTGGCATGTCCTCATATGACCAAGCGAAGACGTCTCTATACTCTCGGAGTATCTCTACCAGTCTTTTCTTGACATCGTCTTGTAACGTGGCCCCTATCCTGACTTCTTTCTTATCTTCCTCTGTGCCCAGATTGGCAACTTCGATCTCTTCTTGTTGAGGCAGAATGACCTTCTCTTCTTGTCTCAACAGTCTGGCAAGCTCTTCAGGCAGGTCTTCGTCTTCATCAATCTCTTCTTCAGTTTGAAAAATTGGATGGTCAAAGTCATACCGAGTCATAGACGAATCTGAAGCGGTGGCATCTGGAATGCGAAACCTGCATGATTGATGTTGTATACTTAAAATTATATGCAAACAAGCACAAACCACATTGTCATTTTATTGTCAAAATAAAATAAAAAAAACAGGGATCAAAACATTTGAATGCATAAAGACGCCTTTTGATTAATGATAAAAACAAAATTCAAACATAAACAAGTAGGGCCCTACAAAGCAAAGCCACTACGCCCTGGGCGGAACGTAGGACCACACATAATCAAAACAAAGATATTACTCTTCAAAGGACACTTGGATGACTTCCTTGATGGTCCAATTACACAAGCTTTGGCCAGGAACACACGGCTGAATCCACGCATCCATGTCATAATCACTTCCCCCTTTGTCTTTAGATACAAAATTGATTCTGTCAAAGATAACCCGACCACTAGTAAACTGCACGGGGCCTCGGTACCTCGGAGTACTATGTGAGGAGGAAGATGAGTTATATCCCAATCCAAATCTGTCTTGCTTATTGGGAATACTGAGCACTTGGCCCCATCTTTGTGAAGAACCAGACTCCACCATAGCTCGAGCTTCCTTGAAAGAAGACATAGAAATCTCGAGAGTACTGTCCACAACAGAAGGTTTCTCTTTAACCTGAACAACTTCAAATGCCTGGCATAAGGTTTCGTGGATCTCTCCATCCACCTCGACATACTTGAAGGATGATAGCTGGCTAATCATTATATCTTCTTCACCACACACGGTGACAATATTCCATCCAACCATGTAATTCAGCTTTTGATGCAAGGTCGATGTAACTGCGCTTGCAGAATGAATCCAGGGTCGACCAAGTAGACAGTTGTACGCGGGCTGAATGTCCATTATGTAGAAAACAACACTGAAAGTCTCCGGACCTACTTGAATAAGGAGGGTAACTTCACCAAAAACCGATCTTCTTGTTCCATCAAACGCTCTCAGAACAAGATCGTTAGGAGTACATATCACACCTTGGGTGTCTAATTTCATTAGAGCCTTCTTGGGCAACACATTGAGTGATGACCCAGTATCCACCAAGATATGTGACAATACAGCTCCTCTGCACTCAACGGAGATATGCAAGGCATGATTATGATTTCTTCCCTTGGGAGTCAAGTCTAAATCCGTGAAACCTAAGCCATTGCCGGCATTAACATGGGCTACAACCCCTTCAAGCTGATTTATGGAAGTCTCCTGCGGCACATAAGTTGTGTTCAGAATCCTCAACAAGGCATTCCTGTGTGCCTCCGAGCATAATAACAAAGACAAAATTGATATTTTAGAAGGAGTCGTCTACAGATGATCAACAATCTTATTATCCCTCTTTTGAATAAGACGCATGAACTTTTCGGCGTCTTTAAGCAGAGCATCTTTCTCTCCTTGTTGTGAACTGTCTTCTATTACAGCCTTTCCTTTTCCTTTATCAGGCCTCTCCATATTAACTTCTGGAGGTGAAAACACCCTACCACTTCTAGTTAATCCACCAACTCCGACCACATTGTCAAAAGATGAACCTTCAAACGATGTTCCCATCAACTCTTGCTTCTGGCCGTTACAAAATACCTCTGCCCCATAATTCCATGGGATGGCCTTGGTACTTTCGTATGACACTGGTCTGGCTTTAGTGATTATCACAGGCACTGGCCTCGACGAAACTGATATATTAATCATTCTGAAAGGGATCGAGATCGTAGCAATCTCATCCTGCCCCTGATTAATCACCTTCACACCTTTCTCTTCTGCAATCCTGTCAAACTGCAATACACCTTCATTCATCAAACACTGAATATGGTTCTTTAAATCCTCACAACCCTCAGGGTGAACCATACAACCTGCACAATCTTCAACACAACCTGGAAAAACTCCGCCTTTCAATAACCTGTTTTTAACAAAGCGCAACGGTGGCTTCAGCTCTGCGACGCCAGTTATCAGATTCAACTCTTCTTCTTCAATAATAACATTAAATCCGGCCACTCCATGATTAGGCATTGGGTTCTAAACCATGTTCGATGCATCATTGGTGAAATTAATTGCCTTGATATCAAGGAGGTCTTGCACCTTGTGCTTTAAACCCTTGCAATTATCTATATTGTGGCCCGACGCGCCCGAATGGAAGTCGCATCTTGCGTTCGCGTCATAACCCGGAGGTGGCACGCCTGTAAGAGGTGCCAATGTTCTCTTTTGAATAAACTGAAGTTGTAACAAATGGTGTAGAAGTTGAGAATATGGCATAGGCGGTGTTTCAAACTGCCTATTCACTGTTCTTTCACGGTCCTGAAACCAACATGATGCATAGTTATGTTGTTGTTGTTGTTGTTGTTGTTGTTGTTGAGGTGCTGCAAGAATAATGATGCTTGCAACCTGTGGCTGTTGTTGCTGATATTGTGGTTGGCACTGAACCCTGTTCTTGTTTCTGTTCCTGAAACCTGAAACTGCATTTGTATCACCCTCCCTCTTTTTAGAGTTACCAAAAGTCTTTCTTCCTCCACCAGATGTGGATCCCTCTCCTGCTTGAATCTTACCCAACTTGATACCATTCTCAACCCTCTCACCAGTAATAATAAAATCTGAGAAACTGCCGAACATGTTTCGAATAAACTTTTCATAATAAATCCCAGGCAACGTTGCTACGAACATAACAATGAGCTCCCTTTCCACCATCGAAGGCTGAACTCACACAACTAGTTCACGCCACCTTTGGGCATATTCTTTGAATCCCTCGTTGTTTCGCTGAGACAGATTCTGCAGCTGAATTCTATTGGGCGCTAGGTCACTATTATACTGATAATGACAGACAAATGCCTCTCTAAGATCTCTCCAACTTCTGATATGACTAGGCTCTAGAACCATGTACGATTCTAATGAAGGCCCTAACAAGCTGTCTTGGAAAAAGTGCATCAACAACTTTTCATCGTCTGAGTAGGCAGACATCTTCCGATAGTATGTATCGCAACTGCAAAAAAACAACCAGAGGAAAAATAGAAGAGTCACCACTTTCGTTATTTATCCCAAAGATAGGGAAAGGAAACGATCGGAAAAACCTAACGAAAAGGGGAAAAGACAAGGTCATCGCAACCATGTCTGGATTCGGGAGTTGGTTACACAAGGGGAAGGTATTAACACCCCTCACGTCCGTCGTACTCGACGGGATACACACATTGTTGTCTATATAAAAGGGTGTGTTGCTACTATCTAGCTAAAGGCTCAGGGAAAAAAGAAAAAGAAAAGAGAAATGACTCGGCAGAGCATCGTCGCTCTGTGCCTACGTACTCCCTCGTGCAATGGGAAAGTCAGAGTCAACGTAGTTCGACTAACTACGGGTAAAGAAAGGGGGAAGGTTGCTCGCCAAGACATCGCGTCTTGTGCCTACGTACTTTCATCTGGTATGAAAGATCAGAGCGAACATAGTTTGGGCTAAAAGGACCACAGGTTGGTTCAACAGTTTTTAGGCCCGAGTAGGGTTAACAAGTAGTTCTAGCAGTTGGTGTATGCAGCTCGACCATTGGAGACTTAGACGTTACCGTTTGCGGTAGAAATAAGAGTTAACGACACTCTTTTATCTGCAAATATTTTCCTGATTAAGATCCTGAAGGATGAAAAAGGTTTGAAGTGTTTTTGTGTTTTTTAGAGAAGAAGTGTTTTGAACTTAATTTATAACTCATGTCGCACTAGAGACTATGACTTAAGAGCGAATGCGTCGTATATCACCCAAAGGGTGTACACTAAACACTCTAGGTCATTGAGGGGAGGCCCCTCAATTACCATTTCCCAAGTAGCTTAAGGCTCGTAGCGTGCTACACTTGTCATTCTTTATTAGATGTTTTAAGAGTGTTTGAAGATGAGAAGAGAAGAAACGACACTAATGGGAGACTAATCAATCCTAAAAGTTATCATGCAAAGTGGACCTAAAGTTGGGATTCAAGAGGGAACTACCTAATGTTATCATGCATGGTTAGACACCTAATGTCTATCATAACCTCAAAAGGTTAGATAACTTATGGGGAGCATGGCAAAGAAAAGCAAAAGAAGAAGAAGAAGAATGCATATGCAAATGAAGATGCAAACATAAGATGCACAAATAGAATGAAAGTGGGAGGAAAATAATGTGGGACAATAGCCTCCACAAGCTCATCTCAACCAAGCATGTACATGGAAATGCAAGAAAATAAAAGAAGAAGATGAGCACAAGAAGAAACCAACCACACAAGAACAAACCACACAAAGATGCACCAAAAGTGGGATGAAATGACCTAAGTCAAGCAACATCAACCACACCAATAAAACTAAACCAAATGAAAGGTAAAACAAAACCTAAATCCAAGAGAGGATGGGAGACCAAATGAGGGCAGAAAGGACCCCATAATAGGTACTCAACCATAAGCATCACTCATCAAAAGCAAAGAAACACCAAAATTGTCCTCAAGGATTCATCATTCTAGGTATGCTTCAAATACCTCCAAAGGAGGGACCAAGCCACCTTAAATGACACTCCAAGGTCATTGGACAGAAATGAGATGAAGAGAAGAAAGCTCCAAAGCAAAATCAATTCAATTCAAAAGGAAATGCAAACCAAAACAAAAAGGAAAGCAAACAAGCTACACATTGAAACCCTAAGTGAAAGTTCAAAACAAAACCAACAAATGAACAAGGAAGAAACAATATCATGACCTAAAATTGAACAAGCATCATCCTTAACATGTTAGAAACATGAAACAAAAGGCATTGAGAGTTCAAAGGATCCAAAAATGTCATATCCAAGTCAAACTAGGTCAAGGTACATGTGTGAACCTCTGCTGGAGGTAACTTGGACTTGCAAGTTGCTTCAAAAATAGGAAAATTGTTCAAAAATAAACAAATAAAATGCACAAGGTACCTAAACATGTTGGCAAATAGAGGCCAAAAGCTCAAAACAAATATCCCCTCAAAGCACCATCAAAAGAAAATAATATTCAAGATGTACCACTTTGAAATGGGAGAATCGAGGGTCAAAAGAAAAGCCACCAAAGTCAACCCTAAAGTCAACCAACCAGGGGCAAAATGGTCCTAAAAAATTGTTCAACTCATCATAAATATGAGGATCAATTTTCATTCATTGGACCCAAAGAAAATGCAAGAAACATTTAAAAGAACAAACCATGTCACATTTTAATCCATTTAAAACAATTCCAATGTTTAATCCTTTTTTAAATGGAAAATAAAATCAAAAAATAAAATAAAAATATCCTAAAAATAAAGGATATCTCAAAGTTCATAGAAAATATTTTTGTGTGATTTTAGGAACATTGGAACTATTTTTAATAATTTAAATTGAAACAGAATTAAAATAAAATAAACAAATGAAATAAAAAAGAAATAATAAAGTCAGTGGTGCCAATAGCAAGGAGATTCAGTTCAAAACGTGCATGGGCCCTGAAGGGAGGGTGCGCGTAGCAAGCGTGTCCCAAGTCCAATTCCCATTTAAAAGAAAATCTGATGATTACGTGCGCCTGGTCAAATGAAGACCACTATAGGTCTTAATCTAGCGCGTTGGTTCATTAAGTATTCAGATCCTATGCACTACACACAGTCACGTCACTAAAAGGTCAAACCCTAACTGAAAATAAATCTCGACATTAGATCTACATACTAAGTCAAGGATCTGATGGTTGTGGACTTGTCTTCCTCATTTTAAACCTGTGAAATGGGGGGAACACACAATGGTTGCCAGAGAAGACTCCAGTCGTCTTCTCTGGTGAGAGCTACAGTAGCTCATCACAAAAACTTCACTAAATCTCAAATTGCTAATATCAATCAAATCCTTACATCATCTACATCACGAATCCAAGATCCAAACACATTTTCACTCACTATTCAAACCTACTCGAAGCCAAACAGAAAACGTGCATCATCCGCAAATCTCACAAACAGCCACAATTCTTATCCTAAACCCATCTAGGCATCATCAGAAACCTAAACGCATGTTCAAACTATCCTAATTGCTCATAAATTAAGAGAAATCGTGAAGTATAGAAACTTGTTCATAAGCTTCAATGGAGGCACTATCAAGCGTTGAACCTTGCTCCAATCGATGCAAAATCACTCAGTAGTTAATGCTGAAGCTATCTTGATGCTCAATTCCTCTTGATCTTGCTCCAATCTCCAAACACGATATGCACTTGCAAGCTTTCTTTTCTCAACTGCTATAACTGAATCTCCCTCCAAAATTCACCAACCTTCATCTGTTCAAGGTGGAAATCTTATATAGAACTTGTTTGGATCATTTTAGGCCCAATTATAGCCCATAGAGTCCAATTCAACTTTAACTTTTTCTTCAATTTTTCCACTTGTGACAGCCACAAAAATGGCTCTGTTCTCCTTCCAATTTGGCTCAAACTCAATGCTAGTGATGTAAGGAGAATGAAGGGCTTGGATTAATTCCTTGATTTCAATCAATGGTTGAAGTTTGTCATGTTACTTATTCTTGAAGCAATTCAAAAATTGGCCATGAAATGAGATTCAATTTGAAATTCTAATAATTCCAATATGTTCAAAACATCAAATGCACTCAAAATATGCACAAGCTTGCATAATTTTGAGCCAATATGAATTATTTTGAATTTTTCCATTTTAATGCCTTTAAAATGCCTTTTTGTAAGATTTTCTTCAACCAAATCTCATTCCTATCCATATCAATGAACCCTTTGAAGGTAAGAAAAATACTTAGAAGGGGGGTTGAATAAGTATATAGAAAAACTTATAGCAATAAAAACTCAAGGATTTTTATCCTGGTTCGTTGAACTCAACTACTCCAGTCCACCCTATCAAGAGTGATTTGCCTTTCTCAACAAGGACTTAATCCACTATTAAATCAACTGATTACAATAGCAAGCACTAAGAGCAGCTGTTCTTAGTCTTCTTAAGAACTACTGATCCCAACTGGATCTTCTTAAGGATCTTTTATAATCAAATGTAAGAATAAAACAAGTGTTTAAATACTTCTAATTAAGCTATATCACAACTGTGATTTTACACTTAAGATTTAAGAACTTAGAAATAAATTCAGCAAGATAAAGATTTGTATGAGAGCTTGTAATGAATTTCTTTCAAGTATTTCGTCAACTGAAGAAGAGAGATGGAGTCTTGCTTTTATAGGCACAGAGGTCCACGTAGCTTTTCACGTTGAAGGCTGTGTACTAAAAAGGTCTGAGCCTTTTTGTCTTCATATCACATGACCTTCCCTAGAAATAGAATGCACAGAAAAATCCTTTTTGTCTGTGTTCTTGTGTCTAACATAAATGAGGAAAGAGTCGTTTGGCCATTCCAACGGACATAACTTTGAATTCTTCTTCAACGAGTTTCAGCAAATAACATCAGATCCTGAGTGATCAGAGTCTTCTGATGTTCATCAGAGTTTGCTGAATCAGAGCAATGCAGCAAGTGTGCTTTCAGCATGTAATAGTTTAGAGCAGAGTTTGGGATCAGATCCTCAGTACTGGAAGCATAGTACTATCAGAGTCTTATGAAATAAACTAAGCTTGAAACTCTTCATACAGAATTCTTCAATGCTTCAGATGCTTCTGGCTTCTGCTTCAGATCCTTGCATATTTTTCATGTTCAGATCTAATTTGCTTCCAGAATGATATTCACTTTAATATCTGTAGCAAACATTCTTAAACAAATTTTAGATATATAATTCTTGAATACAAAATTCCATAAGACTTATGATCAAAACATAGAGATATTATTAAGAACCAATCTATGTTCTAACAATCTCCCTCTTTTTGATGATGACAAAAACATCAGAAATTTTGTTCAATAAACAATATAATTATAACTCCCCCTGAGATGATGAATCTCCCCCTGAATTGAATACTTAGAAGAAATAGAAACTTCCCTTTTTGCATGAGCATTCTTTTCAGAATCAGAGCCTGATTGTTCCAAAAATTAGATCTTGACTTTGGATGCATGTTTCAGAATCAGAGCCTGATAGGTTAAAACATTGAACTGGGGATCTCAGAGTTACTTTTAAATAATTTGTCAGAGTTTTCAAATGATCTGAAATACTAAGAGTTCACGTTAGTTATAATTGATATGTCTGAATTTCATTTAGGTAGAGTTTATTTGAACAGTCAGATCCATTTTCTCCCCCTTTTTTTGTCATAATCAAAAAGTAAAACTTTTAAAGACAAATAAAGGAAATACAGAAAAGAAATATTCAAGTAGAGAAAACACAGAGTCATTCATTCATTCAGATAACAAACAGACACATCATCAGATAAATTCAAGTACATGTGCACAAACATCAGATACAAAAAAACATAAACTAGGTTTACTTGGACAAAATCATCTTCAACAGGTGAGTGATCTCAGATGAAGATTCTTCTTGCTTTGTCATCCATTTTGCCATGTTGTCATTCTTCGGATCTTGCTTGGACATCTATTGTGCCATGTCTTCAGTCTTCTGGTCTTGCTTGGCCATCCATGACTTGATCTCAGATTGTCCAGCTTCCAAAACTGCAATTTTATCTTCCAAATCTGGATTCTCTTTCTTGATTTCAGATGAGGAAGGTGGGGCAGATTCTGAAGCAGGAACATAGTTAATTTCTATTGGAGATGTAGAGTCAAGAGCAACAGATCCAGAGGGATTTTCCACAATTGTCATAGCCAGTGGATTTTCTTCAAAAGCAGCTTCTGTAGAAGCTTCTGTAGCAGATACTTCAGAAGATGAAGGCACATCTTCAAGAAGCAAAAGTGCAGATCTTTTCACATTCCACATCATGCTTCTGGCAGTTTCAGCAAATCTGAGCTTCGCATCATCAGAACATACATTCTTCAGATTTGAGGCTACAGTATTGAATCTGTTAATGAAGCTATTCCAGATAGCATCAGATTCATTTGCATTCATGGTTGACAAGCATCTTTTCTGAACAGAGCCTAAATGCATCTTTATTTCTTTCATAAAATTTGCAAATAAATTATCAACATTTAGTCTAGTTTTTGGTTTCAGAAGGGTTTCAAAGGTGAATGGCTTGGGTTGAGGTGGAGATGGAATGGTAAATTTTGGAATGATGATTAGAGGACGAGGGTAGAAAGGAAAAGATGAATGGTCAGATGATGAAGTAGCAGCTTTGGATCTGGATAAGGCATGAACCAGAGATGGTTTTACACGTGATGCAGAGGGAACATCATCAAATGTAGTGGAAGTGTAAGGAATGAAAACAGATTTAGCAGACAATAGAGGTTCTGATGAAATGATATCTGGCAGTTCCTTTAAGTAGGTTTGAAGTATAGATGGTAAAATGGTTGAAGACTTAGGTTTAAAAGGAGTGATAGAGTCAGATGGTTCTATTCTGGTATAAAAGTTTTTAATCTTTAGACCAGAAGGAAGGGGATCAGAGGGATGTGGTTTAAAAGAAGCAATTAAAACAAACTCAGATGTCCTGGGTTTAGGTTTTGGAGTGGGTGCAGGAATGATAGTTTCAGATGAGATAGGTGGATCAGATTGTTTAGATTCAAATTCTCTAAGAGAAGGGGGTGAGATAACATCAGGATGAACATCAGATTCAGATGAATCAAATGAGGTGGTTGGGGTGCAAGATATGGAAGATACATCAAACACAGTCTTGAGAGGTTGTACATCCAGAATCTCAGAGCCAAGTATGTTAGATTCAATATGATTAGATGGTTCTGGTTGAGGATTAGAAGGTTTGGATGTTGGTGGTTCAGAAACAACTGGTTCAGATGCAACTTGTTCAGATGTATCCGTTTCATATTGTATGGTTTCAGATGCAACTGGTTATTGAATTTCAGGTTGTTATTGTGTTGTAGGTTGTTCTGCTGGTTTTATTTGTGGTTTAGATTGAGGAATTTCAGATGATTTAAGTGGTGTTGTGGGAATAGTATCAGATGGAATTTGTGATGTAGGAATAGTGGGTGGTTAAGAGGTTTGAGATGGAGCAGGAATAGGTGTTCCATCTGCTTTGCACGCTTCAATATACCTAAGAATAATATCCCTAGGTTCTTCAGCACCAAAGATTGGAAAGTCTTGAACTGGAATCCTTCTCTGACTAACTTCAGTAACATTCAGCTTCTTAGGAGCAGTTGTGAGTTCATCCACAACTTTTAGCCTCTGAAGACTCTTTCCATTCAATGGTTTTCCAACAATTGATTCAAGCTCATCTTTAACTCCAGCTTCATAAAGAGCAGCTACCAGACCATTCTCTGTCAGAATGTCTGAGATCAACCTTCCAAAGGGAATCCACGTCCTGATCTTCTGTCCCCTATCCTTTACAGATTCTCTTGATGCATTGATATGATTCCACAGATGCATAAAGAGAATGTATGGAAGACCTACCTTTATACTCTGACTCAAACAGTACATAAAGTAGAGTTGTTCATTATTCACATAATCTGGAGAATTGGTGGATTTTCTGTGATGGATGCATCCCAGAAAAATCTTTGCCCAGATTTTATAGTCAGGTTTCAGATCCTTAAATTTGTTAGAGGCCTGTCCAGATGTAATGACTTCCTCATAAACTTCTTCCATATCCACACGCCCAGCTGGTAGATGACACACTCCATCAGTCTCCTCATACCCTATGAGTTTCCTGATGAGATCTTCAGTGATCATGATCTCCATTCCCAGAACAGAAGAGAGGATTAATTTTGGATAAACAGAAGCATGGATCCAAAATTCCTTCACAAGATGTGGGTACACTAGTCCAAACAACCTGTCAAAATACTTAACCCAGCCTTGTGCATCAATTATAGAACGTAACTCAAACCCATTTTCATCCAGAGAATCAAATTCCACCATTGATTCACAAAGAACTTCAAGCTTGTCCACAGGGGTTAACAATGTCCTTTTTGGTTCCTTAAAGGGAGTAACACCCAAGTATGAAGACATAATAGCAACCATATATGATTGAAACTGAGCTGATGTTGAGGATGAAGTTGCCATTGATGAAGATGAAGATGATTTGGACGAAGGTTTAGGGTTTTTGTGAAGAGCAAAGAGAAGACAGAAATGCATAAATTGTCTGTGAGGTGAAAAGTGTGAAATGGTGTGAAATGTGGTATTTATAGAGAAAGAAATAGGGCACACAAACAGTCACAAATAACACGTTCCACTTAGCAATTAATGGCATTTAATGAAAAGAATAAAAATCATTTCAAAGCATTAATTGATTCTGACAATTTGGGGGGAAAATCAAGATTTTCACTATTCAAACAATACCTCAAATGTCTCTTCAGTAGTGTACACGCCATCTTTTCAGATTCAGAGTGACACGTGTTTGCTTGCATGTGCTTTTGAATTCTCTTGAGAAATGAAACGTTAGCCAACGTTCAGATCCTCTAAGATTGGTTAGTTCAGATACACACAAATAATAATAAATCAAGAAATCAAATAAATTACAGATGAAATACTTCAGAGTTTTAAACATTTTGCATCTGAGAAATTTGCTTCTGATATATATCATTCTGGACAAGAATCCATACCAATATTTTTTAGAATAAATTTGAACTTATCTTCAGCAAGGGGTTTTGTGAAAATATCAGCCCACTGATGATCTGTATTAACAAAGGCTAAATTTATAATACCCTTCTGAACATAGTCTCTGATGAAATGATGTTTAATTTCTATATGTTTTGCCTTAGAGTGTAAAATAGGGTTTTTAGACAAACATATAGCAGAAGTATTATCAAAATAGAAATGTTACTTTCAAAGATCTAATAGTCTTCTAGTTGATTTTTCATCCATAGCATCTGCGTGCTACATCCAGCAGCAGCAATATATTCTGCCTCTGTAGTTGATAGTGCAATTGTAGGTTACTTCTTGCTGTACCAGGAGATCAAATTTCTTCCTAGAAATTGATAACTTCCAGAAGTACTTTTTCTTTCCACTCTGTCTCCAGCGTAGTTAGCATCACAGAATCCAACTAATTTGAAATCATTAGATTTTCTGTAACACAAACCAACATTAGAAGTATCTTTCAGATACCTTAGAATCCTCTTAACAGCTGTTAAGTTTGATTCTCTAGGATCTGATTGGAATCTTGCACACAAGCATACACTGAATAAAATGTCTGGTCTAGAAGTAGTTAAGTAGAGAAGAGATCTTATCATACCTCTGTAGAGTTTCTGATCTACTTTCTTACTTACCTCTTCCTTTCCAAGTGTACTTGTTGGATGCATGGGGACTTTGCCATCTTACTATCAGTCATGTTAAACTTCTTCAGAAGCTCTTTAACATATTTGGTCTGATGAATGTAAGTGCAATCTGGAGTCTGGTTGACTTGAATTCCCAGAAAGAATCTCAATTCTCCCATCATGCTCATCTCAAATTCAGCCTGCATACATTGAGCAAACTTCTTTTCCAGCATAACATTGGTAGATCCAAATATAATATCATCCACGTATATTTGACAAATTAAAAGATCTTTCTTAAATGTTTTACAAAAGAGAGTTGTGCCCACTTTGCCTCTGATGAAATTTTTCTCCAGAAGAAAATTGCTTAATCTCTCATACCAAGCTCTGGGAGCTTGTTTTAAACCATAAAGAGATTTCTTTAGTTTAAAAACATGTTCTGGAAGTTTTTCATTTTCCAAACCAGGAGGTTGGTGAACATAAACTTCTTCTTCTATAATTCCATTTAGAAAGGCACTCTTAACATCCATCTGATATAGAGTGATGTTATTTTGTGCAGCAAAAGAAATGAGTAAACAAATAGACTCTAACCTGGCTACGGGAGCATAAGCCTCTGTATAATCAATTCCTTCTTGTTGGCTATAACCTTGAGCAACAAGCCTTGCTTTGTTCCTTTCAACTTCTCCTTTTTCATTCAACTTATTTCTGAAGACCCATTTAGTTCCAATTATGTTGAATCCCTTTGGTCTTGGAACCAAATCCCAAACATCATTTCTTGTGAACTGATTGAGCTCTTCTTGCATGGCAATTATCCAGTCATTGTCTTGCAGAGCTTGATCCACAGAAGTTGGTTCAATAACTGACACCAACCCAAATAATGATGCTTTAGATGATCTGACGAAGGATCTTGTTCTAATGGGGTCATCCTTCTTTCCAATGATCACATTCTCTGGGTGAGAGGCCTTGATTTTGGAAGATGATCCTCTAATAGTTGATTCTTCAGAAATGTTCAAGTTGTTCATTTGAGAAGCTAAAGGAATTGCATCTGGCGTTGCTTCTGGTTCCTTCACTTGAGCTTTGTTTGCCTCTGAGCCTTCAGAGTCTGTGAGAATTACTTCTCTATCTGCAGAACTTTCAAACTGCTTTGGCTTTTCAATGCCAAGCTTATCATCAAATCTAACATGTATAGATTCCTCCACAATCTGTGTTTCAGTAATGTATACTCTGTAGCCTTTAGAGCGTTCAGAATACCCAAGCATGAAACACTTCTGTGCTTTAGAATCAAACTTGTTAAGATTCTCTTTAGTGTTCAACATATAGCAAATACATCCAAAAGGATGAAAATATGAAATGTTGGGCTTTCTGTTCCTCCATAATTCATAGGGAGTCTTTTCCAGAAGAGGTCTTACAGACACTCTGTTATGAATGTAACATGCTGTGTTTATTGCTTCTGCCCAAAATGTTTTGCCAGATTAGTCTCGTTGATCATGGTTCTGGCCATTTCTTGCAGAGTTCTATTTTTCCTCTCTACAACTCCATTCTATTGTGGAGTTCTAGGACAGGAAAAATCATGAGCAATGCCATTTTCATTAAAATATTTTCAAAATATTTGTTTTCAAATTCACCACCATGATCACTTCTGACTTTAATAATTTTAAACTCTTTTTTCATTCTGGACTTGTTTGTAGAAGTCAAAGAACACATAATGTGACTCATCCTTGTGTTTTAGAAACTTTACCCATGTCCATCTGCTGTAGTCATCAACAATGACTAATCCATACTTCTTGCCTCTGATGGATGCAGTTTTCACTGGTCCAAACAGATCAATGTGAAGTAATTCTAATGGTCTTGAGGTTGAAACAACATTCTTAGATTTAAAAGAAGATTTTGAAAATTTTCCTTTTTGACATGCTTCATAAAGAGCATCTGAGTTGAACTTCAGCTTAGGTAGTCCTCTGACCAGATTGAGTTTATTAATCTGAGATATACGTCTCATATTAATATGCCCCAATCTTCTGTGTCAGACCCATTGCTCATCATTAACAGACAAGAGGCATTTAACATTTTGAACCTTAAGTTCTGAAAGATTGATTTTGTAAATGTTGTTCTTCCTCTTTCCATTAAATAGGATTGAGCCATCCTTCTGACTAACATCTTTGCAACATTGTTGATTAAAGATTATATCATAACCATTGTCACTTAATTGACTTATGGACAATAGATTATGCTTTAATCCTTCTATAAGAAGAACATTAGATATAGAGGGAAGGTTACCATTACCAATAGTACCAGAGCCAATGATCTTGCCCTTCTGATTCCCTACAAACTTCACTTCTTCTCCAGATTTAAGCTCCAGGCTTTGGAACATAAACCTTTCTCCCGTCATGTGACGTGAGCAGCCAGAGTCCAGGTACCATGACTGGCGTCTTGACTTTTCTGCTAAAAACATCTGCAACAGGGATAATCTTATCCTTAGGTACCCAGATCTTTTTGGGTCCTTTTTGGTTAGTTTCCTTGAAAGTTGGTCTGAACTTTTGTCTTTTTACAACATTTTTGTTCTGACTTACTTTTGGCTTAAACACAGGAACGTTCTGATCAGGACGTGTGTGTTTAATGTCATTCAGATGACCAAACTTGAAATGAGAGTATAAGGGAGTTTTCTTGATTACAAGTTTATCAACAGGCATTGGATTTAAATCCTTTCCAGAGGAAGATTCATATCCAATTCCTTTCCTGTTGTTTCTGCTAACCCCATAGATCATTGAAGCCATCTTGCTTCTATCTATGCATTTAGCAAGAAACTTCTGAAAGCTGAAGTCATATTCTTCTAAAATGTTTTTGCATTTAGACTTACTTTTAGATTCAGAGTTTTGTTGAGCTTTTTCAAAATTGGATTTCATTTTCAAATTATTTTCTTTTAGCTCAGCAACTTCTGATCTTAACAGATTATTCTCAGAGTCAAGATTGCACTTAAGCTTCTTGCATTTGAGCTTAATCTGATTATAATTTTTCAGGACTTCTGATAAGACTTTAATAAGCTCTTCCTTAGTGAGATCAGAAAGTACCTCTTCAGAGTCAGATTCAGAATCAGACTCAGATCCAGATGATCCTTCATTCTGATCTTCAATGCCTGCCATTAGAGCCATGTTGGCGCATTCTTCTTCAGAATCTAATGAACATTCAGAGTCATCTGAATCATCCCATGTAGCCATTAGAACCTTCTTCTTGTGCTCAAGTTTTCTTCTGGGCTTTTCTTTCTGAAGCTTTGGACATTCATTTTTATAATGACCAGGTTGTTTGCATTCAAAACAAACAACTTCCTTCTTTCCAAATCTTTTTGGTCCAGAGGACTCCTTGCACTGATCTGGATTTTTGAAGTTCTTGAACTTCCTCTGCTTGTGCTTCTAGAGTCTGTTGATTCTTTTGGACAGCAAGGACAGTTCATCTTCTTCTTCAGAAGAATATTCTCCAGAGCTTTCTTCTAACACCTGCAAAGCTTTCACATATTTGTTAGATTTTAAGGCAATTGACTTACCTTTCTTTTGAGGCTCATCTTCCTCAAGTTCAATTTCATGGCTCCTAAGTGAGTTGATTAGCTCCTCCAGAGTGATCTTGTTCAGATCCTTGGCAAGCTTCAGAGTAGTGACCATAGGTCTCCATCTGATAGGCAAGCTTCTGATGATATTCTTCACATGATCAGCAGTTGAGTAGCCTTTATCCAGAACTTTTAGACCAGCTAAGAGGAACTGGAATCTAGAGAACATAGCTTCTATAGACTCAGATTCTTCCATCTTGAACGCTTCATACTTCTGTATTAATGCCATAGCCTTGGTCTCTTTAACTTGATGGTTTCCTTCGTGAGTCATCTTCAAAGACTCAAACATGTCAAATGCAGTTTCTCTATTTGTGATATTCTCATACTCAGTATGAGATATTGCATTTAACAAGATTGTTCTAGCCTTGTGGTAATTTCTAAACTCCTTCTTTTGGGCTTCAATCATAGATTTTCTGTCTACTTTCTTGCCATTCCCATCAGTGGGATGAACATACCCATCTATGAACAAGTCCCACAAATCAACATCATAACCAAGGAAGAAACTTTCTATCCTGTCCTTCCAATAATCAAATTTCTCCCCATCAAACATAAGGGGTTTTGTGCTGATTCTATTCCTTTCTTCATATCTGTTGTTACTGTTAGATGTTGAAGTTTCAGCCATAATAACAACCAAATATATATCAAAGTTTTTCTCACTGGATCTTTTCTGTCACTGTGAAGTGGTAGCACACACAAAACTGGAGCTCTGATGCCAACTGAAGGTGAGAAAATACTTAGAAGGGGGGTTGAATAAGTATATAGAAAAGTTATAGCAATAAAAACTCAAGGATTTTTATCCTGGTTCGTTGAACTCAACTACTCCAGTCCACCCTATCAAGAGTGATTTGCCTTTCTCAACAAGGACTTAATCCACTATTAAATCAACTGATTACAATAGCAAGCACTAAGAGCAACTGTTCTTAGTCTTCTTAAGAACTACTGATCCCAACTGGATCTTCTTAAGGATCTTTTACAATCAAATGTAAGAATAAAACAAGTGTTTAAATGCTTCTAATTAAGCTATATCACAACTGTGATTTTACACTTAAGATTTAAGAACTTAGAAATAAATTCAGCAAGATAAAGATTTGTATGAGAGCTTGTAATGAATTTCTTTCAAGTATTTGGTCAACTGAAGAAGAGAGATGGAGTCTTGCTTTTATAGGCACAGAGGTCCAAGTAGCTTTTCACGTTGAAGGTTGTGTACTAAAAAGGTCTGAGCCTTTTTGTCTTCACATCACATGACCTTTCCTAGAAATAGAATGCACAGAAAAATCCTTTTTGTCTGTTTTCTTGTGTCTAGCATAAATGAGGAAAGAGTCGTTTGGCCATTCCAACGGACATAACTTTGAATTCTTCTTCAACAAGTTTCAGCAAATAACATCAGATCCTGAGTGATCAGAGTCTTCTGATGTTCATCAGAGTTTGCTGAATCAGAGCAATGCAGCAAGTGTGCTTTCAGCATGTAATAGTTCAGAGCAGAGTTTGGGATCAGATCCTCAGTACTAGCAGCATAGTATTATCAGAGTCTTCTGAAATAACCTAAGCTTGAAACTCTTCATACAGAATTCTTCAATGCTTCAGATGCTTCTGGATTCTGCTTCAGATTCTTCTGTAGCTTCTGCTTCAGATCCTTCTGTAGACAGCGCTCAGAATCTTCTGTAGGCAGCGTTCAGAATCTTCTAACAGATGCTTCTGACGCTTCAGAGCCTTGCATATTTTTCATGTTCAGATCTAATTTGCTTGCAAAATGATATTCACTTTAATATCTGCAGCAATATTCTTAAACAAATTTTAGAGTATATAACTCTTAAATACAAAATTTCATAAGAGTTATCATCAAAACATAGAGATATTATCAAGAACCAATCTGTGTTCTAACACCCTTGATGCTTGGTTGAGTAAATAACCCCATTTGAGCAACTTTCAAGTTGGACCAATTTCCACTTGAGGCATGCAAGAAGGTGAAATTGACCTATAATCCAAAATGACCCATAATCTTACTTTTCCAAAATACCCTTGACTTGCAAGTATCATATCTTGAGTTCTACAAATCCAAATGAGGACTTCTAGTACTCTTTGGAAAGCTAAGATGATGCGGAACAACTTTCATGTTCTTCAAAGCTTGAGGAGAAACATCCTTCTAGCTCAAAAGTGGCATGGAAGTTGGTTGACTTTTGTTGACCAAAATCACATTCATCTGATGACTTGTAACTTGTCTGTATCATAACTTGAGTTCTTAAATCCAATCAAGAACTTATAGTACTCAAAAGAAAAATAAGAATATGCTCTACAAGTTTCATGTTGGTCAAAAGTTGAGATGAGACTTGCATCTTGAGATAGGTGGTCTTGAAGTTGGGGACTAAATAAGGGATTTTAACTGAGAACCCTAATTTAGTAACTTCTCATCCTCTTGATTCTTGATGAATTGATCTTGAAATGATATATTAGACACCTCAACACAACATCCCATAACCATAGAGACTTGGAATTTAGTTTTAATCTCCTTCAATTTCACAGTTGACTGAGGATTAACCAGATGAAAACCCTAGATGCAACATTCTTGATTGTGGCTTCTTTCACATCACACAACAACTTGAATAAGCTTCCACATGGCTCTCAAAGCATTCAATGAGCTCTCTCAACATCTTATATCCATAATCATGAATTCACAATCCTCTGATGATCTTCACATGACCTCCAAGTTAGGAGCTGACCCACATACATCCATCAATCCTTTCACCAGGCTATTGACCACTTCTAGATGACTTGATGACCATCCAAACTTGAGTAACAACCCTTTCTTAGGCTTAACATCTTGGCAGACTCCTCTTGCTATGCACAACCTCTTGATCCCCTGTTAAATGAAAAATGCTATGCAATGCAAATGCTAGAAAGAAATGAAATGAAACACAAGACAGCTAAAGAAAAAGGTTGGGAAAATTTTGGGGTGCAACAGTATGATCTGTGATGTACTCTGGGGCAAGTCGTCCCTTTGTACTTGTCAAAGTCAGGCACTTTGAATTTTGGTGGAATCTTCAAACCTAGAATCAGCCCCAAGTTAAACATATCAAGCCCTAGAGAATTCTGATTCTCCAAATTCTTCATTTTCTCCTCTATCATTTTAAACCTCTTATCCGCCTCAGTCTGAAGGCCGACATCCAAGTCTCTCATCAAGAAGATATCATCATGTCCATCCTCCTCCCATTGAGGGCCTGCTGCCCCATGTGAAACCCCCGCTGCACCTGGTATATGAGTTCCCGGTTGATGGCCTTCGCCCGGAGGAATAACAACAGTTGGAATAACATTAGCTTGAGGAGTGCTCCCATCATCCGAGGGAGGAACGACAGTGGTCCCACCATGCAAAACCCCGCTTCCATCCACCCTACCAATTAAAGGTTGGACAAGCGTTCTGAGCTGCTCCTGACCATTAGCAACCCCTTGCATGGGATCCATGAACTGAGCCATACGGTCCTTGAACTCTTGCAATTCTAGCTGAATCTGATCCATAGCTCTCTGCTAATTCCCTCTAGTCGATTAACGGTAAATCATCCGGTCTACTATCCTGAAACACTGCTGAGAGAAAAACCACAGAGAGAATAAGATTAACGACACCCAGAACACCTGCAATGCAATATGATAATGATGCAAAATGTAAGCATGTAAATGTGTTTCAAGGAAATTCTCCCCTTGATTCTAGTTCCTTGGAAGAAGCTGTAGAAGCAAGCTTCAAGGCCTTTAATGTTTTGATGAGGACAACTAAAAACAAGCTTTGTACGCAAGATGTTCTACGCAAAAAGAAAGAGAATCAAGTGATCAACAAGGACATCAAAGATCAAGATAGTATTATCGTGTATGACTACTATGGATCAAAGCTTCCATTACAAGCTTCAAGTAATGATGATGTTCAAAGCAACGCTATAAACAAATATTACTTAGAAATATTTATACAAGTGTTCATAAAATCACTTTTCACTTCACTTATATCATTAACACTTTTCAAACTATTTCAAAATACTCATTCTTATTAAAATTGATTATTTTCTGAAAATCCTTCAGTGTTAATCGATTAACACATTGGTTAACCGATTAACACACTTCAAAATCAAGTATTTTGTGATTTTGTTACAGTGTTAACCGATTAACCTATATGGTTAACCGATTAACATGTGTAAAATTTGAATTCTTTTGAACGTTGTAAGGTGTTAACCGATTAACCTATTTGGTTAACTGATTAACTCTGAAGCAACAAGCAAAAATGGTAGCTGCTCATGGAAAATTGCATTGTTTACCATTTTTAATTCTGACTGTTTTTGCTGCACCAAAATCACACCCTTTTGAAAAGGTTTCTGATCATTATAAATTGTTTTCAATTTCAAAATTCCAATTCACCTTCAAGAAACAAAATCTTTCAAATTACTCATTTTTCTTCATCCTTCCAATTTTCATTCTAAGTGTTCAAAACCATTTTTTTTAAAGAAGCCTTTGAATAAACGTTCACACTATCATAGCTTCCTTTCACAAGAACACTTGTATATTTGTTTTGAGTAATTTATGTTTCAAGAAGAAGATCAATCGTGAGGATTGATAACAACATTCTATCAAAGATTTTAAACTTATCTCAAAGATCATTTTTTGTATTACCTTGTTTTCTAGGTTTGTTGGAAACAAGTGAAGTGTTTTGAAGAGGATTTTTCTTCAACACTTGGATTACCTATAGTTTAGATAGTAGGCATCACCTTTGGTGTGATTAGGCTTTACAATAATTATGAAACTATAGTGAAATCTCTTTCGAGTCGAAAGGGGAGTGGAGTACCCTCGGAGTGTGAGGGGAACCACTATAAATTTCCTGTGTCTCTTTTTCTTTCTTGCCTTTACTTTTCAGCCATTAACTCATAGCCGGAAAGAGAACAAAGAACCGTAAAAGATTGCAAATAAATTTTCAGAACCTAATTTACCCTCCTCTTAGGCGCATTTACAAGTTACAATTGGCATCAGAGCAGGTTATAGGTAACGTGTTCCTATCCGATCCAGATGGCTTCCACAAATAACAATCTTGTATTCAAAGACGGTGGCAGTAGCAACAAGCCTCCTTTGTTCTGTTGCGAATATTTTGATTCTGTAAAATCCGCATGAAGGCACATTTAGAAGCACAAGGAAGTGAAATATGGGATGCTGTCCAAAATGGTCCATTTGTTCCTACAATGGTGGTCAACGGAGTCAGCTCATCAAAACAGCAAGGATCATGGCATGATGATGATAAGAAGAAAGTTCTCTACGACAAAAAGGCGATAAATATTTTACAAAGTACACTTGGAATGGATGAATTCTTCTGTATCTCAACATGTACAACGGCTAAGCAAATATGGGACACTCTTGTTGAAACTCATGAAGGAACCGTCGAAGTCAAAAGATCCAGATTAAATACATTGAGTCAAGAGTATGAACTATTCAGAATGCAACCATAAGAATCCATCTTAGACTTGCAGAAAAGATTCGTGCATTTGACAAATCACTTGAATGCACTTGGTAAGACACTAACCAATGATGAACTTAATCTTAAAGTGCTTAGGTCTTTATCAAGAGAATGGCAGCCGAAAGTGACGGCGATTTTCGAAAAGAAAAGTCTATCAACAATGATGTCCGCTACGTTATTCAGAAAACTCCAAGAATATGAAATGGAACTTGGACGACTGGAGAAACATGATATTCAAGAGAAGAAATCCAAGAGCATTTCCTTAAAAGTTGAGTCCAAAGAAGTGGAGAAAGAACACGATCCTGAAGAAGACGAAAACTTTATGCTTCTTGTAAACAGACTTGGGAAATATTTTGGCGCAAAAAATAATGTTAGAAACTCAAGTTATACAAGAAGAAAGAAGTTCTCAAAAAAATAAAGAAAAGGAAACATTAGCATTAAATGAAGACATTACATGCTATGAATGTGGAAAGAAAGGCCACATCAAACCAGAATGTCCTAAACTCACAAAAAATCATGACCACAAAGGAAAGAAGGATTTCAAGAAGAAATCCTATATTGCTTGGGACGACAACGAAATAAATTCTTCATTGGACTCCGATAGTGATAAAAGCGCAAATCTCGCATTAATGGAATCACATCATTCCGACGATGAAGACAATAAGGTTAGTAGTGATTTCTCTATTTTTGACAATGATGCTCAAGGAGCAATTGATGAACTTTTAAGTGAATGCAACATTCTATATAAAACCATTTCATCTCAAAAGAAACAAATAAAAACTTTAGAAGAAAATCTTGAGAAAATGGAAAATAATTTTAAAGATGAAAAGGAAAAATTAATTAAGAATTTTGCATGCACTAAATGTGAGTCACTCTCTTTTCAAATAGTCCAATTAAAAAGGGTTCTAGAAAGATATAAAAAAGGACAAATTGGATTGGAAAGTGTTCTTAGTAATCAAAGATACTCAAATGATAAAAGTGGTCTTGGTTACTCAAAATTTTCTAAGCAAACTTCTAACAAGACCATCTTTGTTAAAGCTAAAGAACAAATTCCAATTGAAAAAAATGACAATCATAAAAGGGTTCATCACTATGTCAAGAAGAAAAGAAACAATAAGAAGAAATCTTATCCCCCTAGATATAAAAGCAATTTTGAGCCTACATGTTTCTATTGTGGTATAAAAGGACATACTCCAAATGAATGTTATATTAGAAATTTTAGTGTTGCTCAAGGCCATTATGTATGGGTAAAGAAAGGAACTAACTTTGAAGGACCCAAGGAAATTGGGGTACCTAATAAAACTTAACTTTTTTTGTAGGTATGCTTGAAGACCTCTTCAAATGAATGGTGTCTTGATAGTGGATGTTCGAGGCACATGACGGGTGACCTAAGCAAATTTTCACATTTAACGCTTAAGGCCAAATGATTTGTTACCTATGGTGACAATAACAAAGGAAGAATCCTTGGCGTAGGCATTGTTGGTTCACCGCCTTCAACAACCATAAAGGATGTCCTATATGTGGAAGGTCTAAAGCATAGTTTACTTAGCATTAGCCAATTGTGTGACCGAGGTTTCAAAATCAACATCACTAAAAATGAATGCTTGATTGAAAACGAAGTTACTCATGAAGTTATGCTAAAAGGTAAAAGAGTTAATAATATCTTCTTAATTTCCTTGGATAACGTGTCTTTGAATGTTATGTGTCTCTTGGCAAGAAACAATGAATCATGGTTATGGCATAAGAGGTTTGCTCACATTCATATGGAGCACTTGAATAAATTGATCAAACATGAATTGGTTATTGAATTGTCGAAGATCAAATTCATCAAAGATAGGTTATGCGACGCTTGTCAGAAAGGAAAACAAACTAAATCAACTTTCATATCCAAGAATGTGGTGTCCACAACAAGACCACTATAATTATTGCACATGGATCTTTTTGGTCCATCAAGAACAAAAAGCTTCGGAGGTAATATTTATGCATTAGTAATTGTAGATGATTTTTCTAGATACACTTGGACTTTCTTTTTAATGCAGAAAAGTGATGCATTCAAAGCATTCAAGAAATATGCAAAACAAATCCAAAATGAGAAGTGTCTTACAATTTCCACCATTAGAAGCGATCACGGTGGAGAATTCCAAAACGCCTCATTTGACGAATTTTGTGAAGAACATGGAATTTCACACAACTTCTCCGCACCAAGAACTCCACAACAAAATGGTGTTATTGAAAGAAAGAATAGGACATTGGTGGAACTTGCAAGAACAATGTTAAGTGACTCAAATCTTCCTAAGTATTTTTGGGCGGATGCAGTGAGTACGGCATGTTTTGTAAGTAACTGGGTTAATATTAGGTATATTCTCAAGAAAACCCCTTATGAACTCTTCAAAATAAGAAAAAAAAATATTTCATTCTTTCATATTTTTGGTTGTAAGTGTTTTGTCCTAAACAACGACAAAGACAACCTTGGTAAGTTTGACGAAAAGTCAGATGAAGGTATATTCCTTGGTTACTCCCTTACTAGTAAAGCTTTTAGAATTTACAATAAAAGAACTTTAACCATTGAAGAATCTATGCATGTCAAATTTGATGAATCTAACCCCTCCAAGGAGGATATTGTGGTTTGTGATAATGATGATGAATTTGAAAAAATTCCCGAAGAAGGTACTTCTAAAGATATCATTAAAGAACAAGATAGATCGGTTCAACAAGATTCCAATGTCAATGATCTACCAAAAGAATGGAGGATTCATAGAGATCATCCTATTGACAAAGTAATCGGAGACATAAGTCAAGGTATTGCTACAAGATTAAATCTCAAAGATGCATGCTTAAACATGGCATTCGTATCTCAAATAGAACCTTCCAAAGTCGATGAAGGTCTTGAAGATGATCAATGGATTATTGCTATGCAAGAAGAGTTAAACCAATTCGAGAGAAATCAAGTTTGAGAACTTGTTTCTAGACCAAAAGATAAACATATTATCGGAACAAGATGGATGTTTAAAAACAAACTTGATGAGAATGGAATAATTGTTCGAAACAAAGAAAGATTGGTGGCTCAAGGGTACAATCAAGAGGAAGGAATTGACTTTGAAGAAACATTCACTCCGGTTGCAAGGTTAGAAGCTATTCATCTATTACTTGCTTATGCATGTTCAATGAACTTTCAAATTTTTCAAATGGACGTCAAAAGCGCCTTCTTGAACGATTACATCAATGAAGAAGTCTATGTCAAATAGCCCCCGGGCTTTGAAGATTTCAAGCATCCTTCACATGTATACAAATTGAAGAAAGCTCTCTATGGGCTAAAGCAAGCACCAAGGGCATGTTATGATCGTCTAAGTAATTTCTTGTGCGAAAAAGGTTTTGAAAAAGGCAAGGTAGACAAGACTTTATTCATTAAAAATATAAAGGATAATACCTTACTTGTTCAAGTCTATATGGACGACATCATCTTCGGTTCAATAAACAAGGAACTGTGTGAATAATTTGCGGCAATGATGCAAGGCGAGTTTGAAATGTCTATGATGGGAAAGATGAATTACTTCCTTGGATTGCAAATCAAGCAAGTAAAAGACGGAATTTTTATCAACCAATCAAAGTATTGCAAAGAGTTATTAAAAAGATTTGATATGGGTGAGTGTAAAGCTATATCGACACCAATGGGATCTGGAACCTACGTCGATCAAGAAGAATCAGGAACATCGGATGATATTACAAAGTATCAAGGTATGGTTGGTTCTTTATTATATTTTACGGCAAGCCCTCCTTACATAATGTTTAGTGTTTGTTTATGTGCTCGCTTTCAAGCAAATCCAAAGGAGTCACATCTCACGGCAATCAAAAGAATCATGAAATATCTCAAGGGAACAACGAATGTTGGCTTATGGTATCTGAAAGGTAGTGTTTGTACTTTAATTGGTTATTCTGACGCGGATTATGCAGGTTGTAAATCTGATCGAAAAAGCACGAGTGGAACCTGTCACATCCTTGGAAATGTATTAGTTTCATGGTCATGTAAGAAACACGCATGCGTTGCTCTTAGTACGACTGAAGCAGAATACATAGCAGCGGGAAGCTGTTGTGCACAAAATCTGTGGCTAAAGCAACAATTAAGCGACTACGGAATTGATCTTGGATGCATTCCTCTCCGATGTGACAACACAAGTGCGATTAACATCACAAAAAATCCGGTCATGCACTCAAGAGCCAAACACATCGACATTCGACATCATTTCCTCCGTGATCACGTGCTCAAAGGAGATGTTGAAGTCACTTTTATAGATACACATAACCAACTCGCCGACATATTCACGAAACTACTCGCAAAAGAACCATTCTTCAAGATTCTGCGAGAACTCGGAATTCTCGATGAAGGTGACATCTAAACTCTTCATAAGTTATTTTGTATAAAATATATGAATACCAAGTTGTTTCACTTACTGGTTTTAACTTTTTCTGGATTTTTGGAGGTGTTAACCGATTAACCCCCAGGGTTAACCGATTAACACTATTAGTTTTTATTTTGAAAATTAATTTTTTAATGCGTTAATTGATTAAACCCCACGGTTAACCGATTAACACTGTTCGTACTTTTAAAAATTAAAACGAAAATTAGTCAAATTCTTTTTAAATGTGTTTTAAGTGCTTTTTATGGGTGCATGTGCTTAATATTTATTATCATCAAACTATCCTTGGAAACATCTTCTTCTTGTTGACTCCAAGTTAAGACTCCTTCCAACTACTACCCACTCATCAACTCTCACTTATTTCCCACTAAATCATCTGTCCATATAAAATCCTTCTATTTTCACCATCTCTATCTCAACACAAACCCTAAACTTCAGAAAAACATATCCAACCCTCAGAATCTCAAACCCTAATCCATGGCTCCAAACAGAAAGGGAAAGGGAAAGTTACCAGAGAGCATCTCCACGGTTGATGAAGATTTTGCTCCAATGGAATCAATGAAAAAGATGAGAATGGATTTCAAAGTTAGAGTTCGTCAACTATTTCCGATAAAATATGTTAACCTTAAAGCTTTTCCAGATTCCTCTTTTGATTTTCCAGAACTGTTAAAATATCAGAAGATAGATAAGTTTGTTTTTGATAGCGAACGTTGTTATCCGGATTTGGTGAAATCCTTCATGAATAAATTATCTATCAAATTGAATGAAAATGGACAACACATGCTTGTCACTACAATTCGCGATTGTGAGTTAAACGAAGATTTGTCCAACATTGCTGAAACTCTCAAGATTCCTTATAATGGCTATTTCCTCCGTAAAGGTGTCAACCACGTGGAAGGACCTTGGGAAAATTACTATATAATCGAGTATTACTACAACATCTGCAAATTTCCCAAAGAGACTGTCATTGTGGGTCAACGGACTGCTTGCACAGTGTGTTATGTCAAGAATCTGACCGCAATGACCGTATGCTGCACTATATCATCGACTATGTTTTGATTCCGAAAGACTCTAACCATGCTCAGATCAATGACCTGGAGATGCAGTTAATGTTTGCAATCAAGAACAAAATCAGAGTTAATTGGATATTAACTATGATGTATCACCTACAACAGCAACTCACCCTTTCAACTCGACTTCCATATGGGCGACTCATCTCTAGAATCCTAGAATTAACTGATTTGGATTTAAACCGAGAACCTTCAATTACCTTGAAACCAACTGCAAACGAGATAAACGAAATCACCATCATCAAGAATACATGCATAATCAAAGACAATGATGGGACGTACAAGTATGCAGACGGTTCTTCTTCTTCCAACCATCCTTATCCCATTCCGGAAGGCGACATCACAAATGAATTTCTCTACATTACCATGATGAACCAATATAGAGAAACCTCTCGGACGATCAACTCCCTCTAAAGACTTGTGATAAACTCTCAAACTTCTAATGCCAGAGACGACGACGATGAGGACAGAAGTGAAGAGGAAGAAGATGCAGAAGAGGATATGTCGGATGATGACATATAAAAAGCATTTATTGTTATATTTATTGTTTTCTAGAATTTGTTTAAGTTATGTCTTATGTTTTGTACTCGTTAATCGTACTATGTGCGTATGTTTTATGTGTATGTGATTGTGTTTATTCTATGTGTGCTTGTTTACTTTCATTTTCTTTGCTCCTCTTCCTTTTTGCTAATGACAAAGGGGGAAAAGGATTGGTCTCTAACATTTCCCTGTGCAGAAAAGTTATATCTCTCTTTTATTTAGGGGGAGCTCTAACTTAGGGGGAGAAATGTAGAAGAAACCCTATATCAAGGCAAACTTTCAAGAATCAGTTGTCATAATCAAAAAGGGGGAGATTGTAGAAGCAAGCTTCAAGGCCTTTAATGTTTTGATGAGGACAGCTAAGAACAAGCTTTGTACGCAAGATAATCTACGCAAAAAGAAAGAGAATCAAGTGATCAAAAAGGACATCAAAGATCAAGATAGTATTATCGCCTATGACTATTATGGATCAAAGCTTCCATTACAAGCTTCAAGTAATGATGATGTTCAAAGCAAAGCTATAAACAAATATTACTTAGAAATATTTATACAAGTGTTCATAAAATCACTTTTCACTTCACTTATATCACAAAAACTTTTCAAACTATTTCAAAATACTCATTCTTATTAAAATTGATTATTTTCTGAAAAACCTTCAGTGTTAATCGATTAACACATTGGTTAACCGATTAACACACTTCAAAATTAAGTATTTTGTGATTTTGTTACAGTGTTAACCGATTAACCTATATGGTTAACCAATTAACATGTGTAAAATTTGAATTCTTTTGAACTTTGTAAGGTGTTAACCAATTAACCTATTTGGTTAACCGATTAACACTGAAGCAACAAACAAAAATGGCAGTTGTTCATGGAAAATTGCATTGTTTACCATTTTTAATTCTGACTGTTTTTGCTGCACCAAAATCACACCCTTTTGAAAAGCTTTTTGATCATTATAAATTGTTTTCAATTTCAAAATTCCAATTCACCTTCAAGAAACAAAATCTTTCAAATTACTCATTTTTCTTCATCCTTCCAATTTTCATTCTAAGTGTTCAAAACCATTTTTTTGAAAGAAGCCTTTGAATAAACTTTCACGCTATCATAGCTTCCTTTCACAAGAACACTTGTATATTTGTTTTGAGTAATTTTTGTTTCAAGAAGAAGATCAATCATGAAGATTGATAACATCATTCTATCGAATATTTCAAACTTATCTCAAAGATAATTTTTTGTATTACCTTGTTTTCCAGGTTTGTTGGAAACAAGTGAAGTGTCTTGAAGAGGATTGTTCTTTAACACTTGGATTACCTATAGTTTAGATAGTAGGCATCACCTTTGGTGTGATTAGGCTTTGCAATAATTCTGAAACTATAGTGAAAATCTCTTTCGAGTCGAAAGGGGATTGGAGTACCCTCGGAGTGTGAGGGGAACCACTATAAATTTCATGTGTCTCTTTTTCTTTCTTGCCTTTAATTTTTAGCCATTAAATCATAACCGGAAAAAGAAAAAAGAACCGTAAAAGATTGTAAATAAATTTTCAGAACCTAATTCACCCCCCCTCTTAGGCGCATTTACAAGTTACAGAAGCACCAGAAGGCAGAAGAACTACAGATAGGACCACAAAATCCCTCTCATAAATAAAATGAGGCTAAGAGTCAGCACATACAACATATCACCAAGGAAAACAACAGAGTCATCAATACGACCTCATCCAACAATCCTGGTGATGGTCTGAATACAAGATAAAAATAAATACAAAAGAACAAATGAAAACTGCATCAGCCACGGTAGCGAGTCTGGAACTCTTCTAATAACTTCTTCGTATCTGGATGATCATGTCGTGCAACCTATGCCTAAATAAGCAACTCTCTTCTGCTGATGACATCCTTCAAGTCTTGAGCATACTCCTCCCAAGCACCTTCTCCGAAAGCGTCTTCGAGTCTGGGCTTCTTCAACTCTGCTCTCATCGTGTATTCCTCCAACGTTGCAAGAGTTTCTCGTAGCTTACGGTCGCTTTCGTACTGACGAAATGATTCAACTGGATCTTTTTCATCTTTAATCTGGAGCTGAGTCTTCAACCTAACGATCTGCTGATGGAGCTCATCTTCTCTTTCCTTGTTATTGGTCAAAGTTGCATTCCACTGAGCATTGAACTTTGATATCTCTAGGCGTGCTCTTTCTAGCTCTTTCTTCTTATCCTTGAGGATATTGCTAGCGCTCTTCAGATCTTGACCTACTCGTTCTCGGGCACGAATTTCTTCAGTCAATTCTCTCCCCATTTTATTCAGAGTCTCTGTTTTCATCTTGGACATGTAGGTGGCTTCATTCTTCTCGCTTCTCAGCTGAATAACCTCCTTTTCCAACTCTTCATTCATTTTGCGTAGCTCTTCTTTCTCCACCCACAGTTGGTTATACTTCTGAACATCAACTGTTGTCGGTTCTTCAATTACCAAAGGATATAAAGGCTCTCTAATCGGGAACGGTAACAACAACCTCTCAACCCTCTCTTGGATCCACTCATCATATGGTTCATATGCTTTACAGTCACCTTTACCCAAGGAAGGCTTTCCTTTTCGATGAATGTTACTCCAAGCTTTCTTCAAACTGGTTAGAGTACCATTATCAGTCAACCCTGTGAAATACAGAGATTCCTGTATTTCTTCCTCCTTCGGGGGTTCTTTCAAGGCGTAACCAAATTGTCGGACAACAAGAGAAGGATTATAATTGATGCCACCTTTCCTTCCTATCAAAGGAACATTGAGGAAGCTTCACAATTGAAGATGATGTCACTGCCAAGCAAATCTCTGTTGAACCAAACAATATTCTCTGATGTCAAGCCCATAAGCCTCTCAGACCAATCAACCGTGTCTGAGGTATCAACAAAAGGTCCAGACTTGAGAAGATGATCCACAAACCATATATAAAGAAGTGGTGCACAACACGAGACATTCTTCCCTCTTCTGTTCTCATTCTTGTAGTGTACAGAATGGTAGACATCTCCTAAGAGAGTAGGCACAAGATTTTGAGAAGCGAAGACATAGAAAGCGTCCAAATCCACGAAGTCTGGGATATTAGGGAATAAGACTATTCCATGAATGCAAAGTGCCAAAATAGCATTGAAAACCATCCAACAACCTTCATTTGCAAAGTGTTGAGCTCTATTTACCAAGAACGATAATGGAAAGCCAAGGACTCCATTCCTCCACACCATCTTACCATCCAACTCAGAGCTATCCAGATGAAGAGCATTGGCTAGCTTGGCCTAGTTAGGTTCTGCTTAAGAGTGATAGAAAGGCATTTGCTCTAGGACCAGAACTCTTATCAGCATAGCAAACTCTTCCAAAGTAGGCATCAAGACATAACCTGGAAATGTGAAGCAGCACAACTGAGGATCATAAAATTGCAGCATTGTATGAATACCTCCCAACTCATATCTTGAGATTTTGCAGACATAGCTCAGGATCTTCTCATAGTCCTTCATGAAATCCTCCATGACACTGTGATCAGCCACAACAATGAGATTAAGCAAAGGCCCTATCTCTGGCGTCAGGAACTTGTAGACGACAGTCCTCTTGAAAATAGGCTCCATACTGATGGTGGATTAGATTGCTAGGATCAAAGGGAAAATATGCACCTGAAACACAAATACATGCAAATGTTAAAGTGCAAATGAAGATGCAAATGCAAACAGGGGATCAAGACTGTTGTGCTGCTAGTTGAGCTGAACCAAAATCTGCCTCGGCGAGAAAATACCGGAACATCAGGATACCAACATATAGGAACCCACAATATCAAAGATCAAAGGTCCGAACTGATAAGAAATTCGGGTAGGTTGGAGGTCAATTTTCCTGCATAACCCTCCCACTCACAAGGTATGGACCTAATCTGATAAGGTTTGGCATCCTATGCGGTCGTTAGTGTCACAGACTTTTGAAAAACGATGATACGTTCACCATTTTTGGTTTGGCATCATAGTAAAACAAAGAGGCCTCACTTAACTGACTCCCAAATGATCGGTCTCCAGAGTCGACAATCCTCAGATCCAACATCCTCTCAACTGTCCGAAACAGACTGTAAAGGAAGTCGTCAAAGAAAATCTTGTCTGAACACGAATTTCATGAGGACTAATGCATGCCAAATGTACAGGTCCATCACTACTTTCCACACTAATGCTATGTATATCCTCAAGCCTGGGTATTGGGATTATCTATCAATGGAACAATCCCACCCAACAGCACAACAATAACATGATAGTATAGTATGGAAAATAAAATGCAAATGCAATACTGTACAGACACAACACATATCCACACAAATACACACCCATAAACATAAACACACAAGTGCTAGGATTGAATCGCATAAGGGATGGGAAAATTCCCCAGCAGAGTCGCCAGCTGTCGCATCACTATGAAAAAGGGGAAGCCGACAAACTAGACAGAAGAGTCGCCACCGAACATTATTTATCCCAAAAAAGAGGGAAATGAAACGATCGAAGAAAACCTAAAAGAAAGGGAAAGACAAGGTCATCGCAACCAAATCTTAGGTTCGGGAGTCGGTTACGCAAGGGGAAGGTATGAGCATCCCTCACGACTGTTGTACTCAATAGGATCCATACTTGTTGTCTAATCTATGGGTGTAAAACTATCTAAAGCTACTGCTAAATAGGGGGGAGGGACGGAAACAAAAGACTCGATAGGACATCGTCGCCCTATGCCTACATATTCCCTCGTGCAATGGGAAAGTCAGAGTCAACGTAGTTCGGGAAACTACAGGTGATGGGGGAAGGTTGTTCGCCAAGACATCATCGTATTGTGCCTACGTATCCTTGTCTGGTATGAGAAATCAAAGCAAACGTGGTCCGGACTGACAAGACCACTGGTTGGTTCAAGTGTTTTACTGAGTAGGGTTAAATCTCTGTTCTAGCAGTTAGGGACGATGCCTGTTTGCGATAGAACAAAACCTTAACACACTCTTTCTAAAAATTAATTTGCAAACAATCCCAAAGGATAAAAAAGGTTTGAATTTGGTTTTGTGTTTTTTAAGAGAAGAAGTGAATTGAGTTAGTTTGTAACTCATGTTGCACTAAAGACTATGACTTGAGAGCGAATGCGTTGCATATCGCCCAAAGGGCATACGCTAAACACTCTAGACAGTGTGAGAGGAGGTTGAAGGAAGGAAAACACTAAGAAGGGGGGTGAATAAGGGTTTTCAAAAACAAATAAGGCAATAAAAATAGCAGGTATGTTATTGTAATACCCCAAATTTTGCCCTAAGATTTGTCGTCGCATTTCATTGCATTTTTATTGCATTTAATCAATTACTAACAAATTTGTGTAGTCGTTTGACTTTTTGCAGGTAAATATCATATGGCATGCATTTTTTTTCTAAAAAGTAAAAATGGTACAATTGGCAAGCGGACATGTGTAAGGAGTTGTGAGTGTGAGAGGTTGAGAGTTCGAATCTCACCTTTGTCACTTTTTGTTTTTTTATTATTTTTACTCTAAATTTTTCTATCTTTCATTAAAAAATAACAAAAATAGTTTTTTATTATTATTTAATTATTATTTTCGTATTTTAATTAAATAATTTTTTAAAATATTATTTTTTTTCACTTTTTTCTAAATTATTCATAAAAATATCCAAAAAAATCATAAAATAAAAAATACTAGAAAAAATTTTGTTCTTTTTATAATATTTTTGATTTTAGGAATCAATAGGATTATTAGTTTTTATTTTAAGTTTATTTTAATTATTTTAAATTATTTAAATTTTATTTTTTTCTTAACTAATTATTTAGTTTGGGCTTTAAAATGGGCTTTAGGGACATTATTGACAATTTGGTGTTAACCCTAATTTGTTCCCTATATATACATGTGTTGCCTTGTTGAAAAAGGGGTCAGAAGGTTTTCTTCAGAAAAGAGGAGAGAGAAAGGGAGAAACAAAGGAGATCCCCAGAGAAGAAAGGCGGTCGTTCTCACAACTCGTCAGAAGGATTGGAGCTCTCCAGTGTTCCCTTATTCAAACCTTTTTCACATTTACCGAAGCAAACCTCCGCTTCGTAGGTTAAATTACTAAACCTTTTGCCTTTTCATGTTTATATGCATATTTTGCCATGTTAATGTGTTTAGGTCCGTTAAATTACTAAACCTTTTGCTTTTTCATGTTTATGTGCATATTTTGCCATGTTAATCTCCATTTGTATTTAGGTCCGTAGATTTTAATATCAAAACCTTTTTTTAACAAAACTCTTTTTTAAAATCAAAACCCTTTTTTTATTTATTATTAAAACCTTTTTTAGTAAGACCTTTTTTAAAAACTAAAAAGCCTTTTTGTTCCGAAGAAAAAAAAACCTTTTTGTTCCCAAAAACCTTTTCCCAAAAAACTGAAAAGCCCTTTTTTTGAAAAGCCTTTTTGTTCTAAAAAAACTGAAAAGACTTTTCCCCCAAAAAACTTTTTTTTTTTATAATTTAAACTTAATTTTTTTTTATAATTTTAACTTAAATATTTTTTATTAAAAAATTAAAACCTTTTTTTATAATTAAAATATTAAAAAATTAAAACCTCTTTTTTATAATTAAAATATTAAAAAATTAAAACCTTTTCGTAAGGAACTCCTGATGTTTGATGTTTGTCGTGTCATTTTATGTACCCTTTTATTACTTTTCTTTCTTTTGGCATTTCATGTGCATGCTCGAGGTTGAGATGTGCTTGTGGTGGCCACAGCCCCACACTATTTTCCTCCCTCACTTCATTCTAAGTGTCATTACATATTTTCATATTCTTCATGTTTTCAGAAATGTTTCTTTGTTTCTTTATACCCTCTGCCTTTATTACTTTTCTTATTTCTGTACCTTAATTATTCCTCCATATAATGATTTGTCATATTTTTATATTTTTTTTACCGTTTTATCCTTCCGAAGGATTAGGTCCAGCCTTTTGGCCGCCACGCCAATAGTCCTCAAAACTTCAAACCCTTACAAACCCTAACTTTTCACAAATGTTTCGCCGTGGACAAAATTACAAAACTACCCCTAGTGTTAGGCCAAAAGAGTCGCCGTACTCTGTTTTAAGGTTTTCCGCCGTGGAATCCCTAACTTAACCCTATTTTAATTTTAATTAACATTTTTTAACATAGAGATTGGAGTCTCTGAACAAACCTTGGCCACAGTCAAGAAGTCTCTAACCTCCCTTTTGAGGGGAACTACAGTTACTCTGATTCCATTCCCGTAAGGATATGTAGGCACAAGATGTGATGTCTTGCCGAGTAAACTTAGAATTAACCCCTAGGTCTTTTTTAATTTTCAATCCTTTGTATATACCCTAAAGCAAAATAATTAATGAAATAAATAAAAAAAATAAACAAAAGGTTCCCGTCGAGTACTACGGAAGTTTAGGGTGCTAATACCTTCCCTAAATTTAACCAACCCTCGAACCTTAGATCTCTCCCTTTTAGGTTTTTCCTTTCTTTAACCTTTCCTTCGGATAAATCAAAGACCGGTTGTAAATGAATTAAGATTCAAGTTAATCAATAGCTTGACATCCAAATTTCACCGCAACAGAAAATGGCGACTTCACTGGGGAGTCCTAACTATTGAGGGTTATCCCTATTTTGTTTATTTTTCTTTATATATTTGTTTTATTATATATTTTGCTCACTTATATGTATATATTGGGGTACCTTACTTGGAGTTACTGTGTTGTGAGATAAGTCCTACACCCGGACTTGAGCGACCTTATGATAGGATGGCTGATATATTCGACGAGGCTTATAGGGAGTGAGTCCCGACTAAGCTAAATCGAGAATCACCGCTCAGTTGAGACACTTTCGAAAATGGTTCGATTGATCAAGTGTAGTCGTGAAAACTTTTACAGTTATCGATTGGAGTCTGTGATACTGGGAACCGTAGTACCTTTACACCATCTTGACCTTATATAGGACGTAGTGCGGGAACTATATGGGAGTAGTCCTACAATGGTTGCTACGCGATGCTACACTTAAAAGAGGTTCTCTTGAGAATATTATTGACCCTCGAGTCAGTCGAGAAGTTGATAATATCCAAAAGATAGGCTGATGACTTTGGGCACTTTTTAGAACCCTTGTTCTGCAGGTACAATTAACCTATAGTACACACCACTTTGGGAAGGGTAGACCTTGACTCCATTCATTGTTCCTCTAAAATTAGGACCTTTTGTTTGCTTATGTGTATTTGTGCTTCGCATCCATAAAGCATCATATCATTTCTAGTTTCAAGGAATTCAGCAGTCCTTTGCAAATTCGAAAAGCCTTACATTTTAAAGTCTAAAATTTTTTCCAACTTTCTTAAAAAGCAATATTCGCAATCGACCGTTGAAATTCTTGAAACCATTGCATGGCATCAGCATCACATTTTTGCATTGCATTTGTCCCCCGGTTTCTCATTCTCGGTTCTCTCGTCTTCCAGTGTACCTTTGAGTCGTCAAGCTGATTCCTCGACACAGATATCAGACCAGAAACGGAACAGGAGTCACTTTGATCCTATTCTCATGACTTACACAGAGCTATATCCTGACTTAGTCCGACAAGGACTGATTACTACAAAGGCTTTACCACCTCCTCTTAATCCTCCGGCTGGATTTAGGGCTGATCTCCATTGTGCTTCCCATGAGGGTTCCCCAGGCCATGACTTAGAGCATTGTTTTGCATTGAAGGCTAGAGTATGTGAATTGGTTAGAACTGGAATACTTGATTTTACAGACAGTCATCCGGATGTTCAGAAAAATCCCTTGCCAGTACATCAGAATTGAAGCTTTGTCATTGGGCCTTTTGTTTCTCGTTGTTTGCACTTTCCTTATTTTGTTTAAGTTGTTTGCTTTTAATTATGTTTGTACTTTCATTAATGAAATAAGCATTGCGACTTTTGATTCAATTCATTTCCGTCCATTTATTTGCATCTTTATGCTTTATTTTTCAAATGTTTACTTCTTGTCCAAAATTTTGATATGCTAAGATCGGAGGGAGGATGACGAAAATGTTATACCCATAATTGCTGTCAGTATGCTTTCAATCAAACCTTGTTGACGATGTAAGGCATTGTTTCAATTCCCAAACACTGGAGAAATAAGGAAGTTAATCCCTCGTTACCCCCTTCGAGCCTAGAAGTTATAGTTTCTTTCGTTACAAAAAACCCACAATTTTAACCTTGGGATGGGTAGTTCTCAGTTAACTTGGTTGTGTGTTCATACGATACACCTTTCATTAACAAATTTTCCTTCGCACACGTCAAACAAGTGTCGAAGATGTTTTCTAATCAAAAGGTCGATGATGGTTCACCGTAATCATTAAAATCAAACAGTCACTTTCCTTCACACAAAAAATAATATAAAAAAAGTAAAAGAAGCCCGCTAAGTCAAAACCTATGAAGGAGACTTAGGCAAAACTGGGGCATCCCGCTTACTGTAAACTCTAAAATAAACAGTTCAGGCAAAATTTAGGGATAATACAAAGAGATTTTTAAATCCTTATCTTGAAAATCCTCAATGTCAAAACAATCAAATGTTATAGGAGAGTCGTGGCTGCCTTTTCACAGGTCCCTTTGACTCCTGAATCATCACTGCGACGATCAATGAAATCCCTAACTTATGGGAACCTGAATGCATAGTATGAGTTAACTGAGCATAGGATTGAAGATCATCACGTAGATTGGGTGGGTACAAATAACTTTTGAGCCTTTATCTTTTGTTACATAAACCGTGAACCAGGCCACATTACAACCCTCAAAAGACCTAATTGAAGCAAGGTTATTTTGAAAGTATACTACAGCAAGGTTGCGTAACCTGACTCCTAAAGATCTTTGTGAATCATTTATTTTGGCAGTACACCTTTGTTTTAAACTTTGAGCGTCTTGAACCGTTGTGTTCTGACTAACGACTCATGTATTTTCCATCTTTCAAAAATAATTTTGATTTCAAAAGTCGCATGAACTTTGCATTACCATGTTTGTAGGAATATTTTTGTTTGCAAACTGGCTTTCCTCTAAGGAATTTTCAAACAATGAGAAACTTGGTCAAGTGATCTTATCAGGGGCAAGTTCCTTTTACATCCTGTCAAAGAATTAGTTCAAGATTTGTTCAAGGAAATATCTTCTCAGATTTGGTTTATCCAAAGAATTGTTCAAGACCCAGACTGGGGCAAACCTTCCGAGGATACAGCAAAACAGTCGATTCCACGAATCAGACAGCTGAAGCAATTATCAGTTCATTTGACCTGGGGCAGTTTACTTGCATAATCCCTAAGCAGTTATTCATCATTCCTACAGTGACTATCAACTTGATACAGCTTAACAGAATGACAGTGATCTCCGTGTTGAGGAATCAGTCCTCCAGTTTTGTCATCTCACCGAAAGAGTCGAGTCTTGTCGTTGACGTCTGCATTTGCATTTGATCATATGTCATAGCATAATTCCTATACATGTGCACATCTTGGGTGCTTTATTCCCCATTTACATTTCTAGCTTGGGTGCTTTACTCCCCATTTACCTTTCTATCCTGGGTGCTTTACTCCCCATTTACATTTTTATCTTGGGTGCTTTACTCCCCATTTACATTTTTATCCTGGGTGCTTTACTCCCCATTTACATTTCTATCCTGGGTGCTTTACTCCCCATTTACATGTCTATCTTGGGTGCTTTACTCCCCACTTACCTTCTATCCTTGGGTGTTTTATCCCCCATGTACCTTTATCCCAGGTGTTTTATTCCCCGTTTACCAGATATTCCTGGGTTTACCTAACATCATGGTGTTTTACCCCCATTTGCTTTTTTTTCTCCCTGAGGTCGTGTTTTACTCGTGTCTTACCTTGTGGGCAAAATTTATTTACTTGGCATCATGGGTGTTTTATCCCCATTTACGTTTTTCTCCTGAGCTCGTGTTTTACTCGCGTCTTACCTTGCGGACAATTTCTAATTTACTTGGCACCTATCAACAATTCTGTGTCGTGTCTACCCGACGTTCTTCCAGATATGACATGTCTTCTTCCCTAGTGCAATTCCTCGGTGGGTCGTCCCCTGTGACGTTGTTTCGTCTGTATCCGTGCATTTGTCATTTTCATCATACGCATCATATCAGATTCATATTATATTTAGCATTATAGTTCGTTTTGTTTTGTCCATATCATTGCATAGCACTGCGTCTAAAGGCAAAATTTTCGGTTATCTGTATTTAAATCCCTCCACCATGATTTCTCGAGTCTCCGTTGCTCGAATCACCCGGTGAAGTTATTTAAATAGGGGCAACTGTAATACCCCAAATTTTGCCCTAAGATTTGTCGTCGCATTTCATTGCATTTTTATTGCATTTAATCAATTACTAACAAATTTGTGTAGTCGTTTGACTTTTTGCAGGTAAATATCATATGGCATGCATTTTTTTTCTAAAAAGTAAAAATGGTACAATTGGCAAGCAGACATGTGTAAGGAGTTGTGAGTGTGAGAGGTTGAGAGTTCGAATCTCACCTTTGTCACTTTTTGTTTTTTTTATTATTTTTACTCTAAATTTTTCTATCTTTCATTAAAAAATAACAAAAATAGTTTTTTATTATTATTTAATTATTATTTTCGTATTTTAATTAAATCATTTTTTAAAATATTATTTTTTTTCACTTTTTTCTAAATTATTCATAAAAATATCCAAAAAATCATAAAATAAAAAATACTAGAAAAAATTTTGTTCTTTTTATAATATTTTTGATTTTAGGAATCAATAGGATTATTAGTTTTTATTTTAAGTTTATTTTAATTATTTTAAATTATTTAAATTTTATTTTTTCTTAACTAATTATTTAGTTTGGGCTTTAAAATGGGCTTTAGGGACATTATTGACAATTTGGTGTTAACCCTAATTTGTTCTCTATATATACATGTGTTGCCTTGTTGAAAAAGGGGTCAGAAGGTTTTCTTCAGAAAAGAGGAGAGAGAAAGGGAGAAACAAAGGAGATCCCCAGAGAAGAAAGGCGGTCGTTCTCACAACTCGTCAGAAGGATTGGAGCTCTCCAGTGTTCCCTTATTCAAACCTTTTTCACATTTACTGAAGCAAACCTCCGCTTCGTAGGTTAAATTACTAAACCTTTTGCCTTTTCATGTTTATATGCATATTTTGCCATGTTAATGTGTTTAGGTCCGTTAAATTACTAAACCTTTTGCTTTTTCATGTTTATG
Organism: Lathyrus sativus; assembly: GCA_963859935.3. Taxonomy (NCBI): domain Eukaryota; kingdom Viridiplantae; phylum Streptophyta; class Magnoliopsida; order Fabales; family Fabaceae; genus Lathyrus; species Lathyrus sativus. The sequence goes on from OZ012738.1 coordinate 605,734,763, forward strand.
TGCATATTTTGCCATGTTAATCTCCATGTGTATTTAGGTCCGTATATTTTAATATCAAAACCTTTTTTTAACAAAACCCTTTTTTAAAATCAAAACCCTTTTTTTATTTATTATTAAAACCTTTTTTAGTAAGACCTTTTTTAAAAACTGAAAAGCCTTTTTGTTCCGAAGAAAAAAAAACCTTTTTGTTCCCAAAAACCTTTACCCAAAAAACTGAAAAGCCCTTTTTTTTGAAAAGCCTTTTTGTTCTAAAAAAAACTGAAAAGACTTTTCCCCCAAAAAACTTTTTTTTTATAATTTAAACTTAATTTTTTTTATAATTTTAACTTAAATATTTTTTATTAAAAAATTAAAACCTTTTTTTTATAATTAAAATATTAAAAAATTAAAACCTCTTTTTTATAATTAAAATATTAAAAAATTAAAACCTTTTCGTAAGGAACTCCTGATGTTTGATGTTTGTCGTGTCATTTTATGTACCCTTTTATTACTTTTCTTTCTTTTGGCATTTCATGTGCATGCTCGAGGTTGAGATGTGCTTGTGGTGGCCACAGCCCCACACTATTTTCCTCCCTCACTTCATTCTAAGTGTCATTACATATTTTCATATTCATCATGTTTTCAGAAATGTTTCTTTGTTTCTTTATACCCTCTGCCTTTATTACTTTTCTTATTTCTGTACCTTAATTATTCCTCCATATAATGATTTGTCATATTTTCACATTTTTTTACCGTTTTATCCTTCCGAAGGATTAGGTCCAGCCTTTTGGCCGCCACGCCAATAGTCCTCAAAACTTCAAACCCTTACAAACCCTAACTTTTCACAAATGTCTTGCCGTGGACAAAATTACAAAACTACCCCTAGTGTTAGGCCAAAAGAGTCGCCGTACTCTGTTTTAAGGTTTTCCGCCGTGGAATCCCTAACTTAACCCTATTTTAATTTTAATTAACATTTTTTAACATAGAGATTGGAGTCTCTAAACAAACCTTGGCCACAGTCAAGAAGTCTCTAACCTCCCTTTTGAGGGGAACTACAGTTACTCTGATTCCATTCCCGTAAGGATATGTAGGCACAAGATGTGACGTCTTGCCGAGTAAACTTAGAATTAACCCCTAGGTCTTTTTTAATTTTCAATCCTTTGTATATAACCTAAAGCAAAATAATTAATGAAATAAATAAAAAAAATAAACAAAAGGTTCCCGTCGAGTACTACGGAAGTTTAGGGTGCTAATACCTTCCCTAAATTTAACCAACCCCCGAACCTTAGATCTCTCCCTTTTAGGTTTTTCCTTTCTTTAACCTTTCCTTCGGATAAATCAAAACCGGTTGTAAATAAATTAAGATTCAAGTTAATCAATAGCTTGGCATCCAAATTTCACCGCAACAGTTATACTGGTACGTTTGAACTCAAACTACTCCAGTCCACCCGGCCAAGGTGATTTCGCCTCTTTCGGATGAGTACTTAATCCAATAATCAAAAACTGATTACAATGTTTTCACTAAGACAAACTTGTCTTAGTCTTCTCGAGAATACTGACCAGAACTTGGTCTCTCAAGGATCTTTTACAAAGTAATACAATAAAGTGTGTTTAAGTGCTTCTTAGAAAAGCTTTTTCACAACAGTGATTTAACATAAATGAAGATCAATGAAACTTTCTATTTGCTAGTAGATTTGTTGTAGAATAATGTTATGTGTATTTTTAAATTGCAGTTGAACACTTGTTTAAATACACCCATTTGTCAAATAGCGTGCAAATGCTTTTTTTTGTCTTCTTTGACTATTTCTTTCCAGGAGAGGAATGTTCAGAGAAAACCTTTTTGTTCTGAAAACCTATCCCATACACAAAAGAGGAATAGTGCCGTTGGATGTAGACAATGAATTTGGCAACAAATCTTTCTTCATCGACATCTTTTTAAATGAACGAATATGGAAATATTTTCTGCATCAGATCCTATGATGATGTTCCAATTTCTTCTTATCAGAGTAACTCTCTTCCAGAGTTCTGCAGCTTAGTGCTAGCGTGATTGTTTTAACAAACTGTTCATCTAGAGGAGCGCTTTAGATCAGAGCATATCTTCGCTCTTACGTGTTATCCGTGTTATCCAAATGTATCACTTTGTTACTAATGTTTCAGAGCCTTACGTGTTTTGATTCTCAGAGCCTCTGCATTTGCATCGTTGAGTTTAGTACGCTCATAGTTTTCTGAATCTTCGCTTTATACTCTACACTCAGAGCGTTCTGTAGCTTCGCTTTTTACCAAATGCTCAGAATCTTCTGCGTGTTGTAGCTTAACGTTCAGAGGAATATTTATTATGTTATTTGAAACAAAAACACTTGAACACAATTAGAGTATGTATTTTCTCCATACAAAATTTCATTATTGTTATCATCAAAACATTGAGATATATTAAGAACCAATTTGTGCTCTAACAGAGGTCCCCCACCCATCATTTCTCATGTACTTAAGGCTCGTAGCGTACAACAATTGTTAACCTTTATTAAATGTCTTAAGAAGGTATGAGATGAGAAGAGGAGACACATAACTCTAAGGGGAACTGATCAACCCTAATGTTAGCATGCAATGTGGTCCTAAAGTTGGGATTGAAAAGGGAACTATCTAATGTTATCATGCAAAGAATTGAAATCCTAATGTCTCTCCTACTCCCATCTTAAACAGAGGGACTAGGAATCTTAAGGGATCATGGCAAAAGAGCACAAGTAAACACATAGAAATTCAATCACAGATGAAAAGAGATGAGAGACTTAAACAAGTCAATGCAAAGAGATGCAAACACAAACGCAAACACAAATGCAAGTAGGAAATGATGCAACAAGGCTCAAATATAAAGGAGACGCAAACACAAGAGATGACTTAAACAAGTCAAGAAGGATGAGATGAAATGGGAGAAGTAAACTTCTACAACCATCTACCATCAATCATCAAGAGAGAAATATGCTATCCTAAGAAGCACAAACAAATAAAGGAGGGAGGAAAGAATATGGGACAGACACCACATCATGTTCAACTCAACCAAACACTTTCTTAAATATCAAATAGAACAATGCAACAAAGCAGTGCAGAAGGAAGACCAATTTTCATGACAAACTCAAAGTGTAAACATTAACACCAAATCATCATGAACAAGTGTTAAACCAAATAGGGTAGAAATGAATCACAAATGGAATGATCCAAAATTCAAGCTTAAAACAAAAGGCAATCACAAGAAGGATCATGTACAAATGAAGAACCAAAGTCAAACACAATCTCACACTTCAACAAGTGGAGAGACATGATCAAAAGGTAACTTGTGGCACAAGTTACACACACCAATGGCCTCTAAACAAGCAATGCAGCACCTCAAGCATGTTAACATGAGTTAAAATGGCTTAAGAGGTGCTCAAGGGATCACTCATGATCATATCCTAAGATTAGGTCAAGACTAGTATGTGTAAACACCCCTAAAATGACTTGAATTAGCAAAATCCATAAAAAATAGAAGACAAATCCAATAAATTCCAAATAAAATACTTAAAGCAAGTTGAAACAATCGCCAAACAGAATGAAAAACCTCATGGCCAAATTCAACTCAAAGCACCAACAACTAGGTCCAAGAAGGCATGGTGTTCCACTTTATCGAGTGTGTGTCAAGGGTCAACAAAAATTCAATGAAAACCAAATGAATTATGATCATGAATACTTCAAACTAGCCCTAAAAAATTCCTCAATCCATCACCTAAGTGATAGAGAAAGTTTGGTCCTAGGGGGTTTGCAAATGAAGGTCAATTGTCATGATCAATTCAAGGTATGCACCATAAAACACTTCCAATCATTAATTCCATTTAAAATAATAAAATTAAAGGAAAAATAAAATAAAAATCATGAAAATTTAAATAACATCTTAAAATATCAGAAACCATTTTTTAAGGATTTTTTAGATGCATAAAACTATTTTAAAACATTTAATTTGAAATGCAAAATAAAAGAAATAAAATATAAAGCAATAGTGAAAGGGGGTGTGACTAGTAAAATTAAGATGAATTGAAATCAGGGTATTGCACACATGGGCCAAAAGGAGGGGGGTGGGATTATCAATATGTAAAGGCCAACAAGTCAAATAAAATCAGAGTTTAAATGAAACTCCGCGTTTCATTAAAACACGTTGGTTGCCACGCAAGAGTCAAAACACACATGGCAAGGGTCAAAAGGCCATGTCACCTTCACCTTAAAATGAACCAGATGCTGGAGCTAGGGCTCAGGTCGTCTTCTCCGAAAAGGGCCACCAGAGCTGGGGGGGGGGGGGGAATGTGATAAAAATGCCAACCTCTTACATCAATTCAAAGGAAATTCCACGAGGATCTCAAATATGGTATTTGTTTTGCAAAAAGGTGCTTCTAAATATGGGAAAAAAACCACGAAAATCAAGTGTTCAAACTGAAACTCAAAGGAGCAGGCACGAAAATAATACAAACATTGCCTACAAGTTGTAGAACTTTAGATGCACCAGTAATGACCCTAAAAATGTGCCTAGAATGAGAGATTTGAGTTGTGAAAGTTACCAAACGGAGTGGTTTCGTTGACCCTTGAAACCTTAAGCAAGCTTCTGTTTAATGCTTTCAATCCCCTCCTTGATCTTCACTGATGATGTTTTGAGCAAACGTTTGGAGAAATATCCAAGGAAATGGCTGATTTGAAGAGAAGAAATTTTGATGAATTATGAACTGAATCCTCTCTTTCTCACACAGCAACCACACTCTGAGGTTTAGGGTTTCCATTTGAACTTATATATGGTGGGTTTAATGCATTCATGCAGGCCCATAATGCCTCGATCCTTTGATTTGAAGTTTTTGCCAAAAAACTTACTTCATGCACACACACGGGTATAACATGCCATTCACTTCTCTTGGGTCAACAATTGGATATTTGGAGTGCGTAGAAATGAATAATATTGGTTTTGGTCATTTAGAATGCCTTGGCACAAAGTTTGGTTCATGACTTTTTAAAGTATGAAACTTTGAAAAAGTGGTATGAAATGTGATTCTTGTTTGTTCAAATTGGGTAAAACACATCATGACCAATATTTGATGATGTTATGGTGCAAAAAAGTTCAAATGGTGACTTGTAATTGAAGGTATCCAAATCATATCCAAAAATCAAGTTTTCACCTTCATTATGGTTCAAATAATCATACAACTCCTCAAATGCCATGGAAATCAAGTTTATGGTGAAACTAAGGCCATGTGACACAACTTTCACGTGGCACAAAATTGCATTTGAGGCCTTGAAGTTCGTGGAATTGGTCATTGAAGAAAATGACCTATAATGAAGTTTCCCAAAATACCCTTGCCTTGTGAAGACCATAAATTGAGATGAACACATGAGAATGAGGACTTCTAGGAGTTTTTGGAAATATAAGATCATTAAGAACAACTTTCATGTTCACTTGAAAGTGAGAAAGAACTTGGTTCCATTTGAAAAGTGCTTTGGAAGTGACTTGACTTTGTGTACCTCAAAAATCCATTCATCTGATGACACCAACTTGTTGACATCATAACTTGAGATGTACAAAATCAATGGATGAGTTCTTGTACTCAAAAGAAAGCTTAAAGGGTGATGTAAAAGTCTCATGTTTGTTGGAATGTGAGATTGAACATTCATCATAGTGAAAATTGTCCTTGAAGTTAGGCACCAAAGAAGGGGATTTTACACTAAAATCAATTGAAACCCTAATTTAGTAACTCCCTGAACTCTTTGAATCTCCTTGATTTGATCTCAAAATGACATCCTAGATGCTTCAAGATGACTTCTCATGTCTTTAATGGTCAAGAACCAAGTCTTGAGTCCTCTCAAGTCTACAGTTGACTTTTGGTTGACTAGATGAAACCCTAATACCATATCCTTTGACTGAGGCACTTGCAGATGAATTTAATGACCATACAAGCTCCATGAAGACCCCTCAAGATGCACATTGAGCTTTTGAACCATACTTTATCCAAATAGGTAACCTCATGACTCTCTGAGGATCCTCTGATGATCCTCAAGATAGGAGGTGACACCCATACACAAACTTCTCCCCTCAAGGAGCTTTGAAACCCAATCTGATGGCAATGAACTCTTGTGGCTTGCAAATGATACCCTTGCTTGATCTTGAACAAAGAAGCTCTCCTTTTGAATGAAAAATACAACTCCTCTTGATCCCCTGATTAGAACCAATGCTATGAAAATGAAAATGCTAAAATGAAAAGAAACATAAGCCAAGTTAGAAAGAAACGGTTGGTCAAATTTTGGGGTACAACACTCAGAAACCGATCATGGTCGGTCAAGACAACAACAACCACAATGGTCATGAAACCATCCTCTCTCCTATCTATAACACCGACAACAACAATGGTATGCCACTTTTGGTGGGAAACACTCCACTGAGAAACGGGTGCACCGCCTCCCCCTCCTCCGACGATGGGCCGACAACGACGTCCAATACCTCAAAACTCGCAGAGTCTAGAAAGCTCCAGAAAAGACACCAAAAAGATTTCAACCGATTCCGTTGCCACCCAACACCAATCTGACCATGGCGGCCCTGTTCGCGGAGCTTAACTAGACCAGCGCATTGGTCTCCCAAAAAAATGAAAGGATCAGAGCCTGGAGAAAAACCATCGTTCACGCTTTCCCTCACAGAGACACCGACGTATGAGTCCCAAAGCCCATCGTCGCGATGATCAAACCACCACCCGCAATTAGAGAGGTCGCAACCCTTGAAGCGCAACAGTACTCCTCCCCGCAAGGATCGAAACTTTTCAGGGGCCAAGAAAAGCAAAGCCAGTGGACGGCCAAATAACTGTCATTCGCCTCTACACAAATCAAAGGGCCGACCAAAGGGCTCGCCGCCACATCGCAATGATAGCCCTCAATGAGAGAAGTATGGTTATTTTCCACCATGCTCACTGGTATAGTGTGACGAAGACGACCCCTGTGGGACACTATCTCGAGCAATCATGCACGCTCCCCTTCCCGTCGGGCTGGACAAACCACCGAACCTGGGAACATACGATGGAACAACAGATCCTGACGAACACATAAAAAACATTGATGATTTGCTTAATTATCGCGGTGTTAGAGACGCCATCAAATGCAGGTTGTTCCCTACTACTTTGAGGAAAGGTGCCATGACGTGGTACAAGAGCCTCGCCAACGAATCCATCACTTCTTGGAGAGACCTAGGGAAGTAGTTTTCGAGGCACTTCATCGCTTCTCGTCGCCATCCAAAGTTCGAGGCGATGCTCGAAGCAAGTATGCAAGGGAAATATGAATCTTTCCGAGCCTACATCGAGAGGTTCAATCGGGAAGCCGTCCAACCGATGACATGATGAAGTATTTGCTCGAGAAGGGATTGAGCCCCCGCAGCGACTTTTCCAAAGTCGTCGACATGAAAATGCTCGCATTGCTAAATGCCTTCCTTCTAAAGGCCCAAGTCTATATTCAGTACAAGGAGAAAGAAGCTTCCAACAATGCTCGAGACTCACGGCACCAGAAGAACACCAGAGTTTCAAGGCACGATGACCACTTAGCCCTTCACTGAGGATGGGAGAAGGGAAAAGAAGATAAGCCCCATGAGTCTCGGGAATACAAAAGACCTGCTGGCCGTTTCGCCGAATACACACTGATGATTGTTTCTCACGAGCATATTTTGTCTGAGTGGCGAACTCAGAATTCCGCTAGGCTGGAGTCTATTTTCCTAAGTAAACACCTCCTAAGCCTACTGCGGACAAGTCCAAGTACTGTCGTTTCCACAAGATCCACGTACACATTACTAAGGAGTGCATCCACCTCAAGAATGCGATTGAGATCCTCATCAGGGACAAACACATGAAGCAATACACCAAGAGAAGAGAGGCTCCTCAGCAAGACACCCAGGAAGCAAAGAAGGTCGAGGAGGAAAAGCCACCCTCTGATGACACTGCCAACCTACAAATCGCCATGTCCATCTCTCGGCCTGAGGACCTCTACGTCCCCAACGAAGCCGAAAACCCCTCTAATTTGCAACGTAAAACACATGGGATACCTTCCCCTCTGCCATGGTCATATATGGAGGGGGATTCAAAAAACTCATCGTAGGTTCAATAAAAAGAAAATTTGAACAACTCGTCGATGCGAGCTCGACCCAAAATTCTACCCTCGATAAGTGGTAGGGAATCTCAGTTCCTATCACGTTCTATGTGAGGAGCTCCCGATGGATCCCCCTAAATTTAACATCCTTTTTCTTGTGAGAGCATGAATGGCGAACTTTGACATTCGCTGCATACTGGTCGACCAAGGAAGCTCAGTCGACATCATGTACTCTAAACTATTCCTGACTTTGTAGCTCGACAAAGCACATATGACACCCTACATGGGCTCTGGTCTATAGGGCTTCAACAGTGCGACCACAAAGCGATGGAGCTATGTCAAACTGATTATCATTATCGGAGTAGCCGAGACCGCCAAATCGGTCAAAGTCTAATTCCTAGTAATAAACTGTCCTTCTCTTACCAGTGCATCTTGGGAAGGCCAACTGTAGCCAAAATGATCGTCGTACCATCCACTGTTCATTTGAAGATGAAGTATTACACGACCAAGGGGTCTGTTGCCACTTTTCACGAGGACATGGAAGCGGTGAGGAAATGCTTTAAAGAGGCCTCGAAGGAGCATAACTCCATAAACATGTCACCTAAAACTGTCAATAATCTAGAGCAACCCAACAACTTGGAAGAGCCAAAACCAATGCCTTATGCCGACTCGGTCGACCTAGACAGTCGCTTCACCAAAGATGACTTGAAGGAGAAAAAGTAGAATGAAAGAGAATCCCGACTAGCTGCGGAAAGCTCTTCAACACCAGATAACAACAAGGAGCCTACCCATCATAGGTGCCCCATTGCAGACGGCGAGTTCGAAGTTATCTTCCTTGGCAATGACCCAAACAAAGGGGTGAAAATTGGAACTGGCCTCCCCGACCTCGCAAGGAAGCAGCTGAAAGCTTGCCTAAGAGAGAATGCTGACCTGCTCGCATGGAGTCTCGCTAAGATGCCCAGACTGGACCCCAAAGTGGCTTGTCACCACCTGACCATAGACCCCGCTGTTAGGGTGGTAGTGCAACATAGGCGTAGGCAGTCTCCCGAGAAAGTGGAGGCTACTGAAAATGCTATAAAAGACCTCCTAGAGGCAAATTTTATTTCAAAAGCCCAGTACACAACCTGGCTTTCAAACGTTGTACTTGTGAAAAAATATAATGGAAAATAGAGGATGTGTGTTGATTATACCGATCTCAACAGGGCTTTCTGTAACACCCCGTTTCCCAAAATAAAAAAATAACACAAATAAATAAACACACATCAGAGTTCCTCTCCCAAACGGGATGTCACAATTCACATCAGAATTTCACAAAACATTTTTCCAAATTAATTTTTAATAAAGTTGCAGCGGAAAATGAATATAGTATGTCGTAACACAAAACAACATATATACATCATCCATGTCATCAACATCGTCATATGTACAACAATCGGCCAACTGCCCAAAATATATATAGTATCATCATCAATCATCACTAAACACGATACGCCACAGGGGCACACAAAATCAACAGTAACCAATAAAACTCCCAAAAGGCCCCGATGTTACGTATCAGAGCAGTCCTACGGAGACACCACAATCCAAGCTAGCTAAACACCTAGATTATCTGTACTTTCGAAGAAGCATAGACCACAACAACAACAAAGTGGTGAGATTCACAATCAAATAATAATGGTATAGTTGTACATGAAATAAAAGGCAAAAAAATCATATAAATATCATTTCATATACAACACATCTGGACCTACTGTCCCATCATCAATCTCAACATAAAATCATGCAACACATGCACACCCATACAACCCATGAATGTGCGGTACCGACTCACAACAACGATGGGCACCGGGCCATCAACACTCCACACAGGAGCACACATCAATGATAGGCACTTGGCCATCAACCCTCCCCACAGGGAGCACACCACACCGATGGACACCTGTGTTGGTGTAAGCCCTAGAGGCCAATACTTTTTGGTACTTGTATCGGATTATTCGTTTAATAATAAAAGGCATTTCTTTATTATGTTTGTCTTTCAGAATAATAAAGTCCCTAGAATAGTTAGTTTGTTTAATGAAATGTTAAGTGTGACTTAATCATGAGATCCCATTAAACATAAAGACATTATTCTTAAAATATCCGTAGTCAAGCTTTATTGCAAAGTGGGATAACATTAAAAGCATTGAGACTATTATGAAGATAGACTGATGATCACATCTCATGGATCATGGATAAAGAGTTATCAAGTCTTGACATAGGTATAAATATTAGGAGTAATATTTATACCGGATTGACCCGCTATGAGAATACTACATAGTATGTTATGCAAAGTGTCATAAGTTATTCTCATGGTGATAATGGTGTATTACCACCCTTCGACCTGAAACCACTATGGACCCTAGATGTAGAGTCGGGTGCTTTATTGCTGATCAAACATTATCCGTAACTGGATGATCATAAAGACAGTTGATGGGCACTCCACGAAGCATGCTGAGGGACATGAGTGTCCTAGATGGAATTTGCCAATCCTGCATAACAGGAGAAATGTCTAAGGGCCTAATATTGAACTGGACAAGGATGACACAGTGTATGCCTTGTGTTCAATATAGACATAGGGGCAAAAGGGTAATTGTACAAACATATATTATCACGAAAAAGGTTTTGTCAGATCACATGACATTTTCGTGACTTGGGTAGCAGTGATGTGTTGCTAGATACCGCTTACTGTTTATTATGTTAAATATATAATTTAATATAATTACCAACGTTACAAAATCCTACAGGGTCACACACATAAGGACAGTTTGATGAGAGATAGAGAAATCAAAGGAACACCGTAAGGTACGGTGCACTTAAGTGAAAAGTAGAAATTTGGATAATATAATAATAATTATTGTTATTTTATAATGGTTATAAAATAATAATAAAATAAATATATTTATTATAATAATAGTTATTATAATAATATATAATATTATTATGGATCATGTGAATTGGGTTTTAGCCCGCAGCCCACAAAAGAGTCTATAAAAGGAACCCTTGTGATGAAGCTTTCACTTGATGCAATTTCGTTTTTGATTCTCTTTTCTCACTCAAATAATTCCGTTCGTAAGCAGCTAGCACTGTGACCGGAAGTTGTTCGTGTGGACTGAGTAGAGGCGTTGCACTTCATCAACGTTTGTGATCGCTGCATCAAAGATCTGAATCGCCACAAAGAGGTAACGATTCTATCACTGACCATGCTCATTCGTAAGGATCACTAAAGGAAAATTTTGTTTTCCGCTGCGTTTAGATCGCAATTTTCCTTCAACCTGGCCATCACATTCCTCCATAATGGGAGCACAATAATAATATCGATGGACACCTGGCCATCACCCTCCTCGCAGGGTGCACATCTCCGATGGTCACTGGGCCATCACCCTCCTCACAGGGAGCATCACATCGATGGACACTGGGCCATCACCCTCCACAAAGGAGCACATCTCCGATGGTCACTGGGCCATCACCCTCCTCACAAGAAGTACATCATCAACATCCCCCACTTGGGACACGGGTGGTCGCATACACTCCATCCGAGCAACGATCCAAATCCCGTCCGCGCTCCCCACTAGAGCACGTGAGTGTATCATACCTCACGTCCACACGCTATGCAAGACACTATGCATAACCACACAACACACACGGTGAACACGACCCCACTGGTCCATCGCATCATAATATGCATACATACACAAGCACACCAAGTGCATCGATCCTACCGATCAACTCACCACACAACATATTACATACAATGCATACAAGGCATGCCGGTCCTACTTACCCAAATATATCACACAACAGCATATAAATGCAATGCACAATCAGCATACCGATCCTACAGATCCACTCATCACAACGCATCACAACAACACACTCAAGGTGTGTCGATCCTACTGGTCCACATATCTCACACACTTAGCATATCGTGCACACATCTCACAAACACAGCCACACTTGTCGAGACTTAACACATAATCCCATGATTATGTCTAAGGCGATAAACTCCGGCCACACAACCCTACAACCTTCAACATACACTCGCCTCAGCTCTCCAGCAAGCTCATCATCGCACATGACCAACTAGGGTCCAGTTCCACAAAGGAAACAACACAAAACAGCAGCCAAAACACAAGCTGTTGTTGGGCTCACTGGCACGTTTGCCTGGCGAAGCCCCGCAGCAAACACTCGCTACCATTTGCCTGGCGAAACCCCTGGCGAAGTCAGACAGAAGCTTCTGCCAGCACTAACTGGCTAGTTCGCCTGGCGAAGGCTCGCCCCTCATTCGCCCAGCGAATACCTGTGTACTCAGAAAAATTATGCGCAGCAGAATCATCACCCACACCGATTCGCCCGATTAAATCGAAACTCACAACCAACAACATACTACAACTTAGTACGGGGTCTATTCCCGATTCTATTCGACAAATTGTCGTATCCGCTCAATTTATCAACTTCCGGCATTAACTCCGAATTTACCCGGAAACCCCAAAACACTCAAACAATTGAAAACAGCCACATGTAAACAATTAAACACATTCTAACAACATCATCACAACAAAAATAACATGAAATCAACATCGATTTATCAATATTCTATGGGGGTTAGGGATTTTCCCCTTTTTCTACCAATGTTCATGTAAACACCATTTAATCGATATATCTCCCCCCTTACCTCAATTGAAGTTCTGATGTTGATGAAGCACCAAAATCTTCACGAATTCTGCTTGCTTTAGCTTGCTTTCACGATCGAGCTTCTCTTTCCCCTTCCGTGTTCTTCGTACGCGTTCCTTTCTTTCCTTCCAATTCTAATTTCCACAAATGACAAGCTTGCCCTTAATCCCAATAATTCTCTTTTATTCTCAATATTATAATTCTTATAATAATAATAATAATAATAATAATAATAATAATAATAATAATAATAATAATAATAAAAATAATAATAATAATAATAATAATAATCCTCTTATTTCTTTTAATTCACAAAAATCCATGTAATCATATTTTCTCATATATTAGTATTAGCAATAACTATAATAATAATTAATAATAATATTACATTACCATTAATTATCACTTTTTATCACTGTATACTAATATTATGAGTTCTTGATCCTCCAAATAATTTCTCAAAACACATCCGCGAATAAAATAACTCAGAAACCAAAAATAATTAAAATGGGCGTTACACTTTCCCTAAAGATGCTTACCCTTTACCTAACATAGATAAACTAGTTGATAATTTTGCTGGATTTAAATTATTGTCTTTTATGGATGCGTATTCAGGGTACAACCAGATCCCCATGGCAAAGGGAGACAAAAAATACACGGCCTTCATGACCAAGTCGGGCAACTACTACTACAATGTAATTCCTTTCGGCTTGAAGAATGTCGGCGCTACATACCAACGAATGATGAACAAAGTCTTCTGAGGTGAGATTGGAGACATGCTCAAAGTCTACATGGACGACATGATCATAAAATCCCAAGAGGATTCTGATCATATGCTCCACCTGAAAAGAGTATTCAACCAGGCGAGGAGATGCAAGATGAAGTTCAATCTGGAGAAATGCACCTTCGGAGTTTGAGCAGGTAAGTTCCTAGGCTTCTATCTAACAGAGCAAGGGATCAAAGAGAACCCTAAAAAATGCAGGGCCTTCTCCAAATTCTCAACACAAAACTCAAAGAAATCGATTTAATACCTAAACAAGATGTTCACCTCGTTATCCTGCTTCGTAGCAAAGTCTGCCCAACACGCACTTCCCCTTTTCAAACTTCTTCGCAAGGAAGCAACATTAAAATGGACCGAGGAGTGTGAACAAGCCCTTCTCCAACTCAAACGATCTCTTTCGCAACCACCGGTCCTCTTGCAACCAAACAACGAGGAGACTCTCTACCTTTACCTCACTGTCGCAGTCGAGACCGTCAGCACAACTCTCATTTGCGCGATCCCCGAGGGGCAGAAACCTATATACTTCACTAGCAATGCCCTACAAGGTCTATTGTACCCCAAAATTTGCCCAACCTTTTTTCTAACTTGGTTTATGTTTCATCTCATTGTTCTAGCATTTACATTTGCATAACATTCATTCTTGAGACAGTGGATCAAGGTTTTCCCGTGGCTCAGTTTTCATCTCAGTGCATAAACTTGAACAACGAGCATCAGAAGACGACATTTATTTTGCACAGCGGTCAGGCGACCGTAGTAATTTTAATTTGCAGGGGATTTTCAGCTCAGAAAGCAACATTCATGCTATCTCAAGCATTTTCATGGTTTGGATATTCAAGAGCAAGTTTCAGAAGCGGAACAGAGCTCAAAACGGCTGAAAACGGGCAAATGTGCAGATTTCCCTCCGAAAGGCGCAAAATTCAAAATTTTGAAGGTGTTAATCGATTAACCAAATGTGTTAATTGATTAACCAAGTCAAAATCAGGCCAGATTTGAAATTTTAACAGTGTTAATCGATTAACCCAAACTGTTAATCGATTAACCAGTGCAGATTTTCCCTTTGCACGTGAATTTTCAAAGGGGTCACTTTGGGGTCCAATTTTGATCACTTGGAAGTTCAATTTTACACCTTGGAATGATCTAGAACAAACTTGAATTTTGGTTAATCTCATTTTCCCTAGAAATCTCCATTCCTCATTCCAAACCAAATTTCACAAATCACATTCCAAACCTCTCCTTTGGATCCAAGCCTAAAGAGTATTTAAGTGATCTACTCCAAAACTCACACATCTAATCTTCATTTTTCACTCCCATTTTCAGAATTCATCTCAATTCTCTCAACTTCCAAAACCCTCGCCAAAGCTCTCTTCATCCATTGAATTCTTTGATTCTCCATTGGGATCAATGAATTCTTGAGCTAAAACCTTCATCTTTTATCATCATTATCACCATTTTTCCATTTGATATTCGTGCAAGCTTGGATCTGGATTTTGATGTAGATCTAGAAGTGATTATTTGGAGTAATTTGGCTTGATTTTGGTTGATCATCACTTCTATTACAAGAATTGGCTTGGATCTTGAAGTATTCCGGATTTCTTGCGTAGATCTACACGTTCGAAGTTAATCAACATTAACCGAAGCAATTCTCCGCTTCGAAGGTTGGAATTCTAGATCTATGGCATTTTGAGCTTATTTTGCATAATCATGTTGATTTTCACTTTTGATTGATTTGATTCATTCCTGATCAATATGAATTGTGATGGTGCTATTTAGATGTGTTTACATCTTGTTTAGATCGCTGTTTGCTGGTTTAATTTCGTGTCCAATTGTTTATAAGATCATGTGGATGTTTGCTTAAGTGATAAGTTGCTGAAAAGTGCTTTTCTATTGTTGTTTTCTGCTGTTGGAGCAGTGTTAATCGATTAACCTCTGGTGTTAATCGGTTAACCAGTTCAAACTTTCAATTTTTCTGCAATTCACATAGTGTTAATCGATTAATGTAATCTGTTCATCGGTTAACACGTTTAAACTTTCACTTTTTCAACTGTTTTTCAATGGTTAATCGATTAACCCATAGTGTTAATCAATTAACACTACTCCAGCAGGCCTGTTTTTGCTGTTTTTCATGCTTGTTTCGGTACCATTTCACTTCGAACCATCATGAATCAATATGATGCATTAGGAGTGAAATGTTTTGGATATATGCCGCTGTTCTCGATTGTTTAATCGTGATTTCATCAACACGCATGTTTGGTTTCCAATTGAGGGCATGCTTTCGTAGTTGTCGCTCAAAGTTGTGATGTGCTTGCACGTTCATGTTTGCTTGCCTTCTTGCATTTCTTTGCTTTGTGTGCATTTTTTTGCAGTTTCTTTCTTGCATTAATAAAGGTTGAGATGTGCTTGTGGAGGTATTTACCCCACATTTTTTCCTCCCTTTGCTTGTGTGTTGCATTGCATACGCATCCTTGCATCTTTCATGTTACCTTATGCCTTGCTCCTTCTTCTTCTTCTTTTCCATGTTCCCTTAGGATCTCTAATCTCTTGAGATTATGATAGACCTTAGGACTTAAACCATGCATGATAACATTAGGTAGTATTTCCCTTATCCAAACTTTAGGTACACTTTGCATGACAATGTTAGGACCGAGTTTCCTTTAGACCTTCTGTGTGTCTCTCTTCTCATCTCAAAACACATGCTAATTCATCTAATAAACACGGTGAACATTGTACGCTACGAGCCTTAAGCACATGGGGAATGTTGAGTGAGGGGTCTCCTCTCGCTTTTCTAGAGTGTTTAGTGTACGTCCCGTTTGGGGGCGATATGTGACGCATTCGTTCCTATGTCATAGTCTTTAGTGCAACGTGAATCATAAACCGAATTAATTCACTTCACTAAAAAATACAAAAACAAACTTCAAAACTTTTTCCTTTGGGATTAATCGAAAAACCTTTTTCATTAAAAAAGAGTGTTGTTACGCTTTGGTTCTACCGCAAACAGGCGTTGTCCCTAACTGCTGGAACGAAGGTTTAACCTTACTCGGTTAAAACATTTGAAACAATCGGTGTTCTTGTTTTCCCAAACTATGTTTGCTCTGATTTCTCATACCAGATGAGAATACGTAGGCGCAAGACGTGATGTCTTGGCGAGCAACCTTCCCTCATCTTTCACCCGTAGTTAGTCGAACTACGTTGACTCTGACTTTCCCATTGCACGAGGGAATACGTAGGCACAGAGCGGCGACGCTCTGCCGAGTCTCTTTTCTTTTCTTTTTTCCATGAGCCATAGTGTAGATAGATTAAACACACCCTTAGATAGACAACAAGCATGGATCCCTTCGAGTACGACGAACGTGAGGGATGCTCATACCTCCCCCTTGCGTAACTGACTCCCGAACCCAGGACTTGGTTGCTATGACCTTGTCTTTTCCTTTTTCGTTAGGTTTTTCCGATTGTTTCCTTTTCCTCTCTTTAGGATAAATAAAGAAAGGTGGTGACTCTTCTGTTTTCCGCGGGGTGGTTTTCGCACTAGCGACAGCTGGCGACTCTGCTGGGGAAAAGGCGTCAATCCTAGCGCTTGTTTGTTTTTCTTTGGGTGTTGTATATATGTACTTTATTTTCCCGCATTTAATTTCAGCATTATATATATCATTATTGCTATTTTGTGGCGGGAATTGATTCATTGTGTGATAAGCCAGACCGAGGCTTGAGTATAAACATAGAATTAGAAGCGAAAAGTAGTGGTGAACATGTATGTTAGGCATGCACTAGTTCCCACGAAATTCGCTCTCAGACGAGATTCTCTTTGATGAATTTCTTTCCAGCCCAGTGGGCCATTGAGAGGATTTCAGATCTGAGGGTTGTTGACTCCAGGGACTGGTCATTTGTGATTCAGCTAAGTGAGGCCTCTTCGGGAGATTATGATGCCAAACTAGAAATGTTGAACGTATCATCATTTCGTGAAAGTCGGTGACGCTGATGAACACATAGGATGCCGAACCTTATCAGTGGATAGGTTCATACCTGTGAGAGGGATTGGGTTGTGCAGGAAACCTTGACTTTCAGACTACCCGGTTTTCATTGCAGTGTGAATCTGTGTTCCCGATATCAGAGGTTCCTATTATCACAGCTATGCTATGTTCTTGCCAAAGCAAAGTGCTGGTTCTTCTCGATCAACAGCACAATAATCTTGATCCCCTGTTGCATTTACATAATCATCCTACATTTAACATTGCATGTCTATATGTTCGAAAGGTTCTCGTCTTTCCCTTGATCCTGGTACTGATTTGCTGTAAAGAGGGAAGTAGACAGAAAGATGTTTGTTGTATCCAAGTTCCCGATACCTGAGTTAGGACCTTTATTTGGTCTAATTTCCATGGCTGAGCCTGGTGTCTTTGAAACCTTCAAGAAGAATCTTACCTGATATAGGAGAAGATTATTATGGTGTTCATATCTATCTCTGCTGGTCTTGTTTATTGAAACTGGAATCAAGGGGGAGATCTCCCTGTGAATACATAGACATGTTTTCATTTTGCATCTTGCATTCTCATTTGCATCGCAGGTTGTTCTCGGTGGCCTCGTGTTCTTATCTCTGCTTGGCATTCGTAGTAACAGGATTAAGGAGTTCAGTTTCCATGGATATTCAACTCGAGGGAGTCAGCAAAGAGTAATGGATCAGATTCGGACAGAGTTGAGGGAAGTCCGAGGCCAGATGGGATAATTCATGATGGGCATGCAAGCCTTGCGCCTGGATCAGAAGGCGCTTAAAGAGGAGGTTCATTAACTAAAGACTAAGATGGGCCTGATCACAGAAGTTATAAGGAATGTGCTAAGAAAGGAGGGTGGTCATGTGCCTGAAGCTGCAGCAGAAATGCTTATGCCACCTTTGTCTGTGGAACCTCTCCCAAGGCGTGGTATGCCTCAAGGATCTTCTGAACAACCTGAGGTTCAAGGTTCTCCCCGTCAGCAGCTACCTCCTGTTTCCCGAGACAATCTTAAGACTAGAAGGTATGCTCAGAGGCCGAAGCAGCTCGACAAAATCTTCAACCAGATCCCTATGACTTATGCTCAGTTGCTGCAACTCTCTCTTCGACTTTAATTAGTTGATCTTCGGACTCTAGCTCCATTTACTGGCGAGCCACCACCATGTTATGATGCAAATTTCCGTTGTGATTTCCATTCTAGGGCACTAGGGCATAATATCGAGAACTACAAAGATTTTAAGCACAAAGTTCAGGACTTAATTGATTCAAAGGCAGTTGAGTGCACGCTGAGCGGCGTAAGCGTACCAGGTGATCCTATCCCATTCGTGACAAAAAAGGTGGATGTACCTATTCGCTCCCCTGAAGCTGCATCAGGTCAGGAGTATGTATTGCAATCTGTAATCTTAGAATCTTCATGCCCACAGCTGTTGCCTGTTCCTAGGCCAAGCCTGAGGATGAAAGTACCTGAACAAAGGAAGTCCCCCATACCTCAGAGTCAGTCTCCAGATGTTTCAAATGCTCAGAGTAAACAATCTTTTAGGTCTTTGTATCAGATATCATTTTCTCGCCAGAGTCAACAGTCATGCCGTTATCAGCCATGTCAACACGCCTGACCAAGACCAAGGAAGCCATATAGGCATTTCACCTAGCTGCCAGTGTCGTACAGTCAAATGCGGCCAGGTCTGATCAGAAGTGGATTGATAGTGCCGAAGAAGATTAATCCAGAGATTCCGCCATATCTGCCCGGTTTTGATGTCAACGCCCGTTATGAGTACCATGCTGGGGCACAGGGGCATTCAACCGAGGATTGTAAGGTGCTTAAAAGCAATATTCAGACTCTGCTAGACTCCAATAGGTTTTCAATCACACCTCAGGGAATCCAGATCAGTAATCCTTCATCCATCCATGTGGGTTCAGCAGTTAATGTTGTGGAAGAATTTACCGATGGCAGAGGTTCGGAAGAGCATCAGATTGACTTAAACGAGTAATTCTGAAGGTGGCTGATTCAGCAGGAAGTTAAGATTTGAAAGCTCGGTTCACGGAAGCTGGCAATCTTTTTTTATCATGTCATTTCTTTGCATTTGTAGTTTCTTTTCTGTTAAAGTGCGAACTCATTTGTAAAACTTGTTTGTTTTCAATTGATAATGATAATGAAATGAATATGCAAGTTTTTTATTAAATCCATTTGTGTTCACTTATGTTTTTCATTGACGTCAAATGCTTGTTTAAGCAGAATCCGAGGAGGATGACGATATTGAAAGACGAAAGCTTCCGATTGTATGCTTTTGAATGAAACCTACTGATGATGTATAGGCATTGTTTCAAATCCATAAACACCGGAGATATAAGGATGATAATCCCTTGTCAACCCCGTCGAGCCTAGTAGTAGGAGTTTCTTTCTGAAAACGAAACTCTCAATCCTAACCCGGGGCAGGGTAGGTGTTAGTTAATTTGACCATGCATCCAATTGCGAAAAGAGTGTTCCCGTTCGAGGGTCAATCACACCTGTATAGGTCTAGCCTAAAAAACCCACAATGGGTATCTATCACCGACCAAGGAGTGAAACAGTCACAATCCCTTTAATAAGTCAGACAAGTCGGTGTCTCACGATTTGTTCGAAAAAAGAAAAAGAATCAAAGAAAGAAGCCTGCTAAGTCGAGTCTTGAAAACAAGCGACTTAGGCAAAAATTAGGGCATCCCGTTGGACTTTGAAATCAAAATAAGCTCAAAAGAGCCAGTCCAGGAAAAAGTTTGGGAAAAAGCAAAAAGGATTACAAAAGAAAAATCCTCGAAAGAACAAGTCGTGTCACTCCTGGCACCAAAAGACGAAAAGCGAGTGACTGTCACTCCCAAGAACTTGTGGTTTCCCGAACCATCACTCCTGTCATTCAACCTTTGAAAGGTGAGCGCTTGTGTTGAATTAGCTGAATGTAGGATTGGAGAACATCAAGGAGAATGGGTGGGTAAAAATAAACTTTGAGCCTTTATCCTTTCTTTCTTAACCGTGAACCTGACCAAGTTACAACCTTCAAAAGTCCTAATTAAAGCAGAGTTGTTTCAAAAGCATACTTCGATAAAGATCGCGTTGAAACTGATTCCTAAAAGGATTCCTCTTACAGTGTTGTGCTGATGTTGACATTCTGATAAGTGATTAGTTCATTTTATGTCACAATTTTTTCCATTGAACAGACTTGGATTTCGAAACTGTCATATGCATTGCATTAGTGTATCTTTTGTGCAAAACAGTCTGTTTTACTTGCGAGTAAGCACTTGACATCAGGAAAGTTTCCACAGTGGAAGTTTGATCAGGATAGAATGCAGAACGCCCACTTCGTTGAACCGGGGCAAGCTATATCAAATGATCGTATCATGGGAGTCAGCCATCCAGAAGTCAGGTAATCTGGGGCAATCAGGTCGAGATTTAGTAAATCTCTCGAAGTGATCAGGGGTATTGCTCCACAAATCAGCCAGTCAGGGGCAAAGTCATTGCAAGGCTGGGACAGGCCACCCCAAGAGCAAAGAAGCTATTCTTATCTAGAAGGCAGTTAATCTGAAGCACCTCTTTGAGGTTCGAAGTGCAGAGTCAAGGCATATTAACCATCAGGGTACAAAAATTTCAGGGTTCCTTTCGAGGAAGTTTTACAGAGATCCCACAGGATGGGGCAAATTTGGAAACAAAGGAGTTGTTCCTCTCCATATCTTCAGAGTTCATCAGAGTTAGCCAACCAGGGACGGATCCTTTCATGGTACAGATTTTGGGGCAAGCCATCTCGAGGTCGTCTCATGGCCAGCTTTTCTTTTCAAGGGGGTCACTTTGGGGTCCAATTTTGATCACTTGGAAGTTCAAATTTACACCTTGGAATGATCTAGAACAATCTTGAATTTTGGTTAATCTCATTTTCCCTCCAAATCTCCATTCCTCATTCCAAACCAAATTTCACAAACCACATTCCAAACCTCTCCTTTGGATCCAAGCCTAAGGAGTATTTAAGTGATCTACTCCAAACCTCACACATCTAATCTTCATTTTTCACTCCCATTTTCAGAATTCATCTCAATTCTCTCAATTTTCTCTCAACTTCCGAAACCCTCGCCAAAGCTCTCTTCATCCATTGAATTCTTTGATTCTCCATTGGGATCAATGAATTCTTGAGCTAAAATCTTCATCCTTTATCATCATCATCTCCATTTTTCCATTTGATTTTCGTGCAAGCTTGGATCTGGATTTTGAAGTGGATCTAGAAGTGATTATTCAGAGTAATTTGACTTGATTTTGGTTGATGATCACTTCTATTACAAGAATTGGCTTGGATCTTGAAGTATTTCGGATTTGTTGTGTAGATCTACACGTTCGAAGTTAATCAACATTAAC
Organism: Lathyrus sativus; assembly: GCA_963859935.3. NCBI lineage: Eukaryota > Viridiplantae > Streptophyta > Magnoliopsida > Fabales > Fabaceae > Lathyrus > Lathyrus sativus. Next base: position 605,756,706 of record OZ012738.1, read on the forward strand.
CGAACCAATTCTCCGCTTCGAAGGTTGGAATTCTAGATCTATGGAATTTTGAGCTTATTTTGCATAATCATGTTGATTTTCACTTTTGATTGATTTGATTCATTCTTGATCAATATGAATTGTGATGGTGCTGTTTAGATGTGTTTACATCTTGTTTAGATCGCTGTTTGCTGGTTTAATTTCGTGCACAATTGTTTATGAGATCATGTGGATGTTTGCTTAAGTGATAAGTTGCTGAAAAGTGCTTTTCTGTTGTTGTTCTCTGTTGTTGGAGCAGTGTTAATCGATTAACCTCTGGTGTTAATCGATTAACCAGATCAAACTTTCAAATTTTCTGCAGTTGACACAGTGTTAATCGATTAATAGTAATCTTTTAATCGGTGAACACGTTCAAACTTTCACTTTTTCAACTGTTATTCAATGGTTAATCGATTAAGCCCTAGTGTTAATCGATTAACACTGCTCCAGCAGGCCTGTTTTTGCTGTTTTTCATGCTTGTTTTGGTACCGTTTCACTTCGAATCATCATGAATCAATATGATGCATTAGGAGTGAAATGTTTTGGATATATGCCATTGTTCTCGATTGTTTAATCGTGATTTTATCAATGTGCATGTTTGGTTTCCACTTGAGGGCATGCTTTCGTAGTTGTCGTTCAAAGTTGTGATGTGCTTGCTTGTTCATGTTTGCTTGCTTTCTTGCATTTCTTTGCTTTGTGTGCATTCTTTTTGCATTTTCTTTCTTGCATTAATAAAGGTTAAGATGTGCTTGTGGAGGTATTTAACCCACACTTTTTCCTCCATTTGCTTGTGTGTTGCATTGCATACGCATCCTTGCATCTTTCATGTTACCTTATGCTTTGCTCCTTCTTCTTCTTCTTCTTCTTCTTCTTCTTTGCCATGTTCCCTTAGGATCTCTAATCTCTTGAGATTATGATAGACCTTAGGACTTAAACCATGCATGATAACATTAGGTAGCATTTCCCTTATCCAAACTTTAGGTACACTTTGCATGACAACGTTAGGACCGAGTTTCCCTTAGACCTTCTGTGCGTCTCTCTTCTCATCTTAAAACACATGCTAATTCATCTAATAAACACGGTGAACGTTGTGCGCTACGAGCCTTAAGCACATGGGGAATGATGAGTGAGAGGTCTCCTGTCGCTTGTCTAGAGTGTTTAGTGTACGTCCCGGTTGAGGGCGATATGCGACGCATTCGTTCCTATGTCATAGTCTTTAGTGCAACGTGATTCACAAACCGAATTAATTCACTTCACTAAAAAACACAAAGATAAATTTCAAACCTTTTCCCTTCGGGATTAATCGGAAAACCTTTTTCATAAAAAAAAGAGTGTTGTTAAGCTTTGGTTCTACCGCAAACAGGCATTGTCCCTAACTGCTGGAACGAAGGTTTAACCTACTCGGCTAAAACATTTGAACCAATTGGTGTTCTTGTTTTCCCGAACTACGTTTGCTCTGATTTCTCATACCAGATGAGAATACGTAGGCACAAGACGCGATGTCTTGGCGAGCAACCTTCCCTCACCTTTCACCCGTAGTTAGTCGAACTACGTTGACTCTGACTTTCCCATTATACGAGGGAATACGTAGGCACATTGCGGTGACGCTCTGCCGAGTCTCTTTTCTTTTCTTTTGTCCATGAGCCATAGCGTAGATATATTAAACACACTCTTAGATAGACAACAAGCATGGATCCCGTCGAGTATGACGGACGTGAGGGGTGCTCATACCTTCCCTTTGTGTAACTGACTCCCGAACCAAGGACTTGGTTGCGATGACCTTGTCTTTTCCTTTTTCGTTAGGTTTTTCTGATCATTTCCTTTCCCTCTCTTTGGGATAAATAACGAAAGGTGGCGACTCTTCTGTTTTCCGCCGGGTGTTTTTCGCAGTAGCGACAAGGCCCATAACTCAGATACCAGCAAATCGAAAAAGTAGCTCTGGCCCTCATCAATGCGGCGAGAAGATTGAGTCACTACTTCCTAACTCACACGATCGTGGTGTGAACTAACCAACCCGTAAAGCAGCTGATCGGTCGTCCCGACATGGATGGAAGAATACTTAAATGGTCACTGGAACTCTCTGAATTTGACATCTAGTATAAGAGCATAAAGGCCCTTAAAGCTCAAGTACTAGCCGACATCGTGGCAGATATGGCCCCTCTTGCCTCCCCGACAAATGAAGCCCATAAGTGGACCATCTTCGTAGGTGGAGCATCTAACTCAACAAAAAGCGAAGAAGGCATCATCCTTGAAAACAAGGAGGGAATCTTGATCGAAGTTTCCCTCGCCCTATCCTTCCCAACTTCACATAACTAGACAGAGTATGAAGCCTTCCTCGCAGGGTTGTGCTTGGCTGAAGACTTGAGAGCTAAAGAGGAAAATATGTTCACTGAATCCAAGCTCATCGTCTCTTAAGTACTGGGATAATATCAAGTCAAAAACGACAATCTCTCTTAGTAATTAGCTCTAGTTTGAGAAAAATTAACAAAATCTGATTCCAGTGAAGTAAAACACGTCCCTCACGAGCACATTACCTGAGTAAACATCCTGTCAAAACTCGTGAGCACAAAGAAGAAAGGCGGAAAAAGTTCGTCATCCAAGAGATACTTTCTCACCTGAGCATCAAAAAACCCTCTGTAACTCTACATACACGCCATCGGCGACAACCACTGCTGGATGACCCCGACTAGAAAGAGGCTAACGTGATCAGGCGCAAAGCTTGCGGCTACGTCTTGGTCGAGGACAAGTTGTACAGACGAGGATTCTACATTCCTATCCTCAAGCGTGTCAAGGATTGATGACGACATAAATGACCCAAACAGCGGTGGTAATGCTCAGAAACTCAGAAGAAAAATAGAGGGAAGAAGAATGCGAACTTTGCAAATAACCATCCAATCTTCCTATTTATAAGCTAGCTCTACTACATGGGGAAACGTGGCATCATTTGGGGAAATGTATCACTGTTTTGGCTCATTATTTCCCATACTCATAAGCCATCATTACACATTTAATACCTATGACACGTGGCTCGAGGGGATGAAGCATTTGTCTTTTCAAGTCCCATCAATCTTCCAGACACCAAGACGTCGAGCATCTCTTGTTGAACAAGAGAAAAAAACTTTCACATTCTTTCACGAGCATGGCCTCGGCGAGAAACTTTTGCATTCCTTCATGAGTATGGCATCATTTAAACTACTTTCACATTCCTTTATGAGCATGACCTCAGCGTAAAGCTTGAAGCAGATCTACAGGCAGCATGATAACTCGCCGACAAAGCCAAATGCTCAACGCTAGTGCAAGTTAAACTCTCGACCGCAGTCCCTGCATGATGTGTCTTCCTCGTAAGCAAAACCCAATCAGTTACGAGCAAAACATCGTCCTCGTGGGTGCAAATTCATGAACAAGAAACGCCCATGGTAAGCACCGTCTACGACAACGCGGGCTCGCGAAAGCGAGCCCGAATGAATGCTCTTATCGCACAAAGTCCCTTATTCCTTCTCGACACGCGAATTGTGGCTGACCCATCGTCGAGCATAGCCCAATCTAGTTCTACGTCGAGGACGACCCAGATTGTTGGCCCAACTCGTTAGGGCCAGTAGAGAACATGTCCTCCACGTGCTCCTCACCCAATGACACATTACCAACTGAACCCGGACACCTTGAAGAATATTTTTGTCCTTCGTAATGGGCAAGTCCATCCACTATTCAGGGAGTGCAGAGCGGTTGACCCAGGACGATGAGCACGAGCTACTCATCTCTACTTTCACGTATGAATCCTGGAAGTCATCCGTTGTGGGCTTGAACACTCAACCCATAACAGAGACCTTTGGTCAGCATTGGGGGCTCACTATAAAAACCCTCCTATAGAGGAGGGTCATGTATTCAATTTTTTAACCCTTTCTTATTTACCTCTTTACCCGAACTGACTTTAGCATTGAAGTACCTGCAGGTACAACTCCCTTTTATCTACCGTTCAAGACCGTAGATGTGTTGCTAACCAATCAATTATTATGATCAACTCTTCGAATCAATAATTTTTAAGGAGGTCAGTATCGCACCTCAAAAAACACAATCGAGAAATAAGACCCTCGCGCGAAAGGCGTAGAAATGCGATTTGATAGAGTCACCACCGAACTTTATTTATCCCAAAAGAGGGAAAGGAAAATATCGAGAAAACCTTTAAAGAGAGATAAGAACATGGTCTTCGCAACCACATTTCAGGTTCAGGAGTCAGTTACGCAAGGGGAAGGTATTAACACCCCTCATGTCTGTTGTACTCAATGGGAACCTCTTAATTCGAATTGTGATGAACATTAGCTAAGCTTATTTCTTTTCTTCTCAATGATAAATGTGAAATGGTACGATAAAAGGAATCAAATGCTAGGGGAAAATGAATGGTTTTAGGATAGGGTGCTCGCCAAGGATTGGGGTTTTTATGCCTCGTATGCTCATTTAGATGAGAATAAGAAATCAGAGCGCTCGTAGTTCGACTAAGGGAAAGGATAGGGGAAAGCAGAAGATGGACAAAAGGTAGAAAAGATGGAAAACGAAAAAGGTAGCTTGCCAAGATCATCGCAATCTTGTGCCCACATATCTTCATTCGGACGAGAATGAAGAATCAGAGCGCCTGTAGTTCGAATACGGGAATAGGTTTGAAAAAGGAAAACAGAAAATGTATAGAAATATGGATGCAAACAGGGAAAAAGAAAAAGGTAGCTCGCCAAGATCATCGCAATCTTGTGCCTACGTATCTTCATTCGGATGAGAATGAAGAATCAGAGCATCTGTAACTTATGGAGACGACCACGAAAAGAAAAGAGGATACAAAGTTAAGGTTCGGATGACGATTACTCGAAGCTTAAGAAAGGATCATCAGGCCCAAGTAATCGGGAGAGTGATTCAAAGGTGTGGCTCTCTCTTTTTCATCTTGAAAAGAAGTTATATTTGAAAAGTGTTTTGGATGATGAGTGGTTAGAAGATAAATTGAATGTTGTCAAGTTGGAAGTGAGTTAGAGGCGTCAATTGCTTACACACGAGTAAGAGAACTCGCATCCAAACAACTGAAGAAAGATCAAAGGCTCAATCCCCCTTTTTTTTACCTCGAAAAGAGTTTCAATAGTTGATAATTGTTTTTGATAATTTGATTGAGAAAATCCGCTTGACATCGGATCAAGGGTTTGATTGTATTTGCGTGCAAAGAAGTTGATTTGGAAATGGCTCAACGACGAGTCGAGGGTTTGGTTGAAAAGAAGTGAAAATCTATCCTAGTCCCTAGGGATGCTCCTAGTAACGAAACCACAATGAAATGTGCGAGTGTGTGCGATAGGTTGATGGTGAATGCTAAAGAGCAATCGACATTGAGTGTTATAAGAATTACACATTTTTGAGTAGAATTTGAGCCAAGGTGCAACCCCTTAAAGTCCAATAGAGTTATCTCTTGTGATAAGTTGTCACTAGGTCATGTTTGAGTACTTTAGAGTTCTTTTAAGTACTTTAAAGTCATTTTTAGAGGTTTAGGAGTAGTTGTAGAGTTTTTTTAGAGTTTTTTGAGAACTCTGTTGAGTTATATGAATTATTATAAATTTCGATGAGCTATGAGTATAAAATAGAATAATAAAAAACTCTATTGAGACATGTTGAGCATGTTGGTGAATTTTGAGTTGATGAGCAATAATACACCTTTACTTAGTTGTTAATGATTTTTTTGAGTCATAATATGATTATTAAAATTAATTATATTTTTCATATTAGTAATCCGGTGGGATTACAGTGAGGTCTTTGGCAAACTTATGGTTTAAGAGTGGAATATATTTTGATGATGATTTTGATGATTTCTTGAGTTACATGCTTGTTTGATATACATGATCATGCATACATATATTTTTGAGTTAGGTAGGACTTAGGTCCAGTGATATCAGGTTTAGAGAGGAACCATGATGGTTTCATTACCAGAGAGGGACACAATTCAGAGAGGAACCGGAGACATGGGAAATCAGTAACAAACTTCGGACCCCGAAAATCCAGTACCACATGCATATTGATGGAGGAGTTGGTGCATTATCATTTGCATTATAAATTGGAAAGTGGTTGTGCTTTGTGAGAATATTATGCTTGTTATTATTTTGTTTGTCGTCCTACTATTAATTTTCACTATTAACATTTGTAAGGTGTATTCTCACCCATTTCTTGTTTGTTTTGTGCGGTTTTGTTTATTGTTGTACAGATACTCAGTAGAATTAGTTGCTTGTGATTTAAAAGACGACCTTGAAGCTCTTCTTTTTTTATTTTATCATTTATCGCTATTTAATTGGTATGTATGTTCTGATCTGTAACATCGGGAACATGGTGTATTATTTGTTTGACTTTATATTGAAATTTATTTTCCTTGAGTATTTATTTTAATAAATATTTGAAGTGATGTGATATATTTTAGTTTCGCTGCGTGGTTTGAAAAATATTTATAAAGCATCCATGTTATGTTTTGAGTAGCATCCTAAGTTTTGAAATTCTCTTATATATTAAGAGTCAGGGTTTAGGGTGTTACCTAGTGGTATTAGAGCTGGTTGGCTCATTCGACCAAGTTTAATTTTTTTTGTCTATTCCCTAGTATGCAACATGTGTGTGAAACACTGTCAGTGCTCATTTATTTTCTTACTGCTTGCCAGCGAAATCGGGATAGAAACAAGTGGGGGAAAATCTTCTGTTTCTCTAAGATTGTTTGGGTGTGGGGGTTGGATCAGTGTGCCACTGTGTCACACCCTAATTTTTGACCATAAGATCCCGCCTCCTCGTTTTATTGCTTGTTTCTAATTTACTTTTTATATGTATGTTTATTGTGACTAACTAGTTTACATAGGTGCCATAATTGCAAGAAGGGATACCAATCTTCCTCACAGTCACGTACCTCCAGACCCATTTCAAGATTTGATTTCAAGATAGCTTTTGGGGCCTCTATGCTATAGTTCTCAGGCACCATTGCAAGCGGACTTTGGGCTATGTCTCCTTAAAGTGAAAGTTCAGAAGTTGGTTTCTTACTGCTCAAGATTTTGTTTAAGAATTTTTCCGGGTCCATTCTCTTAAAGTGGCTTTCTCATTAATAGCGTGAGGGTTGTTGGGTTTTGGCGGTCTATTAGTTTTGAATTAGCTCTTCAGGCCAAATTATGAGGTCGAGATTGTGTTCTTAAGTGCTACAGGTGATCCTCAAGAGTCCTACCGAATAAGCCAAAAGTAAAATTCAAATGGAGGCGATATCATTTTCCTTTCATCGGCTTCATATTGGTTTCACAAAATCTCCTTCAAGACTACAAATCAAGACAATATCGTCCTCTCATTTCCAAAGTAAAAAAGTTGATTTCATGCTATTCAGAATCATTCAAAGTTACAAGTTTAAGATAAATAATTAAAGTTACAAGACTCCAAGATTCACGTTACACCCGCATCTCCACCTTAACGTCCCTCGTTCGCCTCCGTGATGTCCACGAGCTGGTTTGCGATGCTATTATGTACGGTTGTCACTCTCGGCCACCCTCTCGAAGAGTATCGGTGGATGAACGAACCCATCACTACTTTTTATCAGTATCGGCGATGATGTATTCATTTTGCTCCCAAGAAGCCTTCTGATCCATGTTTCCCGCATACTGTTATGAGGCCACCTGCAATTTATCAATAATTTAGCAATTGTTACTACAAAGTCAAACCACATACACATTCAATCGTTGCCAAGAAAATGGATCAAGGAAGTTACGATTTCCAAAACACATGAAACACTAAGCAGTAATTTCATACTGATACAAGAAATCAAATAACACATATAAACAGAACGTTGGTTTAATTTCCGGTGATTCACGTGCAGCATCGAAAGGTCAAAAGTTACGACGCGTTCCAAATCAACACAGTAATGGATAGGACATCAGAGCTTTACCTTCAAGGGCACCGTCATCGACGAGTGGTCTCCTTTTTCCTTGCTTCAGTAGTGATAACTTGAGGTGCCTTGCGGTAAACGGATACCGTAAAATGAGGTCCTGAAATTTCAGAATACTAGTTACATCTTTGTCACAGCAGTCAAGTAAGGCTCAAAATAATAAAAGTTTACATCAACAACGGAACTGTGTATAATCGACTACTGGAGGTAAAATGAGGCCACTCCTTTTTCCGCACAACATTGCTGCCAATTTCTGAGAAAAACAGGGTAGCAACATTGACGTTCTATTGAAGAAGATAAAGCGGCAGCCACCATCTAGAGATCCTGCACATGATTAAACAACTTCAGAGATTCATTTTCCCCATAACTGAGCAAAGCTTAAATCATCAACGTTGAACCAAACCAAACAACATCACAACCTGTCAAAATTAACAGCAGTGTTCAAAGACAAGTATCAGGAACTACCGTACCAAAAGTATCAGGAAATGGCGATGCCGCATTTGGCTCCACAATCACCACCTAGCAGAAGTCATGGCCAAGTAACCCCTCTTCTTGATTTAAAGCCCAACCAACAAGCCTTGAAGTCGTCATCAAACTGGCGCTTGAAGGTATTCTATGGAAGAAGATGTAAGTGAAAAAGATTAGATTACGATGTGAGTGTTTGGAAATCAATCAAATTAGAATACAACAAAAGACTCAGGATAGCCATGACAGCAGGTTAAAATTTACCGGCAAAACTGCCATTAAGTGACAAAAGGAACTCGCACCAGAAAGTTGTTCTGAAGTTGACCAAGACTAAGCACCGCACCTGCATTATTTTTCACCTGCATAATGATATTAGGAAGGAGTTCAAGACAAATTGTCAACCTTCTGTTTTGTGCAGAACAGGGAACCATACTCAATGTTTCAACAACTGCGGTAAAGGCCATACCAGCTCTCAGAAGTTCATTTCCGCGTACGTCGTCACCAGAATGTCTGCACACAAATAAAGCGTACAGACACGTCTGCGAGCATATCACCAAACATGATATTAAAACCAGGAATTGTGCATACAACTACGAAGTGCAACCACAATCCTACGAAAGCCAAGTTGAGGCGTTGAGAAAGTTACCGTAAGAAACACACACCACAACTACGATTTCAGAAAAGCATCAGAAGAGTTCTAGGACCAACGTGCATACCGTGCGAGGAGCAATTGGGTTTCTCCATCACCTACAAACACGACATCAGCATTAATGTAATAACAGATAGCAATAACCACAACATGGTGAGCAATACTTCAACAAACAAGAACAACCGCTACTAGGCTTTGAATTTGAATACCTGTTTCGATTGTGGGAAAACTTGAAGAAGCTCCATGTACAACCGTTAGAGTCCGTTCATCATGTTCCATCCATCACGAGGGTAATCCTGCAGAACAATCACCAACAGTCATTCGATTTCCATAACATGATTAACAGCAGCATCAGGCAATAATTAGAAGAAATGTTAACAGACATAGATTGAAGTTTTAGAAGAATTTGAGTTCATTCGGTTTCACCCCTCAGTTCAGAAACACGGTAGCAACATTTGATAAGGCATCCATGGAAGGAGATACCCTGCGAATACTCGAGGTCGCCGCCATTCATCAGTTCTTCGTGAAGTTCCCACCACGCATCAAACACGAACCTTCCCTTCTGGGCTTCCAATCCACACTTTAGCCCAAAACCCTTCGCCACCTGTACCTGCCCAAGTCCAAAAACAATGATTTTAGAATATTCTGTGAAGATAGAATATTCCATTCAGACCAAATCCCTTCCCAATTGAATCACGAATCAGGAGTTTAACAAGCCATTATTACCATCACCAAAACAGGAAAGTTTTCATTTGATTCAGCCCCAAAATGGAAACAATCAATCAGCATTCAACTATTATTCAAATCCCAAGTCTATATAAAGAGGAGGATAGACACAAGAAAGAGAGGAGACGAAGTCAAATAACCCCAAAATCATAAACCCTGAGATCACTAAAGAGGCAAAGGATTTGGAACAACTTATCTTCTCTTTCTCTGTCACCGTTACCCCGCCGGAAACCTCCGCAAAGCCCTAGACGCTATCTCCCAAACCCTTGCCGAAAGTCATCGCGCCCATTGCTGGAGAAGCCGCGGATCATCACCACCTTAACCCTCGGTAAGAAACGTCGTCCGCGTTAAATTTCCCTATGCTACTGATACTTTGATATGCTATTGCAGGTTTTAGAATTGGATTAAAAAATGAAAGGAGAAAGAAGATGCGAACGAAGGTCGGAGCGTTGGCGAGAAGAGAAAAGATAAGATCGAGAGGGAGACGGCTCAGAAATTGGGCCAATTTGGGATTTAGGGTTTTCCCATCTTTTTGTTTTTATTTTATCTAATGTAATGTTTTAGCTAATCACTAATCACACAATACCACACACATTAACCATTAACACCTTAACCCACTTTTTAAAAAAAAATTAACTATTAACCTTTATTAAACGAACCTTTTAATTAATTAGTTTTTAGTTAATCACGATTATTCAACAAACTCTCTTTTAAAAGAAAAATGACTTATTTTAAAATCTTTTAATTATTTTTTTTATATAATAATCTTTAGTACTCTAATAACCTGTATTTTATTGAGAAAAATATTCCAATTGATTTATCCTTTTTTATATATTAATCGAAATCCCTTTTTAAAACTCATTTAATTTTTTAAAAATAAACTTCTAAAAAATAATAAAATCTCCTTTCTTAGGTTAAAAGAATTTTGCCTAATAATAATTAACTTTTTATAATAAAAAAACAATTTATTTAATATCTTTTTCTTCCAATCTAATCAATTCCAAACCCCTTGTTAACAAAAAAACAACATTTTTTCATAAAATCAAATCTCACTAGCTAATTCAATCAACAACAATAATTTTCTCATAAATTAAATCAACTCCAATCAAACAACTTTTCTCAAAGCAATTCAACTTTCCCCTAAAATCAATTAACAGCGTAAAAACAACTTAATCGCACACATCACATTCACGACACAACACTTACACTTAGCGCTTTCATGCGTATGCTTTATTTCCGCTTTTATCTATCCACAATGCACACACTCACCTAGCGCTTTCATGCGTACGTGTATGACTTTTCATTTCTGCAATTTACCTTTCTGCAATTTATCTTTACCGCAAGTCATTACATCTTGTTGCATCGCATCGCATTCTGTCCAAAGGAAAAATCTACACATAATTCAACGTTGTGTGTAGTTGCACATCATTTGCATCATATTCCCCTCGATCCTTGATCCTTCAAGTCGATCTTCTTAGGATAGATCCTACCCCATAGGAAGGGCATTGTCTTTATCTTTACAACATAGACAAAACAAACAAACAACACTATGCAACTTTTCAAACACATTAGAGAATAGATGTTAATCATATTAAGTGAGATATAATCTCCACCTCCACAACAATACAATCAAACATGTAGGAACTTTGCCTTAAGAGCGACAAAGGCATACTTGGCGACCATCCGAGCATGTAAGACCTTTTCTTAAGACGATGCAAAGACCGTTTCCTACAACCCCCCCCCCCCCCCCCCTTTTTACATTTGTGGTGGTTATATCTCCCTTAACATGAAGACTCATCTCTTCTCCTAAACCCAATCAAAACAACTACCCTAACCCGAAGGAACTTTGACCACAGTCAAAGAGCTCCTCTAACCCTTTAGGGTGAACTACAACATACTCTGATTCCACTCCCGTAAGGATATGTAGGCATAAGATGCGACATCTTATCGAGTATACTTAGATATAAACCCCTAGGTCTTTAATCTTAAGCAGATAAACACATAGCAATAAACAAACATAAAATAAGAGGTTCCTGTAGAGTACTACAGAAACTTAGGATGCTAGTACCTTCCCTAAGTTTAACCAACCCCCGAACCTAAACAATCTAAACCTTGCATTTGCATTGCATTGTGGGAATTTCGATCTTTATCCCTTCCTTTGGACAAATCAAAGTTCGGTTGCAAAATGAATTAAAGATTCAAACTAATCAATAGTTTGGTAATCTGAATTTCACCGGCGACAGAAATGGCGACTTTACTGGGGATTCTCTAGTGGGTTTCCCTATCTTATTTTATTTTGTTTACTGCTTTATCTGCCTACTTGATTAATTGTTTATATGCTTTCTCTTGTATTTCTTTTGGGATTATTGTTATTGAGTGGTGAGATAAAGTTCTACACCCGAACTTGAGAGAAATTAAGATAGGATGGTGATATAGTCGAGGAGGCTTATAGGGAGTTGAATCCCTACTAAGTTGAATCGAGAATCCAGCTCAGTTGAGGCCTTTTCGAAATAGTACTGTTGAACGAGCAATCGTGAAGACACTCATTATTTTCGACTTTGGAGCCTATGATATTGAGGACCGTAGTTACCTTAATCCAACTTTGGCCTTTACTAGGACGTAGTGCGAGACTATGAGGAAGTACTTCCGAAATAGTGCTACGCGAAGCTACACTTAAAAGAAGTTCTCTTGAGAATATTATTAATCCTCGGGTAATTGGGAAATTGATAATATCCGATAGATGGGCTGATGATTCTGAATCCCTTTAGAACCTTGTTCTGCAGGTACAAAACAACCTTTAGTCCTTAAACCTTTGGAGAGGGTACATCTTTACTCCATGCTCGTTGCAAACCTAGGGCGCCCCTTGTTTGTTTATCTTTATTGTCCTTATGTGAATACTTGTGTTTGCTGCATTCATATAGCATCATTCTGCATTGGACTTCATGGGATTTACCTTCGTTTATGAACATTGTAGGTCACTATGGCTTCAAATAAAAGACATACTGTGAAATATACTTTTAAGAGTCCCAAATTGGATGACCTAAAGAAGTTGTGGGGTTTCATCAAAGATCAAGAAGAATTCAAGAACAAGTATGGGAAGCTGATATCTTTGTTGGGTTGCTCAGTAAATGAAGGACTTCTTGCCACTCTGCTACAGTTCTATGATCCTCTCTACCATTGTTTCACTTTTCCAGATTTCCAGTTGCTACCTACATTGGAAGAGTATTCCTTTTTGGTTGGTCTACCTGTCCTAGAAGAATCGCCTTTTCCCTTCTTGGAAAAGGATCCCGATGAGAAAGATATTGCTAAAGCCCTCCGTTTGAAGGTGTCCGACGTCAAAGCCAACCTAGTTACTAAGGATGGAATTCTTGGTTTAAAGACAGGTTTCCTAATCGAGAAGGCTTCATTCTATGCTGATTATTCTAATAAGGCTCCGTTTGAGGCAATTTTTGCTTTGCTTGTTTATGGGTTGTTTCTATTCCCGAGTTTTGAAGGTTTCATCGATCTCAAAGCATTCAAGATCTTTATGAAGAACAACCCAGTGCCAACTCTGTTGGGAAATGCATATCACTCTATACATCTCCGAAACCTTCGTGGTGGAGGGATGATTACTTGCTGTGTACCTTTACTTTACAAGTGGTTTATTTCACACTTGCCGAAGTCTAGCTCTTTTACAAACATTGGCAAAGAGCATTGGTCTCCAAGGGTTATGGCTTTGACCCATTCCGACATTGATTGGTACAACCGAGTGTATGATGGAGTATTAATCATTGATAGCTGCGGTGACTTTGCTAATGTACCGTTGCTCAGCTTTGATGGAGGAATCAGCTACAATCCTATTTTAGCTCGTCGACAGTTGGGATACCCGTTGAAGGAACCTCCCAAGAGTGTTCAAGTAGAGGGTATGTTCTTCAAAGATGATATGGAACTCCGAGTAAAGATTCTAAATGCATGGCGTAGCATACACAAAAAGGGGAAGAGAAGTCTAGGAAAGCCTAATTGTGTGTCGCTAGAACCGTACCTCCAGTGGGTCAGAAAAAGGGCAACCAAGCTAAAGATGCCCTATTCCCGTCAAGATCCCATAGCTCCAAGGAGAGAGCCCACTTATGTCTTTATGTCTGAAGCCGAGAAGTTAGGGGTGTCCTTAAGAAAGTCTCAACATGAGCCGGAATCTTGGAAGAACAAGTACCATGTAGCAATGGCAGAAAATGATGAATGTCAGAAGCAGAAGGCTGAACTTCAAAAGGAGAGGGATGAACTTCAGAAACAGCTGCAATTGAAGGATGAAGAGCTACTCCCCTGCAAGAAGAGGAAAGTCATGAAGGATTTGTTTTTCTCCGACCCACAATGCACTATTTGGAAACTAATTGTGGACAACCTCATCCGTGAGAAGGCGCAACTAGAAGAGCAGCTCAAGCAGCAGCATTCAAAGCTTCTTTAGTGTCTTTACTAGCTTTTATTTAGCTTTTATTTGGGACTCTTTAAAAGAATATTTATGTAGTCCGTTTCAAATTTAATAAAACGTTTCCTTTTACCGCAATGCCCATAAATAAGAGGAATCCCATGAAGTCCTAATCATCTTGCATTGCATTCTTTTCCATTGTTCACTTCAAGAAACTCAAATTCGTTCTGTAGGTGTTGTAATCATGGATTTCAGAAGAGAAACCCTGAAGTACACTTTTCAGAGTCCCAACCTCGAAAGCTTGAGAGAACTAGCCGAACTCGTCAAGGATCGCTTTGTCTTCGCAGCAGAATATGGAGGAGTTTTCCGTTTCCTCGAGCTAAGGATGAAAGAAGGACTGTTGGAAACATTGGTTCAGTTTTATGATCCGATGTATCACTGCTTCACTTTTCCGGACTACCAATTGATGCCGACCTTGGAAGAGTACTCAGAACTCTTGAGGATGCCTGTGACTGTTCGACCCCTATTCACCGGAAGGGAAGACACGCCTAGTCCCCAAGAAATTGCAAATGCCACTCATCTTAGCCTTGAAGATGTTCAAGCACACCTGATCGCCAAGGAAGGAGTCCTTGGATTCCCCGCCGACTTTTTGATCGAAAAAGTCCGTTACCATGCTGAAAGAAAGGAGGCTCTCATATTGGAAGCCAATTTCGCTTTGTTGGTCTATGGGACTTTCTGGTTCCCTAAAATTGACAATTTTGTTGATATGGATGCAATCAAGCTGTTCATACTCAAGAATCCAGTACCCACCTTGCTTGCTGATACGTACTTCTCGATTCACTCGAAGAATGCCGAAAGAGGAGGACACATTGTATGTTGTACCGCCTTGCTGTACTCATGGTTCATCGCTCGTTTGACTTGGTATCCGTCCCTTTGGGATGAAGTAGCAACCCCTCGATGGTCCGAGATACTTATGGCCCTCACCCATTCGGACATTTTTTGGTATGATCCCGCCTATGGAGGCGTGCCTATGATTCCTAGCATCGGAGGATTCCCCAACGTACTTCTTATTGGAAGAGAAGGATGTATAAGTTACAATCCCGCTCTGGCCCGTAGACAGTTTGGACACCCTATGATCCAAGTGCCTGACCCAGTCTCATGGGAAGAGATCTATTTCAAAGGAGAAGAGGATCTAGATCTAAAGACTGTCATCATTTATGCATGGAAATATATTGATATGGAAGGAACAGCTGCTTCAGGATACCCCAATTGTGTTGTTTCCGAGGATTATCTGCATTGGGTGCGAGAAAGGGCTCTCGATCTCGAGATGCCTTTTCCTTTTCATGAACCTATGGTATTGTCTGCTCATGACCCCGAGTGGTTCGATGTGGATGAAATTGAACAAGTAAGGATTGCTTTAGATGAAGCCCGGAAATTGAGGACTGCCTGGAAGAATAAGTTCCTCACCCTCAAAGTAGAGAAGGAAAGACTTCAGAAGACACCGGAATTAGAAGTTGCCAGAAAGAGAAAGGCACAAGGGAATTTATTTTCTCCTCATGCCTCTTCAAGTGCTGTCACCAGTGATGATCTCCCCTCAACTACCATGGCTTGGAAGGAGTGTGTGGAACGACTCATCATCGAGAAAGCGGCGTTGCAGGATCGCATTGATCAGCTAACCAAGGAACTCCGCACAAAGGAGAAGACCGTGGAGTAGAGTTCTAAGTTTTCTTTTGCTTTCGTTGTAATAAACTCTTGAAAGAGTACTTTGTTTTCATTGTTTCTCCAAAATAAAAAGTTTTTCAATTATACTACATTATAATACTGAAAAACACTTTGAGTTTCTTGAAGTCTCCTCCTGCATCTGCATTATGCATTAACATCCTGCATTTAGCATGGCATTTTACATTTGTGCATGTGTCTTTCCTTTGTTGTGGCTCATTTCGGTTTTCCATCTTTTGCTGTCAGTCGCTGTCTCGACCATCTGACCAAGCCGGAAGTATCATTAAAGGATAGTAAGGAGAACAAAGACATGGATCGCATGACTGGCTTCAGAGTAAGGTCTAATCCGACACTTCGCCGTCCCGCCGACAACTTTGTTCCTATGCAACTTCAGCCTGTGCAAGAAAAGGAAATGGACGATCCGGAGCTTACAGCATTCGAGAATGAATTTCGTGACTTCGAGGAACGATGGAAAATGATGAAGAAGAACCGTGCACCTGATTTTCATGCTCATGACCTACACCTAGTTCCAAACCTAGTTGTCCCTCCGGGATTCCAAATGCCCGCCTTCGAAGTGTACAAAGGTACAATCTGTCCAAGGTATCATTTGATGATGTTTTGTCAGAAGATGACCGCCTATCTTGGGAACGACCAACTAATGATTCACTGCTTCCAAGAAAGTTTGTGTGGAGCACCATTAACATGGTATATGAAGCTACAAAGGAATCACATTCAGTCTTGGGAAGACTTAACTTTTGCTTTTGTGAAGCAATACCATCACAACTTGGGCATAGCCCCAAACAATAAAGATGACTGTGGACCTTCCAGAGAATTCATAGCTCCGGTACCCCATCCTCAGCACCAGTATGCGATGCCCGCTCAGCGTGAACAACAACCATCTCCTAGACAGAGGTTGGCCCCTCCAGATCAACCACAGAATCGACGATTTCGGAAAAGGTATCAAAGGATGCCTCTGGATACTCCAAGAGAAGCAATTCATCAGTTTGATCCCATCCCTGTGAAGTATGCTGATTTGTTTCCAGCTCTAATTCAAAGAGGGCATATCCAGACAAGAGCCCCACCTAAGGTACCTAAGAAGTTTCCATACTGGTACAAAGCCAACAGATTTTGCCTGTATCATCGAGGTGCTCCGGGGCACGACATTGAGAGTTGTTACGGCATGAAAGCAGACGTCCAAAATTTGGTCAATGATGGAGTCTTATTCTTTGAGGGTTCCATCCCTTACGTGCGAGATAGCCCCCTATCTCGACAAGGTTCGTCCTCCCCAGGCATGATTCAAGGTCGTCAACGCCGCGTCTGAAAGCTGCGCACCAGACATCTCTACATGTCTTTCCCGTCTACATGAAAGCACAATAAAGATCCTAGAAAGGACTCTCCGAAGAAATTTATTTCATTTTGTTCATGTTTATTTCTTTGATTGAAAGCATATTTGGCATGTAAGAACTTTCTGTTTTGAATAAGTAATGCAATAACTGTTTGTCTTGAAGAAATCCATTCGTTTTCACTCAAATAGTTTTTCAAAATTATTTATAATGCCGACTTTTACCCGATCTCTCGCTCTGACAGAGAATTGGAAGGAGGATGATGAAGTAAAACATATGATCTCTTGTTGTATGCTTCGAATAAAAACCCTACTGATGATGTAAGGCATTATTTTAAACCTCCTAAACACCAAAATAGTCAACCCTTTCTTTTAATCCTTGAGAAAAGACCTGTTTTTTTCTCCCAAACTGAAACCTCATTTTCTTAACCTGGGGCAGGGTGATATCAAAAATGATGAACATTTAAAAAAAAAAAAAATTGGGTGGGCACAAATATACTAACCCTTTTCTTCCTCCATTCTACAAGTCATAAATTAAACCCATATACGACCCTCAAAGTCCTAATTGAAGGAAGGTTTAATTCGAAAGCATACTCGATGAGATATTGTTTCCTGACTCCTTGAGCTATGCTCAAATTAAAATCGGCTTTATAAATAACGATTCAATTTGTATCCTAACTAGTGGTCTCGATCACAAGTTATTGCGATACCCCTTTTCAAAACTTCAAGACAAACGCGTGTTGCATTAACCATTTCAAAAAGGACATTTCTAACTTGCTAAATACGCTTGACATCTTAGAAAGGTTACACACATACATTGATATCAGTACTTGAAAACTTTGAAGATTTGGGGCAAGTTTCCTTCTAAGAGGTTGGGTTCACACCGGTCTTGGCCTCATCTAAAGCTCAATTTGAAGACTCAGTTATATCGCCAATCAGGGGCAGTTACGTCGAGATTCGGCGAATCTCTAGAGAGTTTGAAAACAGTGGGGCATTTGGACATCATGTTTTCTATAAAATCCTCTCGAGACTTTTTTCTCTTCAACTATGTGACTTGGGGCATTTGAAGATTGGAGCAAAAAAGACGTATATTTCATCCTCAGGAAGCTCAATCCCAACATATTCAGCAACTACGACGACCCAGGATATTTATTTTATCCCCTATGAAACTTCGGTTTGGGTACCTCCGTCTACAATTTCATACAACACATCAAACTTATCAAGATGATACATCCCCAATTGGATTGATCACTTTTCCTCAAGAGAAATTTTGAAGTTTTGAAGCAGTATTGGGACCCTACCTTTGGTTCTCCATCTACCCTCAGTGGTACTTCTATCTTTGAAGATTGGTCGGATGTTTGTTTCGAGACGTTTATCCCGTATTCGGTCGTTGCTCGTCTGTCTTGTCAGCATAAGCATACACATATCATATAAGTAGATAGCATAACATTTGCATTTGTGCATCCTTTGTATGTTTTACTCTATCTCTTCGATTGCGGTTACCCTTGGGTATTTGGGCGTGTCTTATTCCTTCCAAATAGAGTTGTCAGCCCTAAGCAGAAAAAACTCAATATTTCTATTTCCCCACGAAGTTCGATCCTCGTGGAAGACAGTTGTTTCAGTACATTCCCATTGGAGTTTATGCCTCTATGGTTGGGTCTTGCTTGACAGTTTCTCTTCGGTTATTTCCCGAATTGAACTTCGGTCTTTGGCAATCACACTATGAACATTTCCAACTTTTGAGCATGGATCAAGAGTGCATTTATTTTGCGCTTTGACATTATGAGGATCACCATTGAAGACGTGACATTTCTTCAGCAATACTACAAGATCTACTCGACAACTTACAGCTGAAAGACAGAAGATCTCTTTATTTGAGCAACTCGTTTTGGGCAGATCTATTCTCAAAACGACAAACAACAATTTCCTCAAGACAATCTGTCCATTCCCAGTGGATCATTTCGAGATTATCAAGTCAAAACAGAGGACATTACAGATACTTCCCCATTTGAGGATTTCTGCTACAACAATTTCACATATTTTTACAATTACAGCAAAGATACTCCTCAAAAATGATCTTCCCCAGAGAGTTCATTATGAGTACTATCAATGACATATCTCCTTACAAGAGGACACTCCACAAATCAACCGGCTTACAGCTCCTCTGAAGATCCCCGGTGCACATTCTACAAATTGCCAATACAATACAAACTGCATCTACAATTTACAATTACAAGTACAAGATCACATCTACAAAATTCTACAATTACATATTACATCGACAACATTTACATCAACAATTCTACAGTTCTACAATTTACAACATACAATCTACAATGACATTATGGCCCACAGCCGAGAATTTACAATCTACAATCTGCAAATTTACAACCCCCTATGAAGGTGCTCTCACGAGTTTTCATCATTTCGGGAAGGAACCGAGACCGGCCCATGGTTCCCATACCATGGTGCAAGGGGAAGTTCAACATCAGAAACCGAGACCAGCTCATGGTTCCCATACCATGATGCAAGGGGAAGTTCGACATCAGAAACCGAGACCAGCCCATGGTTCCCATACCATGGTGCAAGGGGAAGTTCGACATCAGAAACCGAGACCAGCTCATGGTTCCCATACCATGGTGCAAGGGGAAGTTCAACATCAGAAACCGAGACCAGCTCATGGTTCCCATACCATGATGCAAGGGGAAGTTCGACATCAGAAACCGACACCAGCTCATGGTTCCCATACCATGATGCAAGGGGAAGTTCGACATCAGAGACCGAGACCAGCTCATGACTCCCATATCATGATGCTCGGGGAAGCTCTACCACTACAACATCTACAACGACATTTACATCTACAGTGATTACATCTACATCTACAAAGTTTTGACATTTCAGACAGAGACCGAGACCAGCTCATGGTATCCTTATCATGATGCTCGGGGAAGTCATACATTTTATTATTTCAAGTTGAGTTCCAAAAGAAAAGATATACAGAAAAACAAAGAAAAGAGAAAAATAAAAAATAAGGATGAACCATCAACTCAATTCATCTGGATTATTACCAACCGCAACATTATGATAATAAACATATCCTTCGGCTAAAAGTTTATTTCCCATCACCATGTCTTTGTTGTATGAGATACCGTTTTACTTCCGAGTATTCCCCAGTGATGTTGGTTTCCCATCCCCGCGGAGTCTTGTTGTGTCTATTTGTTCCCCTGTGACATCATTTCCTCACAGGACTCGTCTGTCTTGCATTCCACATCATATGCATCCGGTGGCATCTTAGGGCCAAAAAAGTCGTGCAATGTTTGTATTTAAGTCCCTCCTATCTCGTTGAGACAGAGATTTCAATCTCCATATCTCCGAATAGAAGTGACTTAAATAGGGGCATCTGTCACACCCTAATTTTTGACCATAAGATCCCGCCTCCTCGTTTTCTTGCTTGTTTCTAATTTACTTTTTATATGTATGTTTATTGTGACTAACCAGTTTACATAGGTGCCATAATTGCAAGAAGGGATACCAATCTTCCTCACAGTCACGTACCTCCAGACCCATTTCAAGATTTGATTTCAAGATAGCTTTTGGGGCCTCTATACTATAGTTCTCAGGCACCATTGCAAGAGGACTTTGGGCTATGTCTCCTTAAAGTGAAAGTTCAGAAGTTGGTTTCTTACTGCTCAAGATTTTGTTTAAGAATTTTTCCGGGTCCATTCTCTTAAAGTGGCTTTCTCATTAATGGCGTGAGGGTTGTTGGGTTTTGGCGGTCTATTGGTTTTGAATTATCTCTTCAGGCCAAATTATGAGGTCGAGATTGTGTTCCTAAGTGCTACAGGTGATCCTCAAGAGTCCTACCGAATAAGCCAAAAGTAAAATTCAAATGGAGGCGATATCATTTTCCTTTCATCGGCTTCATATTGGTTTCACAAAATCTCCTTCAAGACTACAAATCAAGACAATATCGTCCTCTCATTTCCAAAGTAAAAAAGTTGATTTCATGCTATTCAGAATCATTCAAAGTTACAAGTTTAAGATAAATAATTAAAGTTACAAGACTCCAAGATTCACGTTACACCCGCATCTCCACCTTAACGTCCCTCGTTCGCCTCCGTGATGTCCACGAGCTGGTTTGCGATGCTATTATGTACGGTTGTCACTCTCGGCCACCCTCTCGAAGAGTATCGGTGGATGAACGAACCCATCACTACTTTTTATCAGTATCGGCGATGATGTATTCATTTTGCTCCCAAGAAGCCTTCTGATCCATGTTTCCCGCATACTGTTATGAGGCCACCTGCAATTTATCAATAATTTAGCAATTGTTACTACAAAGTCAAACCACATACACATTCAATCGTTGCCAAGAAAATGGATCAAGGAAGTTACGATTTCCAAAACACATGAAACACTAAGCAGTAATTTCATACTGATACAAGAAATCAAATAACACATATAAACAGAACGTTAGTTTAATTTCCGGTGATTCACGTGCAGCATCGAAAGGTCAAAAGTTACGACGCGTTCCAAATCAACACAGTAATGGATAGGACATCAGAGCTTTACCTTCAAGGGCACCGTCACCGACGAGTGGTCTCCTTTTTCCTTGCTTCAGTAGTGATAACTTGAGGTGCCTTGCGGTAAACGGATACCGTAAAATGAGGTCCTGAAATTTCAGAATACTAGTTACATCTTTGTCACAGCAGTCAAGTAAGGCTCAAAATAATAAAAGTTTACATCAACAACGGAACTGTGTATAATCGACTACTGGAGGTAAAATGAGGCCACTCCTTTTTCCGCACAACATTGCTGCCAATTTCTGAGAAAAACAGGGTAGCAACATTGACGTTCTATTGAAGAAGATAAAGCGGCAGCCACCATCTAGAGATCCTGCACATGATTAAACAACTTCAGAGATTCATTTTCCCCATAACTGAGCAAAGCTTAAATCATCAACGTTGAACCAAACCAAACAACATCACAACCTGTCAAAATTAACAGCAGTGTTCAAAGACAAGTATCAGGAACTACCGTACCAAAAGTATCAGGAAATGGCGATGCCGCATTTGGCTCCACAATCACCACCTAGCAGAAGTCATGGCCAAGTAACCCCTCTTCTTGATTTAAAGCCCAACCAACAAGCCTTGAAGTCGTCATCAAACTGGCGCTTGAAGGTATTCTATGGAAGAAGATGCAAGTGAAAAAGATTAGATTACGATGTGAGTGTTTGGAAATCAATCAAATTAGAATACAACAAAAGACTCAGGATAGCCATGACAGCAGGTTAAAATTTACCGGCAAAACTGCCATTAAGTGACAAAAGGAACTCGCACCAGAAAGTTGTTCTGAAGTTGACCAAGACTAAGCACCGCACCTGCATTATTTTTCACCTGCATAATGATATTAGGAAGGAGTTCAAGACAAATTGTCAACCTTCTGTTTTGTGCAGAACAGGGAACCATACTCAATGTTTCAACAACTGCGGTAAAGGCCATACCAGCTCTCAGAAGTTCATTTCCGCGTACGTCGTCACCAGAATGTCTGCACACAAATAAAGCGTACAGACACGTCTGCGATCATATCACCAAACATGATATTAAAACCAGGAATTGTGCATACAACTACGAAGTGCGACCACAATCCTACGAAAGCCAAGTTGAGGCGTTGAGAAAGTTACCGTAAGAAACACACACCATAGCTACGATTTCAGAAAAGCATCAGAAGAGTTCTAGGACCAACGTGCATACCGTGCGAGGAGAAATTGGGTTTCTCCATCACCTACAAACACGACATCAGCAGTAATGTAATAACAGATAGCAATAACCACAACATGGTGAGCAATACTTCAACAAACAAGAACAACCGCTACTAGGCTTTGAATTTGAATACCTGTTTCGATTGTGGGAAAACTTGAAGAAGCTCCATGTACAACCGTTAGAGTCCGTTCATCATGTTCCATCCATCACGAGGGTAATCCTGCAGAACAATCACCAACAGTCATTCGATTTCCATAACATGATTAACAACAGCATCAGGCAATAATTAGAAGAAATGTTAACAGACATAGATTGAAGTTTAAGAAGAATTTGAGTTCATTCGGTTTCACCGCTCAGTTCAGAAACACGGTAGCAACATTTGATAAGGCATCCATGGAAGGAGATACCCTGCGAATACTCGAGGTCGTCGCCATTCATCAGTTCTTCGTGAAGTTCCCACCACGCATCAAACACGAACCTTGCCTTCTGGGCTTCCAATCCACACTTTAGCCCAAAACCCTTCGCCACCTGTATCTGCCCAAGTCCAAAAACAATGATTTTAGAATATTCTGTGAAGATAGAATATTCCATTCAGACCAAATCCCTTCCTAATTGAATCACGAATCAGGAGTTTAACAAGCCATTACTACCATCACCAAAACAGGAATGTTTTCATTTGATTCAGCCCCAAAATGGAAACAATCAATCAACATTCAACTATTATTCAAATCCCAAGTCTATATAAAGAGGAGGATAGACACAAGAAAGAGAGGAGACGAAGTCAAATAACCCCAAAATCATAAACCCTGAGATCACTAAAGAGGCAAAGGATTTGGAACAACTTATCTTCTCTTTCGCCGTTACCGTTACCCCGCTGGAAACCTCCGCAAAGCCCTAGACGCTATCTCCCAAACCCTTGCCGAAAGTCATCGCGCCCGTTGCCGGAGAAGCCGCGGATCATCACCACCTTAACCCTCGGTAAGAAACGTCGTCCGCGTTAAATTTCCCTATGCTACTGATACTTTGATATGCTATTGCAGGTTTTAGAATTGGATTAAAAAATGAAAGGAGAAAGAAGATGCGAACGAAGGTCGGAGCGTTGGCGAGAAGAGAAAAGATAAGATCGAGAGGGAGACGGCTCAAAAATTGGGCCAATTTGGGATTTAGGGTTTTCCCATCTTTTTGTTTTTATTTTATCTGATGTAATGTTTTAGCTAATCACTAATCACACAATACCACACACATTAACCATTAACACCTTAACCCACTTTTTAAAAAAAAAATTAACTATTAACCTTTATTAAATGAGCCTTTTAATTAATTAGTTTTTAGTTAATCACGATTATTCAGCAAACTCTCTTTTAAAAGAAAAATGACTTATTTTAAAATCTTTTAATTATTTTTTTTATATAATAATCTTTAGTACTCTAATAACCTGTATTTTATTGAGAAAAATATTCCAATTGATTTATCCTTTTTTATATATTAATCGAAATCCCTTTTTAAAACTCATTTAATTTTTTAAAAATAAACTTCTAAAAAATAATAAAATCTCCTTTCTTAGGTTAAAAGAATTTTGCCTAATAATAATTAACTTTTTATAATAAAAAAACAATTTATTTAATATCTTTTTCTTCCAATCTAATCAATTCCAAACCTCTTGTTAACAAAAAAACAACATTTTTTCATAAAATCAAATCTCACTAGCTAATTCAATCAACAACAATAATTTTCTCATAAATTAAATCAACTCCAATCAAACAACTTTTCTCAAAGCAATTCAACTTTCCCCTAAAATCAATTAACATCGTAAAAACAACTTAATCGCACACATCACATTCACGACACAACACTTACACTTAGCGCTTTCATGTGTATGCTTTATTTCCGCTTTTATCTATCCACAATGCACACACTCACCTAGCGCTTTCATGCGTACGTGTATGGCTTTTCATTTCTGCAATTTACCTTTCTGCAATTTATCTTTACCGCAAGTCATTACATCTTGTTGCATCGCATCGCATTCTGTCCAAAGGAAAAACCTACACATAATTCAACATTGTGTGTAGTTGCACATCATTTGCATCATATTCCCCTCGATCCTTGATCCTTCAAGTCGATCTTCTTAGGATAGATCCTACCCCATAGGAAGGGCATTGTCTTTATCTTTACAACATAGACAAAACAAACAAACAACACTATGCAACTTTTCAAACACATTAGAGAATAGATGTTAATCATCTTAAGTGAGATATAATCTCCACCTCCACAACAATACAATCAAACATGTAGGAACTTTGCCTTAAGAGCGATAAAGGCATACTTGGCGACCATCCGAGCATGTAAGACCTTTTCTTAAGACGATGCAAAGACCGTTTCCTACAACCCCCCCCCCCCCCCCCCTTTTTACATTTGTGGTGGTTATATCTCCCTTAACATGAAGACTCATCTCTTCTCCTAAACCCAATCAAAACAACTACCCTAACCCGAAGGAACTTTGACCACAGTCAAAGAGCTCCTCTAACCCTTTAGGGTGAACTACAACATACTCTGATTCCACTCCCGTAAGGATATGTAGGCATAAGATGCGACATCTTATCGAGTATACTTAGATATAAACCCCTAGGTCTTTAACCTTAAGCAGATAAACACATAGCAATAAACAAACATAAAATAAGAGGTTCCTGTAGAGTACTACAGAAACTTAGGATGCTAGTACCTTCCCTAAGTTTAACCAACCCCCGAACCTAAACAATCTAAACCTTGCATTTGCATTGCATTGTGGGAATTTCGATCTTTATCCCTTCCTTTGGACAAATCAAAGTTCGGTTGCAAAATGAATTAAAGATTCAAACTAATCAATAGTTTGGTAATCCGAATTTCACCGGCGACACACTGATTGCAAAAGTGTAGGTTTTTTGAGGAGGTTGTGTTGTTTCCTGAACCTAAAGAGAGTAGGGATTCAAGATTCATATCCGCTAGTCAAGTTGAGATGTCTTTTAGGGTGAATGATCAGGTTCTTTTGATGTTCGGTTCTTTGAGAGTGGGGAGCAATGTTGTGGCTAGTGTTGTACCTAAAAATTTATCCAAACTTTTTCTTTACTTGGCTTGTGTTTCATTTCATTTCTCTAGAATTTTTGCATTGCATAACATGGTTGTTTGCAGGGGATCAAGAGAGGTGTGCATCTCAAGAGAAGGTTATCAAGGATTCCTAACTCAAGCAAGAGAGCTCAGTTCAAATCATCTGAGGATTACAAGCTCATGGATATGGATATGAGATGATGGAGAAGCTCATTGAGTGCCTTTGAAGCCATTGTGGAGCTCATCTAAATTGTTACATCATGTGTAAGAAGCCACAATCAAGGGTTGCATCCCTAGGGTTTCATCTACTTAGTGCAAAGTCAACTGAGGACTTGAAGGTGTTTGAGACTTAATTCCAAGTCATTAGAGTCATGGATAGTTATGTTGAGACATCTAAGATGTTATTCCAAGACCTAAGCAAGAAGAATCAAGAGGTGGAAGAGTTACTAAATTAGGGTTTCAGAGGTTTGTTAGTGTAAAATCCCCTGTTTAGTGCCTAACTTCAAGACCACATACCTCAAGATACAAGTGTAATATCACTTTGATGCAAACATGAGACTTGTAGAGCATGTCCTTAGCTTTCTTTTGAGTACTAGAACTCATCCATTGGGTTTGTAGAACTCAAGTTATGATGTTGGCAAGTTATAGGTCTCAGATGAACCATATTTTCAGTCAACCAACTTCCAAGGCACTTTTGACCTAGGGTCGTGTTTCTCCTCAACTTGGAGTGAACATGAAAGTTGTTCCTCATAATCTTAGATTTCCAAAAAGTCCTTGAAGTCCTTCATCTCATTTGTATAACTCAAGTTATGAAGCTCGCAAGGCAGGGGTATTTTGGGAAAGTGAGATTATAAGTCATTTTCATTATAGGTCTTTTTCATCCACTTATGCACTTCAAATGAAACCTTGATCAACATGAAACTTGCTCCAAATGACCTCAATTGCATCATGGAACACCAAATTGTCACGAATTTGGCAAGGATGAGGAGATTGGTGAAGAAAATCAAGTGAAAATGGACTTAAAAGTCATGAATTCAATTGAATTGGTTTTGGAACATTTACATGCCATGTTTGTACTCATTTTGATTCACAATGGTCCAACAAGTAGAATGCCCAAGTCAATTCTGGTCCATGGTATGAAATTCATGTGTAAACGCAAATAACTTCAAGAAGAAGTTTCATATCAAATCTCCACCATTGGATCAAATTAAGGCTTAATTTCCATCCACATGATCAATTGACATTGCCAGCAGCTGATTCAAATAAAATTCAAGTGGAACTAGAGCCATTTTCACGTATGCATGAAGCTCACATTCCAAATTGGGCATTTTTGTAGTTCACCATAACCAAGCCATATTGGGCCTCCAAACACTCATAGATCCATTGTATATAAGTTCCAAATCAAATTTGAACCTTCATTCAAGCAATTTCATGGAGAAAAGAGCAGAGCAAAGTTTGAAAACTCAAGTGGAATTTGAAAATTGGAAACTGAAATTCAAGCAAATTCTACTCAAACCAACACAAGAATAATCTTCCTTGAACTTCATTGAGTGGATCTGCACCTTCCTGAGCCAGCTTAAGCATGTGTGAAGCTCCAACGGAGAGACTCCGTTAGGTATTCTTCTTTTTCAAAATTCTCTCATGATATGCATTTAATCATTGTCATTCTTGTTGCATCTGAAGTCCTACACTTGGTAGGCAGAATCTAGATAGTTATTTGTGAAGTTTGTTGAGATTTCTGTTATGTGCTCAAATTTTCAATCGTTTGATTTGCTTTGTATGTGCATGATACATGAATTTTGAGCCTGGATCTGTGATGCGCTTGAGTTCCTCTTCAGTTTGGTATAAGATTTCATGCAATTTGATGTTGTTTTGAATCTGCAACTCCGACTGCCTTGCCAGAGAAGACAATCGAAACAGTTGCTCCGTCGTCTAGTTCACTTTCCGTTTTGCCTACGTGTATTGGTGTTTGACTTGTTGACTTGTTAGATGGACGGCTTGGATGAAGTCTGACCAGCGTGCGTGTCATTTGACTGCCAAGTCAGTTTAATGAAACGCTACGCTTTGAGCAGCTGAGTGAGTTGGGCTTGGCTTGCTTCTTGCACCTCTCTCTTGAGGAGGCCTAATGCTTTGAACTGATTTAATTGCTATTTGCCACGTTAGTCTTTTTAATTTTTTTATTTTATTTTATTTGTTTTTCTGCTTTGCTTTTAATCATTTAAAAATAGCTCCAAAT
Source organism: Lathyrus sativus (assembly GCA_963859935.3). Lineage (NCBI taxonomy): Eukaryota > Viridiplantae > Streptophyta > Magnoliopsida > Fabales > Fabaceae > Lathyrus > Lathyrus sativus. The sequence continues at coordinate 605,785,027 of OZ012738.1, forward strand.
ATTAATAAATTCCATAAAAATATTTTTTAGACACTTAAATGTGTTAAATAATTTTTGACATTTTTTATTTTCATTTTTGATTTATTTTTGAATTAAAATGGAATTAAATGGTTGGAGTTGTTTTTAAATGATCTTTTAATTGTTCTTTCTTGTTCATGCCTTGTTTCTTGATCAATCTTTATCTCCAATGATTGAAACTTTTTTCTCATTTGAGTGATGAAATGAAGGGTTTTATAGGATGGTTTTTCCTCTGGTTTGATCATTTTTGGTTTGACTTTTAAGTCATTCTTGTTGACCCTCACAACCCTCCTTCACAATGGGGCACGCTTGTGAATCAAATTCTTTGGTGATGTTGTGAAGTGACATTGGTTGTGATCTTTTGGCCTCTGGTTTCCAACTCTTTAGTGAGCTTTTGAGATTTTATTTGGACTTGTTTGAGCCTTTTTCCTATTTTTGAGGTATCTTACAAGTTAAATTACTTCTAAGGGTGGTTCATACATGCACTTGACCTAGTTTGAATGGGAAATGACTTCCATGGATCCCTAATGCTCCTAACTCTTGTTGATTCATACTTCTAACATGTTGAGTTATTTTAATGCTCATTCATAGGTCATAAACTTGTTTGGTGATTTTTGTGATTTGCATCTCTTTTAGGCATTCCATTTGGTTTTCAAATGTGGAAGTTGTTTAAGACCTAGGTCTTTTGCCTTGCCTATTCTTGCAATACGCTTTATGTGTTTGATCCTTTGCTTTGTGAATTCTCTCCTCTCATCCTTACCTCTTTCCAATGACCTTTGAGTCCCATTTGAGATAGTTTAGTCCCTCCCTTGGAGGTACTTTGAACATATCATGAATGGTGATTCTTTGAGGACTTCTCTTGTGTTTGGTTGCATGATTATGGTGTTGCTTATGGTTGAGTTTCCCATTTGAGTTCCTTGTTGTCCTCACATTGCCTCCCATTCTCCCATTTAATCATGGATTCTTCTCTTTATTTTTGGTTTGCCTTTGGGCTTATGGTTGATAACAAGTGGTTGTAGGAATTCTTTTTCTCCCATTTCATCCCATTTTTGTGTGAGCTTTGTATATGTTATTTGTATGCTTTCTTTTCTTTTTTCTTGCATCTTCTCATATGCATGCTTGAGGTTGAGATGTGCTTGTGGAGGCTACTTCCCCACACTTTGTTCCTCCCTCACTTTCATTCTAATTGTGCATTACATGTATGCATCTTTTCTTCTTTCTTTATCTTTATCTTCCTTTTGTTCTTCTTTGCCATGTTCCCCTTAGGACCTCTAATCTCTCTTGTTCAAGATTGATTATGATAGACCTTAGGCTTGAACCCATGCATGATAATATTAGGTAGCATTCCCCTTTATCTCAATCATATATGCACTTTGTATGAGAACATTAGGTTGAGTCTTAGTCTCCCTTTAGAGTGTGTCTCTCTTCTCATCTTCAAACACTTCAAATCATCTAATAAAGACTAATTTGTGTTGTACGCTACGAGCCTTAAGTACTTGGGGAATGATGATTGGGGGGCCTCCTCTCAATTGTCTAGAGTATTTAGCGTATGTCCTTTGGACGATATGCGACGCATTCACTCCTAAGTCATAGTCTTTAGTGCAACATGAGTTTCAAACCATAACTCAATTCATTTCTTCTCTAAAAAACAAAAAAACAAACATCAAATCATTTTATCCCTCGGGATCTTAATTTGGAAAACCTTTTTCATAAGGAGAGTTTTGTTAAATCTTGGTTCTACCGCAAACAGGTAACGCCTAAGTCTCCAATGGTCGAGCTGCATACACCTAACTGCTAGAGCTAAGTTTTAACCCTACTCGGGCATAAAACATTTTGAACCAACCTGTGGTCTTGTTAGATCGAATTATGTTTGCTCTGATTTCTCATACCAGATGAGAATACGTAGGCACAAGATGGCGATGTCTTGGCGAGCAACCTTCCCCCACCTTCACCCGTAGTTTTCCGAACTACGTTGACTCTGACTTTCCCATTGCACGAGGGAATACGTAGGCATAAAGCGACGATGCTCTATCGAGACTCTTTTCTTTTTTTTTTGTCCCTGTGTCCTGTAGCTAGATAGATAAACACCCTTTTAGATAGACAACAAGCATGGATCCCATCGATTACGACGGACGTGAGGGGTGCAAATACCTTCCCCTTGCATAACCGACTCCCGAACCCAAGATTTGGTTGCGATGACCTGTCTTCTCCCGTTTTTCGTTAGGTTTTCTATGATCGTTTCCTTTCTTTATTTTGTGATAAATAATGAATGGTGGTGACTCTTCTGTCCTTGTCGGCCCCTCTTCGCAGTGATGCAACAACTAGTGATAATGTTGGTGGTGTGTGAGTTTCCTAATGTTTTTATGAAGATATTTGTGACTTACCTCCAGAATGTGATGTTGAGTTCTGCATTGATTTAGTACCTGCTACTAGACCTGTATCAATGGTACCAGACATGATGTCTGCGTCAGAATTGGATGAACTGAAGGGTCTCCTAGAATACCTGCTTGATAAGAAATTTGTCAGACCAAGTGTATCACCGTGGGGAGTTCCAGCATTGTTAATAAAGAAGAAAGATGGTAGTATGAAGCTATGTGTTGACTATCAGCAACTGAATAAAGTTACCATTAAGAATAACTATCTTTTTCCTAGGATTGATGACCTATTGGATCAATTGGTTAGGGAATGTGTGTTTAGAAAGATCGAATTGAGATCAGGCTATCATTAAATCCGAGTGAAAGATGAAGATGTCCCGGAGTCAGTGTTTAGAACATGATATGTTCATTATGAGTACTCATTTATGTCGTTCGGTGTGTCTAATTCCTCTGGTGTGTTTATGGAGTATATGAATAAGATCTTACATCCCTACATGGACTAGTTTTTTGTAGTGTTTATTGATGATATTTTGGTGTATTCTAAATTGAATAAAGATCATACTGAATTTCTTTGAGTTGTGCTTTAGGTTTTGAAAGAGAAGAAATTGTATGCCAAGTTACCCAAATGTGAGTTCTAGTTGCAGGAAGTAAGTTTTCTTGGTCATATGATTTCTAGTAGTGGGATAGCAGTGGATCCGTCCAAGGTAGATGTAGTGCTACAATGGGAGGCTCCTAAGTCAGTTACAGTAATTAGAAGTTTTATGGGTTTAGGAGGTTACTACATAAGTTTTATAAAAGGTTTTTCAAAGTTAGATTTGCCTTTCACTCAGTTGACTCGAAATGGTCAAGATTTTGTGTGGGATGTCTAGTACGGAGAAAGTTTTCAAGAACTGAAGAAGAAGTTGATAATGGCGACAGTTCTACATTTACCAGATGCGAAGGAATATTTTATGGTATATTGTGGTGCGTCCAAGATGGGCTTAGGTGGTGTACTTATGCAAGATAGAAAAGTGGTAACTTATGATTCGCGATTGTTGAAGATTCACGAGAGAAACTATAATACCCATGATTTAGAGTTGATAGCAATGGTGTTTATGTTGAAAGTATGGAGACACTATTTGTATAGTTCTAGGTTTGAGGTGTTCATTAATCATAAGAGTTTGGAATACTTGTTTGATCAAAAAGAGCTCAATATGAGGCATAAGGGATGGTTAGAATTTTTGAAGGACTATGGTTTTGGTTAGAATTACCATCTTGGTAAAGCTAATGTTATAGCATATGCTTTGAGCCAGAATTCGTTGCACATGTCGACATTAATGGTTTGAGAATTGAATTTGATTGAACAATTCAGAGATCTGAGTTTAGTATGTGAGGTGACTCCTAATAGTGTAAGGTTAGGCATGATAAAGCTGACTAGCAGTTTTCTTCACGATATTAGAGAAGTTAGAAGCTGAATGTAGGCTTGGTTGATCGTTTGTCATCAGTAGCCAGAATGGAGATAAGGACTTTAGAGTTAATGAGAATGGAATCTTAAAGTTCTAAAATAGAGTTTGTGTACCTGATCGTTAGGGCTTAAGAGGATATTAAAAGCGGTTTACATATTCATCCTAGGGATACTAAAATGCACGAAGATATGAAGAAGATGGTTTGGTGGCCAAGAATGAAGAAAGATATTGCATAATTTGTTTACGCTTGTTTGACTTGTCAAAAGTCAAAGATTAAGCATCAGAACCCTTTTGGACTGATGCAAGCATTAGATATACCTGAATGGAAATGAGTGTCATATCCTAATTTTGACCCTAAGAACCCACATCGTTTGTATTTAATTAGAATCATACGTGTGTATACTTTTATGAATCACTAACCCATTTGGATATACAAAGATTGTTGTTTGTTTCATTTGATTACCAATTATGGTTTCAAGCCTCAAAAGAAACTCAGGCAAAGGATCAATCAAGAATGGGTATGGTCTTTAACTTACCAAGTCTATTATTCATCCAATTAAGATCAAGAGATCTCCTTAATCAAGAATCAAGTACAAGTCTACATCATTTCAAGTCGATCAAGCCCCAAGTTCATCTGGTGCACCAATTATGGTTTTGGTTGATCAAGGCCTCCAAAGTGAAATTTTCATCTAGGGATGATCCAATACCTCAATATATGTTTCAAAGGCCTCAAATAAATCACATTGGTCCATTCATGTGATTGGATTGACCCAAAGAACTTGATTCATAAGCAACGCAACGATTCAATTCATCTGGACCGTAAACTAGGGTTTCTAATAAAAAGTCAATTGTACCTTTGACTTTTGGCCAAGACATGATCCAATACCTTGGGACATGATTCAAGACACTCAAAAACACCATCGGAGTCCATCCATGGTGTCCAAATAGGCCAAAGGTTTGATCTCAATAAGATGCCACAAAATAAAAGTTCATTTGATACAAAAGTCAACTGTGCCCAATAATCAAGTTTGACTTTTGAATTTTTTGGTGAACCATGGTTTCTTCAAGTCAAGGAGGATGATGATATGTGATTTGAATCATGATTGGTCAATAAAAATCAAGAAAATTGAGGTAACTTGCAAAAGGGGCAACCATGAAGAAATGAAAATGTTTCTAAGTTATGAAGAAAACCCTATTTTGGTGTAAACTTTGCAAAGGCATAACTTCCAAACCAAGCAACCATTTTCTTTGATCCAAAGATCAAACTAAACAGCTTGTTATATACTACAAATTTGTCATGGATTCCCAAAAAGTGAATAGATTTTGAGATATGAAGCCATGAAGTTAGGGTTTCAAAACTTTTTGAATTTTGTCACTTAGAAAATTTTGGAGAGAATCTGTTTTGTGTTTTCGCCAACTTTGAGGCCATTTTTCTCCATGATCCACAATGATTAAAGATAAACCTCAAAGATAAAACTTAAAGTACATTATACCAGCTTTCTAAAATGATAAAGAGCATCAAAATCCCTTACTTGAGCTAGGAGATATAGAGTGCAAAATATGCCTTGATGAAGCTGTTTTAGTAAGGCAGATTTGGTATTACTAGTGGTACATGATTTTTGAGTCCAAGTGTGATGATCATGCCAAGCTAATTCAACAAGAATCTGACTGAATCATTCAAAACCTACAAGATAGAGCCACTAAGTCAAGATGAATCCCTTTAAAATTATGAGACATTATCATTTTAAGCCTTGAATTCAAGAGGAATTTATGTGGAATAGTGCATTGTCAAAGAAACAACTCTCACCAGTCAAGATGCACTCTTAAACAACAATAAACACCTCTGCAGAATGTAGAATTGGTTAAAAGAAGAGCTAGGCTAGTGGAAGAGATAAGGTACCTTGATTTGGAAGTAATGATGCATTTCCAAAACCATTGAACATTGAGCTCATCCTCCTACTATCACTATTCCTCCAAAAAAAATTCTCCCCTATAAATAGAGACCACATTTAATCATTCAAAGTACACTAAAACAATCACAACACTTGTTTTCTTATTCTTCCTCTTTCACTTCAAAATTTCAAAACTTCAAAGAGTGAGAATTGAGTTTTTAAAAACCAGAGCTTAAACCACTCAAACAACCATCCAAACACATCACAAATAATCCCTTGAAGGTTCTCAAACCTTCATCCTCCCTTTCAAACACCAGAATAAAAAAGTCAACTGTCAAAACCTCATATCTTTGACTTTTTGCATTTCACAAGTCATGTCTTGATTCTGCCCATTTCAAAACCATACAACACTTCAAACACCCTCTAAATAACATCCATAAGCTGTTCCAAACAAGAGTTATTGACTGTAACATCATTTGGTGGGGTTTCCATTTTGGTCACTTTTGACTATTTTGCAAGAAGAATTTAGTTTTTGTCCTAGTGGTTCCCCTTGGTTTTCAAACATCCAAAAAGCTTCGTAAAGGTGTATTAGAGGTGTCTAAGGTATTCATTCACTTCTGTAATAAGTATCTTGGAGGTTTGGTTTTGTGCTTTAAGAGGTAAGTTCCTAAAGAACTTGAACTTTGCAAAATATGTTGTGCTTTGATATTCCTTGAGTTTGAACGTGTTTAATATGCCATATATGTTGTGTTTGAATTATTTTTGTGTGATATTATTGACTAAGTTGAAGTTTAATATAGAACTTGCAAAGTTTGGCCTTCCTTGATGTACCTATCATGTTTTAAAATATAGACATCTTTAGGAAAAACTAAGACCGCCATTGGATTCCTTAGGAAATTTCAAGCAAGTTTCATTTTCGTTTCACTCGTTTTCATAGAGAAATGACCAGGTTATGATAGGTTTTACAAATGGTTCAAAACCTGAAAATATTGGGCATGAGCAACCTTGGGCACCCTCTTTAGTCTGGCCAGACCTAACATTTTTGGCATATCAATTAATGGGCGGGGGTGATACAATGGATGTATCACCACCCGAGTAGTTTAACCTGCGTGCCTTGTGTACTCTAAACCATTGATATTAGGGTTCGAATCCCCCTCACCCCAGTTTCATTTTATTTTTCTGGATTTAATTTGAATAACACGTATAATATGTTGCTTGCCATATCTAACCACTACGCGTGTGTAGTAGAGTTGGTTGTTGTTTTGAGCTATCAATGTGGTAACCTGGGTTCAACACCCATGGGGACCATTCTCCATTATTTTTAATGAGTTGTTTCTTCACTTTTCTTTACATTTTCATTTAATCATATCTTTATCATTTTTTAAAATCATTTTGAACCCTTTTTTTGTTGCAAATTGTTCATGATAATGCCTATTTTCTGTTTGAGAAAAGAAAACACCAAAAATAAGTATTTTTGACACATTTATGAATGTTCAAAGTATGTGGTCATTTTAGGGTTTCCATGAAGTTATCTTGATTCTTTTGAGTATTCCTTTATTTTCTCTTGTACATGCTGTTGTCGCTACCGCGAAAATAAGGTGCCGGCAAAACAAAAGAGTCGCCACCTTTCATTATTTATCCCTCAGAACGGGAAAGGAAACAATCGGAAAAACCTGACGAAAAGGTATAAGACAAGGTCATCGCAACCATGTCTAGATTTGGGAGTCGGTTACGCAAGGGGAAGGTATTAGCACCCCTCACGTCCATCGTACTCGATGGGATCCATGCTTGTTGTATTTATCTGACGGGTTGGTTATCTATCTACACTAAAAGTCTGGTCTGAAAAGAAAAGAAAATGACTCGGCAGAACACAACAGTTTTATGCCTACGTATTCCCGTCTGGAACGAGGAATCAGAGTCAACGTAGTTCGCCTAACTATGGGGGGGGAAAAGGGGGAAGGTTGCTCGCCGAGATATCGCATCTCGTGATACGTACTTTCACACGGCGTGAAAGATCAGAGCAAACGTAGTTCGGGCTACTACGGGTAACCGGGGTGTTCTCGATCACACAGGGGTGAGAGAAAGGATTAACGATACTAGCGTACGCATTCTAGCAGTTAGGTGTATGCTGCTCGACCATTGGAGACTTAGGCGTTACCTGTTTGCGGTAGAACGGACGTAGTAGGTCGGGGTTTAAAGGTATGGGAACCTACGGGACTTAGAACTACGGTCTGGTCTCGATTGCGCTAGGGCAAGAGAAATGGAAGATCAGGCGTCAGTGGGGAAGTCTCTATCACACGGAAGCGAGAGAACAGAGAAGTTAGTTGTTAGTGTGCTCGCTAGGATATCGCATCCTATGCCTACATATTCTCTTCTGGTACGAGAAATTAGAGCAGCTGTAGTTCAGCTAACTACAGGAAACAGGGGGAAAGAAACACAGCTGTCAAGCAGGTGAAACATAAAGTAACTGGATGCAGATGCGATGCAACAATACAAGCAGAAGGAGGAAGCCTCAACTTCTAATGCAAACACGGGATGCAAACAGAGATGCCCAGAGGAAACACACAAGCAAAGGGAGACAAGCTCAACCTTTCAATGCAAACAAGCAGAGGGAGACCCACTCAACCTCTCAATGCAGTCATGCAACTATCCTAACCTAAAATATTCTAAACATGAACCTATTCTAATGCATCAAGCAAATCAAACAAGGGAGAGAAACCAAAGTGAGCAACAAGGAAGTCATCCCAGGTTACATCAGGTTGGAGGTATATCAACACCAGAGTCCATCATGGGCTCAACCTCTTGAGGAATGCATAGAATCCAACCAAGGGAAGGATTAGGCTCTCCCAAGAGGGATCCCATGTCAACAGGACAGAAAAGACTGGGTATTAGTCCTAGATATCAATCTAAGGTAACTGGTTTAAAGTTTATCAACACAGAGTGTCCATCTCAGGCTCAACCTGTTGAGGAATGCACAAAATCCAACCAAGGGAAGGATTAGGCTCTCCCAAGAGGGATCCTAAGAAAAGGACTTGGAGATGGATGACAGTATATAAACCAAGGGAATATACCATTTTAAGAATGTCAATCCAAGGCTCAACCTCCTGAGGAATGCACAGAATCCAACCAAGGGAAGGATTAGGCTCTCCCGGGAGGGCTCCTTATCAAGACTTGAAGGAGAAAGATAGTACAAACCAAAGGAAAGTATTATACTAGTGAATGTCAATTCAAGGTTCAACCTCCTGAGGAGTGCACAAAATCGAACCAAAGGAAGGATTAGGCTCTCCCAGGAGGGCTTCTCTTCAAGACTTGGATAAAGAGGGTAGGACAAAGCCCAGGGAAGAAATCACATAAGGGAAAGAATCATTACCAAAAGCTCCAAAGAAACCTTAAGTTTTAGCTCTAAAAGAAGTCATCCTAAGGGAACTTAAAGGTATCCTAATAGCTTGAAAATAAACCTATAAGGGTGTTAACCTAGGTACTAAGGGTCAATGGGAAGATTGGGTGCTTTAAGTTGGCTAAAAGTTCAATTATTAGGCCAAACTATGAGAAGGTGCAATCATGAATACAAAAACTTTGGTCAGAAAGTAAAATGTGGGAGAAAATAGGAAATCAGGTCCTAAAATCTTGATAAAATTCCTAAAGGATCCTAAATGTGTTAAGAATCTATGGTTAAAGTTTCAGGTCAAAAACTCTATGTCTAAGTATACTAACTAGAAGCTAAACCAAGATGTATGCTATGGGGAAATCAAATGGGGAAGGCTCTAAAGTTATGCTTCAAAACCTATTCAAATGCAATCTAAAAAATGCAATAAAAATATTACACTATTCTACAATGTGTCAATATTCACCACACAAAAAATCAGAGACTAATATGAATTATTGAAAGAGAAATAAAATCATCAAGCACAGCATGTAATTTCTCAACTATTAAAAACATATTAAAATGGAAAATATGCAATTAATTGGAAAATACACTAAAACTGAAATTAAAAAATATGAAAAAAATCTAGACATGTCAAACTACTCACATGATTTATTTCAAGATTTATTGACAACAATTGGTATTTTTTCTGAATTAAATCCAAACAAGTATCAATTAAAAAATAAAAGAAAAAAAGAAATTAAATGAAACAGGTGGGAGGTGCATTGAGTAATGGAATCACGTGTTAATCCTATGTGGGCCTCGCGAGGGGGTGCGAACAGCACGCTGAATTAAGCCCAGCTGAGTCAAAAACTCAGCTTTTCAATTATTAAGTGGAAACAGGCCAGGGTGGCGGATAGTAATGTTTTCATGTGTTATTGCAATGGGCCTGCATGTTGGTGGGGTGTGGATAGCAAAGTGAGTGAGAGCCCAGAGTTTCAAAGTGAAACTCTGCGTTTCACTAATGCTAAGGGTTGGCCACACGCGGACAGATGCCAACCGCATGATAAGCATACGTGGTCCACTCATTCAGCGCGATCGGACAGTGATAAATGAAGCTAGCAATTTGAATATTAAAAACAGAGGGATTACAGCGCGGTGGTTGGGGTGGCGGCCGGAGAAGATCCAGTCATCTTCTCCGGCGGAAGTGAACAGTACCAAATTTCCAAACTCATCAAAACTCAGAATTTTTTATATCGTTTTCTTCATCTCACTTCCTAGATTCCAAATATATAACTCTTTTTCATTATTATCCACTATCTAGAGAGATACGTGAACTACAACTTGGGAGGCTCTGTCAAAAAGTGTCATGATTGAATACGAAACCTATCTAGAATCCATCTAGGGGTTGCCAAGAACCTAACCGCATACCAAACTAGTTCTAAAACACCATAAATTATAAGTAATCTTGAAGTTTACATACCTCTGAAAACTCTTATGGAACACCCTCAAACAGCCACTAAACCTTCACTTTCTTGGACTAGAATTACTCCATGGATGTTGTAGAAGCTTTGTGGATGCTTGATTTTACCTAAAACTGATTAATTCCCAAAAAACGAATTTTTACCTTCCACCACTTTTTTCCAACTATTTTTTTGTTATTTTTCCTCCAAAAGCAGTTATGACAGTTGGGAAATGATCATAGGAATATATGGAATGGGCTTGGATACTTTTGAAGCCCAATAGAAGCATGTAAGAGTCCAATCCAAAATTCAAGTTTTTCATTATGGAGCTTGATGGAAATGGTGAGAACAAAGCTAAACAACCTGCAATTTGATTCAATATGGTTTCTTATGATGCAAGGGATATGAAGGGCTGAGATTGGTGCCTTGGAAATGAATCTATGGTGGATTTCCATTATGTTGCTTAAAGATGAAGAAACCATGAATATGGCACACCAAATGACTCCCAATTTGATTTGTAACTTTTCCAATGTTCTTAAAACATTATTTGCACTCAAAAACGTACCAACATGACATGAATTGGTTTTAAAATGGATTGATCCAAACTAGCCCTTTTCAAGCTTCCTTTCATGAATTTTTCTCCATACATTTTCCTATCCAAGCCATGTCAATGATCCCTTGAGGTTTGATTGACCAAATAATACCATTTGAAGCAACTTTCAAGTTGGCAAGATTTTCATTTGAGGTATGCAAAGTGGTGAACTTGACCTATAATGAAAATGACCTGTAATCTTACTTTCCCAAAATACCCCTGACTTGTAACTCTCATAACCTGAGTTCTACAAATCAGATGAAAGCCTTATAGTACTCTTTGGAAATCTAAGATAATGAGGAACAACATTCATGTTGGCCAAGGATTGAGGAGAAACATCCTTCTAGCTCAAAAATGTCCTGGAAGTTGGTGGACTTCCACAAATAAAATTCACATTCATCTGGTGACCTGTAACTTGTCTGAGCCATAACTTGAGTTCTATAAATCCAATCAAGGACTTGTAGTACTCAAATTAAAGCTAATAGCATGCTCTACAAGTCCCATGTTGGTCAAAAATTAAGATGAAACTTGTATCTCGAGATAAGTGGTCTTGAAGTCAGGCACTAAATAGGGGATTTTACCCTGAGAACCCTAGTTTAGCAACTCCTCACACTTTGAATTCTTCTTGGATTTATCTTGTAATATCACCTAATGTATCTCAACACAACCTTCCATGATCACAAAGACTTAGAATTGAGTCTTAATATCCTCCAATTTCACAGTTAACTGAGTATTTACCAGATGAAAACCCTAATTGCAACACCCTCAACTGTGGCTCTTCACACTTAGCATAATGACTTGACTGAGTTCCACCATGACCCTCAAGATCTCTTATGAGCTCCCACAATGCTTCACACCCATATACATGGACTCACAATCATCTGGTGATCTTTTCATGGCCCCCAAGACAGGAGGTGAACCACATATAGCTCTTTGTCTTTTCTGATGGTGATAAGCTCTTGCATAGCTTGAATCTAACTCCTTGATTAGGCTTAGAACTTGGATAACCTCTTCTTGATGAGCACACCCCCTCGATCCCCTGAGAATGGATGATGGTATGAAAAGGCTAATGCTATGAAATGCAATGCTGATGCTATATGAATGCAATGAAGTAAAAGCCAATAAAGAAAAAGGTTGGGCAAATTTTAGGGTGCAACAGATGCCTTATATAGGGCATGTACACTTTGTAGAAACTTTGTTTGACCTTATGAACTTTTACATTATGCTATTACTTGAGTTTTATGCCTTTTTGATACATGTTTGCATGTTATAAGTGTATCTTGAACTTTGTCCATACCATGAACTTTTGCTTAACTGTTTTTCCTTAACATGAGAGGTTCTCTCCATGCTTACATAACCATGATGTGCATGTTTTTCTTTGTGTTGCTTTTACCATGTTTATGTGTCCTTATACACTTGAATTTTGTCTTCAAAGTGATTTTGAATACATGTTTTTATGCTTAAATCTTTGTGATGTTCTTACTTGTTACGACCATGTTTGAACCCTAATATCCATGTTTGATTTTTACCAATTTCTCTTAACATGTTCAACTTGTATCCATGCTTAAATGTTCAAGTAATTCCTTAACTTGTTCACATGATGTTTAAACTTAAAACTTGTCATCTTTAAGTATTCTCACATGCTATCTCTTGTATGTTTACACTTTCATCCACATGCTGTTGTCATGACCATGTCCTTTTGTTCAAGTATGCTTGGTTGTTACCCTTACTATATTCATTGGATCCTCGATTCATCTTGAATGCATATACTTGCTTGAACTTCTCTATAATTTATCCCATGGATTAAATCTTTGCTCACATGTTCAAGTATTTCCTTCATAAACTCTTACCATGATGAATATATCTCTTTGTTTGATGCACATTCACATGTTCTTTCAAAAAACTTTTGGGCCTCTATTAGAGTGTAAGTCCCTACCCTCCTCCTTAAAACTTTCTTCAATTTCTCAAAACATTCAATCTTTCAAAACTCAATCTTCAAATTTCATCAAACAAAGCCCTAGTGGCATTCAAATTAAAAAAAAAAACTTTGGGCCTCTATTAGAGTGTAAGACCCATTACATTTTCAAAACCTTTGGGTCTCTATTAGAGTGTAAGACCCACTACAAATTTCAAACTTTTGAGCCTCTATAAGAGTGTATGACCCACCATTTTTTCAAGTCAACCATGCTTAGACATGGGCCTCTATAAGAGTGTAAGACCCACCACTTTTTTTCAATCAAATTTCAAAGATTTGGGCCTCTATAAGAGTGTAAGACCCACCACTTTTACAAGTCAACCATGCTTAGACATGGGCCTCTATAAGAGTGTAAAACCCTCCACCTTCAATTCACGTCTATACTTGTTAAATACTTGTCATATACTTATTCATATTAAGTTTCTCTTGACATTTATAACACCTCATCCTTAGTTTAGACTTAGTTCAAACATTAGGGTTCCCTCAACTACAACTTAGTTCAAATCCTAATTCCCCTTAAATGAAATCAACTTCACCATAGCCTCCATCTTGGGCTTCATACAAAACCATCAATTCAAACCCCCTAGTTAAATCAGCCTCCTCTCAGGCTATAATAAACTTTAAGTTTCACATCTTGGACTTTGAACAAGATACAAATAAACTTTTTAGCTTCACATTTTGGGCTTTGAACAAGATACAAATAAACTTCTTAGCTTCACATATTGAGCTTTGAACAAGATACAAATATACTTTTTAGCTTCACATCTTGGGCTTGGAACAAGATACAAACATTTTAGCTTCAACATCTTAGGCTTTGAACAAGATACTCAAATAATTCAACTTCTCCCCAGAGATGAGACATTGAGTCATCTCTATAAGAAGATATCTCTTCTATACACCACAATTCAAAATCAAACATTAAATTTTTTTTCTATATAAGTGATGTAAGTGGCACACTTGTTGATTCAAAATCCAAGCCAAAGTCCTTCTCTTATCATGGTCCAAAACTTTTCTTTCATCTAAGTGATGTAAGTGGCACACTTGTTGATACTATATCTAAGTTAAGGTCCTTTTCTTAGCATGCAAAGGGTTGATTCATACAAACATGTATACTAATAATCTTTCAAAACAAAACAAACAAGTATTTAAGAACACTCAAGGCATGACATGGTCAACATAAAACACTTGCGTATTGAAATCACTTGATCATGGAAGAAAAACATATGTTAAAGGCAAGGTAACAACCAAAGTTTCAAGGAGTTTCAAACATATATTCACATATGGACATAAGCTTGAAAAGGTCTGGAGGGATCAAACCTCAGAACCTTCACTCCACACAACACATAAATCTCCTCCATGGACCAACGATGATACACTCTCATCCATTTATACTATGCTTCCAATTCATTTTATTTTAATAAACAATCCAAATGGCCACCTCAGCGCCACATCACGCCCAGTCACCTCCACCTCATATCCCACTCAACTTCTTCTTCTTCAATCTCACCTTCATCATTTTCTCTCTCTTTGTGCCCTAATACTTCCATGGCCATTATTTCACACTACCACATCTCTCTCAACTCTCAACCAAATTAAATGATGTAAAAACCAAAATCAAAGCATTTTTCACAAGGAACACGAATATGTTATTTATTTAACCTAAAACTCAATGTATAAAGCACACCATACCCATCAATGGTGCAACATTAAAAATATTTAACATGTTACAACATGAGATATTCAAACAAGATAAAGCTAGTAATGGTTCAAGACAAAAAAAGACATCACACACTACATCTTTGCTATTCACATGACATCAAGATAGTGCATGAATATGAACATTTCCAAGGTCAAAAATCTTACCTCTTGGATAAATTCCAAGGTTTCTTCTCAGCTATCACAGTTACAAGATATTAATCCTTAGAGCTTCCTTGAGCCTTTTAGAACTTGTTGGAATGGTTAGATGACCTGGAACAAGTATTAGGAACAAAACACAATCCTTTTGCTAAAATGGAGGTTGAAAATGGTAGGAGGTGTTCAGAGTGTTACAGAACTGCTTCAACAGTTTGGATGAGTTCTAATGGGTGTGCAGGGGTGGTTTATGGAGTTAGTTTTGGAACTGTACGAGTGTAATGAATGTTTGAGGTGTTTTTTCAAGTTTGGAGGTTTTCTGCAAGAACAAGTGGCTCTAAGTGTACAAGTGGTTTTAGAGAGTTGTCTTGGGTGTTTTGTGGTCCTTTAGGAGTGAGTGTCGCTACTGCGAAAAACGAGGCCGACAAGACAGATGAGTCGCCACCTTTCGTTATTTATCCCTCAGAACGGGAAAGGAAACGATCGAAAAAAACCTGACGCAAAAGGTATAAGACAAGGACATCGCAACCATTGTCTGGATTTGGGAGTCAGTTACGCAAGGGGAAGGTATTAGCACCCCTCACGTCCATCGTACTCGATGGGATCCACGCTTGTTGTGTTTATCTGACAGGTTTGTTAAATCTATCTACACTAAAGGTCTGGTCTGAAAAGAAAAGAAAATGACTCGGCAAAGCGTCACACTTTATGCCTACGTATTCCTGTCTGGAACGAGAAATCAGAGTCAACGTAGTTTGCCTAACTACGGGGGAAGGTTGCTCGCCAAGATATCGCATCTTGTGCCTACATACTTTCACACAGCGAGAAAGATCAGAGCAAACGTAGTTCGGGACACGAGAGACACATGTTTGTCTTTTTTATCCGAGTAGGGTTAACACACGGTTCCAGCAGTTTGGTGTATGCAGCTCGCTCGACGGAGACTTAGGCGTTTACCGTTTGCGGTAGAACCGGGAGTTAACAAAACTCTCCTTCTGAAAAGGTTTCCAAGGGATTAAAGGTCCAAGAGGACAAAAAGAGTTTGATCTTTGTTTTCTGTTTTTTAAAGAAGTGTCTTTTATGGATGTTTGCAACTGATATCGCACTAGAGACTATGACCTGAGAGTGAAAGCGTCGCATGTCACCCAAAGGGTTCCATACTAAACATCCAGACTGTTGAAAAGAAACTCTCCAACAATCCTTTCTCAGATAAATTAAGGCTCGTAATGTACGATGTCAATTAACCTTTATTATTGTATTTTGATTTTGTTTGCAGATGAGAAGAGAAAAGACGCACTAAAGGGGAACTGATCCAATCCTAAAGTTGTCATGCAAAATTGAACCTATGGTTGAGGTTAGAAGGGAAGCTAACTAATGTTATCATGCATGGTTAGAACCCTAATGTCTGTCATAACTTCTCTTGAACAAGAGAAGTCAGAGTTCCTAGGGGAACATGGCAAAGGAAAACAAACAGCAAAAGAAACAACTGTATAGAAACAAATTGTAAATAAAATGCATGCAATGCAACACACAAGCAGAAGGAGCCAAGCTCAACTTCTAGAGCAAGCAAGCTCAAAGGCAACACACAAAACACAGGCAATGGAGACAAACTCAACCTTAAGCCAACAAGGAAAGCCAATCCATAACAGTCAAGCAGAGGGAGACGGACTCAACCTCTAAATGCAGACAAGCAAAGGGAGCTATTCTAACCTTTAGGATGCTCTTAAGCCTAGATCGCTATATGAGAAACCTATTCTAATGCAACACACAGTCAATCAGTCACACAAGCAAACCAGAGCATCTAGAAAAACAGCAGACAGACTAGCAGACAAACAGCTCAACAGCAAAGCAGATAAACAGCAAATAGACAAACAGCTGCAAGCAAACAACTTCAAGCAATCTTTAAGAGAAGTCTTCATCTCCATGCTTCAACAAGCTCCAACACAAGGGAAGAGAATTATCATCAAGATATTGGATTGATGATGGGAAGCAGGAAGGAAACCAAAGGAATCCCTCCTGACACTCAACCAGTCATCTAAGAAAGGCATCCTCAAAGGTTCTACCTATTGTAAAATGCCACACATCCTTCCAAAGGAAAGATGAGGCTTTCATATAGGGACCTTGGATCATAGGATGAGAATGGAAAGCAATCAAAGCAATCCATGTTTTGTGTGAAGAAGGAGGAAGCAACTAAGCTCTTCCTAACCCTAATTGAACAAGCTCAAAGAAAGCTTCTAAAGGGAGGCCTAAACACCAAACCAAGCACCACAAACAAGCAAACAGAAGCTTATACATGTCTAAAACACCATCAAAGAAGATTAGCAAGCTTATCATGTACTAAAGGCAACCATTGGGGTCAATCTAAGGCAAGTGTTATGTTGAAAACAACTAAAACTAGCCTAAGTATTAAATCAACTTAAAATACTAAAACACCTTCTAAAATCCTAAGAAATTTTCTAAGGGAACCTAAGTATGTTAAGGACTTATGGGCAAAGGGTCAGAACCTTAATCTAAAGGGAAGTCACCTAAAGAAATCCTAGATCACAAGGTATCTAATAAGAATCCTAAAGTGGAAAGTCTAATGATCCTAATCCAAAACAGAACCTATTGTTATCTAAAAAATCTAAATTAAATCATAGGAGATCATGCATCTCTAATCAACCAGCTAGCAAAAAATCAGCCCAAGATTCAATACCAATTGCAAGAACAAAAATCAACAAAATCATGTATCAAATATACAAAATTAAAGAAAATAATAAAATGGAGAAAATCAAATTAAATTGAAAAATAAGCAAAAATAAAATGTAAGAGCACAGAAAAATCACAAAATAAAAGAGGATCATGAGCATATTTTTGTTTTATTTTTCTGATGAAAATTGAAATTAATATGAATTTTAGAATGAAAATGCAATTAAAATAAAAAGAAATGAATTAATGAAAATAAAAATGCTGAAATAAAACACAGGCGTTGGATCAATTGACTCAGTCTCCTAATCTAAGGCTTGCCAGCACGCCACTTCAGCTGCCACATCAGATTAATGAAACAGCTGTGTTTCAATCCAAAAAATTCAAATCCTCAGAATAAGACGTGGTCGTTGGATGTGCATACAAAGTCCATCTCAAACCATATGCAAGGGTGGAAACATCATCTTCTTCGTTTGAAAGGCAGTTGGAGGGAAAGTCCAGCACGGTGGCCGGAGATAACCTCCGGTCATCTTCTCCAGTGGTTTATGAGTTACAGGTCCTCCAAGCTTAACAAAACCTATACTGTCTCACTCCAAATTCCACGTAGAACTCAAATATGATCTCCATTTCCTATAATTCTCACCAGAAAATAAAACACGAAGAAGATCTCAAAATATGCATAATTCTGTAACCTCACCATTCCTCAAAATAAAACCATAGATCTCTTCCTCTTGTTACACAGATCATCTTCAACTAATTAGATCATGTAGAATCCTTAAGATGATATCAATTCAACCTCAAACAAAAATTACATCACATCCTATTTTGTCTCTAATAATCCAGATTTCTATCCAAAATCCATCTATGCTTCAACCTAATGCTTAACCACATGCTAATCCAGGCTAGATCATGCTAGAATTAGTGTAAATTTGAAAGTTACATACCTGGTTTTGAGCTTCAAATTGAGGCAGTTATGGAATGTTTCCTGGCTTCAAATCGTGCATAAACGTTCAAGGAAGTATGCTGAAGAAGAAGGACACCTTGAATTGCGTTGGAAACCTCTCAATCAGAATTCACGATTCTCACTTTTTGCTTTTGAACTCAAGCTTCAATCTCTGCTTCCAGCACGAATCAATCACCAAAATGGAGCAAAACCTTCTTCTGAACTTAAATAGAGATGGTTTATGGGCTTTTGAGGTTCAATTGAGGCCCAAACCCAGAAATCCACATTTTACTTTCCTTCCAAAAAACCAACAATGGTATGCATGAGTTTTGGCTCAAATCTTCCCTTCGAAGCTTTCATTCAACTCCTTGTGGTCTGTTGAGGGTGTAGAGAGTGATTAGAGTGCTCGAATTCATCATATGAACAAATTGTTAAGTGTTGCTTATTCATGAAGGAACAATTTACAAAGCTATGAAATTGACCTCAAATGAAAAATCCAATATTGCCAATGTATTTAGAATGCCTTTTCCACTCAAAAATATGTCCTAACTTGGTCTTGTTTGAGCACATGGAATTTATTTTGAATTTTTGAAGTTTAATGCCTTTAAATTCTCCCTTTTGCAAAATTTCTCAAACCAAGTCTCACCCTAAGCCAAATTAATTCATCATGAGGACATGGTTGACCTAAAAACATCATTTTGAACAAGTTTTGTGTTGAAAACAACTTCATTTGAAGCTTGCAAGATGGAGAAAATGACCTATAATGCCAAATGACCTATAATCTCACTTTCCCAAAATACCCCTAACTTGTAAACCTCATAAATTGAGTTCTACAAACCAGATGGAAGACTTCTAATACAATTTGGAAAACTAAGATCAAGACATACAACTTTCATGTTGGTCAAAAGTTTAGGAGAAACACCCTTCTAGGTCAAAAGTTCCTTGGAAGTTGGTGAACTTTTACAGACAAATTTCACATTCCTTAGATGACATGTAACTTGTCTGGGTCATAACTTGAGTTCTATAAATCCAATGGAGGACTTCTAGTACTCAAATTAAAGCTAAGAACATGATCTACAAGTTTCATGTTGGACAAAAGTGGAGATGAAACTTTCATATTGAGATAAGTGGTCTTGAAGTTAGGAACTAAATAGGGGATTTTACCCTGAGAACCCTAATTTAGCAACTCCTCACACTTTGAATTCTTCTTGCATAGATCTTGGAATATCATCTCATGTGTCTCAACACAACTATCCATGATTGCAAAGACCTAGAATTGAGCTTTGATCCTCTTCAATTGCCCAGTTGACTTAGGATTACTCAGATGGAAACCCTACTTGCAACACCCTCAACTGTGGCTCTTCAGACTTGACACAATGACTTGATTGAGCTCCACGATGACCCTCAAGACACTCTATGAGCTCTATCCACACACTCTCTCCTTGATCAAGGCCTCACAATCCACTGATGATCTTCAATTGGTCCACAGATTAGGAGATTAACCACATACAAACAACTAACTTCTCAAGAACCCAACCCTCTTTTTGATGACTATGGTGACTTCTCAAGCTTGAATAAGACCTCTAGAAGGGCTCCTCTGGATATAAACCATACTTGATCCCCTGCACAAATGAACAATGCTATGCTATGTAAATGTTAGATCAATGATATGCTAATGCAATGAAACATAAACCAAGTAAGAAAAGGTTAGGCAAATTTTGGGGTGCGACAGTGAGGAGTAGGGTCCTATTTATAGGAGAGGTGGAAAACTTGTGGAGACTTCAAAAACTGAGTTCTTGCCTAACTATCAATTTGGAAACCAACTTGTTTGCAATCATGGTTTTATCTTGTTCCAAGTGTCAAGTACAAGAGTAGTTGTATTTAAAGCATGCTTCTGAAGATTATTTGTACTATGGAGTGAAAATAGGAGCAAGGGGAATGGCTCAAGGCAGATTTTGAGGGAGGCCATGCTTTATGTAAATGGAAGTGGAACCTTTATACCAAAAATGGCATAAACACTTGGTTCAAGCTTTTATCCAAAGGGTTAAGCTTCCAAATTTCGTGTAAGGATCTATTTAAATGATATCTTGCAAGTAAACAACTTAAAACACCAAGTTTTACAGCAAAATATTGGCTTTGCAACATGTCATACCAAGTGGGAACCTTGTATTTCAAGTTCTTGAACCTCAACTTATTTCCTTTGAAACTCCTAGCTCACATATGCTATGAAGGAGTTCTTGTACTTTTTAGAAAGCCCTAAACATTACCTACAACTTTCATGTTTTAATAAATCCTTGAATCAAAAGGAATCATGATGAAATTTGGAATTGAAGTTAACTGAAAATTGAAGGACTAAAGCTGCCTTGAAAATATTCTAAGTGTTTTGAAATTCTTCCATACTTTGAAGCTCCATATCTCAATATCTAAGCCTCTTTTTCTCATAGGTCATAGGAAAATTTTGTAGTACATGATGAGATCTAAAAATTTACCTTTGGAACTCAAAAAATGGATGTGTGGTTTGAAAGTTATGATCTTCCAAAGTTGGCACCAAAATTAGGAGTTTTCTCCATACTTAGAAAATATTCAAATATCCAAGTATGCCCCTTTTGTAAGAAACCTCTCAAATCTTTATTTTTAATGACCAAACTCATTGATAAAACATGTCTTGATAAAATTTGGCTTGAATGCTTCAATTTGGACCAAAAACCCTAAAAATCAAATGGTTGACTTTGTTAGATGAAAATTGTATCAGATGAATTCAACTATGTGATCTTCAATGAACTTGCATCTTTGAACTTTTCAACCATCATGGGTAGGCTCCAAGGAGGTATATGAATGTGTTAAATCATGTCCCAAGACTTGGGATCATGCTTGGGTCAAAAATCAGGTCACAGTTGACTTTTTCTTGATGAAACCCTAATTTATGGCCAGATGAAATTGGGCCTCCATGATCTTGCAATGAAATCAGTTAGCACTTGATTCTTGTTGAATATAAGCCTCTTGGATGTATGGAAACTTGATTTGGTGATGATCAATCCAAAATGATCAGGAACAGATTCAAACATGACCAATCAAGACATTCTAAAGGAAGGAATTTCTCAATGGAGGCAGAAATAACATAACAACTCCATTGGGGAAAACCAGAAAGAGAAAAAATCTCCACTGGGGATTAGGTTGAATAAAAGGCTAACCTCTAACAAGAGGGACCAACGGGACAAAACAAGACTCCACATAGGACTAAACCAAATGGAGAATTTTCTTACAGTGAAGAGTTCAAACGGGATCTTCAGGAAATGACCGGAGGAGAAAACAAAAACAAACTAACTGGACTTATTGGGAATATTAGTAACAATCAATTATCCTAAGATTTCACTAGGGATATTGGTAACAACCAATCATCCTAAAATTACATGGTGAAAACTGCTAATAACCATTGGACTTGATAATACTCATAACTAAAGGGCTTCAACAGGTAAATCGGTAACAACCAAACATAGAATACCAATAACGATTCGATTTAAGCAATGCCAGTAACCGTTGGACTTTTAGATGGAGGCCAACCACTACTAGATTTTAAATATGGATGCTAGTCACTACTAGATTTTCAATATGGATGCCAGTCGCTATCGGACCCTCAATATGAATGCTAGTCACTACTGAACTTTTATGAGGATCGGTTACGACCAAATCAACAGTATCAATAACGATTGGGTTTAAGCAACGCCAGTAACCAATGGACTTTCAAAATAGGATACTAATAACCACCAGACTTCCCAACAGAGTCGGTCACGACCAAATCAACAATACCAGTAGCCACTGGAAATGAGCAATGCCAGTAACTACTTGACTTTCAGGTGGGATTGGTGACAACCAAAACAACAATACCAATAACGATTGGGTTTAAGCAATGCCAGTAACCACTAGACTTTTAGATGCAACTAACAACAACTAAACTTCATGGGGAAAAGCTGGTAACTACCAAATAACAAGCTACACTGAGGAATTAGTAATGACTAACCTCATAGGGAAATAGTGTCAATAAAGGTTGAAACTGCATAAGTACCAATAGCTATTGGATTATCCACCAGAGGTTTCTAGTTACAACGAGACTTCACGGGTATTGGTAACAACCAAAGAGGTAAACGATGTCAGTAACAACTGGGTTTAGATAAGGGAATTGGTGACGACCAAGGATCTCAAAAAGGGTAGTAGGTGACTCTGCTGGGGAAAAAGACAAACAAAAACCACAAAAGCCATAACAAAGATTTTCGTTTACAAACAGACTTAACAACGAAAGATTCATCCAAACAACACAACACAAAAGATATGTCAAGTGCACATGTTATGGTATGATGCAAATGCTCAAAGATGCACAAGAGCTGACTCTGACAAGAAACACATGAACATGAGACTCAAAGGGGAAGGTAGATAATAATCTACTTCGTTGGGGAAGACAAAAGAATCACACTGAGTCCAAGGAACCAAAGGGTTCATAACAACATAGAGGTCAAATCTAATTCACTTCATTGGGGAACAATGTAGAGCTTAAAAAACCTGCTAATCTCTTTGGGGGAGTCAAAGCGTCTATTCTGAGGATGGGTCTTTCAAACTTTTATCGTGCAAAGGGGTACTAGCGAAATTTTTTTTAATGGGGCTAATATACCGCTGAGATGGCAATATCAAGATTTTGGCCACTTTTAGATTTCTTGGGAGAAACCTAATTTCAACTAAAATTTTCCACAAACTAAAGTAACTACTTGTTCCTATTTTAGTTTTCTTTAAAATCATTTTTGATTCAAAACTTTTTGCTTTCAAAAATCATTATTAACAAATAAGTGATGTTTTGCATAACAAAGAAAAGTAAAGAATGTAGTAAATTGCAAACAAATAAAAGGTATAAAACTGATTTTATTCTTGAATGGTAGCTTACGAATGGAAATGCTCCATGGAATATTTACAATTGAAAATGGCGAAAAGGAAAGGTTACATCAAATCCAATGACAATTATGCCTTACTAACTGAGAGTTCCCCAGATCTTCGTCTCTGACAAGAGTAGTGGAAGTGAGCCTCTTTTAGTAATCATTGGAAATGGTAACAACCTCTGATGCAGCGAAATGCCTTTGTTCCTAATTTTTTCCTGAACTTCCCTTTTGGGTTTTCGATTCATCGGAACGCTCATTTTTTTTGCCTAAGCCGCATTTTCGGGTTTTCGACTTAAAGAGCTTTTTTCCTTTTTATTTCATCCCTAATTTTTTTTGGATCTCCTTCCCAGGTTATGATCCACCGGGATACCCATTTTTTCCTAAGTATCCCTTTCAGGTTTTCAACTTAGCAGATCTTTTTAGGCATAATATTTTCTGATTGCATTAGAGTTCAGAGGATGAGCAAGTTGTTCGCCGTGCATCATCGTAAGAATGAGTGAGCCTCTAGAGAAAGATGTTTTTACAACAAATGGGCCATCATAATTAGGCATCCATTTCGCACGTATGCCTTTGTGAACTGACAATATCTTTCTAAGTACGAGTTCTCCCTCTTGGAACTCTCGGATACAAACCTTATTGTCAAAGGCTCTCTTGATCCTCTTCTGATCTAGCTGGCCATGGCACATATCAGTCATTCGTTTCTCGTTAGTGAGATTCATCTGATCAAACCTTTCCTTGACCCACTCTGCTTTTTCTAGCTTTGCTTCCGTTAGGACCCTCAAAGAAGGTATCTCAACTTCAATGGGTAGGACCACATCCATCCCATATACTAAAGAAAAACGGGGTTGCCCCTGTTGAAGTGCGAATAGACATTCTGTATCCGTGCAAGGAAAATGGTAGTATTTGATGCCAATCTTTATAGGTTACTACCATTTTCTGCACAATCTTCTTGATGTTCTTATTTACAGTTGTTGCACCCCAAAATTTGCCCAACCTTTTCTTCTATCTTGGCTTATGTTTCATAGCATCTTGCATTAGCATTTGTGCATAGCATTGGTTCTAGACAGGGGATCAAGATGTTGTATTTACTACTCAAAGGAGAAGCTTCATGTTCAAAGTTCAAGCAAGGGTACAATTTCAAGTTACCAAGTCATTATTATCATCAAAGTTGGTCTCAAGGTTGCTTGAGGAGAAAGGGTAAGTGTTTGGTTATTTCCTCCTATCTTGAAGGGATTAGAGGCACATATGGTTATCTCCTTGGATGAGACATTGTTCAAGAGCTCAATGTAAACCTTGAAGCTCCTCTATGGGGGTCACATGATTACACAAACCATTTGCAAGAACCTCAGTCAATGGATAGGGTGTTAGGGTTTCATCTGGTCAACAAAAGTCAACTCTGGATTTGAGAGAGCTCAAAGCTTGATTCTTGATCATTGAAGCCATGAGAGTTCATCCTAGATTATCTCAAATGTCATGTGTAAACTAGGTTAAAGATATTCAAGAGTTCAATAAGTTGCTAAATTAGGGTTTCAGATGATTCTTAGTGTAAAATCCCCTCTTTTGGCATATAACTTTAATGACAATTTTCACTATGATATAAGTCCCATTTAATATTCCATCAAACATGAGACTTGTTCCTTATCTTTCAAGCTTTCTTTTGAGTACAAGAACTCTCCCATTGGATTCATACATCTCAAGTTATGATTGGTACAGGTTGGTGTCACAAAATGAAGAGAATTTAGAAGTACCCAAGGGTAACTCGCTTCCAAGGCATTTTTCACATGGAACCAAGCTTTTCCTCATTCTTCAACAAACATGAGAGTTGTTCCTTATTGTCTAATATTTCCAAAAAGTATTAGAACTCATCATTATCATGTGTGAAGCCCTAGTTATGGTCACCCCAAGTCAAGGTTATTTTTGGAATCCTAGTTTTAGGTCATTCACTTCAAGGACCAAATTCATGAACTTCAAGGCCTCAAATCCAAATTCTTGCCACATGAAACTTGTTTGCTAAGACCTTAGCTACATCATGATTCCGGAATTCATGGCCTTTGATGATTTGTGAGACCATTAAACCATGATGAGCATGAAAGCATGAACTTTTGGACCTAATGTGAGTTTCTTCCATTTCAAGTCACCAATTGAGTTTGTTTTTGATCTTTTTGTACCTTTATAATATCATCACACGACCATACCATCTCTTACCCAAAATTAGCAAACATGAGCTCATATTTTCAAGTCATTTTCAAATGTCATGCCATATGAGTTAACCACTTAAAACCATATATAAACTCATTTTCAATCCTTCTAACCACCCAATTTGATTTCCTCACCCCCATCTGACCCCAAAAGAGTGGATTGAAGGAATGACAAACCACCCAAAACCCGTGTGTGCATCACTTTGGCATTTTTGGCAAGTTGTTGAAATCATAAGAAATACTCATCATGGGCCTACCAAAACCCCTCACAGCCTTCATATATAAGCCATAAACAAACCCTAACGTGATGAGAGGTTGAGCAGCTGCAGAGAGAGTGAGTTTCATTAAAAAATTACACAAAATTTCTCTCTCTTCGAACCCCATTTCTCTCTGGATTTTCCTTTCATTTTTTGCTCGTTTCTCAATCACTGAAGCATAAGGAGGAGATTAGAAGCTTGAGTTTGAAGCTTGCGTTGTATTTGAAGGACCAAAGGAGTTGCTCCGTTAGGTAATTTTTCTTAACCTAGAACTCTCATTTTAGGCATGTATTCAAGTCCATTTTGGTTGCATCTGAATTCCTACCATGTGTAGGCAATGTTTGTGTTGTTATTATGGCTGTTTGATGAGGTTTCAGTTTGTGTGTTGCATTTTCGTGTTGCATTTTCACCATGTAGATGAGGATTTATGAAAAACTAATGGTAGATTCGTGATCTACGTGAAAAATCCTTTGAGAACATGTCTTGGGTTTCCATTTTTATGAACTTTTTCAGCCATCACCGGTGAGGCTCACCGGAGAAGACGACCGGAGCTTAGGCTCTGGTGTCTGAGGTTTTTGTTGAGGTGTGTGTTGATGTGGGCTTTGACTGGCTTGTGTGGCACGTTGAAATGTGATGTGGTATGCCACATCCGTTAATGAAACGTTGTGTTTCATTTAGTCTGAGGGTTTTGTCTAATTCTGGGTTGGGCTTTGTCACTTTTGACATCCACACACCCCTATTTTTAGCCCATCAGCGTGTTTCACATGATTTCAGTTTATTTGGATTTTGCTATTACACCCCCTCTTGCTTTTATTACTTTTTTATTTTATTTCTTTTCTATTTTCATTTTAATTTCATTTTAAATAGTTAAAATCATTCTAAAAATCCATAAAAAATACCTTCTGTTTAATAGAAGAACATTGAATATTTTTTCTGTATTGCAATTCATCCCAAAGAGTGATGCTTGTGAGTTTGAGGCGGCTTCATATAAGTAAGGATCAGGGTAAAATTTGTTTAACGAGTGTTGTTATAATAAAATATTATTATTTTATACCTCGATTAAATAGAAAACCGAAGGTTTAGAACATTTATTTTACACTTATAAACAAATAAAATCATAAACTACGATAGTTGGGAATCGAAGCTTGTACTGAGTTGTTTTTCACCTCGATTATTTTAAAAACCGAATGAATTTTTTTTTTTTTAAATAATAAAGAAAATAGCGCGCCTTACCTTTATACCTTAGTTTTATATTGTTTGAGGTGAAAGATTCGTCATGAAAAGCGTTATTTGTTGTAGTGCTTGTCCAACAAGTGACATCAAAGCCTGAACCCTATTTAAAGACTAATTGTCACAAGAGGAAGATGATGACTGTAAACACTTATGTTTTTAACAAATTTCTTTTCGTATATAAACCTCTATTGTTTGAAGGTGATAGGTTTGAATTATAGAAAACTAGATTTGAAATTTTTATAAAAGCAATTCGTAGTTTTATATTTGTAAAAGTCCTAAGTTAGGACACCCTCGCCCAAAAATCGTGTCGCTCGGGCGATGACTTGAAGGCCTGTCTAGAGGCAACCCTGACGTGTGATTCAAGGAAGAAGGATTCTACGCTAACTGCTAAAATATAGATGGTCAATAAATTCCCCTAAGAAGAAGGGAGCAGTTGACGCCACTAAGGGTGACTCAAACCATAGGTCCTAAAGACCTATCTATATATACATCTTCCCTAAAGGGGAGAGAACAGACCTTAAGTGATACACATTCTCTACACCTTATAGACCCGTCAAGCATCATCGATCATTAGCAGAGTCTCTCACCTCATGTGAGCAGGTCTCTAACACTACCTAAAAACACCACCATACAAAGTTTTTCGCTGTCATGGGCAAGCCCTAACCACCAACTCATGTTATAAACCTACTAGGCCTCTGAGTCTCTAAGCCCTTGTAGGTGGTGCATGCACACCTACATTTTTTGAAGAGCTCAATACCAACACTAGAGGGAACCAATAATAATGGTGATGTCGACGCCTTGGCGAAGATACGTGTTGCCATGGACGAATTACATCACCATAACCAGACGTTGAAAGACGATGCCCACAACATCAGACAACGCTAATAGGAGTCCAACCCGTAGAGGAAATGGAATTGTGGACCCCCAACAACTCTCAGAAGAGATATAGGGGGCACATGTCCTAGAGGGTTTCAACCCCCTTTCCTTGGCCAAGTTGATGGACGTAGCAATCCCTATAACCACGTTGCCTCCATCAATACGCAAATTGCTATTATAGGGGCATCCAACTCTTTGAAATGCAAGTTGTTATTTGAAACTTACAGGGACATCACCCTCAGATGGTACATGAGTTTACATATGCATAATTAAAATAAAACTCTAACAACTCAAAAAAATCCAACATCATCTTCAATTGAAGAGGGCTCCTTTCTATGAAATACGTACACACTTCTAAAATTAAGTGTATCACAGTATTCGACTCATACTAATATCCAATACTTATATGACACTCGTACAATATGTATTAGAAAATATATACAAGTGTTTTGAAAAAATAAATATTTTTTTAAACGTCGTTGATTAGGTGTATATCATTCATATGATATGTGTTAGATATTTCAAATAGATATTTAAAAAAAAAACTATACTAAGACATATTAGATGTTTTTCCTAGACAACTTAAATACATATAGAAGAGTTAAAGAAATATCTAAGCAATATTATTATTGAATGATAAAATATTAATAATATTAAATTTAATTAGAATATATATATATATATATATATATATATATATATATATATATATATATATATATATATATATATATATATATATATATATATATATATATATATATATATATATATATATATATATATATATATATATATATATATATATATAAGATTTAAATATTTCCTCAATTATAAGTTTCCGAGCATTATATTTGTGAAAATATATTATAGAAAATAAATAGATGAAGAAAAAATGTTTTACTGTTTCCCCTACCTGCTATGTTTGATATTTGACAATAGTGATATACAACAAAGGTTAAAATTAACAATAGTGAGATATAGTAATATTTATCCGTACCATCACATATGATTAGATGCTACAAGTGCTCGTGCACATGACTTGTCAAGCATATGCTAATTTCATATTATTAAATAAAAAACATATCATGGGCCATCACACTCAGTGTTGATTTGGAGGTTACCTTTGCATGGGACCAAATTTCAAATTCATTCAATTATCACTATGCATGTGTTAACTAGCTACCTATTTTATTTATTTTAATTATTTAATTCTCTATTTTTCTTTCTTTTTCTGTGTTACTGCTTCCAGTGCTGGCATTTCTCCTACTTTTTTCTCTCTTTCTTCAGTGTGTTTCTGGCAGTCTACTCTGCACTCTTCTGCTGCCACACGCTTGGGAGTGGAACCACTCTTCACAGTTCACAGATTCATTTTTACTACAAACTTTCATTCATGCACTTTTGGATGTATTAGGCTCACTTTGCTTTTTTTTCACTTTTATCTATTTAATAAAGTTATCTCATATTCTCACTTTATTTGATAATCATTTTTATGAAAAAAAAATATTTAAAATTTGCTTTAAAAAAGTCTATCAAAATTATCAAATACTTAATATAATTTTTTTTTAAATAAGTTTTTTATTTGAAGTTTCTTTTAAAAATGCCTGTAAAAAATTAATAATAAAAGAATAAAATATTTTTAATATTACTATTAAAAAATATATAATACTGTCTTTAGTTAATGAACCAAACTACACCCACTGTTTTGGTCAAAGATAAGTTCTTAAAATTCAAAGTGAATCCAACAAATTGATTTTGATTGGTTTGATTTTTTTTTTTCTTTAAATTAATTCCAACTCAGACATAGGGTAAATTCGCTTAGTTTTAGGCCCACCTCTGCATAATAATAAGTTGTCTAGGTTAATTCTTATAGTTGTGATATTTTATTTGAGAGTTCCCCATCTTTAAATGTAGTGATACATAAAAAATGTCTATTAGTAGTAAAACATTGTTCATGCAGTTATTACAATAATAGAGACCCTATCTATGATATGTGAAGGTATAGGTCTTTTAGGATTTGTCCTCTCTCCAATCGACTCCCCCATGTAAAACATTATGCACATTATATTTTTATTACCACTTATTTCTCATTCCTTTTTTTTGTTAGGAATTAGAAGTGTGATTCCTATCAAAATATCTTACATAACTCGAGCTAGAATCACCTTCCTAATTTAAAGCTAAATCGATCTCATAATATAATAACCTTTTCAACATGAAGAGCACTTACGAGTTATCCTAGATGCCAACCTCTACTTTTTGTGATTATTATCAAGTGGGTCAAATTTCTTTTATCTAATGGCTCGCTTTACAATATGGGTTTCTAATGGCTCGCAACAAATAATATTAAAAATGAAATTTGAACTCTAACACATTAGTCAACAATCCCCCGAGCCTGATGCCTGCCTGCAAGGAAGAAGTGTAAAGGTGAAATGACTTGAGAAAAATATAATCGTTCAAAGTTCCTCAAATACAAGACTTATAGAGGAGAAGTGGTTCGGACGAAGACATGATAATTTGGGGGGTCTTTCAAGGGGCGAATTGATTAAGGGCTAAATGTTTAAAGGCAATATATTGATATTGCAACTTATGGGTTTAAAATTGGGTTTGATCGTGGCCGTCAAAATAGATCTGATGGTTGATTTTTTAATTAGTGGATTTGATTAAAAGACTAAGTGTGTTATTAATGATGGAAATGATTAAAAATATCTTGGTAAGGACCAGCAAATCTGAACCAATTCCCATTTTTCTGAGCTTACTAATTATGGTTACATGCAATTAACAAATACTCAATTTATAGGGATTTTTTCATATAAATGCAATAATGTTGGCTTTTTTCTTTTTCACCGCAACTTTGCCTTGTATATTTTTCACCCAACAAATTTTTTATCTCCCCTTTACGACACCTTTTAGGACCTTGGTTATCCTCTCATTACTACTAAATATATATTTCGTATTATCTTCTTACTTCAGCCATTTATTCAACCAAAGTAATAACTCATCTTTAATCTCCTTTATTTTTTATTTATTAAAACACTTTAAATCACAGTCCAGCCTAACAACCGTGGTGATAGGTTAAGGAGTGATACGATTCGAATCCCAACATCAACATTTTCCATTATTCTTTACAAAAATGGTCTGTCCCCTTTATTTTTATATTTATATTAAAATTAAACTACTTTTCACCACAATCTATAATAGCAACCGTTGTGAAATGTACCACATTAACACGCTTAAAGCGTGTAAATTATAGACATTTCATCATAGTTGGTTCTATCAACCATGGTGAAAAGCATTGCCTATATATAAATAAAATTTTATCATTTATGTACAGAACATTTGTAGCTCTCTTAATGAAAAGTTCTAACATCTCTCTCTCTCTCTCTCTCTCTCTCTCTCTCTCTCTCTCTCTCTCTCTCTCTCTCTCTCTCTCTTTCACACACACACACACACACACACACACACACACACACACACACACACCTTATCCCAATCTCCATTTATGGTTGTATATCATTTCTTCACAAAATTCTAACATATATGAAATTCTAGTATGCAGATCTCAAATATCCTAAGAGATGTCAAGACAATTGATCCCTGTTAAGAACAATGACAAGAAGAAGCACAATAAAAACTTGAAAAAAGTAAACAAACACACAACACTTGTTAACCTAGTTCGGTGTACAACAACACCTACGTTTGGGGGCTACCGAGCCAGGAATGAAATTCACTAGATAATACTAATTTTAAGCCAAACAACCTTCAGTTTACAACTTATCACTTAATCACTACGCGTGCTTAATTTATACCTAAGACTCTCCTAGGTATGAGACCTTCTCAATTTCCTTTCAATCACAGTAGTGACAGAAATTACAACTCAATGCAAACAGTCCAGCTCAGTATCAACACGATACAAGAGAGGCTCACAAAATACACAAACCCTAGAACTCACTTAGCAACAATGTATTTTCCACACAGTGATTAGGTTAAACCCATACTATTTATAACCATAAACTAGACTGGATTTGGGCTTCAAAATTACAACAATTCTATAACACAAAATCTGCAACGTATTCTCCAAAAGAATAGTTTCTTCAATCCAAAGTTTTCTAAAATGTCTCCACATTTTGAAAACAACATCTTCAGATTCCAACAGAATCTCTAATTCCTCAATCTTGAACGCCACCTAGGATAAACAAATATTCTCATAATGTTTTGAAATCTGGAAATAAAATAGCAGTATTTAAAACTGCAGAGTAACAAACTAGGATGTCGAATCATCATGATATGACATCTTGTCCAACATCTTCTTCTTCAGTAGGTTCTTCATGTTAGGACATCTTGTTGTCAAGTTATTTTTACCAAAATTAATGTCAATCTCAAAAGCTTGAACTTTATCAATCTCCCCCTTTAGCAGATTTTGGCTAAACCTAACTACATAGCCCTTGCATACAAAAATTAGAAGCACTCAGAGGAAAAAATCAGAACAGCAGCGAAAAAAGAATTTTAGAAGCCTCCCCCTCAAACTCCCCTTCAAACAATCTATAGCAAGTAATTAGCTCTCCTCCTCAATCAGAAGGCAGAGGTTAGCAGTTAGTTAAGTTAGTCTTACTCCCCATTTTTAGCCATAATATGACAAAGGTAGATAACTAACATAACAACCAAACATGAACATAAGAAAAACAAGAGTTTAAAGTACACAATTAGCACATGAAGTGCTAAAAATATCCTGGGCATTCAACCCTTACAAAAAATAAAACAAAAGAAAAAGCTACAATCAGATATCATTTTTAGTAGCCTCAGAATCCTCATCCTTTCTTCACCACCAAGGTCATCATCATCAGACTCACCATCTTCATCAGCAACACCATCATCAACAACATTTTCTGTTTCATCCTTTTCAGCAGTATTTGTTCCATCAACAACTTCAGTAGCCTTATCCTGTTCTGCAGTTGAGGCAAGTATCAATTGTTCAAGCTTTGACTTCATGTATTAATTGTTCAAGCTTTGACTTCCTAGAAATAATAGACTTGATGATAACATCTAGGTCCTTGCATGTTTCCTTCAGCTAAGCAATAATATCATCCTTTGAGATTGTAGGAGCAGATGTTTGAACATATGTCGAAACAATATCTGGGACATGATCCCCAACAAATAGTTTATGATGCAGAGTCAAAGGAGATTCCCTTTTCATTGCATAATTAGCAAACACCAGTATACCAGGATGCTGATCCAAGATAATATTACAAATGAGAGAAGGAAAGTAGATATGCATCTTAAGGGCAGTTAATGATGCTTGCTTCAGAATTTGGTCAAAGATGTATGCACCAAAATCAAATTTCCTCTTTTTAACAACAATACATATGAACTTCCCAAGCCTAGCAGAGATGGTTGAGGTATGGTTTGTAGGAACCCAGTTGATAGTACCAATTCTATGAAGAATTGCATACTTCACACTAAGCTTCCCAGCTGAAAGTTTCCATTTTCCAGACCAATACTTCACAGTATTACAGGTGATCTCCTGACACACCTGATCATCAGTATCTTCAAGCTCAGGTTGAGAATCTTCAGATCTACCTAGGAACTTGTTGATCACTTTGGGAGAAAATGTCACAACAAATTCCTTGAGGAATATTCACCGCAAATTCCTTGACTAACTTCTCATAGCAAGGACCAAATTTTGTGACAGTCTTCATTAAGCCAGCAGCTTCAATCAGCTCATCACATCTTTGCAATTTAGGGCATTCTTACTTAACTCCCTCTCCAAGACAACCCTCCTTTGGTACACGTATTGCCACATGTCCACATTTTCAACAGCATGAAAGGATACATTATCCAAAGGAGCCTTAGGAATTGCAGCAGACTTCTTCTTAGAAGCAGATTTCTTGACTTGAATGATGTCTTGGACATCTTCTTCAACATCATATTCTGACTCACTGTCAGACAACACCTTTCTCTTCTTGGACACAGTCACAACCTTGCTCCAAGGCTTAGGAGGACCAGCAACAACTTTCTTGGTGCTCTTGGTAGAGGTGTTCTCCACAACCACAACCTTGCCTTTTCTACTCTTCAGCCTCTTGGCAACAACAGGTTTGAGACTCTTGGTAATAACCTCATTATCAGAGGGCAAGTCATCTACATTGATAACCTGATCATCATTCTTGCCACTGTTCTTAATAATATCCTCTAAGGATTGACTCTTAGGCTGAGATTCCTTAACAACAGGAGATGGTCCAACATCTGTATCAACATCTCCTACAACAGAATCAACAAGAATGTGAAGATTCCCCTCTGAACCTTCATGATCAGGCCCTCAACCCTATCTTTTTCATCCTCACTCTCAACATTAGCATTTCTCTCAATCTCTACCTCTGGTTCATAATCAGGAACAATGGTAGTAGGAAGAATTTGAGCAAGAGGTCTAGTAATCCCAACAATATTAAGATGACCCCTTACATTTAAGGTTCTAGCTACTGTCACACCCTAATTTTTGACCATAAGATCCCACCTCCTTGCGCTTTGTCTTACGTGTTACCTTTTACCTTTTATATGTTTATTATAACTAACCAGTTGGTGCAGGTGCGATAACACCAAACATAGATCCTTACAGTCAAATACCACAAGACTCTTCAGGACATGGTTAGCGCATCATGATTCATCATCGTCCAAGCCTTGGGTTATGCGGGCAACACATGGCAAGCAGGGACAATTTTGTTCATAAAATTGAGTTATCACAATTAACAAGAAGTTAAGAGGGAATTCATCATCGTGTGCCTTACAAATACCTAACCGATCCTTTGTTCAAAATCAAATGACGATGTCTTTTTACTGGTTATATGGAGATTCAACTTCACCGTGAATATGAACTTAAATTTAAGTGATTTACACCATGTTTGAACTCTAAGACTCAAGGTTGATTAATTAAGCCTAATTGATTCTAAAGCCTCAGGATTGCAAACTTGGATCTTTTTTTTAAGGATATTTAAAGTTCCGTGAAGCATCAAGTTGGGATGGAAACATCATTAAGGAATTTCCAAAGCAAGAGAAACAACCGTGTTCACAAGAAGAAGTATGTATTTATTCCGGTGGAACCTCAAGCAATACGTCACCAATCCAAAGCTACAAATGTAAGATGGCCCACACCTTCACCTGGCCCTTTATAAAATCTCATTAATTTCAAGTTACAAATGTAAGACCAATATATGTTCAAAGACTACTGCAATTACAAGAAAGGGCTTTGCAAAGGTAAAATGTCATCTCGGAACCACAAATCCACCGGGAGCGTGATCGCATTCGCGAACTGCTGGATCTTATGCAAATCTGTGGAAAATAATTAACGCAACTTTGATCATATACGAAGAGAAAAACGTGTTTAAGCGCCTCCGTTACAAAGACGTATTCAAAGCACTTGCCGACTGTGGTGGTACGACCAAGTCCAATTCAAGCCGTCGTCATTGTCATTGTTTTCCACACGTAAGGATCCATTCAGCCACGACACTACAAACATTTAAAACAGAGGGAGTAAGATCCAGAAGTCATCAAATAGATATTGTATAAGAAGGTTTCAAAATGAGAAGAAGTTTTGAGGAGAATTCATCTAGAGTTGGGGAGTGAAGCAATTCGTGACTTACCTCGAATCAAACTTCAATGCTCGTGTCCAGCCCGCGGGTTTGCGACAACAACCTTTGTCGTCTTAACAGCAGTAGAATTCATCCTGATCTTATCCCCAACATCAATGGCAACTGACGCTACCGCGAAAATAAGGTGCCGGCAAAACAGAAGAGTCGCCACCTTTCGTTATTTATCCCTCAGAACGGGAAAGGAAATGATCATAGAAACCTGACAAAAAAGGTATAAGACAAGGTCATCGCAACCGTTGTCTGGGTTCGGGAGTTGGTTACGCAAGGGAAGATATTAGCACCCCTCACGTCCATCGTACTCGATGGGATCCATGCTTGTTGTGTTTATCTGACGGGTTTATTTACTATCTACCTATCAAGGCTGGTCTGAAAAGAAAAGAAAATGACTCGGCAAAGCATCGCACTTTATGCCTACGTATTCTCATCAGAGAATGAGAAATCAGAGTCAACGTAGTTCGACTAACTACGGGTGATGGGGAAGGTGGCTCGCCAATACATCAGTATTGTGCCTACGTACTCTCAACAGGTATGAGAGATCAGAGCTTACGTAGTTCGGGATAATACGGATTATGGGGATTCAGATTCGTCTGTTTTTCCGAGTAGGGCTAACAAACAGTTCCAGCAGTTTAGGCGTATGCAGCTCGACCCTTGGAGACTTAGGCGTTACCGTTTGCGGTAGAACTGGGAGTTAACGACACTCTTTTCTTCAGAAAAGCTTCCTTTGAATTAGGGCCCACGGAGCAAAAGGGTTTGAAGTTTGTTTTCTGTTTTTTACGGAAGAACTGTTTTTTATGGATGTTTGCAACCAATATCGCACTAGAGACTATGACCTGAGAGTGAATGCGTCGCATGTCACCCAAAGGGTGCCATACTAAACATCCAAGCTGTTGAAAAGAACTCTCCAACAACTCTTTCTCAGGCAGCTTAAGGCTCGTAACGTACGACGTCAGTTAACTTTTATTACTGTATTTTAATTTGTTTTGAGATGAGAAGAGAGAACAGACTCAACTAAGGGGAGACTATCAAGTTCTAATGTTGTCATGCCAAGGATTCATCCTATGGTTGAGGTTCGAAACAGGGAACTCCTAGAAGTTATCATGCATAGGTTTCAACCTAAAGTTCTAATCATCACTTCCTTATCAAAGAAAGTGAGATTCCTAGGGGATCATGTCAATGATACAGAAACAGATAAAGCATCAGCTTAAACAGTAAACAGTAACCGACTGTAAAATGCATGCAATGCAAGTGAGGGAGGAAATGTGTGTGGGGCATCAGCCTCTACAAGCTCGTCTCGACCTCAAGCCAGATATGAATAACTGTAATCATACAGAAGAAAATAAAATGCCATCAAGCAAATCACAAACCACATAGGCAAGGGAGCAGGGCTCTACCGAATACCCGCAAGCAAAGCCATACAGTAAAAATACAAGCAGAGGAAGCTGTCGCTACGCGAAAAATGACACAGAGTTGCCACCGAATTTTATTTATCCCACGGAGGGAAAGGGAAATAGCGATAAAACCTTTGGGAAAAGAGCGTGGTCATCGCAACCAAGTCTTAGGGTTTGGGAGTCGGTTATGTGAGGGGAAGGTATTAGCACCCCCTCGCATCCATCGTACTCGATGGGAACCTCCTAGGTTATTTAGCGTGAATGGGTGTTTTTATTCTAAAAGTTTGCTTGCTTAAGGAAAGAGGGTTTGGTTTATTTATTTTAATGCTCGCCAAGGATTGTGGCCCTTGTGCCTACGTATCCTCACTTAAAAGAAGTGAAGAATCAGAGCTCCGTAGTTCGGAGGCTTATGAAATTGTTGTTTGTTGGTTGATTTTATACCTCGAAAAAGGGTTTTTTTATTGATGCCCTAAGGCGAAAAATAGTTTGATGAGTTGATGTTATTTTTAGGTTTCTTAAGAGAAATTGTTCTTGATTAGGATTATACACAAAAGACTTTGGATAGAAATGAATGTTCCGAATAACCAAGTCGAGCGCCTTGTATCCAAAACATTCGAAACGAGTGTAGGAGGACTCCATTCTCATTCCTTTCCCACCACTTTAAAGTCCATGGTGTATAGTCCTAATCATATATTTATTGTGTTTTGGATTTTTTTATTGAGAAAATGAGAACCACTTGACGTTGGATCAAGGTTTATTGTTTGTAAAAGTATTTGAGGTGATACGAACAAGGTTGATGGCGGACGCACAAGGCGGCCGACTTACAAGGGTTGAAAATGGCTCGATAAAATCGAGAGTTTGTTTTTGAAAATGGTTTTTGGAATCAAAAAGTCACCAAGGACAGTAGCAACATTCACACTAAAATCATACAACATATGGGATTAGTCGGCTAAAAAAAAATCGAGACATGCAATAAAAACGACCATCAAGGAGTTCTCCGTGCGAACTCCTTGAGAAAAATTTTTTTTGGAGGTAAAAATAACAAAAATAAGTGAAAAGCAGTGGTGTGACACGGCCCGTGTCGTAAAGTCTGGGAAAAAATGTTTTTGAGGCCAAACAGAGGTGCAACACGGGTGGTCGTGTTGTGTGACACGGCCCATGTTGTAAAGTCTGGGAGAAAAATGATTTTTAGGGCACACAGAGGTGCAACAGGGGTGGTCGTGTTGTGTGACACGGCCCGTGTTGTAAAGCCTGGGGTTTTTGGACGTTGAAACCTCAAACAGAGGTGCAACACGGGTGGCCGTGTTGTGTGACACGGCCTGTGTCAGGCTACCAGAGTGAAAAAACCTAACTTTTTCTATGTTTTTCTTTTGTTTTTGTGGTTTCTTAAAAATGGTTTCTTGGTCCCAATTGGGACCTTACATGATATATACAATACAACAACACACAAGAAAGTAAATGAAATGAATATAAGAGCAAAATAGTAAAGAGAGAAAGGTTTAAAGGAGTGGATACCCAAGAGCTTTCTATTCTTCTTGCAAATCCTCCTTGGTTTTAGTTGAATATGCTTCACTACTCTTCACTTTGTGTTGTCAAGGTTTTGTTTCTCAATGATCCTCTTGGTTCTATCTCACTCTCCTTTTTTTTCCTGATTTGCAAAGCCTTCTATTCTTCTGGTTTTTAGGATTTTGTTTTCTCTCTCTATTTTCTGGTTTTTTTCAAGTGTGTATAGAATGAATGTTGAATGAAAATGAATCCTTTTGTTTACAACCCCCTCCTCTTATCTCAGCTCCTAGGGTTTTCTCTTCCCCCCAAACATCAGATTTTTTCATGGGGAAATGTCTCTTGCCACCTTTTCTCATGTCACTCTCTTTCTTTCCATTTCCATGCAAGGTGCTATGCTGCATTTTCTGCACTACTTTCCTATGCTATTTGCTGCAGCACCTTGTGCCTTGCACCCATTTTGTTGGTTTGTGTTTGGACAACTCCTCTTGGTCAATGCCACCAACTCTTGACAGCATTTTGAAAATTCCGATATGTAGAAGCATTGTCACATGTTATTCCCTTGGTCTTGTGACATGTAGTTTTGTGACATGAAGAAATTTGTCACCTCTTGCATGAGACTGTTTTGCCATGATTGAACATGCATAATCTTGGTCTTAAAACATTCCAATCTTGATTTAATCCTTGCATGTTTCTTGGATGTTTGTAAGCATAATGTAGACTTGGTGTGGCATTACCATAACATGAATTTGACTAGAGGCTTGAATGAAGTATTAGAAATAAATTAATTTCTAAACATCACTTAGAGTTGGAAATCTTGCAACAAATGACATTCTTGTAATGTCATAAAATTTCTCTTTGTAATATTCTTGCCTCTAATTCATGAATTCATGATGAATTTTCCTAGAACTATCAAACTTGAAGTGGATGAAGTCTTGAATTATGGACTTGTGATCTTGACTCATGCTTTGCAATTTTGGACTCCACTTGATCAAGAATTTGAAACAAAATTGGATGAAGCAATCTTGAATTTGGCCTTGAATTTCATGTTCATTAGGAATATATTTTGAATATCCTAATATTTTGTCAAGTAACTTCTTCTTGAAGAAATCCATATGAATAGACTTTCCAATTTAGATCAAACCTTAGATAATGGACCTTTTCTTCTATGTAGTCTAAGATAGACAAGCTATCTCATTTGAAATGGAAAATAACAAATCGACCCAATCCGCACCCACATGCTTGATATGCAATAAAATGATGTATGATATGGCGAATGTATGGTATAAAGGCTAAAGGCGAAAATGAGGGTGTGACAGGAGCAACTCAACCTCTAGTGCAATCATGCTCCTAGCTTAAATCAATCTAAATATGAACTTATTCTAATGCATCAAGCAAATCAAACAAGTCACATCAATACAGTTGCACATAAAGCAAACAAACAGGAAAAGAAAGCAGATCAACCACTCCTACAACTAAGCTCTCCTCTGACAGCAGTCCAGTTCTCAGTCTTCAACTGCTCTTCAAGGCTATCATCTTCAATAGCAAGTATCAACTTGCTTCTTCAAGCTTTCAATGCATCAATCACAAGTATCAACTTGTTCTCCAACTTCAAGTTTCAGCTCTTCATTTGATCTCAACTGGATTCCCTTCACAAGTGTCAACTTGCTCTTCTTGGTCTTCAAGCTTCAGCTCCAATGGCAGTCTTCAAATACAGAGAAGTAGCAACTTCTAGCATCTTCAATCTTCTAACAAGGAACTCCATCCTCTAGCAAGGGAGAAAGATTCATCTAACAAGAGCAAGGTTTGGATAGTGGACAGCAGAGTGAAGACCAAAGGTCACCACTAAGCACTCCATCATCAGAGAAAGGAACCCTCAAAGGTTCTACCAACTTGTGAAGAGCCACACATCCTACCAAAGGAGGGATGAGGCCTTCACAAGGGGACCTTACATCATAGGGAAGAATGGAAGTGATCAACACCTTCCATGTTTATGAAAGAAGAGAATCTACCTAGAAGCTCTACTTACAAACCCTAATCTTAACACCTAAACAAAACTACACCAAAAGAAGGGAAATCTTCACATCCAAGCTTCTTCAAGCATTCCTCAGCAGCCCACACAAGTCTTCATCATCATCATCCAAGAGCAAGAGAGGCAAAACCCTAATCTAAGGGAACTAAAGAAGTCATTCTAGTTGAATTAGCAAGTTATGATCACCTAAAACCTAGTACTAAAGTTAATCCTAACTAAAATACTAAAACCAATTGTAAATTCCTACAAAAATAACTATGGGAACCTAATTCAATCATGAATCTACCATACAAAATCCAGGGGTTGAATCATCCACCAACTCATAGAAATAAATCCTAAATCACAAGGTACTAAGCTTAAACCCTAAAACTAGAGCACCTAAAGTTTCAACTTAAAAATACTACCTAATTTCATCACAAAAATGTGAGAAAATTACTAGAGGAGCATGCATGTCTAAACTAATCACACACAAAAAATTAGCTCAAGAATCATCACCAATTGATCACACAAAATTCAGCAAAACAAGGTATCAACCATAATGATTTTAATATCAATTAAAATGTAAAAAATGCACATAAAATCACAAATGCATGAATTCCTAATATTTTTATTCAATAAAATTCTAGACTCGTTCATGAGTCAGGGGAAAAAATTTGGAATTAATTGAGTTAATTTCCTATTTTTTATGAATTATTTTCTAAACTATGCAAAATGATGAAAAATAAGAAAATAAGAAGAAAATAATAAAAGGTGTGTGACAAATAGCAAAGATGTCAAGTTTAAATCCTGGGTTGGGCCCAGAAGGGGGCGTGAATAGCAAGGAGTTTATAGGCCCATCTGAATTCAGTCAAGAGAGATAGCCAGGAGGGGTGCATTCAGTAACCAATTTACGTTGAAAATCCATATTGGGCTTGGCTGGAGGGGTGTTGATAGTAACTAAAATCCAAAGCCCAGACGCTTCAACTCATTTGCCTTCTCTTCAGAAATTCACACACTCAAATATCCAACTGATCGCCACGTCGGTATTGTAAATAGGCTGTTACAAATAATCCAGCTGTAATTCTTTCTACTTCTAGGGGTATAATCACCGATCGACAGGCTCGATTAGAAAAAATAGGAGGTGAGATAATATGCTTAATATGGTAAAATTACTTCTTCCGATTACGAAACATGCAGACGATTTTATGGAAGTCATGAAAAAAGAATTTCAGGACGACGACTCCAAATTTATAGTTGGAGACCCAGTAGAACCCTCCGCAGAATTCTATTTTATCTATGCAATATGATCGAGAATTTGTACACAATTTATTGTATCAACATTATTCTCGAAATGTCGGTCGGCAAATTTTGATTTTGGAAGAGATTGATGAAGATTTTGGCCCTATTGATTGATAGGGACGCTTTTCTTTTTTTCTTTCCCTTTTCACGAAATTTTCGTGAAAAGGGAAAGAAAAAAAAGAATTCTATAAAATACTCCTCCATCTATCTGAATAT
This sequence comes from Lathyrus sativus, assembly GCA_963859935.3. Lineage (NCBI taxonomy): Eukaryota > Viridiplantae > Streptophyta > Magnoliopsida > Fabales > Fabaceae > Lathyrus > Lathyrus sativus. Next base: position 605,827,164 of record OZ012738.1, read on the forward strand.
CGAAATAATAATTATAGAAAGAAAAATAGCACAAGCTAGGATTCGAACCAAAGCACGCTCAGTTCACATAGTCACTAAGTAAAACGGTGAGTTTAAGGGGGAGGGTACGTGGCTCATCAAGGGCGCTTGGATTGAGAGACTGAGTCAAGTCTTCCTTGTGAATGGAGGGCCACGATTATGTCTTCTCCATTTTAAACCTGCAAGTCTGCGCGCGCAGGGCCCATCGCCGATGGCTTTTCCGGCCACCCCTGGCGCAACCCTAAGTCTGCAACCCTAAGTCTCTCTACACTCAACCATTTGCCACGATGTCTAAACGAATCTTGCTCAAAATTTCACAAGCAATTCAACCATGCCATTAATTCATCCTCAAAACGCCTGAATCTTGAGATATCAATCTCAACCGAAAATGAACTTCCACCTAAATTGTCTCTACAGTTGCAATTTATCATCCTAATGCCATCTATATCAATAGGGGAACCTAACCACATGCCTCTAGTTCACTGAAAACACATAATTAGAGAGAAATTTCAAGAAGTTAAAACCTGTATTTGAGCTTGTAACAGATGCACTTCTTGCTCGATTCAACCTTCAAGATGATGCAGATTCACTCTAAATCACCTTCTGAAGCTAATGCAACCTTCACTTTTCCTTGATTTTGCCTTGAACTCAGAAACCGATTCCAACTTGCAGTTGTGAAACTTCAACCTCACTCTCTGCTTCAGGGCTCAATCTTCTCCAAAAGAATGACTGAACACACTCTGGTGCTTATATAGAACTCATTGGAAATGTCTAGAAAGTTCTGTAACCTTCCATAGGAGATTTTGCAATTTCACTTTCTGCTTCAAAATACCATGTGCCAAAATCGTGGATTTTCTCCCTTTGGGCATGAAAATGCTTGCAATGATCATCTCATTAGATATTGGATTAGTTGGTTATGTTAATTTCCTTGTTTGCAAGCCAATGGTTCATGTTTGATATGTTGCTTCATCATGAAGAAACAACATGAAATGGTATGAAAATGACCTCAAACCAAAATTCCAATATTGCCAAAGTTTCTAAAACTATTTTTCCAATCAAAATGACCTATAATTTTTCCTTGTTTGGACACAAAATGCTTTATTTCAATTTTTGGTCATTAAATCCCTTTAATTCTTCCTTTTTCAAAATTCTTTGAACCAAGTCTCTCCTTGAGCCATTTCAATGCCTCCGTGATGCATGGTCAAGGTTAAAACCCTATTTTGAGCAACTTTCTAGTTGAACAAAATTTCATTTGAGGTGTCTAAGTTGGTGAAAATGACCTATGATCACAAATGACCCATAATCACAACTTCCCAAAATACCATTGACTTGTCAAAGCCATTACTTGAGGTCTACAAATCCTATCAAGGACTTCTAGTACTCTATGGAAATCTAAGAGGATGAGGAACAACATTCATGTTGACCAAAAGTTCATAGGAATCATCCTTCTAGGGCAAAAGCTTCATGCAAGTTGGGTAACTTTCAAGCTCCAAATTCACATTCCTCAGATGACTTGTAACTTGTCAAAGCCATAACTTGAGTTCTACAAATCCTATCAAGGACTTCTAGCACTCAAATTAAAGCTAAGCTCATTCTCTAAAACAATCATGTTGGGGTCAAGTTGAGATGACAATCACACCTTGAGTTAAATTGACTTGAAGATAGGGGTCAAACTAGGGGATTTTACACTGTCAAGCCATAGAAACCCTAGCTTGAAACTTCCCAAACTATTCAATCATGATGAGTCAACCTTGGAATCATCCTTAGAACATATCAATGCATCAATACATAATCACATGGCTCTTGGATTAGGTCTCAACCTTCTCCAAATCATCAGTTGACTTAGGGTTGACCCAGTCAAACCCTAGCTGCACCAATCATGGCTGAGGCTTCTTATTCTTGCCCAATGATCTGTCTAGGCCTTAAAGTGATCTTCAACACTTCTCATGAGCTCTCTCAAGACCTCAAGTCCAACTTTATGGCTTCAAAATCATCTGATGGCTTCCCACAACTCTCAAGTTAGGAGACCTACACACTTGGCTTCAATCACTCTCTCTGAGGATCTTTTAACTTCTCTGACAAGGATATCAAACCTTGAACACTTGAATAACCTTCTTAGCTAGCTTCAAAGTCTTGTATAGCTCTTGATTGGTAATCATACCTCTTGATATCCTGCATACATGTCAATGAAATGCAAATGATAATGCTAATGTGAATGAAATGCAACATAAGCTAGGTAAAGAAATGTTGGGCAAATTTTGGGGTGCAACAGCTGCCCCTATTCAAACGGCTTGGACCTGACTGGGTGAGAAGCAAACGGCTCTCAAACAATCAAGGTACGATACGGTTGAATACTAACAAACCCGGAAATTTGCCAACTGCACAAGTACACGGTACTCTGATGGGGACAAATCTTCGGAAACTGAAATAATAGCTCCGCGACAACTAGCTGGAGAATACTGATCTGAACCTCCGTCAGGATGATTCTCTGATTTATCTGATATCATTGCATCCTCAAATTATCGAGGGATCACTGGTTGCACGGTAAATGGCGATCTGCCAACTGCACAGGCAAACGATACTCTGATTGGTAGGAACATCTTCAAAACTGAGCATGACAGTTGCGCGGCAACCCTGCTGGGGAATTGGTCACACGGTAATTGGTAAAGGGTCTAATCTTAAATCTCCGTCAGGATGATCATCTGATTTTGCTGTAGATCCTCGTCCTTAAGTCATCAAAGGATCACCGGTTACACGGTAACTGGTAATAGAGGGTCGATTATGCCATCAGGCATTCTGTGTCATAGCAGAAGAATTCCTTATCGTCGCCTATGGACTCATCATGTCGCTAGGAACGTCGACGACATATTTGTCGGACTTCATTAGTAAGTCAATAAGGGATCACCGGTTATTCGGTAGCTGGTGAATGATGGCTGATTCTGCCGTCAAGCATTCTGCGCCACTGCAGAAGAATTCCTTATCGTCACCTATGGACTCATCGTGTCACTAGGAACTTTTTTAACAATCAAGTTAATCATGCCGTCGGGCATTCAAAGGAATTTTCGGGCGTCAGTCGGACTTCATCAGTAGGTCGAGAATAGAATTCTTGGTTAATCATGAACCAAATAGGGATATCCAAACTTCTGCCATCAGGCACTCCGCGTCAGCTGAGAGAACTGCTTCGACATCACAGTTGGACTTCGTCAGTGAGTCTTAAAATGGGATCCTTAATCCATCATGAACCACTAAGGATATACAATCTTTTGCCGTCAGGCACCCTGCGTCAGCTAGGCAAACTGCTTCGACATCGCAGCCGGACTTCATCAGTAAGTCTTCAAATGGAATCCTTAATCAATCACAGACCAATAAGGATATACATTCTTTTGCCGTCAGGCACCCTACGTCAGCTAGGCAAACTGCTTCGACATCGCAGCCGGACTTCATCAGTAAGTCTTCAAATGGAATCCTTAATCAATCACGGACCAATAAGGATATACATTCTTTTGCCGTCAGGCACTCCGCGTCAGCTGGGAGAACTGCTTCGACATCGCAGCTAGACTTCATCAGTAAGTTTGGGGTTTTGGCACCGCTGCCGGACTTCAATTATCAAGTCTTCAAGGAAATTTCAACTTCTCTGTTTAAAACCTGTTGGGGATGACACATCTCCGCTGGGGATTCTGAATAACTATCAAGTAACTCTGCTTCAGAGATCCAGAAATCATTTCGGGTGAATCAACTCTGCTGAGGACTTCAAGAATCATCTTGGACAAATAATTCCGTCGGGGACTTCAAGAATCATCCTGAACCAATAACTCTGCTGGAGATTTCAGGAATCATCCTGAGCAAACTCTGCTGGAGATTTCAGGAATCATCCTGAGCAACCAACTCTGCCTGGGACTCTAAGCATCAACTTGAGCAACCAACTCTGGCGACTTCACTAGGGATTTTAAGAATCATCTTGAACAATCAACTTCGCTGGGGAATTCAAGAATCATCTTGAGCAAACCATTGCGGAGGAACATCTGCAAAACAAGAACAGTAATGACCTAGCTCATGTTTCGTATGCATATGCTTTGACAATGGCGTAATGCTCCACACGATGGAAATGCTACACATTTTTAGAGTAAATGCTATGCAATCATGCAAAATGCTATGAACCCATCAGCAAAATAAATGCTGAAGGGAGAATCCTCCTGTCAAGGAGAAAGAACCACTCTGGTGGAGGAAGGAATCATCCTGCCGAGGAGAAGAATTCACACAAATCTTAATTGGATTCCGCCTGGGGAAACGAACTTCAGTCAACTGCTGTAGGGGAACAAAGTTCTACAAGAACCTGAACCCGCTCAACCAGGTATTCAAACCATAAACTGTCGAGGAAACGATATCAATCGCAGAAATAAACTGCACGACATTCGCGACAAAACTTTCCGGGAGAAAACGACTCCAATGGGGGAAATCCAGCATCAGCTGTTCAACACTCTACTGGGGAAAACCAATCATGGCTTGAACGGATTCCAAGGACTCGGCTCTCTTGGGGATCTGCAAACTCGGCTGGGGAAAAATGAATCATCCTGCTTATAGGGGAGAGTACGACTCTGTGGGGAATCTCAATTCTCCTGGAGACTTCAGTCTGTACTATCGAGTGCTGCACACTTCAGTATATGACTCAGCTGGAGAGACGACAATCCTTCAGGATACATCTGATTGGGGAGAGAATCTATCTCTGCTTGGGGAGACATATCAATGCTTGCGGTCTCCTGTTCAGACTCCGCGGGGGGATACTGCTGAACTTGCTGGAGAAGAAGGAATCATCCTGCTTGGGGACGCATACGACGTACTGCCTGGAATATGTTATACCTGCAACAACACAAACAAACAGACAAGATACCCTTCTCAAAGGGACCTATCAAGGTTATCATCTTGTGACAATGTTCAAGTAATTTCATTGTTTCAACAATCAGTGGCCTAGGCCACTAAGTTTATGTATGCGCCTTTTATCAAAAACATCGGTGTTCTTTGTCGCAAACAAAACAAATAGATGCTAAACAAACAAACGAAATTGCTGAATAGTATATATTTCATTGATAACGAACCCTTGAATGGGTGAAAAAATGTTTTACAACAGATGCAAGCTCCTGGAATGACGAAGCTGTGCAAATATAACAACATAAATATACATTAGTATATACACAAATTTCGGTAATGAGGCGTAGACGAACACCATGAGTTGATCCCTCTATGACCCACTCAACTTCGATACTTCTCCGACGCTTCAGCTTTAGAAGATATTGATTCAGATAAACGGCCCTCAGGTCTCCCAAACCACTAAACAAATACAGTCCACACGTGGAACGCAGTCATTTGCTTTTTCAAATCCCTAACTTTTGCCTGAATCGCCCTTCCGGGTTTTCGATTCACCGGGATACCCTTTTTTGCCAAAGTCGCCTTTCCAGGTTTTCGACTTTGCGGGTGTACATTTTTCCACTTATATCCCTAATTTTTGCCCGAACCTTTTTCCTTTTTTATGGTTCGCCGGGATGCCCCATTTTTGCCTGGATATTCTTTTCTTTCCAGCGGGTCATTATTTTTAGCAAAGTATTTTTTAATTGCGTCCGCGTTCACCGGGGATGCAAAATCTTTACCATCCATCGTGGATAACAACAAGGCTCCTCCCGAGAAGACCTTGCTGACGACGTACGGACCTTCATAATTGGGGGTCCACTTGCCCCCGTGATCGGAGTGTGGAGGAAGAATCTTCTTTAGGACGAGATCACCCGTCTGAAAGCTTCTAGGACGCACCTTCTTATCATAAGCTTTCTTCATTCGGCTCTGGTACAGACGACCATATGCAATCGATGCTAACCTCTTCTCGTCCATCAGGCTGAGTTGGTTCAGTCGGTTCTTAATCCATTCTGCCTCATCGAGTTTCACGTCAACCAAAACTCGCAAAGAAGGGATCTCAACTTCTAACGGTAGGACAACTTCCACACCGTACACCAGTGAGAAAGGAGTTGCCCCGGTTGATGTACGTACCGTTGTACGATAACCGTGCAGTGCAAATGGCAACATCTCGTGCCAATCCTTGTAGGTCACAACCATCTTATGTACAATCTTCTTAATGTTTTTATTAGCCGCTTCAACGGCGCCATTCATCTTCGGCCGGTAAGGAGATGAGTTGTGGTGTTCAATCTTGAAACTCTGGCACAGCTCCTTCATCATCTTGTTATTCAGATTTGAACCATTATCAGTAATGATCCGCTCGGGAATTCCGTAACGACAGATGATGTCCTTCTTTATGAATTTAGCCACTACCTGCTTGGTCACATTAGCGTATGAGGCTGCCTCCACCCACTTGGTGAAGTAGTCGATAGCTACTAGAATGAAGCGATGACCTTTAGATGCGGTTGGCTCGATCTTGCCTATCATGTCGATGCCCCACATGGAGAACGGCCATGGGGAGGACATGACATTCAACGGGCACGGAGGCACATGAATCTTATCAGCATAAATCTGGCATTTATGACATCTCTTCGCGAATTTAAAGCAATCCGATTCCATCGTCAGCCAATAGTATCCTGCTCTCAGGATCTTTCTCGTCATAGCGTGCCCGCCGGCATGCGTACCAAATGTGCCCTTATGGACTTCTTCCATGAGCATACTCGCTTCTTTCTCATCTACACATCTGAGTAGCACGAGATCGTGGTTTCTTTTATACAAAACTCCATCAGGATTGAGATAAAAATTTCCAGACAGCCTCCTCAGAGTCTTCTTATCCTGGGTTGACGCTCCCGCAGGATATTCCTTAGTCATAAGGAAGGTCTGGATATCATGGAACCATGGTTTGCCATCGGAGGCTTCCTCGATCGCAAAGACGAATGCAGGTCTATCAAGACGAGAAAGGACAATCCTTGGAGCTTCATTCCAAAAATTGACTTTATACATCGAAGCCAACGTGGCTAAGGCATCAGCCATCTGATTTTTAGCCCTAGGCACATGATGGAGTTCCACTCGATCAAAGAACGGAAGCAGCCTTCTGGCATAATTCATGTACGGCACCAAATTCGATTGACGAGTCTCCCACTCCCCTTTAATCTGGTTAATCACAAGTGCCGAGTCACCATATACATCTAAGTTCTTGATTCTCAAATCAATTGCTTCCTCTAGACCCATGATGCATGCTTCGTACTCCGCTTCGTTATTGGTGACCGAAAACGTCAGTCTCGTAGTGAATGGGATGTGGGATCCGTGGGGAGTTGTGATGATTGCCCCAATGCCACTTCCGTAAGAATTAACCGCCCCGTCGAATATCAATTTCCACTGGGATTTCCTGTCTGGACCCTCGTTGGGCAACAGTTCATCGCAATCTTTTGCTTTTTGAAACATGATATCTTCATCAGGGAACTCAAATTTCATCGGCTGATAGTCCTCGATTGGCTGTTCGGCAAGGTATTCAAACAATACGCTACCCTTGATGGCCTTTTGGGAAACGTACTGAATGTCATATTCCATCAACACCATTTACCATCTGGCAATCCTGCCCAAAAGCGCTTGCTTCTCGAAGACGTACTTGATCGGATCCATCTTCGAAATTAGCATGGTTGTGTGATTGAGCATGTACTGTCGTAAACGTTTGGCAGCCCAGGCTAGTGCACAACACGTCTTCTCCAGCATCGAGTAACGAGATTCACAGTCTGTGAACTTTTTACTCAAATAGTAAATGGCATGCTCCTTTCTGCCCGTCTCGTCGTGCTGACCGAGAACACACCCCATACTATTCTCAAGAACTATCAAGTACATGATTAAAGGTCGTCCGGCCACTGGGGGTATCAAGATCGGAGGTTCCTGTAGATACTGTTTTATCTTATCAAATGCCTTCTGGCAATCCTCGTTCCAGGTAACCGCCTGATCTTTCTTTAGCAGTTTGAACATCGGTTCACACGTGGCTGTGAGCTGAGAAATAAACCTTGCAATGTAGTTTATTCTGCCCAGGAAACCACGGACTTCTTTTTCGGTTTTTGGCGCTGGCATTTCTTGTATTGCTTTTATCTTCGCAGGATCAACCTCAATGCCTCTTTCACTCACGATAAACCCCAGTAGTTTTCCAGACCGTACTCCGAAAGTACACTTGTTAGGATTCAACCTCAATCTGAATTTCCTAAGCCTCTCAAAAAGCTTCAGCAAATTAACCAGATGTCCCTCCTCCGTTTGGGACTTCGCAATCATGTCATCAACATAGACTTCAATCTCGTGATGAATAATATCATGAAACAAAGTAACCATTACTCGTTGGTAAGTGGCCCCTGCGTTCTTCAGACCGAAAGGCATTATCTTGTAGCAAAATGTTCCCCAAGGTGTAATAAACGTAGTTTTCTCCATGTCCTCCGGCGCCATCTTGATCTGATTGTAGCCGGAGAAGCCATCCATGAACGAAAATACGGAGAACTGAGCTGTATTGTCGACCAACACATCAATATGAGGGAGCGGGAAATCATATTTAGGGCTCGCCCTATTCAAATCCTGATAATCGACGCACATTCGCACCTTACCGTCCTTCTTCGGTACAGGCACTATGTTGGCGACCCACGGAGGGTAAGTAGTGACCGCTAAGAAGCCAGCGTCAAGCTGTTTCTGCACTTCTTCTTTGATCTTAACGGCCATATCTGGTCGTGTCCTTCTAAGCTTCTGCTTAACGGGAGGACAATCTTCTCGCAACGGCAAATGATGGACCATGATGTCAGTGTCAAGTCCGGGCATATCTTCGTATGACCAAGCAAAGATGTCACTATACTCTCGAAGCATCTCGACCAATCTCTGCTTGACATCACTCGCAATGCAGCCCCTATCCTGACGTTCATGACAAGTTCCTCAGAACCCAAATTCACAATCTCAATCTCTTCCTCGTGAGGCATAATAACTTTCTCCTCTTGTTTCAACAAGCAGGCCAACTCTTCAGGAAGGTCTTCGTCTTCATCAATCTCTTCTTCGGCTTGACAGATCGGGCAATCGAAGTCGAAGTGAGTCGTAGAAGGTCCAGAGTCGATGTCATCTATTATGTGGATCCTGCAATAACAAGGGTTAAGCTTAAAACAAGGATATGCAGGTTAGCACAAACCCCATTGCCATTTTATTGTTTTTCAAACAAATATAAAACAGGAATAACAGAGATCACAATATTTGAATGCGAAGAAAAACGCCTTTTGATTTATTGGTAAAATGCATGTACATAATCAAACAAGGCCCTGACAATAAAACCATTATGCCTCGGGTAGGACATAGGGTTGTACAATGATTGGAGAAAGTAAATCATTACTCTTTGCCTGTCACTTGAATGGTATCCCTGATGGACCAGTTGGTGAGGCTCTGGTCTGGTTTGCTTGGCTGGATCCAAGAGTCCAGGTCGCAATCACTGTCTTCGCCGTCTTCAGATACTGCGTTGACACTTTCAAATATCACCCCGCCACTGGTAAACTGGATCGGCCCTTTACCTCGCGGCGCACTGTGAGAAGAGGAGGCTTCAGCCGCCGGAGAGTATCCTAACCCAAACCTGTCCTGCTTGTTAGGTATTTCTAGAACCTGCCCCCAGCCTGGGGTAGATCCGGCTTGAACAGCGGCCCGGGCTTCCTTGAAGGAAGAGAGATTCATCTCTGGCTTTTCAGTCATTACAGGAGCCACGTCCTTGACTTTAACAGCTTCGAACGCCTGACATAGGGTTTCGTGGATTTCCCCATCCATGTCAACATATTTGAAGGACGACAAATGGCTCACCATTATATCTTCCTCGCCACAAGCAGTCACGATGCTGCCTCCGAAAGCGTACTTGAGCTTCTGGTGCAACGTGGAGGTCACGACACCAGCATAATGGATCCATGGCCGGCCTAAGAGACAACTGTAAGCAGGCATGATGTCCATAATGTAGAAGACTGCGTCGAAAGTTTCCGACCCAACTTGGATTGGCAGAGTCACCTCTCCAAAGACATGACGCTTGGTTCCGTCGAAAGCCTTCACAACCAGATCACTGGGTGTGCAAATCAATCCTCGGAAGAACATTGAGTGACGACCCTGTGTCCACCAACACATGAGACATAATCGTTCCCCTACACTCTATCGAGATGTGTAGGGCACTGTTGTGGTTTCTTCCCCTTGGCGTCAGCTCCAGGTCAGTGAACCTTAACCCGTTTCCAGCGTTCACGTGGGCTACGACCCCATCCAACTGGTTGACCGATATTTCCTGTGGTACATACGTGGCATTCAAGACCTTTAACAACGTGTTGCAATGTGACTCCGAACACAGCAACAAATTCATGATAGAGATTTTTGAGGGTGTTTGATGGAGGTGATCCACGATCTTGTAATCACTCTTCTTGATCAACCTCATGAACTCTTCCGCGTCCTTTACAAGTAAGTCCTTCTCTACCCCACGAGGGGCTTCCTCAAAGACTTTACTCTTTCCCTTATCGGTTTCTTCAGCTTTATTTTCTTTGTTTGCCACAACCTCAGGTGGAGCAAATACCCTTCCGCTGCGAGTGATTCCACCAAATCCCACTAGGTTACCCACAGACTGCCCAGATGGTTCCAATTCCAATTTCTGTCTGTTACAGTAGACGTCCGCCCCATAATGCCACGGGACAGCATTGGTTCTTTCAAAAGGTATCGACCCAGCCTTTGTGATGGTAATGGTGGACGGCCTGGGTGCAGAAATGGTGATCGTTTGGCGAGGGATGGTGATGGTGGCAACCTCATCATCTTGCTTCAGCATTACCTCTCCCGATCCACATTCGGCCCTTCGGCTAAACTGCAAGATTCCTTCGGTCATCAGACTCTGAATTCCCTCTAACAACAGTTCACATCCATCAGGACGAGTCGCACAACCTATACACAGTTCTCCACAGTCCAGAAAGAAGCCTCTCTTTATCAGCTTAGCTTTAACGAAGCTAAGCGGTGCCTTCAGATCTTTGACATCAGTCAACTAATTCAAGTTCTCATCTTCAATAACGACATTCACCCCACCTCCCCTATGGTTCGACATAGGGTTCTTCGTGACATTCGACACATTATCTGAGAAATTGATGATCTTAGCATCCACCATATCTTGCACCTTGTGCTTGAAGGCTTTGCAGTTTTCTATCGTGTGGCCGGGTGTCCCTGAGTGAAACTCACATGTTGCGTTCGCGTCGTAACCTGGCGGAGGTGCCCCTGTCAAGGGAGCCAGGGTTCTCTTCTGGACTAGCTGTAACTGAAGCAGAGTTTGTAACAGCTGAGCATAAGACATGGGCGGTGTCTCAAGGTGACGGCTCGACAGAGGTGCCCTGTTCTGATACTTTCTGTACCCTTGCTGGTTTGGTTGCTGTTGCTGCGGCTGGGGTTGTTGGACAGCAGGGATGGTTATGCTAGCCACCTGCTAGTGCTGGCTTTTACCCTTCCTTCGAGCGTTGGATACGGCGCTCGTCTCCCCTTCACGCCTTTTTCCACCATACGATTTCTTTCCTCCTCCAGCTGAGGATAGATCAACACCCTGGATTTTCCCCAACTTGATCCCATTCTCAACGTGCTCCCTAGTGATGATGAGATCTGAAAAGCTTCCAGACATACCGGTGACTAGTTTCTCGTAATAAACCCCTGGGAGGGTGGCTACAAACATTTCAACAAGCTCTCGTTCAACCATCGGCGGTTGGACTCTAGCTGCTAATTCACGCCACCACTGGGCGTATTCTTTGAACCCTTCGTTGTTCCTATGTGACAAGTTCTGCAGCTGAACTCGGTTCGGAGCCAAGTCACTGTTATACTGGTAATGGTGCACGAATGCCTCAGCAAGTTCCTTCCACGTGCGCACACTGGTAGGTTCCAAACTCATGTACCATTCCAAGGATGGCCCGGACAAGCTATTCTGAAAGAAGTGCATCAATAGCTTCTCGTCTTCAGAGTGAGTGGGCATCTTTCGGTAGTAGGCCCTTAAGTGGACACGAGGGCAAGTGGTGCCCTTGTACTTCTCAAAGTCGGGTACCTTGAATTTAGGAGGCACCTTGAAATCAGAAATCAATCCCAATTTAGACATGTCGATACCCATAGTATTCAGGTTCTCGAAATTCCTCATCTTGTCCTCGAGTGCCTTAAACCTCAGACGTGCTTCAGCAGTCAGCTCTCCTTCAACACCCTTCTGTGAAAACAAATCTTCTTGATGGTCTTCTAACCATGGCTGAGGCCCAAACAGATTTCCAACTCCTGTGTTGCTGTTGTCCAGTCCAGCATTGCCATTAGCTTCAAAGTTTCCATTGCCGACGCCAGTCGAATTACCGTTGAGCCCGATGTTAGTGATCACATTCCCGTTACCACTGCCATTTCCCCCGGTCACGGGGATGCCATTCTGAGGAGTTTCAACAGGTGGAGGGGTCGGAACGCTCCCACCATGGAGTACACCATTGCCGTCAACCCTGGAGATCAGAGGCTGGACCAATGTTCTGAGCTGGTCTTGGCCGTTGGCAACCACTTGCATGAGTTCCATGAAGCGGTCCATCCTCTCTCGGAGTTCCTGAATGTCAGTCTGCACTTACTCCATTGCTCTAGCCTGATTCGCCCTGGTCGGATAGCGGTGGATCGGTCTTTGATCAATCCTGGAACAACCTGCATACACGAAGGGTTAGAAGAAAAAAATGACAAGATGCTCGTTATGCAAATGCTTCATGCAAATGCAAACGTGTGTCTGTGTGTTAGGGAGATTTCCCCCCGATCCTAGTGCCTGAGTGCCAGTGCTGATAATAAGATGTCCGAGTCCAGTCATGGAAATAACATCTCATATATATATAAAGAAAGCCCATCAAGGCAGTATACAACGTCACTGAGTACAAGCATAATCAATAGCATGACCTCAACCAACAAGCCTGGTGATGGTCAGCATAAAACAAAAGGATTACAAATATAGTCAAGCACGGCCACGGGCGCGAAAATTTTCTAATAGATCCCTCGTTTCTGGATGATCAGGCCGAGTGAGCAACCCTTCGACGAGTAACTCCCTCTGCCTAATAGTGTATTGAAGAGCTTCAACTGAGTCTTCCCATGCTCCTTCGCCGAAACAATCTTTTAACTTCCGCTTCTTGGATTCAAATGTCAATTTGCGCTCCTTCAGGTTAGCAAGAGCCTTGTTTAGCAGGCCTTCAGCGGCATATCTGTGAGCGGTTTCTTCATCAAACATCTTCTCACTAGCCTTCACCTGGGCTTTCAATTTGGAGATCTGCTGCTTCAGCTTATCCTCCTGTTCCTTGCCGTTGCCTAGGGTGGCCTTCCAGTGTTGATTAAACTTGGATATCCTCTGGTACGCTTCATCCAAATGCTGCTTCTTAGTGGCCAGTACGTCATTGACAGATTTGAAGTCCCGACCCAAACGCTCACGTTCAGCCAACTGCTTAGTCAAATCCGTACCTAACTTGTTTACCAGCTCTGTTTTCCTTTTGAAGGAATGGACGGCTTCGCTTCTCTCGCTTCTAAGTTGAGCCAATTCTTTCTCCAGTTCTTCATTTGCCTTCTTCAGCTCATCTCTCTCAGCTAACACCTGATTATGCTGCTGAATAGGCACGGTGGTAGGCTCTTCAACCACTGGAGGGCTTTCTAGCTTGGCAGGAGGAAACGACATCCCTATGATCTCCGCTCTGGCTCTGATCCAGGTCACATATAGAGCGTAGGCTTGGCTATTACTTTTCCCCAGCAATGGTTTTCCCCGCTTACTGATACCATTCCAAGCGTGCTGAAGCTTGGATAACATATCCCCCTCTAGCAGACCAGTGAGGTACAGAGATTCCTGCACCTCTTCATCCTTCAGCGGAGCTCTCAAAGCATAAGCAAACTGTCGGACCAACAGGGATGGATTATAGTTGATACAGCCCTTCCTGCCTATCAAAGGCACATTCGGAAACCCGCTGCAGCTGAAGATAATCTCAGTACCCAACCTATCTCTATCAAACCAGGCAATATCCTCCGCTGATAGACTCATCAAACGCTCAGACCACTCAACTGTGGCTGCAGACGAAGCAAAGGGACCCTTCTTGGGTAGGTGACTATCAAGCCATCTATAGAGTAGGGACACACAACACGAGACATTCTTGCCTCTTCTGTTCTTGTTTTTATAGTGGACGAAATGATAGACATCTCCAATCAAGGTAGGGACTGGATTCCCTGCTGCAAAGATGTGAAAGGCGTCGAAGTCTACAAAGTCAGGCATATTAGGGAACAAAATGATGTCGTATATGTAAAGACCAAGAATGGCGTTGAACACAATCCAACAACCGTCTTTGGCACACTGCTGGGCCTTTCCCACTAAGAACTGCAAGGAGAAACCGGGAACCCTATTCCAACTAAACAAGACCAACTCGGAGGCATCCAGATGAAGTGAAGGAGCTAGACTAGCCAGATTAGGCTCAACATCCATATGAACAAAGGGCATCTGACTCTTGATAGGCACACCTAACAAATCAGCATACTCCTCTAGTGTAGGTGCGAGAATAAAGTTCGGGAAAGTAAAGCATCTCAAAGGAGGATCGTAGAATTGCAGCAAGGCGTGCAACCCATTCAACTCGAACACAGAAGGTTTACGAACCAAGTTGAGCAGTTTCCCATAAGACTTTCTGAACTCACCTCTCACAGAATCATCTGCCAAAGAAATCAAACTAGACAGCTGAACAACATCAGGAGTGGGGAGCTTGTAGGCCACGGTCTTCCTCAGAGAACCCATGATAGCACAATAGAAGGCAAGAAAACCTGAACCGGGGGAAACGGTACCTGCAACACAGACGCACGTTAATGAAATGCGAATGAGTATGCAAAACAATGCAAAATGCAATCATGTAGCAGGAGATCAAGACGACTGTGCTGTTGAGGATATGGAGGTTCTGCATCAACAAAACCACAATGTTGCTCTGTCAAGAAAAACCCTATCTCTGATGAGAAGAAAACCCTGATATCGGACCATCAATCTATTCTGTCAAGAACAAACACATATCTGATGATAAGAACCTCTGATACAGGACCATAAATCTGCTATGTCGAGAACAAGCACATATATGATGATAAGAACCTCTGATACAGGACCATAAATCTGCTCTGTCAAGAACGAACACATATATGATGATGCGACCCTCTGATACAGGACCATAAATCTGCTCTGTCAAGAACAAACACGTATATGATGATGCGACCCTCTGATATCAGACCAACAACCTGCTATGTCAAGAACAATCATATATCGGATAATGAGAACCTCTGATACCAACAAAACTGATTCACTATCAAGCAAACCGGGTAGTCTGAAGGTTAAGGTTTCCTGCAACAAACCCGACCCTGCTCACATGTATGGACCTAAACTGACACAAGTTCGGCGTCCTATGCGGTCATCAACGTCACAGAAATTCAAGAGGGGTGATACGATACCCAGAAGGTGTGGCATCACCGTCTCCTGAAGCGGCCTCACTCAGCTGAATTCCAAATGATCGGTTCCCAGAGTCGACAATCCTCCAAACCAACAACCCCTCAGGCCCAAAGGGCCGGAAAAGAAGTCAATCGGGAGAACCTTGTCTGAGCGTGGATTTCATGAGACACTAGTGCCTCCAAAGCAAGCACGCGCCCACTAATTTTCACAACTCATGCTAGGTACACTCAAGCCTGGGTCTGGCTTCTCACTCGTCAGAATGCCCCTCCCACAACAACACAGATAATCATATCATACTGAAAATAAAGTGCGGGAAATAAAATGCGATGAATAAACACAACCCAACAAGTAATCATACAAGCGCTAGGATTGACTCTCGCAGGGGACGTTGGATCCCCAAACTGACTCGCATAAGGGACGTTGATCAAGTCCCCAACAGAGTTGCCAGCTGTCGCTACCGCGAAAATAAGGTGCCGCCAAAACGGAAGAGTCGCCACCTTTCGTTATTTATCCCTCAGAACGGGAAAGGAAACGATCGGAGAAACCTGACGAAAAAGGTATAAGACAAGGTCATCGCAACCGTTGTCTGGGTTCGGGAGTCGGTTATGCAAGGGGAAGGTATTAGCACCTCTCACGTCCATCGTACTCGATGGGATCCACGCTTGTTGTGTTTATCTGACGGGTTTATTTACTATCTACCTATCAAGGCTGGTCTAAAAAGAAAAGAAAATGACTCGGCAAAGCGTCGCACTTTATGCCTACGTATTCTCATTAGAGAATGAGAAATCAGAGTCAACGTAGTTCGACTAACTACGGGTGATGGGAAAGGTGGCTCGCCAATACATCAGTATTGTGCCTATGTATTCTCAACAGGTATGAGAGATCAGAGCTTACGTAGTTCGGGATAATACGGATTACGGGGGTTCAGATTCATCTGTTTTTCCGAGTAGGGTTAACAAACAGTTCGAGCAGTTTGGGCGTACGCAGCTCGACCCTTGGATACTTAGGCGTTACCTTTTGCGGTAGAACTGGAAGTTAACGACACTCTTTTCTTCAGAAAAGCTTCCTTTGAATTAGGGCCCACGGGGCAAAAGGGTTTGAAGTTTGTTTTCTGTTTTTTACGGAAGAACTGTTTTTTATGGATGTTTGCAACCAATATCGCACTAGAGACTATGACCTAAGAGTGAATGCGTCGCATGTCACCCAAAGGGTGCCATACTAAACATCCAAGCTGTTGAAAAGAACTCTCCAACAACTCTTTCTCAGGTAGCTTAAGGCTCGTAACGTACGATGTCAGTTAACCTTTATTACTGTATTTTAATTTGTTTTGAGATGAGAAGAGAGAACAAGCTCAACTAAGGGGAGACTATCAAGTTCTAATGTTTTCATGCCAAGGATTCATCCTATGGTTGAGGTTCGAAACAGGGAACTCCTAAAAGTTATCATGCATAGGTTTCAACCTAAAGTTCTAATCATCACTTCCTTATCAACGGAAGTGAGATTCCTAGGGGACCATGTCAATGATACAGAAACAGATAAAGCATCAGCTTAAACAGTAAACAGTAAACGACTGTAAAATGCATGCAATGCAAGTGAGGGAGGAAATGTGTGTGGGGCATCAGCCTCCACAATCTCGTCTCGACCTCAAGCCAGATATGAATAACTGTAATCATACAGAAGAAAATAAAATGCCATCAAGCAAATCACAAACCACATAGGCAAGGGAGCAGGGCTCTACCGAATACCCGCAAGCAAAGCCATACAGTAAAAATACAAGCAGAGGGAGCAACTCAACCTCTAGTGCAATCATGCTCCTAGCTTAAATCAATCTAAATATGAACTTATTCTAATGCATCAAGCAAATCAAACAAGTCACATCAATACAGTTGCACAGAAAGCAAACAGACAGGAAAAGAAAGCAGATCAACCACTCCCACAGCTAAGCTCTCCTCTGACAGCAGTCCAGTTCTCAGTCTTCAGCTGCTCTTCAAGGCTATCATATTCAATAGCAAGTATCAACTTGCTTCTTCAAGCTTTCAATGCATCAATCAGAGAAGTAGCAACTTCTAGCATCTTCAATCTTCTAACAAGGAACTCCATCCTCTAGCAAGGGAGAAAGATTCGTATAACAAGAGCAAGGTTTGGATAGTGGACAGCAGAGTGAAGACCAAAGGTCACCACTAAGCACTCCATCATCAGAGAAAGGAACCCTCAAAGGTTCTACCAACTTGTGAAGAGCCACACATCCTACCAAAGAAGGGATGAGGCCTTCACAAGGGGACCTTACATCATAGGGAAGAATGGAAGTGATCAACACCTTCCATGTTTATGAAAGAAGAGAATCTATCTAGAAGCTCTACTTACAAACCCTAATCTTAACACCTAAACGAAACTACACCAAAAGAAGGGAAATCTTCACATCCAAGCTTTTTCAAGCATTCCTCAGCAGCCCACACAAGTCTTCATCATCACCCAAGAGCAAGAGAGGCAAAACCCTAATCTAAGGGAACTAAAGAAGTCATTCTAGTTGAATTAGCAAGTTATGATCACCTAAAACCTAGTACTAAAGTTAATCCTAACTAAAATACTAAAACCAATTGTAAATTCCTACCAAAATAACTATGGGAACCTAATTCAATCATGAATCTACCATACAAAATCCAAGGGTTGAATCATCCACCAAGTCATAGAAATAAATCCTAAATCACAAGGTACTAAGCTTAAACCCTAAAACTAGAGCACCTGAAGTTTCAACTTAAAACTACTACCTAATTTCATCACAAAAATGTGAGAAAATTACTAGAGGAGCATCCATGTCTAAACTAATCACACACAAAAAATTAGCTCAAGAATCATCACCAATTTATCACACAAAATTCAGAAAAACAAGGTATCAACCATAATGATTTTAATATCAATTAAAATGTAAAAAATGCACATAAAATCACAAATGAATGAATTCCTAATATTTTTATTCAATAAAATTCAATTCTCGTTCATGAGTCAGGGGAAAATAATTTGGAATTAATTGAGTTAATTTCCTATTTTTTATGAATTATTTTCTAAACTATGCAAAATGATGAAAAAAATAAGAAAATAAGAAAAAATAATAAAAGGTGCGTGACAAATAGCAAAGATGTCAATTTTAAATCCTGGGTTGGGCCCAGAAGGGGGCGTGAATAGCAAGGAGTTCATAGGCCCATCTGAATTCAGTCAAGAGAGATAGTCAGGAGGAGTGCATTCAGTAACCAATTTACGTTGAAAATCCATATTGGGCTTGGCTGGAGGGGTGTTGATAGTAACTAAAATCCAAAGCCCAGGCGCTTTAACTCATTTTCCTTCTCTTCAGAAATTCACACAAGAAAGAAAAATAGCACAAGCCAAGATTCGAACCAAAGCACGCTCAGTTCACATAGTCACTAAGTAAAACAGTGAGTTTAAGGGGGAGGGTACATGGTTCATCAAGGGCGCTTGGATTGAGAGACTGAGTCAAGTCTTCCTTGTGAATGGAGGGCCACGATTACGTCTTCTCCATTTTAAACCTGTAAGTCTGCATGCGCAAGGCCCATCGCCGGTGGCTTTTCCGGCCACCCCTGGCGCAACCCTAAGTCTCTCTACACTCAACCATTTGCCACGATGTCTAAACGAATCTTGCTC
This sequence comes from Lathyrus sativus, assembly GCA_963859935.3. Taxonomy (NCBI): domain Eukaryota; kingdom Viridiplantae; phylum Streptophyta; class Magnoliopsida; order Fabales; family Fabaceae; genus Lathyrus; species Lathyrus sativus. The sequence goes on from OZ012738.1 coordinate 605,846,251, forward strand.
AAAATTTCACAAGCAATTCAACCATGCCATTAATTCATCCTCAAAACGCCTGAATCTTGAGATATCAATCTCAATCGAAAATGAACTTCCACCTAAATTGTCTCTACAGTTGCAATTGATCATCCTAAATCCATCTATATCAATAGGGGAACCTAACCACATGCCTCTAGTTCACTGAAAACACATAATTAGAGAGAAATTTCAAGAAGTTAAAACCTGTATTTGAGCTTGTAACAGATGCACTTCTTGCTCGATTCAACCTTCAAGATGATGCAGATTCACTCTAAATCAACTTCTGAAGCTAATGCAACCTTCACTTTTCCTTGATTTTGCCTTGAACTCAGAAACCGATTCCAACTTGCAGTTGTGAAACTTCAACCTCACTCTCTGCTTCAGGGATCAATCTTCTCCAAAAAAAATGACTGACCATAATCTGGTGCTTATATAGAACTCATTGGAAATGTCTAGAAAGTTCTGTAACCTTCCATAGGAGATTTTGCAATTTCACTTTCTCCTTCAAAATACCATGTGCCAAAATCGTGGATTTGCTCCCTTTGGGCATGAAAATGCTTGCAATGATCATCTCATGAGATATTGGATTAAATGGTTATGTTAATTTCCTTGTTTGCAAGCCAATGGTTCATGTTTGATATGTTGCTTCATCATGAAGAAACAACATGAAATGGTATGAAAATGACCTCAAACCAAAATTCCAATATTGCCAAAGTTTCTAAAACTATTTTTCCAATCAAAATGACCTATAATTTTGCCTTGCTTGGACACAAAATGCTTTATTTCAATTTTTGGTCATTAAATCCCTTTAATTATTCCTTTTTCAAAATTCTTTGAACCAAGTCTCTCCTTGAGCCATTTCAATGGCTCCCTGATGCATAGTCAAGGTTAAAACCCTATTTTGAGCAACTTTCTAGTTGAACAAAATTTCATTTGAGGTGTCTAGGTTGGTGAAAATGACCTATGATCACAAATGACCCATAATCACAACTTCCCAAACTACCCTTGACTTGTAAAAGCCATAACTTGAGTTCTACAAATCCTATTAAGGAATTCTAGTACTCTATGGAAAGATAAGAGGATGAGGAACAACATTCATGTTGACAAAAAGTTCATAGGAATCATCCTTCTAGGGAAAAAGCTTCATGCAAGTTGGGTAACTTTCAAGCTCCAAATTCACATTCCTCAGATGACTTGTAACTTGTCAAAGCCATAACTTGAGTTCTACAAATCCTATCAAGGACTTCTAGCACACAAATTAAATCTAAGCTCATGATCTACAACAATCATGTTGGGGTCAAGCTAAGATGACAATCACATCTTGAGTTAAATTGACTTAAAGATAGGGGTCAAACTAGGGGATTTTACACTGTCAAGCCTTAGAAACCCTAGCTTGAAACTTCCCAAACTCTTCAATCATGATGATTCAACCTTGGAATCATCCTTAGAACATATCAATGCATCAATCCATAATCACATGGCTCTTGGATTAGGTCTCAACCTTCTTCAAATCATCAGTTGACTTAGGGTTGACCCAGTCAAACCCTAGCTGCACCAATCATGGCTGAGGCTTCTTATTCTTGCCAAATGACATGTCTAGGCCTTAAAGTGATATTCAACACTTCTCATGAGCTCTCTCAAGACCTCAAGTCCAACTTCATGGCTTCAAAATCATCTGATGGCTTCCCACAACTCTCAAGTTAGGAGACCTACACACTTGGCTTCAATCACTCTCTCTGAGGATCTTTTAACTTCTCTGACAAGGATATCAACCCTTGAACACTTGAATAACCTTCTTAGCTAGCTTCAAAGTCTTGTATAGCTCTTGATTGGTAATCATACCTCTTGATCTCCTGCATACATGTCAATGAAATGCAAATGATAATGCTAATGTGAATGAAATGCAACATAAGCTAGGTAATGAAATGCAGTAGAATTCATCCTGATCTTATCCCCAACATCAATGGCAATGCCACAACTTCGTTAGCATTTCTCTATGAGTCGTATCCTCCTTTCCATCTTCAAGCGAAAGACAGCAACAACCTGTCATTGACAAAACAAAGCAAAACTCGGTTACGACATGGAAGAACTAACTGCAAGAAGTTTAACATATAACTACAAATTTACAACGTTCCCAAGCGCACCTGCACGAGCAGCAGTCTATGCCAACAGCCTCACAGCAGCCTGCAAACTTAACGGCGAACTAACGTTGTTTACTCCAACGAGAGCTGTCATTATGATGGTGTTACCACTATAAAAAGAAACTCAGGCGGTGGTTATTCAAAGTGGTGAAAGTGAAAAGCAAGTACGTCATAAAAGCATTGAACGAGACTACGATTCATTGAAACAGAGACAGTTCGAAAGCAATTACCTACGAGAACCACGCTTGTTGCCAATCCAAAGTCCAAAACGCAAGCTTGTGAACCCCGTGTCTTCTTTCAACAATACTCCAGAAAACCTTGCATCTTTTATCAAAATTTCACCGCGACAGCTACCAGCTTACTGATTCTCTTATCAATGTTAAATATGTCTTTCTCAGTCCTAGGGTTAAGAAAGGAATCATAGGTCCTAGGGTTAAGAAAGGAATCATAGGTCTTTGAGACATTACCTGTAGGGAGGTTCTTTGATCTTCTCATTGGGAGTTTGCCAGGCTTGCAAGGAACCATGGCCAAGGGAGCAACATCAATAGCATCTTTAATAGACACCTTCATAGACTTAGCCCTAGAAGTCAATGACGAGACATCCTCCGTCATGGAACCACCCTTTGAAGATTGTTGGTGAGATATCTTTGAATACTTGAGAGTGGAATAAAAATAAACAAGATTAAGTCTGAGTTTGTGGTGAAAGATGGAGCAGTTTGTGAGGAATGACACAGTATGAAGGAATCGTGCATGAGAGCGGTTTAGGTATATTTGAAATGATTGAATTTGAAACCCTCTCTTTATTTGTTGGGAACACTCATGCATTTGAATAGTATTCCCGCAACAAATTAATACCTATGAGAACCACCCTTGTTGCCAATGCAAAGTCCAAAACGCAAGCTTGTGAACCCCGTGTCTTATTTCAACAATACTCCAGAAAACCTTGCATCTTTTATCAAAATTTCACCGTGACAGAAATGGCGACTTCACTGGGGACCTCTCAGTGGGTTTCCCTATCTTGCTTTATTCATTGCTTTATATCTGCCTATTTGCTTACTTGTTTATTTGTGTTCTTTATTGCTTTTGGGTTATTGTCCTTGAGTGGTGAGACAAAGTCCTACACCCGGACTTGAGGGAAATTAAGATAAGATAGTGATATATTCGATGAGGCTTATAGGGAGTGAGTCCCGACTAAGTTGATTCGAGAATCCTGATTAGTTGAGAATCTTTTGAAAATAGTTCGGTTGAACGAGTTTAGTCGTGAAAACTTTTACTATTCTCAATGGGAGTCCGTGATACTAAGGACCGTAGTTACCTTTAACCCCGCTTTGGCCTTTATTAGGACGTAGTGCGAGGCTATGAGGGAGTAAGTCCCGAAATAGTGCTACGCGATGCTACACTCAAAAGAAGTTCTCTTGAGAATATTATTAATCCCCGAGTTAGTTGGGAAATTGATAATATCCGATAGACGGACTAATGACTTTGGGACCTCTTTAGAACCATGTTCTGCAGGTACCATCCACCTTTAGTCCTTGTCCTTTGGGAATGGGTATACCCTTGGCTCCATGCTCGTTGCAAACCTAGGACCTTTGTTTGTTTATCTTTATATACCCTTATGTGATTACTTGTGTTTGTTGCATTCATATAGCATCATACTACATTGGACTTCATGGGATTTATCCTTTATTTATGAACATTATAGGACATTATGGATAGACGAAATACTCTAAAATATACTTTTAAGAGTCCTAAATTGGATGAACTAAGGGAGTTGGGAGCTTTGATTGAAGACCAAGAGAAGTTCAAGAGTAAATATGGGAAGTTACTATCTTTGTTGAGACGTAAGGCAAATGAAGACCTACTTTCCGCCCTATTGCAGTTCTACGACCCGATATATCATTGTTTTACTTTTCCAGATTATCAGTTGTTGCCAACTTTGGAAGAATACTCCTTTTTGTTGGGTATGCCTATTCTAGAAGAATCTCCTTTTCCTTTCTTAGAAAAGGACCCCGAAGAAAGAGACATCGCTAAGGCCCTTTATCTCAGGGTATCCGATGTTAAGGACAACATGGTTGTTAAAAATGAGACTTTCGGTTTGACTACAGATTTCTTATTCGAAAAGGCTTCATTTTATACTGATTTTACGAACAAGGCTCCATTCGAGGAAATCTTCGCCTTACTTGTCTATGGGGTGTTTCTATTTCCAAGTTTTGAGGGGTTTGTTGACCTTAACGCAATTAAGATCTTCATGAAAAACAATCCAGTACCGACTCTATTGGGTAACACCTACCACTCCATACACCTCCGAAACCTTCGTGGTGGAGGAATGATTACATGTTGTGTGCCCCTATTATACAAATGGTTCCTTACCCACTTGCCCAAATATGTTTCCTTTTGGTACCTTAAAGACAAGCGTTGGTCAGAAAAGATTATGGCTTTGACTCATTCTGACATCGATTGGTATAGCCAGGAGTATGATGGAATTCTAATCATTGATGGATGTAGAGATTTTGCTAATATACCGTTACTCAGCTTTGGTGGAGGGATCAGTTACAATCCGATTTTAGCTCGCCAACAGTTAGGATATCCGTTGAAGGAACCACCTAAGAGCATACAAGTTGAGAGTGTCTTGAACTCTGAGAAAAGATTGTGGAAGCTTGGAAACATTTGCATAAGAAAGATAGGAATAGTCTGGGAAGGCCCAACTGTGTGTCTCTGGAACCGTATCTCCAATGGGTCAGGAATAGGTCAATCAAGCTGAAGATGCCTTATACTCGTCAAGATCCTATACCCCCAAGAGAAGAACCTACTTATTTCCTTATGTCTGACACTGAGAAGTTGGGGGTTGCCTTGAAGAAATCACAACACGAATCAGAAGTATGGAAGAACAAGTATCTAGTGTCCGTTGCAGAGATTGACGAACTCCAGAAGCGATTACAGTTGAAGGATGAAGAGTTACTCCCCTGCAAGAAGAGGAAAATCATGGAGGATTTATTTTTCTCCGACCCACAGTGCACTATTTGGAAGCTGATTGTGGATAACCTTATCCGTGAGAAGACGCAGTTAGAAGAGCAGCTCAAGCAGCAAAATTTGAAACTTCCTTAGTGTATTTACTAGCTTTTATTTATCTTTTATTTGGGACTTTTAAAAGCAAATTATTTGTATTCCGTTTCAAAGTTAAATAAAAACGTTTTCTTTTGCCACAATGTTTATAAATAGTTAGGATCCTATGAAGTCCTACTCATCTTGCATTGCATTCTTTCTTTACTCAAGAAACTCAACTTTATTTCTCAGGTATTGTAACCATGGATTTCAAAAGAGAAGTATTGGAGTACACTTTCCAGAGTCCTAACATTGAAAGCTTGAGAGAACTAGCAGATCTCATCGAGAACCGTTACGCCTTTGCAGCAGAATATGGAGAAGTCTTCCGTTTTCTCGAACTCAAGATGAAAGGAGAGTTGTTAGAGACCCTTGTCCAGTTCTATGATCCGTTGTACCATTGCTTCACTTTTCCGGATTATCAGTTGATGCCGACTCTGGAAGAGTATTCTGATTTCTTGAGGATGCCCGTCACAACCCGACCTATATTCACCATCCAGGAGGACGAACCCAGTCGCCAAGAGATTGCAAATGCTACTCATCTCAATCTAGCAGATGTTCAAGAGCACTTGACCATCAAGGAAGGAGTCCTTGGATTCCCAGCTGATTTCTTGATCGAAAAAGTCCGTTACCATGTTGAAAGAAAGGAGGTCCTCATCATGGAAGCTACCTTTGCTTTGTTGGTTTATGGGATCTTCTGGTTCCCAAAGGTCGACGATTTTGTTGACATGAATGCAATTAAACTGTTCATACTCAAGAATCCCGTTCCCACTTTGCTCGCTGACACATACTTTTCAATCCACTCGAAGAATGCTGAAGGAGGAGGACATATCGTTTGTTGTACCGCTCTGTTGCATTCATGGTTCATTGCTCGCCTAACTCGGCACCCGTCTATTTGGGAAGAGGAAGAATCGCCCCGTTGGTCCGAGATAGTCATGGACCTTACTCACTCCGACATTGTGTGGTACGACCCTACCTATGGAGGTATATGTATGATCCGTAGCATCGGAGGATTTACTAACATACCACTTATTGGGAGAGAAGGTTGCATAAGTTACAACCCTGCTCTGGCTCGTCTCCAATTTGGGCATCCCATGATTGAAGTACCTGACCAGACTCTGTTAGAAGGGACCTTTCTCAAGGAAGGAGAAGACCCAGACCTAAAGACCGTCATAATTTATGCATGGAGATACATCAATAAGGAAGGAAAAGCTACTTTAGGATACCCCAATTGTGCTGTCTCTGAAGAATATCTACATTGGGTACGAGAAAGAGCTCTCGACCTCAAGATGCCGTTCCCTTTTCATGAACCTATGGTATTGGATTTTCACGATCCAGATTGGTTTGACGTGAGCGAAGTAGATCAGTTGAAGGTTGCCTTGGATGAGGCTCAGAAGCTGAAGGCCACTTGGAAAAATAAGTTTTTCACACTCAAGGTAGAGAGAGAGAAATCCCAGAGGATGCCAGAAGTAGAACTTGCAAGGAAGAGGAAGGCGCGAGAGGATTTATTTTCCTCTCACACCTCTTCGAGAGCTGTCACCAGTAATGATCTTCCCCCAGCAGCTATGGCCTGGAAGGAATGTGTCGATCGACTCATCAGTGAGAAGGCCGAGTTACAAGAACGTGTCAGTCAGTTAGAAGAAGAGCTTCGCGCACAGAAGGAGCCTAAGGAGTAGATCTCCGAGTTTCTCTTTTGCTTTTGGTTCAATGTAATAAACTCTTAAAAGAGTACTCCGTTTTATAATGCTTCGATCATCAAAATAAAATAAGTTTTTCTCCAACGTTACAATACCGAGACAATTTGAGTTTCTTGAAAGTCTCATACTCATTTGCATTTTTGCATAAGCATAGCATCGTTTGCATCCCAGGGTTTCATTCTTGCTTTATCTCCGCAGACAAGCTGAATCACCGATACAACACTCGAGCTAGTCAATGCCAGAAGATGGATCAACTAGAACAAGAGAACAGAGTGCTCCGTGATGAGGTTTGGAGAGGTTGAATGGTCTAGTGGAAGCCTTGTCCAATCAAGTCTCGATCAACAACCAAGAAGTTCCAAGGACTGTGATCTCTGAAGTGGCGCCAACACCGATCCTAGTGGTGTCTTCTTTTGCTGAAGTAACCTACAGCATGCCGCCAGGTTTCCCGTGGGGGATGCCTCCTTATTTCACTCCGGCTGGTTATCGTCCACCTGTTCCCGAGGTTCCTGTCACAACCACTGTTCAAGCTACTCCTGTAGTTTCTGCTGTGATGACTACCGCGTCTCCACATGTGAACGTTGTTCCGTATATTCTGGATGAACTAATTTTGCATGGGTCACCGACTGAAACTGTGGGTTTAGAAGAGAGGATAGACGGATTTCAAGACCAATTTTCTGAAATACAAAAGGAGTTAAGAGCCCTTCATGGAAATGACTTGTTTGGTAAGAGTGCTTCTAAGCTGTGCTTGGTTCCAAATGTTAAGGTCCCACCGAAATTCAAGGTCCCTGATTTTGAAAAGTACAAGGGGAATACTTGTTCTCAGAGTCATCTTATTATGTACGCCAGGAAGATGTCTGCCCAAACTGATAATGATCAACTACTTATTCACTACTTTCAAGACAGTTTGACAGGCGCTGCACTCAAGTGGTATATGGGGTTGGATAATACGAAGATTCAAACTTTCAATGATCTAGGAGGAGCCTTTGTCAAGCAGTATAAGTACAATATAGACATGGCGCCCGACCGAGATCAGTTGAGAGAAATGACACAAAAACATAAAGAGAGTTTCAAGGAATATGCTCAACGTTGGCGCGAGTTGGCCGCGCAAGTCACACCACCATTAGAAGAAAAGGAGATGACCAAGATTTTTCTGAAGACTCTTGGTCCTTTCTTTTATAAGAAGATGGTAGCCAGTGCACCCAGTGACTTTACTGAAATGGTCAATATGGGAATGCGCTTAGAAGGTGTTCGTGAAGGAAGATTGGCCAAAGGAGAGAGTGCTCCTAAAAAGTATGGAAGTATCTTTGTGAAGAAAAAAGAGCAAGGTGTGAATGCCATTCAAAAGGGACAATTTAGAAAAAGATATTCGCCATCACACCAAATTGCTGCCGTATCACCAGTATTTAATGCTCCAGCTTATCAGCCTCAAGAAAATCCTCAACCATATCAACAACCTCAGTCCCCCAGTGCTCAACCTCAGCAAAATCCGCAGTATCCTCAGCAGAACCAGCCATTCAACAATCAAGGTCGTGCGTACAGAAGAATAAATTTTGAGCCTATCCCTATGAAATATGCTGATCTGTTTCCAGCTTTGGTCCAGAAGGGTCATATTCAGACGAAAGCTCCACCTATGGTTCCTGCAAATCCTCCTCATTCCTATAGAGCTGACAAGTTTTGCCCCTACCACCAAGGTGCTCTAGGGCACGATATTGAAAGCTGTTTCGGTATGAAAGCAGACGTCCAGAGGCTCATTAAGTACGGAATCCTGTCCTTCAAAGATTCTGACCCTAATGTACAAATTAACCCGTTACCGCCGCATGGTTCATCCTCTGTTAACATGATTCAAGACTGTTTGGCAGATGATGTTCAGAAAAATTCAATCGAAAGGGCCGAAGAGGTTTGTGTTATAGTGCCTCACTTTAAAGAAGTGGAGCGTATCGAAGTTGTGTATAATAGCAGAAAACCAGCTGTTACCCCGTTGGTAATCAATGTGCCTGGACTTGTCCCTTATACTTCCAGTAAGGCTATCCCCTATAGGTACAACGCTACAATGTTGGAGAATGGAAAGGAATTTCCTTTGCCCACTGTACCTTCAGTAGTTAACATTGCAGATGTTAGTAGAGTAACAAGGAGTGGTCGAGTTTACCCAACTATGCCACCGAAAGAAAAAGAAGTTTTGCTCGAACCATTAGGCTCAAGAGACCCAGTTGGGGGGCAATCTGGTGGATCTAATTTATCCAATTCAGATGAATGTTTGAAAGTAATAAAAAGAAGTGAATATAAGGTTGCAGATCAGCTTCTGCAAACCCCGTCGAAGATTTCTGTGCTACAATTGCTGATGAGTTCTGAGGCTCATAGAGAAGCGCTTCAGAAGATTTTGGGACAAGCCTATATCGAGCAGGATGTGACTATGGAACAATTTGATAACATCATTGGTAGTATCACTTCGAGTGATAATCTGGGTTTCAATAAAGACGACCTCCCGGAGGAGGGGAGGAAACATAACATGGCTTTACACATTGTTGTGAATTGCGGAAACGACTCTCTGTCCAGTGTATTAGTCAATACTTGATCGTCTCTAAATGTAATGCCTAGAACTACTCTATCTAAGTTATCGTATCAAGGATCACCTATGAGGCCAAGCCATGTTATTGTCAAAGCTTTCGATGGGTCAAGGAAAATGGTAATTGGTGAGGTAGATTTGCCCATGACTATTGGATTACAGACTTTTATGATCACATTTCAAGTCATGGATATTCGTGCCGCCTATAGCTGTTTGCTAGGGAGGCCATGGATACATGAAGCTGGGGAAGTTACTTCTACTCTACATCATAAGTTGAAATATGTTTTTGAGGAAAAAACAGTTACAGTCTGTGGAGAAAGAGCTTTGGTGGTAAGTCACTTGTCATCATTCTCATATGTCGAAGCTGAGGAAGAGGTTGACACGCAATTTCAAGCTTTTTCTATCGTGGGCGAGGGGGTCCGAAAATCTCAGGCATCTATGTCATCATTTAAAGACGCACAACGAGTAGTGAACAGTGGTCATCAGACAATATGGGGAAAGGTGTTGTCTTTGTCAGAGAACAAAAATAAGGAAGGTCTTGGTTTCACCAGCAGTCCTGTTTAGCAAACTACCAAAAGTCAAGGGTTTCCGCTGATTAATGAAGTGTTCCGTAGTGGAGGAGTCGTCCGTCATCCTCAGATTAATATTGTGTCAGAGGACGAACTCGAAGGCTATATATCAGATGGTTCTGCAAGGTCCTCCGTTCCTTTCGAAGACTACGAGCCCTATATGGAAGATCCAGGCTATGTTTCAGATGAATTTGACTATACCTTTGGAGTTTATGCCATCACCGAGGAAGATTCAGATTGGGACATCCCAGACTTTGTGACCCCAGGCGTTGTGGTCAAGAATTGGAGTGCGGTTGAAGCCCCTGCTGCCATTCATATATCTAAGTAAAGCATTTGTTTTAGAATTTTCGCTCTGCCCAAGGCGAGACTGCATTCATTAGGGCTTACTTTTAATAATTCCCTTTGCTCTGCCCAGGGCAAAGGTGACTTTGTTGGGCGTGTCTTTTTGGTTTTGCTATCATCAATAAATCACTTTCATTTTCATTTGTGTTTTTATATTTATTCACGATGTTGGAAAATAATGAGTAGCGTCTCGCGTACACACACTTTCCACTTTACAAAAAAACTTATTGAAAATCACATCACTTGCGCAGATTGAAACATAAAATACATCCTGGGAATAATGACCCACTACCTTCTCCGAATTTCGAGTTTCCTGTGTACGAAGTCGAGGACGAAGAAGAAGATATCCCAGAAGAAATTTCCAGACTGCTTGAGAAAGAAGAGAAAGCTATCCAACCTCATCAGGAGCCAGTGGAAGTAATCAATTTGGGATCAGAAGAAATCCGCAGAGAAGTAAAAATTAGGGCTCTACACAAGCCCGATGTGAAGAAACAGCTGATTGATCTGCTTGGAGAGTTTGTTGATGTGTTTGCTTGGTCATATCAAGATATGCCTGGATTAGACACTGCTATAGTTGAGCATCGTCTACCTTTGAAGCCAGAATGCCCGCTGGTAAAACAGAAGCTCAGAAGGACTCGACCCGACATGGCTCTAAAGATTAAAGAAGAGGTACAAAAACAGATTGATGCAGGTTTCCTTGTCACTGCCGAATACCCGCTATGGTTGGCTAACATTGTACCCGTTCCGAAGAAGGATGGTAAGGTTCGCATGTGTGTGGACTACAGGGATTTGAATAAAGCCATCCCGAAAGATGATTTCCCATTGCCTCACATTGACATCTTGGTTGACAGTACTGCGAGATATGAGGTTTTCTCCTTCATGGATGGGTTTTCAGGTTACAACCAGATTAGAATGGCTCCCGAGGACAGAGAAAAGACGTCATTCATCACGCCTTATGGCACCTTTTGTTACAAAGTCATGCCGTTTGGATTAAAGAATGCAGGGGCAACATATCAGAGAGCTAGGACTACTTTGTTCCATGATATGATGCACAAAGAGATCGAGGTGTATGTGGATGATATGATAGCTAAGTCGAAGACCGATGATGATCATGTTAAACACCTGGCTAAGCTATTTGGTCGGTTGAGGGAATACAAGCTCCGTCTGAACCCCAATAAATGCACATTTGGAGTAGGATCAGGGAAACTATTAGGTTTTATTGTCAGTCAAAGAGGGATTGAAGTGGACCCTGACAAAGTGAAAGCTATCCGGTAAATGCCATCTCCCGCCACCGAAAAACAAGTCAGAGGGTTCTTGGGACGTTTGAACTATATCTCCAGGTTTATATCCAACATGACTGCTACGTGCAAACCTATTTTGAAGCTTCTGAGGAAAGAACAAGGGTATGTTTGGACTGAAGATTGTCAAAAGGCTTTTGATAGTATCAAAGAATATCTGCTTGAACCGCCTATCCTGATACCACCAGTTGAAGGACGACCTTTGATTATGTATTTGACTATTTTAGAAGATTCAATGGGTTGTGTACTCGGCCAGCGAGATGAAACAGGGAAGCAAGATCATGTCACTTATTACTTAAGCAAGAAATTTATTGATTGTGAAACAAGGTACACTATGTTAGAGAAGACTTGTTGCGCTCTGGCGTGGGCCGCCAAGCGTTTGCGCCAATATATGTTGAATCACACTACTTGGTTAGTTTCAAAGGTGGATCCTATCAAGTATATTTTTGAGAAACCCGCTTTGACTAGGAGAATTGCTAGACGGCAGATGTTGTTGTCTGAATATGATATCGAGTACCATACTCAGAAAGCTGTTAGAGGAAGTGTTTTGGCTGATCATTTGGCTCACCAACCCATTTTGGATTATCAACCCTTAAACGACGACTTTCCTGATGAAGATGTTATGTTTTTAAAGATGAAAGATTGTGAAGAACCCGTACATGGTGAAGGGCCAGAGCTAGGTTCTCAATGGGGTTTAGTTTTTGATGGAGCTGTCGACACTCATGGAAAAGGGATAGGTGCTGTTATTGTGACTCCTCAAGGAACCCACTTCCCATTTACCTCCAGATTAACATTCCAGTGTACTAATAATGAGGCTGAGTACGAGGCATGCATTATGGGTCTTGAAGAAGCAATCGACTTGAGAATTAAGAATCTGGATGTGTTTGGTGATTCTGCAGTGGTAATTAACCAAATCACTGGAGAATGGATAACTCGACATGATAATTTGGTCCCATACAGGGATTATGCCAGAAGACTGTTACCGTTCTTTGATAGGGTTGAGTTTCATCATATCCCTCGTGATGAGAACAGAATGGCAGACGCGTTGGCAACTTTAGCCTCGATGATTATGGTAAACTTTTGGAACGAGTGTCCTCGGATTGAAGTAAAACGTCTTGACAGACCTGCCTACATCTTTGCCGTCGAAGAAGTCGAAGATGGCAAATCCTGGTACCATGACATCGAAGTGTTTCTTAGAACTCAAGAACATCCTTTGGGAGCTTCCAACAAAGACAAGAAAACTTTGAGAAGGTTGGCTAGAAATTTTCTTTTGAGTAACCACGTGTTGTATAAACGGAATTTTGACATGGTCTTGCTGAGATGTGTTGACAAACAAGAAGCAGATATGTTAATGACGGAAATTCACGAAGGATCTTTTGGCACTCATGCCAGTGGACATGCTATGGCTAAGAAGCTTTTAAGGGCTGGTTATTATTGGATCACAATGGAATCAGATTGTTACAAGTTTGCTAGAAAATGTCACAAGTGTCAGATTTACGCAGATAAGATTCACGTGCCTCCGACTTTGTTGAATGTTATCTGATCACCGTGGCCGTTCTTTATGTGGGGAATTGATATGATTGGAATGATAGAGCCGAAATCATCTAATGGACACCGATTCATCCTGGTAGCCATTGATTATTTCACCAAGTGGGTCGAGGAAGCCTCCTACGCTAATGTAACTCGACATGTGGTTGCCAAATTTATCAAAAATCAGCTTATTTGACGATATGGTGTGCCAAGCAGAATTATTACAGATAACGGTTCCAATTTGAATAACAAGACGATGAAAGAGTTGTGTGAAGAATTCAAGATTGAGCATCATAATTCTTCCCCTTATAGACCAAAGATGAATGGGGTCGTCGAAGCCGCCAATAAGAATATCAAGAAGATCATTCAGAAAATGGTTGTTACTTACAAAGATTGGCACAAAATGCTCCTATTTTCCTTGCATGAATATCGTACGATGGTACGCACATCGACTGGGGCAACTCCATTCTCACTTGTCTACGGTATGGAAGCATTACTCCCGATAGAAGTTGAGATTCCTTCTATGAGGATTTTGGTGGAGGCAAAGTTATCAGAAGCTGAATGGTGCCAGAACAGATATGATCAGTTGAACTTAATCGAAGAAAAGAGGATGGCTGCGCTATGCCATAGGCAGTTGTATCAGCGGAAGATGAAGAAGGCATTTGACAAGAAAGTTCGACCCCGTGCATTCAAAGAAGGTGACCTCGTGCTCAAGAAGATTCAGTCTTTCCTCACCGACGTCAGAGGAAAATGGGCCCCAAACTATGATGGACTGTACGTGGTAAGAAAGGTCTTGTCAGGAGGTGCTATGATGTTAGCAACAATGGACGGAGAAGAAATCACTCTCCCTGTGAATACGGACGCTGTCAAGAAGTATTTCGCTTAAGGAAGTTCTCATTCACTTAAGGAGAGCAAGTTGTTATTCTCCTGATGTAATCTCTATTATTTCCCAACACTGTAAAATTGGGGTCACGCCTTTCCGCTGACCGCCATTCAATAAAGTTCCTCATTCATCAAAATCTTTTTCTCGATAGCAAAATCCTAATTGATTTAAACTTTTTTCACTATTTCGTGTTTTACTCGGTATATGAATAACAAAGGGATGACCATGGACGTTTATTTCATCCATGGAGAACGTGAATTGCATGTGTTTCTGCAAGATATTCATTTTATCCAGGGACGAGGTCTATGGAGATTTAGCTCGAGTGCCTGTCCGTCTGAGACGTTTGTTTCACTTCTCCCAGTCCGTCAACACCTACATAGCATATAAATAGACAACATGGCATAGGCATTCTTTTGCATTCTCTATGTTTATTTTATTCTATCGCTTTGGCTGTGGCCATCCCTAGGTGTTTGGGTGCGTCTTATACCTCCAATTAGATTTGTCGACCCTAGGCAGAAAAAGCGCGATGCTTCTTTTCCCCATGGAGTTCAATCATCATCGAAGATGGTTATTTTAGTACAATCACATTTGAGTTCATACCTCAGTGGTCGATTCTGGCTTGACAGTTTCTTTTCGGTTACACCCCGAATTGAACTTCGGTTTTTAGCAATCACATCAAGGACATCTCCGACCCTTGAACATGGATCAAGTGTGCATTTATTTTGCACTCTTTTCCAGGAAGAATGGACAAACGCTTCAACAACAACATCATGAGATTTTCCACAAACAACCTCTTTATTTGAGCAACTCGTTTTGATCAAGATCTTATTCAAAATGACACATGACAGTCTCCGCAAGACAGTTTACCCATCTCCAGTGATTATCGACTTGGTAAATGGAAAACCTTACAGATAGTTCTCTTTATTTGAGAATTCACACCATTTTACAACAGCTAAGATGCTCCTCAGGAATGAACCCCCAGTGGGTCCTCACATAATTTTATCAAGCGACATCTCTCCAAAGAAGTCAAAGGAGTTTATCATATCAGTCTATCCTTATTTAAGGAGACATACATTACAATTCAACCGGTTCACATCTCTTCCAAAGATCCCTAGTAAAACTTTACAACTACATTGACAACTACATTTACAAATTCGCGACTACAGCTACAGATTATATCAACAAAAATTACATCTAAAGTTCTACAATGAACTACATTTACAGTCTACAACTATAAATTACAATGATTCTACAATCTACAAAATTTTGACATTTCAAGCAGAGACTGAGACCAGCTCGTGATTCCCATATCATGACGCTCGGGGAGGTCATACATCAAAGACTGAGACCAGCTCATGATTCCCATATCATGACGCTCGGGGAGGTCATACATCAAAGACTGAGACCAGCTCGTGATTCCCATATCATGACGCTCAGGGAGGTCATACATCAGAGACTGATACCAGCTCGTGATTCCCATATCATGACGCTCAGGGAGGTCATACATCAGAGACTGAGACCAGCTCGTGATTCCCATATCATGACGCTCGGGGAGGTCATACATCAGAGACTGAGACCAGCTCGTGATTCCCATATCATGATGCTCGGGGAGGTCATACATCAGAGACTGAGACCAGCTCATGATTCCCATATCATGACACTCGGGGAGGTCATACATCAGAGACTGAGACCAGCTCATGATTCCCATATCATGACGCCCGGGGAGGTCATACATCAGAGACTGAGACCAGCTCATGGTTCCCATACCATGATACTCGGGGAAGTTCTACAAATACAACAACATTTACATCTACATCTACAAAATTTTGACATTTCAGGCAGAGACTGAGACCAGCTCATGGTACCCTTATCATGACGCTCGGGGAAGTTATACATTTTACTATTTCAAGTTGAGTTCCAAAAGGAAAAGATATACAAAAAAACAAGAAAAGGAAGAAAAAGAATACAAATAAAATTGAACCATCGACTCAATTCATTTGGATTATTACCAACCAATATATTATGGTAACAAGTTTCTCTCCTATTGTCCAAAACACCATATCCTAGGTGTATGTGCTACCGTTATACTTTGGAGATTCCCCATTGGTGGTTGTTTCCTGTCCTCGTGTGTCCCCGCCTCATTGGGTCTGTTGCTCCTTTGTTTCACGTGTTGTGTCTAGTGCATCCCCTGTGACATCTTTTCCTCACAGGAGCGTCTGTCTTGCATTTTCATATCATTACTTATCATTTGCATTTGGTGGTTTCTTACGGCCAAAAATCCGTGCTACGTTTGTATTTAAGTCCCTCCTATCTCGTCGAGACGAAGATTTCAATCTCCATATCTACGGATAGAAGTAACTTAAATTGGGGCATCTGTCACACCCTAATTTTTGACCATAAGATCCCACCTCCTTGCGCTTTGTCTTACGTGTTACCTTTTACCTTTTATATGTTTATTATAACTAACCAGTTGGTGCAGGTGCGATAACACCAAACATAGATCCTTACAGTCAAATACCACAAGACTCTTCAAGACATGGTTAACGCATCATGATTCATCATCGTCCAAGCCTTGGGTTATGCAGGCAACACATGGCAAGCAGGGACAGTTTTGTTCATAAAATTGAGTTATCACAATTAGCAAGAAGTTAAGAGGGAATTCATCATCGCGTGCCTTACAAATACCTAACCGATCCTTTGTTTAAAATCAAATGACGATGTCTTTTTACTGGTTATATGGAGATTCAACTTCACTGTGAATATGAACTTAAATTTAAGTGATTTACACCATGTTTGAACTCTAAGACTCAAGGTTGATTAATTAAGCCTAATTGATTCTAAAGCCTCGGGATTGCAAACTTGGATCTTTTTTTTAAGGATATTTGAAGTTCCATGAAGCATCAAGTTGGGATGGCAACATCATTAAGGAATTTCCAAAGCAAGAGAAACACTCGTGTTCACAAGAAGAAGTATGTATTTATTCCGATGGAACCTCAAGCAATACGTCACCAATCCAAAGCTACAAATGTAAGATGGCCCACATCTTCACCTGGCCCTTTATAAAATCTCATTAATTTCAAGTTACAAATGTAAGACCAATATATGTTCAAATACTACTGCAATTACAAGAAAGAGATTTGCAAAGGTAAAATGTCATCTCGGAACCACAAATCCACCGGGAGCGTGATCGCATTCGCGAACTGCTGGCTCTTATGCAAATCTGTGGAAAATAATTAACGCAACTTTGGTCATATACGAAGAGCAAAACGTGTTTAAGTGCCTCCGTTACAAAGACGTCTTTAAAGTACTTGCCGGCTGTGGTGGTACGACCAAGTCCAATTCAAGTCGTCGTCATTGTCATTGTTTTCCACACGCAAGGATCCATTCAGCCATGGCACTACAAACATTCAAAACAGAGGGAGTAAGATCCAGAAGTCATCAAATAGATATTGTATAAGAAGGTTTCAAAATGAGAAGAAGTTTTGAGTAGAATTCATCTAGAGTTGGGGAGTGAAGCAATTCGTGACTTACCTCGAATCAAACTTCAATGCTCGTGTCCAGCCCGCGGGTTTGCGACAACAACCTTTGTCTGTCTTAACAGCAGTAGAATTCATCCTGATCTTATCCCCAACATCAATGGAAACACCACAACTTCGTTAGCATTTCTCTATGAGTCGTATCCTCCTTTCCATCTTCAAGCGAAAGACAGCAACAACCTGTCATTGATAAAACAAAGCAAAACTCGGTTATGACATGGAAGAACCAACTGCAAGAAGTTTAACATATAACTACAAATTTACAACGTTCCCAAGCGCACCTGCACGAGCAGCAGTCTATGCCAACAGCCTCACAGCAGCCTGTAAACTTAACGGCGAACTAACGTTGTTTACTCCAACGAGAGCTGTCATTATGATGGTGTTACCACTACAAAAAGAAACTCAGGTGGTGGTTATTCAAAGTGGTGAAAGTGAAAAGCAAGTACGTCATAAAAGCATTGAACGAGACTACGATTCATTAAAACAGAGACAGTTCGAAAGCAATTACCTATGAGAACCACCCTTGTTGCCAATCCAAAGTCCAAAACGCAAGCTTGTGAACCCCGTGTCTTCTTTCAACAATACTCCAGAAAACCTTGCATCTTTTATCAAAATTTCACCGCGACAGCTACCAGCTTACTGATTCTCTTATCAATGTTAAATTTGTCTTTCTCAGTCCTAGGGTTAAGAAAGGAATCATAGGTCCTAGGGTTAAGAAAGGAATCATAGGTCTTTGAGACATTACCTGTAGGGAGGTTCTTTGATCTTCTCATTGGGAGTTTGCCAGGCTTCCAAGGAACCATGGCCAAGGGAGCAACATCAATAGCATCTTTAATAGACACCTTCACAGACTTAGCCCTAGAAGTCAATGACGAGACATCCTCCGTCATGGAACCACCCTTTGAAGATTGTTGGTGAGATATCTTTGAATACTTGAGAGTGGAAGAAAAATAAACAAGATTAAGTCTGAGTTTGTGGTGAAAGATGGAGCAGTTTGTGAGGAATGACACAGTATGAAGGAATCGTGCATGAGAGCGGTTTAGGTATATTTGAAATGATTGAATTTGAAACCCTCTCTTTATTTGTTGGGAACACTCATGCATTTGAGTAGTATTCCCACAAAAAATTAATTTCTATAAATTCTCGGACAAGAAAATCCCTAATTTTCCCCTTAACACTTCAAGTTTATTTTATGAAATACTGATGATTCTCAAGTGGTCACAGAATAATGTCATGACATCTTGTGTGACATTATACTTAGTCAGTATTCACTTCATCAACATCTTTTGAGAACAATTGTCACATGCTGCTGTGATTGAGTCATCTTTTATGATTAAGTCATCCACAATAACATGTGCACACCTTTTTCCTCCAAGATTTCCCACCTACATTGGTCCCATCACATCGCTATGCAGTACTTCTAGAATTTTTGAAGTAGTCAGATGATGTAGCCTCTTGTGTGACATCTTAGTTAGCTTCCCAATCTGACCTTCCCAACCAATCCTTTCTCCATCAATATTCAAATTAGAGGTATCTCTAACCATTCCATTTGACAAGACTTGCTTCATCTTCTGTAGATGACAAAGTTTCTGATGCTTCACTTCATGTCATGTGGATGAACACTCTGTCTCTAGAGGAATCCACATATATAAATTATTCTTAGATCTAGCTTCCTTCATGGTAACTTCATCTTTATCATTTATTATCAGACACTCAGTTTTAGTAAAGTTAATCTTAAAACCTTGATCACACAATTGACTGATACTTATCAAATTTGCAGTCAGTCCTCTAACAAACAACACATTCTCAAGACTAGGCTTCCCAGTAAAATCCAGCCTCCCAACACCCTTTATTTCACCTTTGGATCCATCTCCAAAGGTGACATAACTAGTGGCATGTGGTTCAATATCCACCAAAAAATTATCGAAACCAGTCATGTGTCTAGAGAAACCATTATTAGAGTACCACCCCTATCTAGCAAAAGGTTTTAGGGAGGTATGAACTATGAGAGGAATAATGTTATTCTTGAGAGTCCACTTCTTTTATGCTTTACCAATACCCTTCATCTTTATAGGTTGTGAAGCAGACTTGGGATATCCATGCAACTTGTAGTAGTAAGGCTTTATGTGACCAAACTTACCATAATGATGACATTTCCAATCTTGCTTCTTTCTTCTTGAGGAACTCTTCTAAGGTCTCTGATGATGTTGAGATATCTTTATTGATATCTTCTGATTCTGCTTTCTTTTAGGATAAGCAGAATTCAGTGCTAGATCTTTTTTGTTTATTCACCACCACTTGATCATTATAACCAAGTCCTTTGACATATCCAGCCCACCTCCCAAATTGAATAATCTTATTAAACACATCAGAACTGCTATTGAGCATTCTTACAGTTTTAGTTATATTGTCAAGTTTAAAATTGAGCAATACAACTTCATCTTCCAGGTTAGAAATAACAGTCAAGTGATTCACTCTTTCACCATGAAGTTGACCAATAAGTTTCTGTTGGTCCTTTCCTAGTTGACACACTTATGCACTTCTGATACACAACTCATTGTATGAGGCAATCAGTTCACCATAAGTGAGATATTCACCATCTGATTCTTTATCAGAATCATATACTCCATTAAGTGCAGAAACCTGTTTAGCAATATCTCTTTCACTTGAGGAATCATCTTCAGACCCAGAGGTAGACAAGCCTTTCTTCTCCTTCTTGAGAAAGGTAGGACACTCAGATTTGATGTGTCCAAATCCTTCACACTCATATCATTGGATTTCTTTACCTTTGTTAGATTTCTCTTCAATTTTGGCCTTTCTTCCAAAATCCTTCTTTTTGTTGATGTCGGATGAATGAGTCTTGACATTTGATCTTAACTCCCCGTCCACCCTCTTTAACAATTGGTTGTACTATTTTCTAAGAAGTACAACAACCTTAGACAATTCTTCCTTGGACTTAGGATCACATTTACCTTGATTAGATACCAAGGTTATGCTTTTCTTATTTTTAGTTTTCTCACTAGTTACCAATTTAAATGTCTGAAGAGATCCCATGAGTTCATCCATTTTCATGGTGTTTATATCTTGGGCTTCTTCAATTGCAGTCACCTTCATATCAAATCTCTTTGGAAGAGATCTTAGGATTATCTGAACTAACTTAGCTACTGGGATCTTTTCTCCTAAATCACTTGAAGTATTGGCTATATCGAACAATGTTCATGTGAAAGTCTTGAATATTTTCATCTTTCTTCATCTTCTAGTTCTCAAACTTGGTTGTAAGAAGTTGAAGTCTTGATGATTTCACCCTAGAGGTCCCTTCATGAGCAGTCTTCAAGATCTCCAAAGCATCTTTAGCAACAGTACAATTCTTTATCAATCTAAAGATGTTTTTGTCCATTCTATTGAATATGGAATTCAATGCTTTAGAATTGCCTTGAGCTAGCTTGTCATCTTCATCATCCCAGTCTTCTCTAGGCTTTATAACATCAGTATTTTTAGCTTGTTGATCTTTAACCTTTGGTGGATCCCATCCTTTGACCATAAATTTACAAGCTTTACCATCCATGGACTTGATGAATGCCACCATGCACACTTTCTAATATTCATAATTGGATCTATCAAGGATGGTGGTCTATTCAATATTCCTCCTTCCTTGTCCATTACACCAGAAAGTAACTTCCCTGAATCTCACCCCAGATACAAAGCATGATGTCTGCTCTGATACCAATGGAAATTCTAGTATGCAGATCTCAGATGTCCTAAGAGATATCGAGACACTTGATCTCTGCTAAGAACAATGACAAGAAGAAGCACAATAAAAACTTGCAGAAAGTAAATGAACACACATCAAATGTCAACCTAGTTCGGTGTACAACAACACCTATGTCTGGGGGATACCAAACCAGGAATGAAATCTACTAGATAGTATTAATTCTAAGCTAAACAACCTACGGTTTACAACTTATCACTTAATCACTACCTGTGCTTAATTTCTACCTAATACTCTCCTAGGTATGAGACCCTTCTCAATTCCCTTTCAATCACAGCAGTGACATAAATTACAACTCAATGCCAACATTCCAGCTCTAGTATCAACATGATACAGGAGAGGCTCACAAAATACACAAACCCTAGAACTCACTAAGCAACAATGTATTTTCCACATAGTGAGATACGAATAAATTCTTTACGTTAAAGAGTGAGATACGAATAATGGGTTGCAGAAAGCTCAAAAAACATTAATTAGTGTAACTTGCTCTTCTATTATAACTTAATTTGTTATATTATTAATTTCAAAATCAAATTTAAAGGTTATATGTTTAGTGAACAGTTTTGAAATAAGCCTTCTACATAATTTATAATAAACTCAAATGAATATATCAACACGGCTGGAAGTTATAACCGTAGTAAAATGTTGGGCGCTAACCCTTTCACTACCGTTGGAGCATAAAATCGTGGTGAAATGTTGAGAAATCTCCCAAAATACTGGTGATGGGTATAAAATCCATGACCATTCCACCTTTTACCATGATTGGTTTCTTCAATCGTAGTGATATGTTACACACTATTGTATTTTTATCACAGATAGAAACCTATGGTGGTAAAGAGAGCATATACTACCACACCCTTCAATACCAGAGACCTCTAACTGTGGTAATATCCAACTCCTAACTATGGTAAAATATGTTTTTTGTAGTATTGTCGCATGTATTGACTACTTGTACTCTTTTGCATCTTTTTTTGCTTTCTTGTTTTAAAGATGATATTTTTTTGGGGATTTTTAGCTAGTTTCCTAGTTGTAATGTGGTTGAGCTTGGTACCTACGAGGATAAGTGAGAATTGTGGCATCGTTGTTATGAGAGTTTAAGGCAGACATGTGGTAAATGATAATGAGATTCTTCGAAAATTGATAATGGGAGTTATTATATTAGTTCTATTAGTTATTATAGTAGTTTTGATAATCACTTCTTACCTAGGATTGATAGGACCCTTAGTGATGATTTCAAACACTTGCTCAGCCGTATTTTTAAACGAAGTTACGAGAATTGACTCTTTATTCAATAGTGAAGCAAGGGTAAAAGCTTTGTGCAAATATTTATATATAGCATCCAATAGGAGAGAATATGATGTTTTGCTAGAGCCATGCATGATATGCGAGAAGGTCTAGATGTGGTATCCTCGATGGATTAAGGAAAAATTCTTCTATATGTACACATCTATTTTAAGCGATTTGAGGGTGAGATTCCCTCTCACCACCTTTGAGGCGGATGTCATGAAGGTAATCATTGTCACCCCATTACAACTCCATCCAAAAAAATCGGGCCTATATTATGGGTTTCGAGATCCTTTATAAGGCCTTTGAGATTGCTCGTACTATGGAAATTTTTCTTTTTGGTTTATGTAAAAAAAATAGGTTGATAAAGTAAGTTGGGTTTCTCTAAACTCCCTTGATGGTTGAGGTATGCTCACCTTTCATTTGTCAAACTACAAAAATTGGAAGAATAAATTTGTATGAGTCTAAGGTTGTATTGATTCTCCCATTTTTATATTTGAGGATGGTGAATTACATCATTTTCCTCTTAATTGGTCAAGAAATCCTATGTCGGCATAGGGGTTTAAAAATAATAAAATCAATGAGGAGAAAAAGGATGTTGTTTTGTTTTTAGAAATTTTTTACATTATGAATGTTACATACTTGATGGAGTGTGAGGAGAATGAGATGACAATTGACATTTACTAACCCAAGTGTGTTTTATTTGTATCACCTCTAGTTTTTCCTTATCTATACTCTTTTAAATCTTGGTTTTTTAATGAATATAATATGGCTCCCATGTTAGTGTCAACAAAGAAAGAATTCCAAGAAAGGTAAGGCCTGAGAGAGGCAAGGTAGGGGAGGATGCACATCATTCCTTGACAAATTTAGAGGTGGAGAAATGGGGAAATAAGACGACCGAGGTATGGGAGAATATAAAGGTTTTGAAGGATATAGTTGCAATTGATGTTATTACCAAGGGATTGTTACAAGTAAACCTTGATAAGTCTTGTGTGTAATTCGTCTATTATTCTAATAAGGCCTTAGAAAAGGCGAAAGCACATGTTATCCGCCTGCTTTGAATCTCGATCTGGTGAACTCGAAATGTTAAAAATAGTCAATGATGAATAGATTGTAGAGGAAATCGAAAAGGAATTTACCATATCACAACAGGTTATTCCCTCTAATTTGGAAGGAAATCATATTTGTCTTGGATCAACCTAAATCTAAATAGAAAAAGGTGAGGCATGTTTCAGACAAGACCTTTCCTACTATAGGCAGAGATAATGGCTCCATTGTTCCATATATTTTATCGTTATTTGGTTATTTGTCATTGAATCAGTTTGTAATCAGTTTTGAATGTTTTTTATAATCTTTACCTCCATAGGGTTTAAATGATACGGAATTTTAATATCTTTTCATGTTGTGTTAATTGTTTGGCTATTTTCTATTCATTTTATAAAAGTAATATATTTGGCGAGTTCTTGCTCTTATAGTATTTTTCTAACAAGTCTTTTTACGCTAAGATCAAGTTTTAACTTAGGAGAGTTTTGGGGTTAGTGGCTTCCCATAGGAAATTAAGGTGCCATTAAGGGCACAATGGTACCTTGAATGGTGCAATGATACTCAGAAGGATTCAATGATATACTATATGACGTAAGGATACATTGGAGGACGCAACGATATCCCAAATGTGATGGACATGAGACTTCATACACAATTTTTTTAAAGGGGGGAGGGGGTTGAATTATGTGTTTTAAGAAAACTTAGGTTTGAAAAACTTTTTGAATTAAAATTAGAGTTTGAAAACATTTTATAAAGGTTTTACAATTAAGCAGCGAAAATGTAAAATTCAAAAAGTAAACTTTAAGGAAAGAGAGAAGACACCAGAAGTTATAGAGTTTCATTCAAAAGAAAAAGACCTAACCCTGTTCCCAATAATTATTCTTGAGAGCATCCAACAAACTTAAGATCTTTTAGTAGGTTGGACTCTCAAACCCCCTTATACAAGAAAAATGAAGTTCGTGGCTGACATCTGTTGCACCCCAAAATTTGCCCAACCTTTTCTTTTATATTGGCTTATGTTTCATATCATTTTAGCATTTGCATTTGCATAACATTGGTTCTTGACAAGGGATCAAGATGTTGTTTTTGCCAATCAAGAGAGTTTCATGTTCAAGCTCAATCAAGAGCACATTTACAAGTCATCAATAGTTCTATCATCATCAAAGTTGGGTTTCAAAGCTCATTGAGAGGAGAAAGTTTGTGTACGGGTGTCACCTTCTATCTTGAGGATTATCAGAGGTTCATGAGGTTACTTATTTGGATGAGGCATGATTCAAGGGTTCAATAGACATCTAGATGGTTCTCTAGGGAATTTGTTTGATCACATGATTCACTTGCAAGAGCCTCAGTCAATGGATAAGAGATTAGGGATTCATCTGGTCAACCAAAAGTTAACGGTGGACTTGAGTGGGCTCAAGACTTTTTTCTTGATCATTGAAGCCATGAGAAGTCATCTTAAGTCTTATCTAATGTAATTTTGAGATCAATTCAAGAAGATTTAAGGATTCAAGGAGTTACTAAATTAGGGTTGCAGATGATTCTTAGTGTAAAATCCCCTCTTTTAGTCTCAATTTCAAGGACAAATTTCATTATGATACAAGTCTTGTCTCATTTTCCATCAAACATGAGACTTGTCCATCATCTTCCAAGCTTTATTTTGAGTACAAGAACTCATCCAAGGGGTTTTTACATCTTAAGTTATGGTGTCAACAAGTTGGTGTCATCAGATGAAGAGATTTTTGAGGCATTTGAGGATAGCTCACTTCTAAGACATTTTTCACAAGGAACCAAGCTCCTCCTCACTTTTTTATCAAACATGATAGTTGTTACTCATTGTCTTAGATTTACAAAAAGTGCTAGAACTCATCATTCTCATGTGTGGAGCTCAAGTTATGGCTTTCTCAAGTCAAGAGTATTTTTGGAAACCAAGTTTTAGGTCATTCACTTCAATGACCAATTCCATGAACTTCAAGGCCTCTAATCCAAATTTGTGCCACATGAAAGTTGTGTCACATTGCCTTAACATCTTCTTGAACTCAAAATCCATGATGTTTGATGATTTGAGTGATCATTTGAACCATAATGAGCATAAAAAGTGGATTTTTGGACATGGTTTGAATTCCTTGCATTTCAAGTCATCAAATGAAGTAATTTGAACTTTTGGCACCATTATAATATCATTACATGTGCATGCTACTCTTTACCTCTTTTGAGCCAACATGAAACCATTTTACAAGTCAATTTTTCAAATATCATACCATAAGAAGTCATTGTTCAAAACTTTGTGCCAACTCATTTTCAATCCTCAAAATCATCATCATTCATTTCTACACACTCCCTAAGTTCATTTGCTGACCCAAGAGGATTGTACAAGGAGCTAAATCGTGTGTACACCTCATTTGATGCTTTTGGCAAGTTTTGGATTTCATATCATTTAACCAACATGGGCCTGCATGGGATTCACTAGGCCTTCATATTTAAACCATAATTGAACCCTAATTGTTGAGAAGAGAGGTTGTTGGACAAAGAAGAGAGTTTCCATAAAAAATACATAAAAATTTCTCTTCTTAGAACTGGTGTTTTCCCTGAGTTTCCATTCAAACCATTGCTCAATTCATCATCACTATGGATCAAGGAAGAGATTAGAAGCATTAGAGCAAAGCTTGCAAGGAGTTTGAAGAGCCTACAAAGCAGCTCTGTTAGGTAAGCTTCAAGTCTCTGAAACTCTCATTTTAGCCTTGCATTAGGGTTCATAGCTGGTGCATCTGAAGTCCTATCTAGTATAGGCAATGTTTGGATAGTTATCATGCGTGTTTGAACCATCTTCAGAATGTGCATAAAATTTTCGTGGCCTAATTTCTCATAGTTGCAAGAACCTTTTTCAAAAACCAAGTTCATTTTCGTATTCTACATGAAATTTGTTTTAAAATGGTGCAAGGTGTTGGCATTTTTATGGTGGTTTGAAGCCTGAATTCCGGCGACCATCCCGGAGAAGACGACCAGAGCCCTAGCTCCGGTGTCTGAGGGGAACGCTGATGTGGCTGTGAGACTTCTTGACTAGGTGATGTGTCACTCGTGTGTGGTTTTGACTCTGCTTGCGTGGGATTTGATTTTGATGAGTTGGATTGCCCGTTTAATGAAACGGTGCATTTCATGCTTGGGAGCTGAGTTCAATTGTATTTGGGCTTAGCATTTTGTTAATCGCACCCCCTTTTGGGAGGCCCAGATGCGCATGAACTTGGTATCAGTTCAAACCATTATTGCTTATACACCCCTCTCCTCATTTTAATTTCTTTTTATTTTCTTTTATTTTCGCTTTCATTTTAAATCTTTTTAAAATAGTTTTGAGCTTTATAAAAATCCCACAAAATGCTTTTCTGATATTTTAATATGTTGAGATATTTTTCCATATTTTTATTTTATTTTTCAATTATTTTTAATATTTTTAATTGATTTAAGGATTAAAGGTGTTTTATGGTTTGTGCCTTGATTTGAACTTGATCATTGACCCTCATTTGAAAACCCCCAATGACCAAATTTCCTCTCACACTTAGGTGATTGATTGAGGTATATTTGAGGATTGGTTTGAAGTCTTAATGATAATTTTTAAATTTTTTCTCATTGGTTTTTTATGGACCCTTGATGCATACTCGATAAGTTGAACATGTTGCCTTCTTTGATTTAATTGGTGGTGCTTTGAATTGACTCTTGCCTTGAGATTTTGCACACTGATTTTAGATTGGTTCAATTTGAGTTTGATGATTTATTTGGATTTTATTTGAGCTCTTTTCTATTTTTGGTGAGTACTTCAAATTTAAGTTGTTTTCATTATGTGTATACATCCTTTTCTTGACCTAATTTTTGGTATGTGATCTTGTGTGATCCCTTGAGCACCTCTTAAGCCTTGTTAGCTTTTGTTAACATGCTTGAGGTGTTGCGTTGCATGTTTAGAGGTTAATTGTATGTGTACCATATGCCACAAGTTTCATTTTGATCTTGTCTTTCCACTTGTTTGAAGTGTGAGATGTTTAGATGGACTTTGGTCCTCTAATTGAACTTGATCATTCTTGTGTTTACCTTCCTTTTTGATCTTGAATTTGAGGTTTCTCACTTGAGTTTCACTTCTGACCTTGATGGTTATAGACTTTTTCTTGATGCTTTGGTGATGTTTGTTTCACTTTGAGGTTGCTATGAACAAGTGAACTCCTTTTGCATTGTTTGGTTGCTTTGTTTTACTTGATTATGTGTAAGTGGATGGTTGAGATGTTCATGAGGTGGTGGCTGCCCCACTCTCTTTCCTCCCTCACTTCTTTGATTGTGCTTCTTTGGTTGACACTTTTCCTCTTGATGATTGATGGTATTTGGTTGTAGGAGCTTGCTTCTCCCATTTCATCTCATTTCTCTTGACTTGTTTAAGTCTTCCATTCTTGTATTTGTATTGTTGAATTGTTTCATGTTCGCATTTGTGTTTGCATTTCATATCTCTTTTCATCTTGCATAGACTTATTTAAGTCTTTCATTTAATTTTCATCTGTGATTGATTATGCTTTGTGTTTACTTGTGCGTTTTGCCATGATCCCTTAGGATCCCTAGTCCCTCTGTTTAAGATGGGAGTATGAGAGACACTAGGCTTTCAATACTTTGCATGATAACATTAGGTAGTACCTCTTATCTTCCTAACTTTAGGATCACTTTGCATGATAACATTAGGGTTTACAGTTCCCTTTAGAGTCTTGTGTCTTCTCTTCTCATCTCATAACTCTTTAAGACACTTAATAAAGGATAACAATTGTTGTACGATATGAGCCTTAAGTACATAAAGAATGATGAGTGGAGGGTCTCTTCTCACATTGTCTAGAGTGTTTAGCGTATGCCCTTTGGGCGATATGCGATGCATTCGCTCTTATGCCATAGTCTTTAGTGCAACATGAGTTTCAAACTAACTCAATTCACTTCTTCTAAAAAACACAAACAAAATTCAAACCTTTTCATCCTTCGGGATTGTTTCAAACCTAATTTTCAGAAAGAGTATGTTACATTTCCGTTCTACCGCAAACAGGTATCGTCCCTAACTGCTGGAATTGAAACGTAACATTACTCATAAAAAACACTTAACCAACCTTGTCCTGTAGTTGCCCGAACTACGTTTGCTCTGATTTCTCATACCAGATGAGGATACGTAGGCACAAGGCGGTGATGTCTTGGCGAGCAACCTTCCGCCCATCACCCATAGTTTCCCGAACTATGTTGACTCTGACTTTCCCATTGCACGAGGGAATACGTAGGCATAGGGCGGTGATACCCTATCGAGTCTGTTCTTTCCGTTCCCCTGTTTAGCTGTAGCTCTTAAATAGTTTTAACCCATATATTAGACAACAATCATGGATTCCATTGAGTACAATGGACGTGAGGGGTGCTCATACCTTCCCCTTGCGTAACCGACTCCCGAACCCAAGATTTGGTTGCGAAGACCTTGTCTTTCCCTTTCTCTTAGGTTTTCTTCGATCGTTTCCTTTCTCTCTCTTTGGGATAAATAAAGTTCGGTGGCGACTCTTTTGTCTGTTTGTCGGCCCCTTTTTTCGCAGTTGCGACAACATCCAACCAAATAGTAAACAAAAAGAGAAGCGACTAGTCTTACTTCCAAACGATAGATCGAAGTAGTTAGTCTTTTTTTCACAAGAAAATTGGAAGGATTAGTCTTCAAGCTTTAAACAAATATTTTATCATAGGCTGATCTCACAATTACAAAATAGACCTACCATAATAGTCATTTTACATTGTCACTTTGTTAACCGTGGTGATAATTTTTTTTGGCGCTTTTGTTTTTAATATTTACTAAAATATATTTCACAACAATCATAGGTACCAACCATGGTGAAAAGTGGCACCTGGTCATGCGTTCAAATCCTGGCACCTACAATTTTGTTTTTTATTTATTTTTAAGCCTCTTTTCACCACGTTTGGAACTTTCAACCGTGGTGAAAGTAGCGTCTGGTCATGAGTTCTTCTTCTTGTTGTTATTGTTGGTGTTGTTTTTGTTATTATTGTTGTTCTTGTTCTTGTCGTTCTTGTTATAGTTCTTGTTTTTCTTGTTTTTGTTCTAATTGTTCTTGCTGTTGTTGTTGTTCTACTGTTGCATTTTTATTTTATTAAAAGACATACAAAAATGGTTGTTTAAAGTAACCATTGTGATAGGTTGAGACATATGATGACGAGAAAACGCATCGGTTATATCGCTAGATTTCATTGACTTTTACCGCGCATTCACCGTTTTAACGCTCGATTCCTCGAGTTTTTCTTACTATTTTGCAGGTACATCGATATGTGAGGCCAAATCAAGAATTAAGAAGAAAAGAACAAAGAAACCACAAGAAATGAAGCAAGACAGAAGCCTGCATAAAACTCTGCATAATTTGTTACGACCACGGTCGTTACAAGGGAGTCACGACCGTGACACCTTGCTTTGGGACCTCACGACCGTGAGGAATGAGTGACGACCGTGACACTTGGAAACATAAGGCAACGAGCGTGAAGACCTTGTCACGCCCGTGACAAGGATATAACGTGATTCTTTTGACTCAGACTACGTCAAAGTCACCAGTGAAGCCACTCCTCCTAGTAATTCTCACGTGAGGGAGGTTTCTCCCACTTTCTGCTGCCACTTTCCAACATTTTCTCAACCACTTCAGCAAAGCCCAAGAAGCAAAAGACCCAGGACCAGCCCATTGGAAGCTCTATAAATAGGACCAGCTCAGAAGGATTTAGGGACAGACTTCAGTATCCAAATTTCCTGCGGAAGCTCTGCCGAATTACCTTACCATCATTTTATTATTCCAGCATTTTATTTTCTGCCTTATTTTATTTGTATCCAAACCAACCGTGTAACAATTTCCAACATTAGGGAATTGTTATACCCTTATTTGTTTCCAGCCTTCAGCATTTCGTTTTAATTTTTATTTCCGCCTACTCCAAGCCTTCCGGTCTGTGGAAGAAGGAGTCTACTCAGATATTTGTTAATCAGGTTTTTTTTTCAGTTATTACAATTTAATTTATTTAATTTATTTATAATGTCCAATTATTTCTCTGCCATTAGTAAGTTAATAAATAACTCTGAGTCTGATTTAACCTCGATGAGTAGCTAAATACCTTAGGGCGGTATGTAGTTATAACTAACTTAACCGGTAAAATATAACCATGGGCTAAAATAATTAATCGCTTAACATTCTGGCTGATACTTTTTAATTAGATTCGACCTTTTCGTTACGAGAGTAAGAAAAGGGTATTAGGTTGGGTCAAGACCACGAGAGTGTGAGATTTTAACCAGATAGCTAAAGTTAGGCATTTAAATTAAATACAGCGAGAGCGCTTTAAGATAAATTAGACTTATTTAGTTTCCAAAAATTATCTCTAAACACTTATGGGCTAGCGAGAGCAGGCATAGGGCTTTAGGGATAAGATCTGATTCAAGACCACGAGAGTGTGAGTTGAGGGTATTCAAACTAGTAATCTCTACCGAGTAGATTAAGTGAACATCTTTATAAGCCTAGGTTAGATTGACCCACCTAAGTTAGTATAATTACATACCGACCGTTTTAGTATTATTTTATTAAGAACTTAATTTTTATTCCGCCTTCAACAGTCTTAGAAAACCAACAACAATCGTGACAACTGTTCGCCTTAGCTAAACTAGAAGTTCATCTAGCACTACGTAACGATAGAATCCCTGTGGATCGATAATCTTAAATATTACTTCGATAGGCTGTGCACTTGCAGTAAGATACCGCTAGACGCATAAGTAGACACGTCTTTAGCCCATCAAGTTTTTGGCGCCGTTGCCGGGGATTCCTTAATTTAGTTACTAGTGCACTTAGGTAGCATTGTCTAGACTAAGGTATCAACTATTTAATTTAATTTAATCTCTGAGTGTATGCCACGTACTCGCTCCAAAAGCGAAGACTTGCAACCTCTAATCCCTGAATCGGAACGCTTCTTACACGTAAGAAGACGTATACTCGATTTCGAAAATAATTCCAACATTCCAGATCTTCAATTAGATCCGCCTGAACCAGTCGTAAAATCAGAAAACGCAGGAATGGCTGACGAACAAACCCATCCACTCAAGTATTACGCTAATCCTTCGCAAGGTGAACCGCATTCAAGCATTGCAGCACCGGCTATCAACCGAAACGATTTCGAACTAAAACCATCATTGATATCAGCCGTGCAACAAAACCAATTCGCCGGAAATCCTACCGAGGATCCGAATCTTCATCTTTCGATCTTTGTGCAATATGCAGATACCGTAAAAGCCAATGGAGTTACCCAAGAAGCTATTAGACTACGTCTATTTCCTTTTTCGCTTCGAGACAGAGCAAGAGCATGGCTTCAATCTCTGCCTTCAAACTCAGTAACTACGTGGGAACAGCTTAAGAAAGTTTTCTTGAACAGATACTTTCCACCTAGCAAGACAGCTATGCTGAGAGCTCAGATCAACGGGTTTAAGCAAAGAGAAAGTGAATCATTATTCGAAGCTTGGGAACGCTATAAGGATCTACTTAGGCTTTGTCCACATCACGGATTAGTAGAATGGATGGTCATCCATACCTTCTATAATGGACTCTTGTACAATACAAGAATGACAATTGACGCTGCCGCGGGTGGTGCATTGATGGACAAAGAATATAGTGATGCCTATGCACTTATCGAAAGTATGGCTCAGAATCATTACCTTTGGGGAAGCGAAAGAGTCGCAACTGAGAAACCAACAAAGGGAGGTATGTACGAAGTAAGTAGTATGGACCAAGTCAATGCGAAGTTTGACCAACTAAGCCAAAAGATCGATAACTTGGCCATAACACCTGCAGCCACCGTGGCTGCAGTAACACCCAACTGTGAGTTATGTGGAGTCCCGGGACACGAAGTCTCTGATTGTCAACTATTGACAGGAACTCCCACTGATCAAGTGAATTATGCTCAAGGAAACCCTTACTCAAACACATACAACCCAGGTTGGAAGAATCATCCGAATTTCTCTTATAAGAGTAACAATGCTTATTACGCACCAGGTCAAGCACCAGCTACATCACCAGGATATCAAAAGACTGCTCCTAATGTCCCTAGAAAGTCGAACCTTGAATTGATGATGGAGAGCTTTATAGCTAGCCAATCTCAGACGAACAAGGACTTCTTAAACCAAAACATTCACACTAGCGAGCAGATTAAACAATTAGTGAGCAAGGTAGACGCACTAGCTACGCATAACAAAATGCTTGAAACTCAGATTTCACAAGTAGCTCAACAACAAGCGCCTACTGCTGCGCCAGCTGGAGTATTCCCTGGACAACCTCAACCTAATCCGAAAGGACATGCTAACGCTGTAATATTAAGAAGTGGCAAGGAACTTGACGGACCTACCGATCCGAGACTTGACAATCCAGCCATGTACCAAAAACCGGATAAACCGACTGAAGTGGTGAATGATCCAGAAGAAAAGGAAGATGAAAGTCAAGAGGTAGTGGAGAAAGAACAACCTTATGTGCCTCCACCACCCTATAAACCACCAATTCCGTACCCTCAAAGATTAATAAGTTCTAAGACGACGGGTCAATTTAAGAAATTTGTAGAACTTCTGAAACAGTTGAATATTACTATTCCGTTTACAGAAGCAATTACCCAAATACCCTCGTATGCCAAGTTTCTAAAAGAGATCCTATCCAATAAGAAAAAGATAGAGGATAAAGGAACAGTTACACTCACTGCCGAGTGTAGCGCCATAATCCAGAATAACATGCCTCCTAAGCTAAAAGATCCAGGAAGTTTCTCTATACCCTGTGTAATAGGAAAATTCGTCATTGACAAAGCTCTATGCGATTTAGGAGCCAGTATCAGTGTTATGCCCCTAACGATTTGCAAAAGGCTAGACATGGGAGAACTAAGACCAACAAAAATGTCTGTTCAACTAGCCGATCGCTCTGTTAAATATCCTGTAGGCATACTAGAAAACGTCCCAGTACGTATAGGACAATTCTACATTCCTACTGATTTTATAATCATGGACATCTCTGAAGACTCCACTACACCTATCATACTAGGAAGACCATTCTTAGCTACCGCCGGAGCTATAATAGACGTAAAAAGAGGAAAGCTAACCTTTGAAGTAGGTGAAGAGAAAGTTGAATTTGTTTTAACACAATTCTTACAATCACCAGCTATAGAGGATACATGCTATCTAATGGACGTAATTGACGAATGTGTAAGAGAAATGGAACTGGAGGAGACCACTTATTCTGAAATAATGAAAATTCAAATCCCTCCAATTCTCGAAGATGATAATTGGCAAACACCGTATCAGGATAATAGTCTGAGCGAAAGCTTAGCACTTACACCGGATCCCATGCCAAGTAAAGATAAACCTACATTAGGATTAAAAACTTTACCTAAAAACCTAAGGTACGAATTCTTAGACGTTGAATGTAAAAGACCAGTTATAGTGAATTCCAGTTTAGGAACTATAGAGACAAAGAAACTTTTAGATGTCTTGAAGAAATATCCAACTGCATTAGGATATAACATATCTGATCTCAAAGGAATATGTCCTTCAGTTTGCATGCATCGCATTCTGCTAGAAGAAGATTGCAGAACCTCCAGAGAAGCTCAAAGAAGAATAAACCCAACCCTTAGCACTGTAGTAAAGGAAGAAGTCAAGAAATTATTAGATGCCGGGATAATATATCCAATCTCTGATAGTGAATGGGTTAGTCCAATACATGTAGTGCCAAAGAAAGGAGGTATCACTGTTGTGAAAAACGCTCAAGGCGAATCGATATCACAAAGAGTAGTGACGGGATATAGAGTGTGCATAGATTATCGTAAACTAAACAAAGCCACTCGAAAAGATCATTTCCCACTACCTTTCATAGACCAAATGTTAGAACGATTAGCCAAGCATTCTTACTTCTGTTACCTTGATGGTTACTCAGGATTTTTCCAAATCCCTATCCATCCTGATGATCAAGAGAAGACCATGTTCACATGTCCTTATGGAACGTTCGCTTATAGGCGAATGCCCTTTGGATTGTGCAACGCCCCTGCAACCTTTCAAAGATGCATGATGTCAATCTTCGCAGATTTTATAGACAACATCATGGAAGTGTTCATGGACGACTTCTCTGTATGCGGGCAAAGCTTTGAAGGATGTCTATCAAACTTAGAAATGGTGTTAGAAAGATGTGTAAAAGTGAATCTCGTGCTTAACTGGGAGAAATGTCATTTTATGGTCAACGAAGGAATAGTACTAGGTCATGTGATATCAGATAAGGGAATTGAAGTCGATAAAGCTAAGATTGAAGTAATAAAAGATCTTCAACCTCCTAAAACCGTTCGAGAAATACGAAGCTTTTTAGGACACGCCGGTTTTTACCGACGATTCATTAAAGATTTCTCGAAAATCACTAAACCTCTTACTGGTTTATTAATGAAAGACGCTGACTTCATATTCAATGAAGATTGTCTTAAAGCATTCGAAACTCTAAAAACAGCCCTCATCACCGCACCAATCATGCAACCCCCTGACTGGAGATTACCTTTTGAAGTCATGTGCGATGCGAGTGACTATGCTGTGGGCGCAGTCCTGGGTCAGAGAAAAGAAAAGAAACTCCATGCGATTTACTATGCAAGTAGAACCTTGGATTCTGCCCAGATGAACTACGCCACTACAGAAAAAGAATTGCTGGCAGTTGTCTTTGCGCTTGACAAATTCCGCTCTTACCTAGTTGGAGCGAAAATAATCATTTACACAGACCACGCTGCTATCCGATATCTATTAACTAAGAAGGATGCTAAGCCAAGACTCTTAAGATGGATTTTACTTCTACAAGAGTTTGATCTAGAAATAAAAGATAAAAAAGGTACTGAAAACGTCGTAGCGGACCATTTATCTAGAATAGAAGGTATTAAACCCGAACAAGTGCCGATTAACGACGATTTTCCGTATGAACAGCTGATAGCACAAATAGGAAGCGACCTGGCGCAGTTAGATATAAATGAACCAGAACCCGTGGAGATAATACAGACAACTGTAGGACTGCCATGGTACGCTGACATTGTCAACTACCTAGCCGCAGGAGCTCTTCCACCAGATCTAACCTATCAGCAGAAAAAGAAGTTCTTTCATAACCTGAAACAGTACTATTGGGATGAACCATTATTGTTCAAACGAGGACCGGATGGAATCTTTCGCCGATGTATCCCCGAAGAAGAAATAGAAGATGTCATTGCCCAATGTCATTCATCTCCTTATGGTGGACATGCGAGCACTTCCAAGACCTGTGCGAAAATCTTGCAAGCCGGCTTATACTGGCCTAGTCTATGGAAGGATGTCCACATAGCTGTTATAAGTTGCGATCGGTGTCAACGCACCGGCAATATTTCAAGAAGAGATGAAATGCCCCAAAAGGGAATTTTGGAAGTGGAAATCTTCGACGTCTGGGGAATAGATTTCATGGGACCGTTCCCATCATCTTTCGGTAATAATTACATACTCGTAGCCGTCGACTATGTCTCAAAATGGATCGAAGCCATAGCTTCTCCTACAAATGATGCACGAGTAGTAATAAAGCTTTTCAAAAACATAATCTTTCCCAGATTTGGTGTACCTCGACTCGTCATAAGTGACGGTGGCTCACACTTCATTTCGAAAATCTTTGACAAATTACTATCTAAATATGGAGTGAGACACCGTGTGGCCACACCGTATCACCCACAAACAAGTGGACAGGTCGAAGTCTCAAACCGAGAGATTAAACAAATCCTAGAAAAGACTGTCGCCATATCTCGGAAAGATTGGTCATCTAAACTTAATGAAGCTCTATGGGCTTATCGGACCGCTTACAAGACTCCCATAGGTACTACACCTTTCAAACTAGTTTATGGAAAGTCTTGCCACCTCCCAGTAGAACTAGAACACAAAGCTTATTGGGCGATCAAAACTCTCAATATGAACTATAGTGCTGCAGGAGAAAAGCGAATCCTAGACATTAACGAATTAGAAGAATTAAGATTAGATGCATATGAAAATGCTAAGCTATATAAGGAAAGAACCAAGCGATGGCATGATAAACGCCTATCTAAGAAAGAATTCAGTGTGGGAGACGTTGTACTCCTCTTTAATTCAAGACTTAGGCTCTTTCCTGGAAAACTAAAGTCTAGATGGTCGGGACCCTTTGATATAACTAAAGTATTCCCAAGTGGAGCAATAGAAATCAAGGGTAGGAACAATGAACCATTCATAGTAAACGGACAGCGCCTAAAACATTATCATAAAGTTGAAAATAGAGCCTATACGAATGATCTTAAACTTTTGAAATTGTCCGATAATTCCCCTGATTAGTCTAAACCTCAGCGTTACGTCAGGCTTTTGACAATAAAAACAGCGCTTAGTGGGAGGCAACCCATTCTCTTAGTTACCTATTTTAAACTATCCTTTTCCTTTTTGAGCATTTTTAATTATCGTTATTACTATTTGTTTAAATTGCTTTGTTAGTTTTATTTTACATTACATTTATAGCCATTACATTTTAGCATTTCATTTTTCTTATTTTTTTTTTCTTCCTAAATCACTTTTTACAGATTTTCTAAAGTCTTTTCCACTGAATTGTTTCCACCGTATTTTCACTGACTATGGCTAACCAACCTATTAACTATATGGAAACCCAATTTAGAGGTAGGAATCAAAGAATAAAGTTCGAAGAGTTATCACAGAGGCAAATGGATTTGACCCTGTACCCAAATGAAAAGACTATGGAAACCTTAGGTATACATGAGAGCATGATATACCTGTTTAACCGACTCGGATGGGAAAATGCAATGATCCAACACAAGTTTGCAACTTACCGAGAGCTCACCCTTGAGTTC
Source organism: Lathyrus sativus (assembly GCA_963859935.3). Taxonomy (NCBI): domain Eukaryota; kingdom Viridiplantae; phylum Streptophyta; class Magnoliopsida; order Fabales; family Fabaceae; genus Lathyrus; species Lathyrus sativus. The sequence continues at coordinate 605,883,929 of OZ012738.1, forward strand.
CTTAGTTCCCTACTTTACCTACCCGAGCGCGGTTTTGGTTCTAGGAAAGGATTCATTAGTTTCCGCCTATTCGGAATAGAATACGACTTTAACCACAAAGAACTAGCTGACCTACTAGGATTCCCTAGTGGACCTTTCGCCTTTACTACCACACAGGTAGAATTGATGGATGTGGAGCTAAATTTCTTTTGGGGAACTCTGACCGGAAACTACCATCCTGAACCAAATGATATGAACAATGATGAAATCCATAACCCTGCTCTTCGCTACTTCCACAAATTCCTAGCCCATACCTTCTTTGGAAAAGAAGAAAATATTACCGGAGTCTCTAAGGATGAATTATTTATTATGTCATGTTTCAATACTGGACAGTGTGTTAATGGTGTCCCTTTCATGATGCAAACCTTCACCCGCATCCAAGATGAACCTGAATTACCTATAGTGGTAGGAGGCCTTGTAACCATGATTGCTGATGCCTTAGGACTTAGGTACCAACTGGACAGGTGTACCCGTCTGGGAACCGTACGCCTGATGAACCTTAAATTCTGCTTCAATAGACATATTATAAGGAATTTAGGACGCCCACCTTTTGAGTACCTGATCCGGAACACAGTAGTCACCCTGTTCACATTGCCCAATCATGCAAAAGTAGGTGTTCATAATAAGGATAATTGGCTTTATGAGTTAAACCCACCTGTTTATCCAGCCACTCCTGAAACACCTCAGTCCCACAGGATAACAGATGATGTAATGACCGATGTTGAAACCGACCCCGAGACACCTCCTGGATACTATGACATTGACCCAACTGACAAAGATCATGAAACCCCTGGAGCGAATCACGGAGAGTACGCTAACAACTTGCAGAACATCATGCACACTCTCAATGCCTATCAAGCTGACATTAATCTATTCAGAGAAGACATTAAGAGTATGCGATTGGACATCGTGGGATTGACTGACATGGCCTGCGAACAGTTCTATCATCTGGACTCCGCCATCGAAGATCTGAAGAAACGCCTTTGAACCAGCTATCAGTGATTTAGTTTATCAATTCTTTTCTCATTATTTTTCATCATTATTTTCATTTCCAGTTGAATTTATTTTTCGCAACGATTTCATAACATAATTTGAGTTTATGTAATTTCAATTTTTCTTAATACCATGCACTTTTTATTTTCAATTGATTCTTCATTTTAGCAGCTTAAATAATTTTTCTATTTCTTTTCTATACACTGTGTTACCATATACTGTCTGACTGCAATATTCTATCGTAGGATTCGTATACTACTGTCTTGAAATTGCTATATATTATCGTGTGTGTTACTATAGTGGATAAATAAAATACATTATTATTAATTAAAAACAAAAAAATAATAACACGAGACAATGTGCTTTTCTGAAAATATTCAACGCTACATAGCCTCACGGTCATCACGCCCCCTTACGATCGTGACGTGCCCATTTAGCGCGTCACGACCGTCACGATCTAGTCACGACCGTGACTACCTCTATACCAGAGGTCGTGAGAAACAGAACTGTTTCTTCATCGTGTCCACCCCTCTTCTCCCTCCATAACCTATCTAACATTTCCCCCACTCATTCCCAAACCGTCAAAACCTTTCCACTACCCCATTAATCCACCACTACCAGTGACTGTTCCAACTCCACTGTCCCGTATTTAATCCGAACAGCAACTCCCTCATTCTACCACTCTTCTTCCAAAAACTTCACAGAAAAAATCCTTCCACCCTCTCCCTTCACATTTGCATGTTATGGATTCTATCGTCTTCAGAGAAGGAGAAGCAGGAGAAACCCAGCGAGACCGTTTCGTCCGCTTCGAGAACCGCGGTCTGCAGCCCACCCGGTACATTTCTACCGACTGTCTGCAAGAGCTCGGTATGCTGCCCAGCGTCCAAAACCTATTGCAGACGGTTGGCCTGTGGGACCTCTGTCACCAGCCACAGCCTACCTTCGAACTCCTGACGCTGGAGTTCCTCAGTTCCTACTGCTACATCACCCCTCATGGTTCGCAAAGCCAGCTTACCGGCAACGTATCATTCAGACTGCTTGGCCGGGAGTTCAACCTCACACAAAACAGGATTGCAGAGCTGTTAGGCTTCCACCACGGCACCGAAGCCCACCGTCGCGTGCCGGACAACTTCAGTGAACAAGCATTCGCACTGTGGCGCGACCTCACCAACACCCAAGCGACCACTTTCCAGAGCCTCAACGCCACTCATATTCACAACCCGGCTATCCGCTACTTTCACCGGGTCCTCTGCAACACCATCTTTGCTCGGGAGAGCAACCACAAGCTCAACTCAAAGGAGCTCCTGTTTCTGTACTGTGCCCTGCATGATGAGCCAATCAATGCTGCCCCCTTTATGCTCTACCACATCCAGGCCATCGCGCACCGCGGCTCATCCCCGTTTTTCATTGGAGGCATTGTCACCACCCTCGCCATTCAGCTGGGGCTTGGTGACGCGCTCGCTGATCTGCCGCACCTCGCCCCCGATTTCCTGACCATGAGCTACTGCCGGTCCGCCCACCTGATCGCACAGCGGGAGGATGGCAGGTACAGCCCTGTCGTCAATGGCACCGTCTTCCACCACATCACTCTGCCGTCACGCACACGCATCGACCCAGCAAACCGAGCCAACTGGCTCTTTGCCTTACCAGCAGCCGCGGATCACGTGCCGGTACATGATGATCAGCCAAACGCCGCAGTAGACGAGATGCAGGACGCCATGGATGCGGCTGAGCATGCCCAGGACATCCCCGAGACCTCCACCCGACAGCAGGCAGCCCCCGCTGCCACACTAGAGGACGTCCTATTTGCGATCCACCAGCAGAACCTGATGAACGCAGAACTAGAGCGTCAGCAGAAGGCCCAGTACGACGCTCTGCTCGGCACTATTGCTGCCAACCATGCGGCCACTAACGAGCGGATTAGCGAACTCTTTGGCGAAGTCCGCGGCGATCTTGAGGCACTCCGCCTCAGCATTACTGCTACCTCCGGTACCGGCTCTGACCCCGACGCGACTCCCTCCAGACGCCGCTCTCGCACCAGAGGCCGAGCCCGCGATCACCAGCAGCAGTAGTTTGCTTTTATGTTGTTTTTCAGTTTTAGTCTTGTACTGTATCTATACCGCTATTATATCACAACATTGAGGACAATGTCTGATATAGTGTGGGAGAGGTACTTTTCATTTCATTTCAATGTACTTTCAATTCTGTTGTATTCCTTTTAGAAAATCAATGAAATGAGCAATTCTGTGCGTTATTTTCTTGAATATCGAGTTTTCCCCGACTATTAAGCCATACTAGAAAAATCCTTAAATTACTCGCATTACCCGACTGACCACCGAATGGTTCGTAATTACGAAGCCGGGAACGATTAAACAAGACCAATACAATCTTGACATCTTCGACCCCCTGCTTAAGAAATTCCATCCGATCACCATTGCGAGTGCACCTTTAGTTTCAGTTCAAAAAGTAACCCCAGTAGTTTATACTAGCAGTCAGCACCGTCTAAACACAAACCACGTGGGGAGCCGATGAATATAAGCGCTTGATGCCTAATCAATAATGATCCTTCGTATCTCAATGCAAAATGAAAAAAGATTGCACCAAAGTACACGGTCGCAGACAATAAACGAGAAATATGAGAAGGACTCCGTTCCGGGTTGGTTCAGAGGTACTGGTTCTGAACTCGGTAGGGCGTGCTACGGCTCGATCCCCCACAACCTCCGCATCGGATAAAACATGAAGGGTTACCACACTCGTGTACCAGACCCCGTGCTAAAAAAGGATCAAAATCGCTAACCGGCTACTCCACTACGTGCGTGCGAAGGCAAAGGGCTTAATGTGACTGCGCCAGAACGAACCGGGTGAAATACGATCGAAAAACTCTAGGTGAAATCACAATGTGATTGTCGATTGTTTCGCTTGACGGGAAGTAGACGACATAGCCTGTTGCTTATGTCATTAGTGTATCGGTAGTGTTCTATCAAAGTACCGGACTATCCGACAGAACGATCCACCGGACGGTTTGCTATGAGTATGCGCGAGTAAAATCTTGTCCGCCGATTTTCAACCGACTATTTGCTTGAGGACAAGCAAAGGTTTAAGTTTGGGGAAGTTTGATGACGAGAAAACGCATCGGTTATATCGCTAGATTTCATTGACTTTTACCGCGCATTCACCGTTTTAACGCTCGATTCCTCGAGTTTTTCTTACTATTTTGCAGGTACATCGATATGTGAGGCCAAATCAAGAATTAAGAAGAAAAGAACAAAGAAACCACAAGAAATGAAGCAAGACAGAAGCCTGCATAAAACTCTGCATAATTTGTTACGACCACGGTCGTTACAAGGGAGTCACGACCGTGACACCTTGCTTTGGGACCTCACGACCGTGAGGAATGAGTGACGACCGTGACACTTGGAAACATAAGGCAACGAGCGTGAAGACCTTGTCACGCCCGTGACAAGGATATAACGTGATTCTTTTGACTCAGACTACGTCAAAGTCACCAGTGAAGCCACTCCTCCTAGTAATTCTCACGTGAGGGAGGTTTCTCCCACTTTCTGCTGCCACTTTCCAACATTTTCTCAACCACTTCAGCAAAGCCCAAGAAGCAAAAGACCCAGGACCAGCCCATTGGAAGCTCTATAAATAGGACCAGCTCAGAAGGATTTAGGGACAGACTTCAGTATCCAAATTTCCTGCGGAAGCTCTGCCGAATTACCTTACCATCATTTTATTATTCCAGCATTTTATTTTCTGCCTTATTTTATTTGTATCCAAACCAACCGTGTAACAATTTCCAACATTAGGGAATTGTTATACCCTTATTTGTTTCCAGCCTTCAGCATTTCGTTTTAATTTTTATTTCCGCCTACTCCAAGCCTTCCGGTCTGTGGAAGAAGGAGTCTACTCAGATATTTGTTAATCAGGTTTTTTTTCAGTTATTACAATTTAATTTATTTAATTTATTTATAATGTCCAATTATTTCTCTGCCATTAGTAAGTTAATAAATAACTCTGAGTCTGATTTAACCTCGATGAGTAGCTAAATACCTTAGGGCGGTATGTAGTTATAACTAACTTAACCGGTAAAATATAACCATGGGCTAAAATAATTAATCGCTTAACATTCTGGCTGATACTTTTTAATTAGATTCGACCTTTTCGTTACGAGAGTAAGAAAAGGGTATTAGGTTGGGTCAAGACCACGAGAGTGTGAGATTTTAACCAGATAGCTAAAGTTAGGCATTTAAATTAAATACAGCGAGAGTGCTTTAAGATAAATTAGACTTATTTAGTTTCCAAAAATTATCTCTAAACACTTATGGGCTAGCGAGAGCAGGCATAGGGCTTTAGGGATAAGATCTGATTCAAGACCACGAGAGTGTGAGTTGAGGGTATTCAAACTAGTAATCTCTACCGAGTAGATTAAGTGAACATCTTTATAAGCCTAGGTTAGATTGACCCACCTAAGTTAGTATAATTACATACCGACCGTTTTAGTATTATTTTATTAAGAACTTAATTTTTATTCCGCCTTCAACAGTCTTAGAAAACCAACAACAATCGTGACAACTGTTCGCCTTAGCTAAACTAGAAGTTCATCTAGCACTACGTAACGATAGAATCCCTGTGGATCGATAATCTTAAATATTACTTCGATAGGCTGTGCACTTGCAGTAAGATACCGCTAGACGCATAAGTAGACACGTCTTTAGCCCATCAACATACAACAACAATTTTTTTTAAAGTAACCATTGTGGTAGGTAGCATACTACTTGACTTATTATCACGGCCGCACGACCTTGGTGGAAAGCATTATACATACAATCACATCTTACCTCACAACGGTTGGTCCAGCATGGCGGTATCCCTTTTCCAACCTTTGTGATAGGTGTTTTCTGTAGTAGTGTCTTGAACCTAGGAGAGTTTTAAACACCAGGCTGAGCTTGCAAACCGAAATTGGTTTTATACAGGGATGACCAAGAACCTATGAGATTTTATCCTTGAGATGATTTTGAACTGAAACATGGTTTTATACCGGTCTGACCAAGAACCTATGACATTTTACCACCAAGATGATCTCGAACTGAAACAAGATTTTAACACTAGGATAAACTTGAACCAAAACTTGGTTTTATACAGGTCTAACTAAGAACCTATGAGATTTTAACACTAGGATGATCTCGAACCTTTGAAATCTTTTTAACGGGCAAAACTTTTGAATCTAAATGGAGACTTAATCACACAATCCCCAAAACAAATATTTTCATGGATCTAGTTTCGAACCTAAACAAATAATCCTTAAATGGATGAAATATTCAACCACGGTAAAAAAAACTCCTTGGTGATTTACAGATCTACCCTTCCAGGATTACAACTCCCTCACTTGCAAAATGACTTTCTCAAAAGCGTGACAATTAAACTTTAGTAAGAGAAAGTAAACAAATAGAATTTTAGAGAGAGGCAGAGAGATATAAGTGAGGAATGAAAGCTCAAGTTTCTCTATGTGAAAATATGGTGAAAAGACCTATATTTATAGACTAGAGGTTGCCACACAAAAGGAAATTTTTTATGGCTAATAATGATGAGCCAATCGATTGGCATATGGCTCTAATCAATTGGTATGTCTAAGATTAATCGATTAAGTAGCTCAAAAAGGTAAGAAAAGATATTTATCCATTAACATTCATTATGGAACTTTCCTGATCGATTAGGGCACATTTTTGAACTAGTCCAATCAATTGGCAAGAATAAAAACTTGTCAATAACTATTTCGACAGTTCCCAAATCGTCTGGAATGACATCAAGGAATTTTTAGAAATATTTTCTTGAGAAAAAATAAGTTCTAAAACTTATTTATGTGTATGTATTTAGCCATACACTTTATGAAAAAGCTCTTATTCTTTTTCACTTAGACGTATTGAGGCATGCTTTAATATATTTCATGAATTGTCAAATGTTTCATTCTCGTAGACACTTTATTTAGCTTGAGACGAGACTTGAGTCATATTCCAATTGGATTCCATCATCATGGAATCAAGTTTATTAATCCTTATTAGTCTGTTTTTATCTTTAACCGATCAAAGACTTTTGTTATGTTCATCTTTAATTGTTGTCTTCATCAAAAGCTTGTTTATCTTCATTGGAACTTTCTTGTTTAATAACTACAGAACAAGGTTCCACATTATCTCCCTTTTTGATGATGACAACGCATCTCTCAAAGAGGTGGTAATAAAAATAACAAATATTGGTTTGGAGTAATTAAACTCCCCCTAAATTAAGTAGGGAGTATACTTCACTCCCCATGAGAGTATACTTCTTCTCCTTTATCGAAATAAAAAAGGCGGGTAAAGATGCATTGTGATAGTTTAAATATGCAAACATGATGGAAAATAAACATTTAGGAAAGGGTAAAAACATCACTCTTTATTAATTCAAAATTTCCTGGAATTCAAAGTACAAAAGGGAAATTACGGGATTAAAAACATGCGTAAAACATGAAACAACTTAACAAACCAATTATTCTAAAACAAAAGTGAAATCATTCATTTCCATAAGCATCACCATATCTTGCCATGATTTTCTTCATTTTATCAATATCCTTATCTAAATTTTTACATATTTTCAAAACCTTGTTAATCGTGGTGTCATCTACCTCTTTTTGTTCTTCTTCTCATTCTTCCTTGATTATTAGGTCATCTTGTATTTCTCCGTGCTTGATGAGAAACTTTATTTATCTAAGAGCAGTGTAGGTGATCCTATGGTGGATTGAATCTTCGTCTTCATCAATTGTATCAATGTTGAAGGTAGCTATGAGCCTTGTTATTATTGGTCCATAAGGGAGTCCTACTTCTTGTATTTTTTTGTAGTGAATCATATTGTTAAAAATTCCTTCTGCCCAATTAGTATGAATTTATTAGGTCAAAATCCACATGAGTATTGCATCTTCTCTAATGATATGGCTATGATTTATATTTTTTGGAAAGAGAATCCTAATTAGAAGGTAGTGAAGGATCGTAACCTTTGGTTTCAAGTGGATGGATTTTACAGGGACTTTCTTTTTCTCCATAGGGTTGATGACAAGGTTATTAAGGTTTATGAAATGTTTGAATTTTCTAAATCTTAGGGTTCTATCAAGCGTGTAAGACTTTTCTACAAAAGGTAGCCCAAATATTCTTCCAAAGTGATCTTTCTGAATGTCTATTTCTACTCCCATTACAGATGATTTAAGTGAGGTTCATACGAGTATTAGGTTTAGATAAAATTCTCTTACAAGATTTGGAAAGCATTTATTTGGTACCTGAGTGAATAAATCTTTCACAGAGGCTTGACATATTTGATGATATGTTTTGTGACTCTTTAAGAGGCTTGACTCCATGTACGAAGGTTGAATCACCTTCTTCCCTAGGATTAACATCTTATATTGCTTTCTATTTATCAATCCAATAATGAACATATTCCTTTTTGGTTTTTCTCTAGGTGTTTGGATTGAGGAGGCCATGATGATGCTTACGGCAAGAGAACTCACAAGAAATATGCTAGAAGAGATGAATTTGAGATACAAGAAATAATGAAAGAGAGCATACCTATTTATATTGTGTCTCATGGTGTTTTTCTTGGGTATTTCTGGAAATAAATCAATGGATATCATAGTGATTTAAAATCAAGACAAAATCCTTCCAAATTGGGTGTGCCAATCTTTTAGCTAATGGCCCCAATCAATTGGTTGATAAAATCATCAAAGATTTTGAGCGATCATCACTAATGCTGAGATTCTATTGCATTAGAGTACATGGTTGTCTTGAATTTGATTTTAAAATAAAGGCACCAAGCTTCTCTAGTCGATTTTCAAAAGGTGTCAATCGATTGGGCTTTCGTTGTTCAGCCTCCTTGGTGCATTTTGGGCATTGTCATGGTTTTTATTACTTTTCTGCACTCTCGTTCACCTTTATTATAACTCCTTTCTATAAACCACTTAGAAACTCATAGTTTTGGTTAGTGAAAATATTTTTGTTGAGATGAGAAAAATTAAATCCACTATTTAAAAGGGTTAATTAGAGTTTTATGATCATTTCAACCTTAAAATAGTGTACTACCACTATTATCAAGAGAACTAGATAAAATTTCCCTTAAAGGGGAACATCAAGCATATTATGGTGTGTCCTTCTCTATACATTTTTGGTATAAAAATGATATGAATAATTCCATTACAAACACATCCACTCAATTGATTAATGAGGATAATAAACCTTGAGATATTCTCAAAACACTTGCTTTGATCACTACAATTGATATTCGTCATCATCGTACATTTTTAGATTAGAGACTTCGTAAATACTGTATACTTGGAGGTATAATATTATCTTTGTGCAACTTTATTTATTATAATTAAGGATTCAAGATGCAAAGCATACCTGCAACACACTAAGGTTTCACCTTTGGTACCTAGATTTTCTTGGATCCAGGTGCATTAGTTTTCCCAGAAGGTCTAGGGTTATTACCTTTAGATTTTTTCAATTTGTCAAAACATAAAGGCTCTGAACACCTAACTCTTTTGTTGTATGTGAATTTATAAACTTGATGATTCTTTTTTTATGATCTACCCCTTTACTAGGTTTTCTATCCTTTATGAATCCATTCTTATTTAAGGAAGTCCTTTGAATTGATAGGATCAAGTAAATATTTTCTTTCCCTTGGGTAAACTTTCTTAGGGTTTCATGCAAATCACTTACATCCTTTTTCAAAGAGACCCAAGTCGCACATGTTTCTCTTGAATTTCTATTTTAGTTATTTCTAACTTAAAAGATTTATTGGTTTCTTCAATATAACTTACATGCTCTTTAAGGTAGGCTGCACTTTCTAAGTTCATCATTCTCTTTAACCAATTCATAACTAATTCTAAATAATTTCTTATGGAAGGGTTTAGTTACCTTAAAATTATCTTCCTCGTAGAATGCCTTTAAGTAAACTTTATATTCCTCATTAGAAGAAGATTATTTTATAGTTCTCCCCGAGGTTGCTATATCTCATCCTTTTATTCTTTCTAATATTTCAATGGAAGATTCTTTTACTTCCCAGTTTCTTAAACATGAGGTTCCTTCATTCAATGTTGAATCTTCCAAATATCGTTTAACTACTGAGTATGTTCTTCTGAAGGATTCCATGAGAGTTGTTTAATAAGAGTTTGATGAAGTTGATGATTATTTGGTTTTTATTTCTTCATCTTTGAGTAATTGAACCAGTTCATTCAATTTCTCTATGATTTCCTTCTTTCTTGATTATTCTATAAATTCTTAAAGGCTCCCATCTTTCGATTTAAGGATTGGATTAAACTTCCAATTCTTAAGTCTTAGAAAATGGTTAACGACAAACATAAAGAAATTCTAGCAAGCACACGATGGATGTTATCACGGATGTTATGACATCCACTGTAACATAGGCTACTAAAATTACTAATAAGTTGTAATTGGAAATAAGTAAATAATACAAGAGATTGTTCACCCAATTCAGTGTCAACCACACTTACATCTGGGGACTACCAAGCCAGGGAGGAAATTCACTATCAGTAGAATTAATTCAGAGTCAAACACTCTGTTTGCACTCTTCACTTAAGACCTACCCAATGACACTTCATCCTAGAGACCACTAGATCAGAGTTTCCCACTCACTCCCCCTCAATCACCTCAGTGATATAAACCAATTTATAATAGAGTTATGAAGACACACCTTAAACACACAACTTGATCTTGCTTCACAACTTTGATCAAGTGACACAACCCTCTTGCTTAAAAGCTTTGAGTGGCACAATGAACACAATAGTTCATGCACACTAAACCAATGCAATTGTACAGCTAACAATTGCTTGGCATACGAGTATCCTAAGACACACGTGAAGAACCAAAATTCTTCACTCACACAAACCACGTGAAGAACAACCTCTTCACTCACAAGACACACTCTCCAGTTTTTCTCTTTAACCTCTGCCCTATTAGAAATGATCCTTTTGTTATTTATAGCAACATACTTGCTTTGGGCCTTGATGGAGAAACTAGGTTTACCCAAGATAAACCTCTCTTCATGAAGCTGCGCACTTAGCATCAGGTCATGAGTCTTCTATGTTATCCTCAGCAATGCCTGTTATGTCGCCTAAAATTACTATGCTTCCTGGATTATTTCCTGAAGTATAGCCTAAGCTAATAACAAAAAAAATAAACCCTGCGCGACCTGATGTCATACGCTTTATGTCATAACATCCAGTCATGACATTCAGCTTCACTTACTCTTAGCTCTCCCTACAGAACACTCTTCATATATGTCATAACATCAGTTGTGAATTCATTCATACAACAATGTTTTTCCATAAAAGCAGCCAATCAAGAGCATCGACAAACTCCCCCTTTGGCAAATTTTTGGCTCAAACACCCTGTTAACATATCAGAGTTTACAAGCAGCAAAAGTCTAACATATAACTTATCATGATGGAAAGTTACTAGCTAAGCACTATAAGAGTTGTCTACACAGTTAGCTCTCAGCTTCTCAGGATCAACCTGTCCATACACAATCATCTGTTAGTTACCACTATAGATGTCACAATATGTTGAGTAACATTCTGGGTTACTCCCCCTCAACTGATGTACAACACATCAGTACACACAACCTGCAACCAACCTGTAGTCACACAAATTCATCCAGCCTGCTCTAGATGTTATGACATTCAGGATGACATTCTGAAGTGCACAATCACCTGTGATGCACAACATCCTATGCTACTCCCCCTAAAGAGGTGCACAACCGCATACATTCTGCAAACACCCTGTAGAAACACACCCTACTAGCAGCTACAATACTACTAGGTTCCACCAAGGAACACACATCCATCATACATTCCTATACTCATTAGGAACTCATACATCACTAACAGCATCAGCTGTTATCACACCTGCAACACACTTGTAGCAGCAATTCAGCCAAGTCTTCCACCTGTGAAAGATACACTTCTTTAACCTGCCGTCACTTCTTTAACCTGCTGTCATCTAACACTCTCTCCCCCTTTTTAGCCACAAATTAAGATCAAACTAATAACATATTATAGATTATAATGAGTAACATTACATATATTTGGGGTCATTACAGACAAAAACTGCTCATGGAGAGCATCAAACAATATCTTGTTGTCACAAGAAAAACACAAAATTTTAAGCAAATAACCAACAAAAACACATCAGCAACACACCATCAACTCAATAACCACCAGCATGAGCCACACAAAAGGCTACCACCTCATCAACCTTCTTTCTCTTCAGAGATGGAACCAATGTTATGAGCATCGGTTGAGACATCCTTGTCACAGTCATTAGAATCTGCACCTGACATAGCTACACCATCAACAGTATCTCTTTCAAGACTTTGAATAAATGATTCTAACTTGATCTTTTGTGCAGTTGCTGTCCTGATGGTTTCTCCCAACTCCCTACATGTTTCCTTTAATTCTGCTATTACCATTCTTTTAGAGATCTTGGCCCTCTCACTAGAAGTGAACGCCATATCTGGCACATGTCTTCCTTCAAATAGTTTAAAGTGAAGGGATAGTGCAGGTTCCCTTTTGCTGGAAACATCACTTGAATTCAGGATTCCAGGGTATTGATTGAGTATGATCTCATAAATGAGGGAAGGGAAAGTAATGGGTAGCTTGATAGCACTGGTTATGGAGTGCTTAACAACTTGATCAAAGATGTATAGACCAAAGTCAATGTTAACTTTGGTACCTATGGCATGAATGATATTTCCAAGGCCAAATACAATGGTGGAAGTATGGTTGGTAGGCACCCAATTAGTTACAACAAATCTATGAAGAACGACATACTTTACACTCAGCAGTGCTTGTCATACCCTAAATTTGCCCATACTTTTTTTTTGTTAATCAAAGGCATTGGTACAAAACATCAGAGGGTTGTCAATAAATTTTGAGGTTTCATCATTGGTAGAGGCATGAGATAGAAGTTTGTTGAGCACCTTAGAGGTCGTGGTAGAGTTGGAATGATCACCCAGTTCATCTGCACAATGCCCAGGCAAAAAGGGTGAATTTAGGGTTTCAATTTTAATCAGGATACATTTTTTTAGGGCAAGAATTGTTTCCATGGTCTTCCATATGTCCTAAGGTGTTTGGGGATGACAGACTGACCATCAATTTTAATCAGAAGGGCTTCAATTGATCAGTTAATTAAAAATCAGGAGATTTGGGGAAAAAGTCAACTATGTAGTGAAAAAAGTCAACTCCTGACTTTTTGAGGTCAATATCATGTTCCTCAATTTAAATATGACCAATGGATGGAATTTGATCAAGAAAAATCAAGGGAATAAAAATCAAAAGTTGTTGAAAGTTTCCATTTAAGGAAAATTAGGGTTTTAGAAGTTTCCATTTATGGAAAGTTTCATGTTTGGAACAACCATCTTCAAAGCCATTTTTATTCATGATCAAGGTTTCAAATGAACATGGATAAAACATAAAAGTTGTTCCTTGTATTTCAAGCTTTCTTCTGAGTACCAATTCATAATCATATGATACTTGGAGCTCAAGTTATGATCAATCAAAGTTGGGGATTTCAATGATTTCAAAACTGTTAAGTTTGGACAAATTTTTGCACCACTTTGCAAGCCAATTTCCATCACTTTATTGATGTCCAATGGAACTTTGTCCCAAATGAGAGTTGTAGAAAATGTTACAAGCTTTCCAAAGAATCCAAGAAGTCCTTAATATGATTTGTGAAGCTCAAGTTATGGATGTGCAAAGTTGAGGAAAAATAAACCAAATCCATAACTTAGAATTTTTCTAAGTTATTCATGAACAGCTTGCATGGCATGATTTTCAACATCATTTTTCATGGTCTTCCAATCCTCAAATCAAGATGATTTCAACATGGAAATTGTTCCTTGCCATGTCCTCTTTACTTAGAGCTCGAGTTTAGGGCAAAGTGATCTTTGAGCATCAAGTTATCATGGTCCAAAGTGGGTGATTTAAACATATTTGCAAGGCATTTGTTACAAGATATTTTGGCATAACCTTGCATTTTCATCATACAGCCTGTTAACTCCTCAAATCATGCAAAGGACTTGCATTGGGAGCATGCCAAACGTTGCCAAAAGCTGTCACAGCCCCATACCTCTCTCCTTGCTAGCAGGCACAAAAGCAATTGTCATTTCATCCAGCTACAGCATAGCCCTATGGGCTGTTTGTCCTTGATCACCATCCACCCTTGATTCACCAATTCATGAAAGAATGCAAATATGCCCCTTCATTTTTCATCTTGGTAAAGCTTTCCATTTTACCCTTTTTACTTCATACTTAAGCTAAATACCACTCACCACAAACCCTATACAGCTCCAGCCACTGCTGAATTGAAAAAACCAGAGCTTGCATTTTTCAAATCCTAAAAAAAAACCTAAAAATCTGTTTTGAGCAGTTTGCTTGTTGAAACCATTTCCCTACATAAAAACTCACCACAGACCATCTTCACAACACACACATGACCTTTTGAAGGTATTTCAACCTTTAAACCAGCCAAAAACACCATAACTCAAAAAGTCAACTTATCACACCATGAACATTGACTTTCCTGCATAAACCAGCAGAACACACTACCTAAAGCCTTTAGAACCATTTTGACACTTTAAACACCTTCCATTTATGTCATACTAGCTGTTTGAAACCCCAAACAACAACGTGAAGTTCATTTGTTAGTACTGTCCACAAAGGTGCACTTTTTCTTCAAAAGGAAGCAACTTCACAAGCTTGTTCAAAGAGAAGGGATTCTTGATTTTTTTTGCAGCTAGACTACAAGAGGTATGTTATTTTGAACTCCTTCACTAGTATACATCATCATGTGTTGATTGTTTTTGAGTTCAGCTTGTACATTACCATGTTGAAGTAGTTTGTTAGCCAAGCTGTCAAAGTATGTTGTGCTAACCATGTGTAGGCATACTAGCTTGTAAGCTGCTGTCTAGATCAATTTGAATGTAAAGATATGTTTTGTCTTTGTGAAGGCACTATTGTCAGAATTCATCATAAATGCTGTTGGAAAATGTAATGCATTGATTTGTGATGATTGACATGGTTATGTTAAGGTTGTGTCTTGGTTCTCATGCTAAAACCTGTTTCTGTTTGTTATCATGGAGCTGTAACTTTCATTTGAAGCAACATAATGAATTGATGTTTGGATGTTGGTAGTATTATGTCAAGCCTACTGTTTGTTTCTGTCTAAAACTGATTGTGGATGTTTTGTTGTAACACTGTTAATCATGTTTAGGCATACAAATATATAGTTTGTTTAAGATCAAGCTGAGTTTGGTGTGGAAATTCTGTATATGCTAAACTGCTTTTGAAGGCATTGCTGATACAAGAATGTGTTTGCGGTTGTTGGCTTTGTTATGTCAAGCTTGCTGTCATCTTCTGTTTGAGGTCTGTTAACCTCTTGTATTGTCAAACTTCACTTGAATTTTAAAAACCCTTGCTTGTTTGAGTTTAGGCCATGCTGAATTTCAAAAGTTAATGGACGTTGGTGATGTTAGGTGTTGAATTGATTACATTACTTGTTGTTTGAAGTTTGTCCACTCATTGGTTCTTTGCTGTTCCAAAGTTATTTTTCATACTAAAACCTGTTGGTGAAATAGCAGCTGCCCTATCATGTGTGTATAGAACATTTTGATGAATGCATGGAATATGGTCATGTTGTAACCCTATTGTCAATAACTGCCTTTGAGGTCTGAGTTTGTCAGCTCAATCATACCTATTTATGGTTTAATTTTAGCTGGTCATACTTTGATTTTCAATTAAAAGTTTTTGTTTGTATTGCTTCTGTTAGCAAGAACACTTTTGTTGGTTTGGTTTCCATCCTACTTTTGAAACTCATTGTGAAAGTTATGATGGGAATTCATTAGTGGTACTAATTGAAATACTTGGAGCTGGCAGTCAATTGCTGTTTTGGGAGATTATGTTTGGTTTCAAATAACAACAATTTGGTGATCCATATTGACTATGTTGAAGTGATCCACATGACTGTTGAAGCATTTGGTGATCAACATTGTTATGCTGATATTTTCCATTGAAAAGTCATGATTGTTTTAAGGTTTTGGTGTGTGATTGTGTGTTTTTATGCTGATCAAGTTGTCATTTTCATTTGTGAAATTCAACATTGTGCTTGATACTTGAGGGTGCTGGTTTGAAGCAAGGAGCCAGGCTGTCATGAGGGTTTTAGGACTTGTTGTGTACCTCATTTCTGATTAGATTCTTGAGAGGAGGTTTGATAGTATAGGCTGTTTGAGTTTAGGACTTGTGGTTTCTATGCTATTAAGATGTAGTGAGGAGAGGGCTGTTAACTTATTATCTTGTATGTGCAAACCTGCTCTGATTATGCTTTGTATGTGCCAACTGTATTGAGTGAGTCCATGCTTGCCTCATGCTATGTAGAATTGCATTTTGATGTCATGTGAAACTTGTTTAAGGCATCAACTGCTGTTAGGTTTAGAAAGTGCTTTGGCCTTGAGGGAGCCATTATGCTTGGTTTGGTATGCTTTTGTCAAGGCGATTCAATGTTGTCCTGCTTGTGAAGTTGGAACTGTTATTTAAGTAAACCAGTTGGGTTTAACATTATCTTGGTGACATAACTAATCTGATGTAAGCTTATCTATACTACTCATACCTCTACGATTCAACCTTGCTTTCCTTGGTTTAAGCTTGTGGAGCAGTGGCAGTTTTAGATTGATAAGTTTTGTATTGTCATTGAATGACTTTGTTTTAACAATATGTATGCATAAACTATAGTTTGGAAAACTTCACCCTTTGCAACTCACATACCATAATCTTGTTCTGATGTCTTTTGAACAAAATTTCTGTTGAGACTCATTCAAAATCATGTTTAGACTTTGCTCAAACTATCTTCTACCAATAATTGCATCTATTTGGATCTAAAAACTTCAAAATGCATCTCAAAAGCCAAAACTGCATTTTCATTCGAATTTTGTTGTGTGTGTTTCATTTTGAAAAATGGTGGTTACCCTTGTATTCCTCATGAAAAAACAAGAAGGTTAGACTTAAATTTCACTGAAAATGATTGTTGTTTGACAAAGTTATGATCATATCGTATTTTGAATTATCACTTGTTTCTTGCACCCTGCTATCAACTGTACTTCATGGCTAGTTTTGTTTGATAACTATCATTAGGGGCCTGTTGGTGTTCTAGGTGATATGGTTGGGTGTTAGAGTGGTAAGACTCCATGTGTTTCCCTACTGGTGCTTTATTTGTTTAAAGGATGTTTCCATTGTGGAGGCAAATCGCCACACATCACATAAGTCTGCAAGACATTGGTCAATGCAGGTTTTGATGATGGCAAATTCCCTGGATAGATTGGAAATTATAAACTCCAGATCTACTAAACAGATGCAACGTATCACCTACCATATCCTTTTATATTTGTCTTGAAACTGCTGTAATAAATATACTATGTGTAGATAAAATGAAATCATGACCAGAGGCATGAAAGACCACAAACTGATGATTTTTTTGCAGGTTTGCAAGGCATGAGTCGACCATAGGGTCGGCGTATGCATCAGAGCAATTCTCCACTAGTCAGCGCACAAGGTAATGAGTCGACCATAGGGTTGGCGCATGATGGAAAAACTTTCCAACGGGTCAGCGCGTAAAGGCATGAGTCGACCATAGGGTCGGCGCATAAGGGAAATAGTTTTCAACGGGTCAACGCACGCCGACTGTATGGTCGACGCATACTGATAAATTTTCCAGATTTCTAAAACAACACAGGCCATGCGTCGACGCACAGACCTGTTGCAGTCGACCGTTCGCGCGGAAATTCTGTTTTTAAATGATTCCCTCTTATATTTGAAATATTGTTATGTCTAAAATTGGGTTGGCACTATATATACTTGTTTTACCACTTGTGTCATTTTAACATTTGACAATCTTGGTTCATGTGTTCAAAAACAAGAAGGAGTGAAATAGGTGTCCAAGATTCATCATCTTCGTCTTCCACATCTCACAACATTTCAATTACACACAATCATTATTTAAAATGCATTTGTGAGAGATTCAATGTGATAAGGTTCGAAGCTTAGATTGGAGAATCAAGTTCGGGTTGAAGCTTGTGACAAGTTCTTTCTTGAATAAAACTGTTGGGGTTTTACCCTCCAAGATTGTTTGAATTTTGGGGGTTTTTTGGACGAGATTCTTCATCAAGGGTCAACTGAGCGAAGGTGATTGTGAAGAGGTGTTCTTCACAAGTCTAGTAGCGGATTCAGTGATTTTGAAGTGAAGATCTCGGGTTCGATTTGTTGCTGTTGAGATCAGCCAGAGCCGAAGGTTTGAACAACAACGTGTTATTCAATAAGGTGGCTGGAGTCGGAGGTCCATCAACAAAAATCGGAGGACTTGATTCATCTTGAATCATGGGGCAATGAGTGAAAGCAACTTTCAACACATTGAGATTTCTGTTGTATATTTGCTGCTCAACCCTTGTATAAACTGTTACATTCAACAGGTGATATCTATAAAATCTATCTCAATTCTAGTTTTAGAATTGAGGGCAGACGTACCCCGAGGCGAGGACGACGGGGGGACTGCCTCACCAAATACTTGTCTTCTCTATTTTTCAGCATTTACGTTATAGCTCAAAATAAGTGATTTTTGTATAAGCTATATTGTCAAAATTGTGATATCAATTGAGTAAGAGGTTAAAACTCTGTTTTTGACTCCAAAGTACAACAAGACATTGTACTAGGCTAGTTGGAATCACTTACTCAACATAAATATCACTTGGAGTGTTTTGCACACCAAGTGTTTGACATATTGCTTGAACCAAAATTATCTTACTTGTGTATCTAGTTTTGGTTTGCTCTTTGAATCATTGGAACTAGGAATCCTAACAACTGAAGTAGATAATTGATAAGTGTGATTAGTGTTGTGATTCTATTTTTCCAAATTGTCATTAATCCAAAGGCTTACGCATATCCGGTTTTCCAATAACCGTTCATTTTAGACTATATTTTCCTCGGCTGCTTCCGCACTTAAAACAATTTTTAAAAAAACCAATTTTTAATTGGTAGCGCCGACTCAAATTTTAATTGGGGATCTATTCAACCCCCCCTTCTAGATCCGTGCCATAGTCTAACATCCATGTTTTTGTTAAAATTCATGACAGTTTGGATTTTTAACTTCATTACCATAGTGCTTTGATTGCTCATTTCATGCCAGCATATCTCTGGGATCTATTGAAAGTTTTAATTTGATTCCTGCTAACCATTTGGTCTTAACCCTTGGATGTGTTTGAATCTGTCTACAATCATACTGCCATTCCTATGTTCTAAACCAAATAACCTTGCTGAAGTTTTGCTTTGATCCTGTGAAATTGGCTGTGGGTTCGTGCAGGCTTGTAGTTTCCACTTTGAGCTGTTAACTTGTGTTTAAACCTGTTCCTAAATTATTGCAAATGTGGTGTGTGTGAAGTATGCAGTTTTATATTGGTTGGATTAGGGGGTTATTACTGTCAGATCTATTTAGGACAATTTGGTTTCAATGAGTGAACTTATTGCTGCTGTGACTGTTGTTCAGCTGGGCTTTTAAGAGCATTAGCATGGTTGATTTGCTTTGTTCTGCCAAGGTTTGTTGTTGGTTTGAGTAGGATAGTTCATATTTGGTTACCAATGTATTTGAGGTCTGGTTAGCATAATCATATCAAGTTATGTTTGCTGCCTAGGTCAGTTTGAATTTGGGTTGGTGTGTTGTGACCATGTGAGGTATTGGTCCTTGTTTCTGTCAGCTTCTTGCTTTGAGATTGTTCAACGTGTGCTTGCTTGTAATATATTGAGCTATTGTTTGCATTGTGATAACAAAGTCTGTAGTTGTTCCTGTTTTAAACAAAAACTCATTTGGTTATGGTTTTGTTGTGAAAAATGTTGTTAATCATGTTGAGTATGTGGCTGTTTAGATCAGTTTGGGCTGTGTGTGTGTGTGTGTGTGTTTAATCCTAGTAAAGGCACTGCTGTTGGAACTCCTCATGAATGCTGCTGAAACACACTGCTATCATTAGCTGTTATTCTTTGTTTGAGGATTGGTCACTCTTTTATGTATCAATTTGATTTGAATTTTCTTGTAATCTATGTGTGTGCCAAGTTCATGACATGTTGCAGTTGGAACTAATAAGCATGTGCTGCCTTAGAATCATGTTTGTATACTTTGTCAAAGACTAGGTTGGTCACTCAAAACACATTTTCACCTTTTTGCAACTTGACAACCATATTTTGATTCATGGCAAAACCGAGACCTTTCTTTGTATCTAATATGTGATTAGCATATTTCAAGCATGAGCAGACCATTATTGCTCTTGAATTCACCCACTTTAACCACCTTGTCTTGTCTTAAGTCCATTTCATATTCTTGGATGCAACTCATATGCCAAATCCTTATCTTTTTCACTTTTGGTTTAAACTTTTGTTGGAACTTGGTCTGGTGCATACTTGAGGTTTGTGCAGGTTTAAAACTTGGATTGTTGGCATCTGGTTTGGTCCATAAGTTTCAAAATGCATTTCAAAGTTTTCCTTTGCATTTCCAATCAAATTTTGAGTTGT
Organism: Lathyrus sativus; assembly: GCA_963859935.3. Classification (NCBI taxonomy): domain Eukaryota; kingdom Viridiplantae; phylum Streptophyta; class Magnoliopsida; order Fabales; family Fabaceae; genus Lathyrus; species Lathyrus sativus. The sequence goes on from OZ012738.1 coordinate 605,904,597, forward strand.
GCTTATTGTTTGAGAAAACTAACAGCACCATCATGTTCCTTGTGGAAAATGTAGTGAAATAGACTAAAATTTTGTTAAAATTGGATAAAAATTGAGAGAGTGGTGATCAAAACGCATTTTGAGTTTTGCCTTGGTTTTGTTCTTGCATGCCCAGAAAAAACTTGCTTTGTTTTGGTATATATGCGAATGGGGTGGCGTTATACAATGGATGTATCACCATCCCAGTGGTTAGTAACTTGCCTTGCAATGCCCTTGTCCTGAGTTCGACCCCTAGCAGGGGTATTTTTATTTTATTTTTCATTATTTATCCGTTTTAATTTATTTATTTATTTATTTCCATATTCTTCACGTACACTTCATTTTATTTTTCATTATTTATCCGTTTTAATTAATTTATTTTTTTTCCATATTCTTCACGTACACTTCAGTGGTTGAGTTGGTATTGTTTTTAGCCTGCAATCCCAAGGTCTTGGGTTCAAGCCTTGGGGGAGACACTTTATTTTTTTTAACACTATGTTTCTTTTATTTCTTTGTATTTAATTTTAGTTCTTTTCCTTTTATTTATTTATTATTATTTAAAAGATAGTTTTGAAATCCATAAAACATCAAAAATGACATCTTTATTTTTTTGAGCCATTTTATTTCTCTTTTATTTTATTTCTCATTTTATTTCCTTTTGGTTATTTTGGGCTTTTTAGCCCATTTTAAAACTCTTCAATATCAGAACAAATTATCTTTGTACTGAATTAAAAAGAGAGGATTAAGTGTAGACTTCTTCCTCTCCGAGTGTCAGGATACTCATTGTAGTGTGGGAGGTCTCGACACTCGTATTTCAATACGAAGACGCTTTCATTTTCAAACCTTCCCTCCTAAAACCTCGGTCCCATACCGAGTGCATTTTCAAAAACACCTTTCAACAAGAAAATCAATATCTCTTTGTATTAAATTAAAAAGAGAGGATTAAGTGTAGACTTCTTCCTCTCCGAGTGTTGGGATGCTTACTGTAGTGTGGGTGGTTTCGACACTCGTCTTTCAATACGAAGACGCTTGTACGTTTTCAATCCCTTTTCTCCTAAAAAACGCGACCCCGTACCAATTATATTTTCAAAACACTTCCATAAAGCAATAAATTATCTTTGTATTGAATTAAAAAGAGAGGATTAAGTGTAGATTTCTTCCTCTCCGAGTGTTGGGATGCTCACTGTAGTGTGGGTGGTTTCGATACTCGTCTTTCAATACAAAGACGCGACTTTGTCCACCACCCCTCTTTTCATAATTTCTCTCCACAATCTTTCTCACCTAAAACCTAGGTCTCGCACTGAGTGCATTTTCAAGCTCTTTTCATAACAAAACTTGAATGGTCGTGGAGTGGTTAGGCGTAGGCCTTCTCCTATCCTGAGTGCTGACGTTTACCGTAGGGTTCTCTATCGCAAAAGCACTTACCATTCAAAACTAAAAACATCTTTAATAAGAGAACAAAGTTCTCTTTGCATTGAATTAAAGAGAGAGGATTGAGTGTAGACTTCTTCCTCTCCGAGTATCAGGATATTCACTGTAGTGTGGGTGGTCTCAATACTTGTCTTTCAATACGAAGACGCTACGTTTACCACACCATTTCATAAAAAACAACTTTGAGATAAAGAATTGGGTACTACCCGCAAGGGGTTACTATCCGAGGACCTACCTCACCCCTAAAAAACAATCTCACAAATCAAATATGACATCTTGCCTCGCATGGAGAAAACCTAATCATTTCAAAAAGGATATGATACGTCCATTCTACCGCAAACAGGTAACGCATAAGTCTCCTCACATGCGAGCGGCAAAACACCTAAACTGCTAGAATGCGAACGATAACATCATCCATAAAACATTAAAAAACCGTAGGCCGAACTACGGCTGCTCTGATTCTTTACTTCTTTTAAATAAAGATACGTAGGCACAAGGGCCACAATCCTTGCCGAGCACTTTCCCCATATATCTATAGTTCCCCGAACTACATCGACTCTGACTTCCTCATACCTTTTGAGAATACGTAGGCCTAGGACCGCGAAGTCCTACCGAGTCTGTTCTTTCTCTCTTTTTCCCGTTACTTCTCTCTCTCATATTTCTAAACTTTTTCTCCCTATCTTTTGGAACACTTTTTATAGCATAATATTTAAGAAAATAAATTCACACATCGACAAACAAATGTTTCCCATCGAGTACGATGGATGCGAGGGGTGTTAATACCTTCCCCTCGCATAACCGGCTTCTGAACCCGTTCTTGGTCGAGAGACCATCTTATCCATTTCTTTCTTAAGGTTTTCTCGATATTTTCCTTTCCCCTCATGGGATAAATAAAGTTCGTGGCGACTCTTCTATCTATCTTTTTCGCCTCCCCGTCGTTGCACGATGCATTTTTCGAGTAGCGACAATGCTGTAGACAATTTACCTTTGGATGGCCTGGTAGTGACTTCATTTGCAGTGATCACTTTGTGAACCTGGTTGCCTGATGCAACCAACTCCTTCTTACCCCCATTTGATCGCCCTAAGTACCTGTTGATCACAACTGATGAAAACTGAACACACCTTCCTCTGACAAATACCTTCATGAACTCCTTGCTGTCCCTTTTTGAGATTGAATCAGGTATGTTGACAATAAAATCCTTCACCAGTCCTTCGTAGCATTTTTAAAAACCGACGACTGTTTTGATCAGTCCTGCCTTGTTGATAAAATCCATTACCTCCTTGATCTCTAAGGCATCCTCTCCCAAGTCTCTCTCAAGGGTTATTCTTCTTTGATAGACATATCTCCATTTTGTCACACTATTAATGGAGTGAAAGGAGATATTGTCTAGAGGACCAGCTGGCATGGGTTTCAGAGTTTTCTTACTTGAAGATTTCTTCATATTGAAGTTGTTAGGAACATCTCTCACAACATCACCATCAGACTCAGAGTTACTATTCGTAACTTTCCTTCTCTTGGATGCAGTTGATGCCTTATTCCAAGATTTATAAGGTCCAACAGGAGTTCTTTTTCTCTGAATTTTGGAAGGATTTCCTTCAAGTACAACTTTCCCTTTCTTGGTCACTAGTTTCCTGGCTATACCAGGAGCAACATTCTTGATGAGTTCATCATTTGATGACACATCTACAACATGACCACCATTTCTAGCAGCTTTATTCGTCTCTTCCTCATTTTCTGAGCTTTTGGTTTCATCATGTTGGTCATCATCCAAACCTTCCTCCTGTACCACAAAATTAGCTAGATTTTCTAGGTTCTCTGTGTTAGGGTTAGACTTAGCAGAGAAACACTCATAGTCATCTTCATGGCTTTCATTGTGACATGGAGATGGATCTACCCTAGACAGGGGAATGGTTATCCCTTGTACTTCACAACCTTCTTGGAATAGTTTGGAGACCAGTTCATCTACATACATGTCCTTATGTGTAGAGTCCTTCATTTTGTTATTGTTGTTTATGGAGGATTCAGAATTCTTACCTTTTTGCTCTACATGTGAAGGAGCTGAAGTTTTGCCTTCACTACCTCTTCCAAAGATCATACTTAAAGGAATGACATCCATCACATCATCTAGAGAGATGCTCTTGTGCTGAGCATAGTCGGGCTTGGTAGGGATGGAGGTATGATGTTGAGACATTGTAGATGACTTAGGCTGTATTAGAAGAGGTTTTCTGATGAGGTTATGTGAGGTAAGGAAATAGGCAAATTGGTAGAAGTAAAAGGGGCTAGAAGGGTTTTCTTGAAGAAGTGGGGGGAATTCAATATTTTGACCAATTGGAATATGATTATTTTTCAAAATATAATTCCCTATTAATTGCTAAAATTCAGTATAAGACCCAGTTCTCAAATTACTTAGTAAATTTTCATATTGAGTGGTCTTGAGATCCCTTGTATCCCTGTGATCACTTTATGCTTATGAGTCTCCTAGTTCCTCATATTCTTTCCCAAGGTGATGCCAGTCAATATTTTTCATGTCTTTCTCTGGCTGACTTAGATTCCAATTTATGGCACTGAGATTGTCATAAAATAATGTCATGACTTTCTGAGTGACATTGCTCCCTGTATGTTGGGTAGCTTCCATGGACTCCATCAAGTTCCAGTATAACATATTTAGATTTCCTTGATGGCCATTCTTTGGGTGTCCTTTCTTGGCTTGCCTGCCCACATGACATTTACCACATCCTGTCCTACTATCTGAAGTAGACTTTGAAGTCCCTCTTGCTACTGTTTTGGACATGGTCCTTTCTATTTTTAGAAGATGTTTTCCTTTTTCCAGCCACAGTTGATCCTTCTTCTCTTTTTGGACCAAGCCATTGAGGTTACTTCTGGGCTCCCATAGGTAACAGTTGTTCTTGGCTCTCGACCCCCTCATGACTTCCTCACCTTCTTCATTGGTGACAGTACAATTACTCTTAGTGAATTTAACATTAAATCCTTGGTCACAAAGCTGACTATACTGATAAGATTAGCAGTCAGTCATTTAACCAACATGACATCATCCAATTTTGGAATACCAGGATAGTCTAGTTATCCAATACCTGTGATTTCTCTTCTAGGTCCATCACCAAATGTTACATGACTTGAGGAATGAGGTTTGATATTTACCAAAAGGTTATCCATTTCAGTCATGTGTCTAGAGCAGCCACTGTCAAAGTACCAATCTTCTTTGGTTGGCATCCTAAGAAAGGTATGAGCTACTAGAGCAACCTCCTTGGCAACCCATTGTTGCTTCTTGACAAGAACTTCCTTCTTGGGTCTAGCATGATATTGTTGCTTGGCATGAGCACTCAGTTTGGATTTGCCTTGATAAGGATGACTTGGAAAACCATGTAACCAGAAGCAGAGGGGTTTAATGTGCCCAAGTTTTCCACAATAGTAACACCTATACCCTTGGAATTTGTTCTTGGTCTGGTGCCAACTTCTGTTCCTTTGATGTTGTGACATTGCTGGTGACATCCATGTTGACCTTTGATTCTCAGTCTTTGGCTTCTTGAATCCCAAGATGGGTTTCTGTTCACCAACAAATCCCAGTCCAGACATGTTGCCTGCTGTCTGACCACTATGTAGAATTTTTTCTAAAGTGTCAGTCCTAGGGTTCAGCATCCTTATGGATTTGGACATTTGATCAAGATTAGATTTCAACAAGCTAGCTTCACTTTTGAGAGACTCTATTGTTGCAAGATGCTCCATCTTCTCAGCCTCGAACTCCCTTATGAGTTTCTTCTATTGCTCTCCTTTCAAATATAATTCTCCACTTCTGTTGCACAACTTCTTATATGAATCATCAAGTTCATCATAAGTCAGCTCATCTTCACTTGAATCACCATCGGATATACATACACTGTTCAGAGCAGTGACATGTTTTGCAGACTCATCTTCTGATCCACTCTCAGAATTTCCATCAGACCAAGTGACTGCTAATCCCTTCTTTTGCTTCTTGAGATAGGTAGGACACTCGGTTTTAATGTGACCATAACCCTCACATTCATAACATTAAACTCCTTTGCCTTAGTTAGATGTATCTTCAGATTTTTCCCTTCTGTTGGTGTCAGAGGAGTTGTTCTTGACATACGGCTTAGACTTATGGTCTATTCTTTTGATTAGTTTGTTGAATTGTCTACCGAGCAAGGCTATTGCTTCTGATAAATTCTCCTCACTTTCACCATTGTCTTCATCAGAAACTTCTCCAGATTTTGACACAAGGGCTATGCTTTTGTTCTTTTTCTCCACAGCCTGATCACACATGCCCATCTCAAATGTTTGGAGAGAACCTATGAGTTCACCCACCTTCATGTTGCATATGTCTTGAGCTTCTTCAATGGCAGTGACCTTCATGGCAAACCTTTTAGGCAAAGACCTGAGAATTTTCCTCACAAGCTTTTCTTCAGACATCTTTTCTCCCAAAGATCCTAAGGTGTTTGCAATTTCAAGAATATTCATGTAGAATTCATGAATAGTCCCATCCTCCTTCATCCTCAGACTTTCAAACTTGGTGGTCAGCATTTGAAGTCTTAACATCTTGACTTTAGAAGTTCCCTCATGAGTTGCTTTGGGAGTATCCCAAACCTCTTTAGCCAGCTCACAATGATGCACCAGTCTGAAGATGTTCTTATTTATACCATTGAATAAAGCATTCAAAGCTTTAGAATTCCAAAGAGCCAAGGCTTCTTGCTCTTTGGTCCATTCTTCTTTAGGTATAAGTACAACCAATCCATCTTTATCAGTCTTTACTAGATGTTCTCATCCTGAGTTTGCAGCTCTCCATGCCTTGCTATCTATAGACCTTAAGAATGCAATCATCATAGATTTCCAATAGTCATAATTAGAGCCATCCAAAATTGGTGGTCTATTTGTGAATCCTATGTCTTTATCCATAGTATCAGAATTTATCTTACCTAGATCTCACCCAGAAAATAACAGGCAGGGTGCCTGCTTTGATGCCTATTGAAATTCTGGCAAGCACACGATGGATGTTATCACGGATGTTATGACATCCACTGTAACATAGGCTACTGAACTTACTAATAAGCTGTAATTGGAAAGCAGTAAATAATACAAGAGATTGTTCACCCAGTTCAGTATCAACCACACTTACATCTGGGGGCTACCAAGCCATGGAGGAAATTCACTATCAATAGAATTAATTCAGAGTCAAACACCCCGTTTGCACTCTTCACTTAAGACCTACCTAATGACACTTCAGCCTAGAGTCCACTCGACCAGAGTTTCCCACTCACTCCCCCTCAATAACCTTAGTGATATAAACCAACTTACAATAGAGTTATGAAGACACACTTCAAACACACACCTTGATCTTGCTTCACAGCTTTGATCAAGTGACACAACCCTCTTGCTTAAAAGCTTTGAGTGGCACAATGAACACAACAGTTCATACACACTAAACCAATGCAATTGTACAGCTAACAGTTGCTTGGCGTACAAGTATCCTAAGACACACGTGAAGAACCAAAATTCTTCACTCACACAAACCACGTAAAGAACAACCTCTTCACTCACAAGACACACTCTCCAGCTTTTCTCTTTATCCTCTGCCCTATTAGGAATGATCCTTCTGTTATTTATAGCAACAGACTTGCTTTGGGCCTTGATGGAGAAACTAGGTTTACCCAAGATAAACCTCTCTTCATGAAGCTGCGCACTTATCATTAGGTCAGGAGTCTTCTATATTATCCTCATCAATGCCTGTTATGTCGCCTAAAATAACTATGCTTCCTGGATTATTTCCTGAATTATAACCTGAGCTAATAACAGAAAAACAAACCCTGCGCATCCTGATGTCATATGCTTGATGTCATAACATCCAGTCATGACATTCAGCTTCACTTACTCTTTGCTCTCCCTGCAGAACACTCTTCATGTATGTCATAACATCAGTTATGACATTCATTAATACAACAATGTTTTGCCATAAAATGCAGCCAATCAAGAGCATCTACACGTACCAATATAAGTATTAATATTTCTAAACTTTGAAAAAAACTTAAGGGTAAACATATAAAAATTATTCATATTCTTTGCCTCGTGTGCTTATATCCTCTAGGTCGATACTTGGAGAAACTCCATATACCATTTCAAGGGAATCTCACATTTCCTTGGATGTTTTGCAATGGTAAACATATAAAAATTTACTATCTAGAGACATTACTATAAAACTCATGCTTTTGAAATCTATTTCAAACTTTCTCTTTTCTTCTTTGGTTAAAGGGACATAGGTTTATTCACTACTTTTCCAATTACTTGATAAGTAGATATAAATGGACCATTGATTATAGTTTCTCATAATTCACGATTTATACTTTTGAATAAAAATTCTAAATCTAACTTTCCATATTTTAATTCTACTACTATTAAAAGGCGATGGTGTGTATAGAAAAGATCTTCTTAGATGTGTGTTGGAAGTTATTTTCTCTTTATTGGAACTCTATTTCTATTTATTTTTGTTTTGAATTAGTCAGGGGCTCTTTCGGTTAAAAGAAAAATACATAATCCTTTCCCCAAGAAATGTTCTTGAGAATATCCAATAAAATTAAAAGCTTTTAGTAGGTTGAACTCTCGAACCCCATTATACAAGGAAAATGAAGTTTATGGCTAACTTTTAACGAAACACTAAACATGGAAAGAAGCGGTGAATCTTCCTTCTAAATTATGGGTCAAAGTGGTTAGTCTGTTTTCTCCAAGAAATTAGAGCAATTAGTCTCTAAGCTTTAAACAAAGAATTTATCACGGGTTGATCATGAACCTGGGAGAGCTTTTAAAATCGGGCTGATCTCGCGAACCAAAACTTGGTTTTATACCGAGTTGACCAAGAACCTCTGAGATTTTACCACCAAGATTATCTCAAATCGAAACTTGGTTTTATATCGGGCTAACCAAGAACCTATAAGAATTTACCACTTGGCGTATCTCTAACTTAAACAAGCTTTTGACACCGGGGGGAGGTTGAATCGAAGCTTGGTTTTATACTGGGTTAACCAAGAACCTATGATATTTTAACACTATGTTGATCTCAAACTTTTGAACGGGTTGAACTTTCAAACCTAAATTGAGACTTGATCACATGATTTCAAAACCAAAGCTTTTCATAGGTTTAGCTTCAAACCAAAACAAATAATCCCTAAATGGATGAAATATTCAATCAAGATAAAAATAAACTACCTTAATAAATTTACAAATCTACCCTTCTAAAATTATAACTTTCACACTTGCAAAATGACTTTTTCGAAAGCAATACGATTGAACTTTAGTGAGAGAAAGTAAATAAATTTTTTTTTAGAGAGAGAGAGAGTGACACTTGAGGAATGAGAGCTCGCGTTTCTGGATGTGAAAATATGTGTGAAGGGATATCTATTTATAGGCTAGAGGTTGACAAAAAAAATTGTTAGGGCCAATAGTGATAAGTGAATCGATTGGTATAAGGTTTCAATCGATTTGTAGGCCTAAAATTAATCGATTAAAAAGCTCAAAAAGGTAAGAAAATATATTTATCCATTACCATTCTTTAAGGCACTGTCATAATCTATTAGGGCGTATTTTTGAACTGGTCCAATTGATTGCCACAAGGTCCTAATTGATTGGCAAGAACAAAAAACTTGTCGATAGTTATTCTGACAGTTCTCAAAACATATGGCACAACTTCAAGGGATTTTTAGAAATTTTTATAGAGAAAAATAAGTTTGAAAGCTTGTTTGTGTGAGTGTGTTTGTTTAGCCATACGCTTTACAAGAAAGCCCACATGTTTTTACAACGTATGTCACTCAAATGTATCGAGACATGCTTTCATATACTTCAAGACTTGTCAAATGCTTAATTCATGAAGACACTTGCTTGAGCTTGAGATGAGACTTGAGTTATATTACAATTATTTGACATTATCATATAATCAAGTTTAATAATCCTTATTGATCTGGTTTCATCTTTAACTGCTCAAATACTTGTTGTCATGCTCATCTTTAATAATTGTCATCATCAAAAGCTTGTTCATCTTCATTGGAACGTTCTTGATTAATAACCGTAAAACAAGGTCTCATTGAAGGATACATTAGTGATCATGTGTAACCATTGGGTTAATTGTAGAGGAAAAGAAGCACCTCATTAAAAAACCATTGCATTTGTAGAGGAAAAGAGAGCCCCCTACTACTTTATTGATGCTGCAAACCATGAGAACAAGAAATGTAGTCATGGCGATTTACATCATCTCCTTATTAACTTAAAAAATAAATGCTAACTATAAAATTTCCTAAGTCCCGCTGAGCTTCAAAACCTGGAGATGGCATCATTGTTGAGTTCTATCATTTTACCAGTTCCATGTGATAGCTTCCAAAATATCTTGTATGGCCCTTCCTAGTCAAGAAATAGTTGTTCGATTCGAGTTTGTGCAAGTATTTTCTTGAGTTCTAAGTCACCCTCTTTAGTATTTCCTAACTTGTCATCTAGTATGGTCTGTTTATTTATACATATGCGTTTCCTTCGATTCTTTCGCTCTGTTTAGATGAGAGTTTCTAGCCTACTTTTCCCTAAAGATTGCAATCTCAATCCAGAGTTGTACAATGCACCCTAGGCATATCTTCTCAAGTGCCCTATTAGAGGATTTGGATAAACCACTATTTAATTTCTTTGTATATGTGGATCTTTCTTCTACGTTGCTCTTCTCACCTTTGACATAATATTCTTCCCTTTCCTTTATTTTTTCGACTGAATCTGGAAGATTTTAGGCAAGGGAATCTATCAAAATTCCCTATTTTGAGCCTATTCTTTAACGCCCCAATGAACATTTTTTAGTTATGATTGATTGCCTTTATCACCTTCTCACTAAAGCACATTAGATACTCCTGTAAATATTTGGAGTGTTACTGATGTACATTGAATAATCTTGTGGTTGGCATCATGCGTTACTTGCTCGTCGAGAGCTGGTTTATTAACTTTCTAGGAAGGTCATGGTAATTAGTAGTGGACAATCTGGGGAGGTTCATGTACCAACATAAAGTCACCTTCTACAATGTGGATAAGAGGATTGGGTGATAATCATTTATGGCTATGATTTTCATGTAGGTCTTTATGACAATGTCATGCTTTTGATCGTCACAATTTCCATCAAATCTTGTCACTAAGGGTGACTTAAAATTTTTAGGAGTGACACATCCCAGATCTCAGCGAACAAAGGCTGAGGATCTAATTCCTTTATATTGTTAGTTCTTGATTGGCAGGTATTTTGGTAAAACTAAAAGGAATCACAATATGTCGTACAGGATGTCGTGACATCTGTGTTCAACATTAGTAGGTTGCTTTTTGTGCTATGTAACAGGTTTTCTCATGATGTCAAACAAGATGTTTTGACATTCTTGATCTAAGCATTCTGTATGAATGTTTGTGTAAGCATATCATTTTGTGCAAGCTGGCTCCAACTGTATGATGTGGAAACAACATGTTTCTAGTATGTTAATGCAGGCGTTTCTGAATGCACTTTATGTGGATCAAATTGGATTTAATTTGGATTTATATCAGGAGATCATTTGCAGATTTGAAGATTGATATGATTAGATTTGATTAGCCAAATCAAATCTGATTGATTGCTAATTTTTATGAAGATTGCTGCTGTTACTTTTGGAATAGCTCAAGCCCATTGTGCACTACTATTTATAGAGACCAAAACCCTAGCTTGAAGATTGGAGAAGCAAGGATTAAAAACCGTGTGCATCTGATTAGAGTTTAGTGCTTCTTGTGTGTTAGTTTTGTGAGCCATTCACTCACAGCTTATGTGTGAATTGGACTAGGCTTTTAATTGTTATTTGTTAATTGTTAATTGTTCACTCAAAGCTTTTAAGCAAGAGTGTATGGAACTTGATCAAAGCTTGTAAGCAAGATCAATTTGTGACTTTGAAGAGTGTCTTCTAAAGTGTTTTCTTTGTGTATTAAAAGTTTATCACTACTGTAATTGAGGGGGAGTGAGAGGTGTCTCTTGTCTAGTGGGTTCTAGGAAGAAATTGCATTGGGTTGAGATTAAGTGAGGAGTGTCGCTTGCGCGAAAATAAGGTGCCGACAAAACAGAAGAGTCGCCACCTTTCGTTATTTATCCCTCAGAGCGGGAAAGGAAACGATCGGAAAAACCTGACGAACAAGGGTAAGACAAGGTCATCGCAACCATTGTCTGGGTTCGGGAGTCGGTTACGCAAGGGGAAGGTATTAGCACCCCTCACGTCCGTCGTACTTGACGGGATCCTCGCTTGTTTGTTTACTTGGACGGGTTGGTTATAATCTATCTACCTACCAAGGCTGGCTAAAAAAGAAAAGAAAAGGACTCGGCAAAGCGTCGCACTTTATGCCTACGTATTCTCAACAGAGAATGAGAAATCAGAGTCCACGTAGTTCGGCCTACGAAGGGTTACGGGGGAAAGGTTGCTCGCTAGGATATCGCATCCTATGCCTACGTACTTCCACACAGTATGGAAGATCAGAGCAAACGTAGTTCGGGAAACTACGGCTTATTTCCTGTTTTTTTACGAAAGAAGTGTTTTTTATTGTGTTTGCGATTTCAACCGCACTAGAGGCTATGACCTGAGAGTGAATGCGTCGCATGTCACCCAAAGGGTACCATACTAAACATCCATACTATGGGAAAGAAACTCTCCCACAATCCTTTCTCAGATAGCTTAAGGCTCGTAACGTACGAAAGAAATCATTCATGATTACTGTATCTTAAACTATTTGAGATGAGAAAAGAACAGGCCCAACTAGGAGGGAGACTATCAAGTCCTACTGTTGTCATGCCATGGATTCATCCTATGGTTGAGGTTTGAACAGGGAACTCCTAGATGTTGTCATGCATAGGTTTCAACCTAAAAGTCTATCATCAAATCCTTATCAAAGGAAATGAGAGTCCTAAGGGGTCATGTCAATGATACACCAAAACAGACAAAGCATCAGCTTAACAGTAAAATGCATGCAATGCAAGTGAGGGAGGAAATGTGTGTGGGGCTTCAGCCTCCACAAGCTCGTCTCGACCTCAAGCCAGTCATGAAATAACAGTAATCATACTGAAGAATAAACAATATGCTATCAAGCAATAAACAGTAAACTGCGATCATACAGATAAAAGAAAGACATGCTATCAAGCAAAATAAACACAGGGGCAAGGGAGTTGGGCTCTACCGAATACCCGCAAGCAAAGCCACGCAATAACAATACAAGCAGAGGGAGCAACTCAACCTCTAATGCAATCATGCTCTTAAACTGAACTTATTCTAGATGGACTTATTCTAATGCAACAGACAAATCAAGCAAAACAAACAATACAGAAAAGAAAAACAGAAGAAAGCCTCAGCTCCTCCAGCAGCAACTCAGTCTTCAGACTTCAATCATCAATTGCTTTCCAGGTATCAACCCTACAATATGAGTATCAACTCATCTTCTCCCTTAAGCTTCAGCTTCTTTGATCAACTCCACCTTCAGGCTTCACCATCTTCAGGGATCTTCAAGTATCAACTTGATCTTCACAAAGTCTTCAGACTTCAACAGTCTTCAAGGAATCATCCTCTTCAAAGCTTCAGCTTCTATCTTCAATGGCTCAAATGCTCCAGCAAACAAGATTCAGTCAACAAGATGAGGTGAGGATGTTACAGTGCTCACTGACTTCCAAAGGATGCCATTGAGGACTTAACATCAAAGGGAAAGGCTCTCTCAAAGTTCTACCTCAGAGGGCAAGGTCACTAATCCCTCCAAAGGAGAGAGGTGAATACCCTTAAGGGACTTTATGTCATAGAGAAGGAAGGAGGTGAACAAGACACTCCTTGTTTATTGAATAAAAGTATTCTATCGAAAGCTCTACCTATGCACTTATGATCCTATAACCAAAACAAACAAAAAGCTAGAACAAAGCTCCTCCTCAGGGTCTTCAAAGCTTCAATGATGATCCACAAGGTCTTCAACTCAATCTTCAAAGCTCACACACTCAAAGGAGAAGAAAAAACAAGCACAACAATACAAACTATGCCTTTAAGCAACACACATACTAACCATACATTCAAAAATCAATTAAAAATACTAAAATACTATACAATATTCTAGCAAAATTCTAGGGGATTCTATACATACTTACCCTTAACCCACATATTCCCCATACACTAATATGGCCTATAAACCCCAAAACAAAATTGTTCAAATCTACTTCTACAACCTAAAACCCTAATTTGAGCACCTAAATGTCAAACAAGCAAACTATATCAAATTTTAATCTACAAATTGTGAATTAAATCCTATATGAACTATGATTCAATATCTAACTATGCCAAAAAGAATGGCTCAAAAATCCTAAGGGAAAGTCCTAAAAGAAATTATACAAAATCAAGTATTAACTAAAATCAAGTAAAAAGACTAGTTACAAGAATAATATGCTAAAAAATATTAAAAGGAAAATAAAATGGAATTTTATTTATTTACATTTTTCTAGACAGAATTATGAATGTGTGAAAAAAACAAGAAGTGAAAAATATTAATTTTTGAATTTTATATGAATTTATTAAAATGCAAGAAATATAAAAGAAATTGAAATAAGAAAATAAAATAAATGGGGATGGGGGGTATCAAAAGTAAACACGCCCATTTGTTTTTCATGATGGGCCAAGATCCTGGGGGTGTGAATATCAAGCCCACGCGTTCAGAAAATTAAAAGAAAAAATCATTAAGAAAATGGAAAGGATACGGTGAGAATAGCATTTTTTCCACGTTGAAATCTGGGTTAGACCTCTGAGTGGGGTGTGAATAGCACAAGAATGCTGAGCCCAGAATCATTCATTAAATCAAACGGCAGCGCTTTGGCTTAAGTCTTCCCTCCGTTTTCTCGTTTGAATTGTGGCCGTGGGATTAGATTAAAAAGTCCACCATCTGAGATGATCTAACGGTTACAAACCCGTCTTCTCCAAAATACCATTAGGGTTTCAGAAAACCCTAACCCCATGCCAGAACTTCACCTCCTTCGTTCTCCTCCATTTCTCCATGAAATCCAAAACTTTAAGAACCAAAAATGCTCTACGTGTTACCAGGAATCTAACCATACTCATATCTTCCATTGAAACCTCCTGTAACCCCTAACCCGATAGCTCAAAGTCCTGGGTTCAACCTCTTTTCTCTGCGATCAACTCTGTTAAAACTCAACTCTAATGGTATGAGCTTGTTCTACACATTGCCCTAACCATTCTATGCTATATCATGCGTGCTAACACTCACTGAACAGCTTATTATCAATCTTGCAAGAATTGGTACCCTGCCACGAAACTCCATGGATTCCTCTCAACTCTTCAAAAAATCATCCTCTAACCTAGCATGCTATCTTTCCACCTAGAATTCTAACAGAATGCACCTGAATAAAGATCTATAGATCAAGTTACCAACCTGTTAAGCTTCAATGGTGAGTGGTGTTAGAGCTTGATCTAGCACTTGAAATCTTCTCCAAATCTTCCTCCAATGGTGAACACCTTTCTGTTTGCAAGAATTGGGATAGATGAAGCTTGTAGAAGAAGAAATTGGAACTTGCTTGATCTTGAAGAAATCTAGCAATGGAACTTTCTCTCTCACTCTCTCCAATGAACTCAGCAACTTTCACCAACCTTTCCCTCATTGTGATTCATCCTTCTTATAACAATCAAAAGAATAATCTAGAAACTCATGGAAAGTGCTAGAATGTTATAGAATTTCTCATGAAATGATACATTGCATAACCCTTATCTCATGCCTTAAGCTTGTCAAATTGGCTTTAAAATCTCCTTACAAGAGATATTGAGAAAGAATGAGTGAAAAACATGCACTTCCTTGCCTTTGGTGAAGTTTTGTCAAGTTGCCTTAATATGCAAGTAACAACATTACAAAGTAACCCCCATTTCTAGGCTTCAAATCAAAATTCTACTTGAACAATTGTTTTTAAAATAATGTTTGGAGTCAAAATGACATATTGGATGACCCATTTTGGATTTGCACATCTCCTAAACCAAAATTCCATTTCAACTTTTTTTACTTATAAGCCATTTTTAGGTCATTTTTACCCAATCTTGTAAATCCTTGCTACAAGCTTTTTCAATAACTCATGACCACTTTTCTAGGCTTAAAATCCCATTTTGAACAACTTTGATGTGTTGAGTTTTTTCATTTGAGGCTTGGAAATAGGAGATATGGCCTTTGCTTAAAATGACCTATAATCACCAAATGACCAAAATACCCCTGTCTTGTTCAAACCATAAGTTGAGTTCTACAAATCCTATCAAGGACTTCTAGTACTCTCTAGAAATCTAAGAAGATGCTCTTCAACATTAATGTTGACCAAGAGATCATAGGAATCATCCTACTAGGGCAAAAGTTGTCTGCAAGTTGGGTGACTTTCAAGGACCCAGATTCACATACCTCAGATGACCTGTAATTTGTCAAGACCATAACTTGAGCTCTGCACATCCTATCAAGGACTTCTACCACTCAAGTTAAAGCTAAGAACAAGCTCTACAACATTCATGTTATGGGGAAGATGAGATATCAATCACATCTTAAGCTAAAACTGCCTGGAAGATAGGGATCAAATTAGGTTTTTTTTCACTGCCAATCCTTAGAAACCCTAACTCAAAACTTCTCAAACTCCTCAATCATGATGAGTTGGTCTAGGAATCATCTTTATAACATCTCCATACATCATTCCATGATCTCATGGCCCTTGGATTAGGTCTCAACCTTCTCCAAACCTTCAGCTGATCTAGGGTTGACCCAGTCAAAACCCTAATTCTACCATTCATGGTTGAATCTTCCGAATTCTTGCATAATGACCTCTCTGGGCTTCATGATGGCTTTCAAGACATCTCATAGGCTTTCTCAAAGCTTCAAGTTCATTCTCAAAGTCTCAGAATCATCTGAGGAGTTCCCACAACTCTCAAGCTATGAGACACACAACCTTGGTTTCAACCAATTCTTCTGAGAATCTCCTGAACTTTCTGGTGAAGGTATCAACCTTCAAACACTTGATGGATGAATAATTGTTGGTCAAATTTTGGGGTGCAACAGCTGCCCCTATTCAAACGGCTTGAACCTGACTGGGTGAGAAGCGAACGACTCTCAGCCAATCAAGGTGTGAGACGATTGAATACCGGTAAACCCGAAAATTTGCCAACTGCACGAGCACACGATACTCTGCGGGGAACAAATCTTCGAACACTGTGATACTAGCTGCACGGCAACTAGCTGGAGAAATACTGATCTGACATCGCCGTCAGTTATCCACGTTACCTTCTTCTGACATCATCTTCAGGCAACCAAACACCCAACATCGCCGCTGGAAGACTAAACCACCTGACATCACCGTCAGGAGCAGACAAAATTCTGAGGAACACCCAACATCGCCGCGGGAGGCCAAACCACCTGACATCACCGTCAGGAACAACCATAACTCGGGGAAACAAACATCCAACATCGCCACCGGAAAACTAAATCTGACAAAATACCCCGCATCGCCGCTGGAGAACTAAAGCTGATAAAATACCCCGCATCGCCGCTGGAGAACTAAATCTGACAAAATACCCCGCATCGCCGCTGGAGAACTAAAGCTGATAAAATACCCCGCATCGCCGCTGGAGAACTAAAGCTGACATACCCCGCATCGCCGCTGGAGAACTAAAGGATCTGCATCACCTAACATCGCCGTCAGAAGACTGGATCAACTTGACATGCCCAACATCACCGCTGGAAAACTGAATCTGACATCGCCGTCGGAAACAAACATCGCTCTGAGAGACACTCGACGTCGCCGTCGTACAAACATCATCTCTGCTGGGGATTTAAAGAGTCTGACATCGCCGTCGAACATAAACCTCCAACATCGCCGCCGGAAACCAACATAATCTGACCTCGCCGTCGAAACCAATCATAATCTGACCTCGCCGTCAAACAAACATTCAACCTCGCCGTCGAACACAAACCTGATCTGACCTTGCCGTCAAACAAACATTCAACCTTGCCGTCGAACACATTCAACATCGCCGTCGAACCAATCATAATCTGACCTCGCCGTCAAACAAACATTCAACCTCGCCGTCGAACACAAACCTGATCTGACCTCGTCGTCAAACAAACATCCAACCTCGCCGTCGAACACAAACATACATTCAACATCAAAGATATATGAAACCCTGGCCCCTGGCCACTTCCAGCTTCAGTTAGAAAAGATCTTCAAGTTCTTCTGAAGATAGACATCCTTGGCCTTCAAGGATATAAACCTTGCCCGTCGGCGGTTCCAGCTTCAGCTAGAAAAGATCTTCAAGTACTTCTGAAGATAAACATCCTTGACCTTCAAGGATGGAAACTCTGCAGGAGGTATCTTCGACTTCAGTCTAAAGAAATGGTCCTTGGCCTTCAAGGATACATGGATCTGCCTTCAGGCAACTCCACCTCTGCTATAGAGTATCCGTGACTTCAGTCAGGGATATACTTCGGCCTTCAGTCCGAAAAATGAATCCTAGGTCATTCATGACCTTGGGGGATAACCTTGCCTTTAGGCACCTTCGCTTCAGCTTGGGAAATCGGTGACTTCAGTCAGAGAAATGGTATCCTGAGCCATTCATGACTCTACGGGGATTCAAATACTTTGCCTTCAGGCAAAACTCCGCTTCAGCTGGAGAAACATCTTCGACTTCAGTTAGAAGAAATATCATTCACTTGATCGCAATCAATCATCACCTCAGGATAACTGACTTGGTCTTCAGGCCAATACAGATCACCTTGCATACAAAAGCTGGATCTACAAACTCTTGAACTCTGTCTTCAGACCAACGTTGATTCATCAACAAGGAAATCTGAATTCACAGGAATCTTCTGATGTCGCCTTCAGGCGTTTACGAAGTCAATCTTCAGACTGGCCATCACTGTTGGAGCAAACATATCACGCTGCTAGGGACTTCAAGAATCATCTTGAACACACAAATCCGTCGGGCACCTTCAAGAATCATCCTGAACTGATAACCTTTCTGGAGACTTCATTCTGCTGGGTATTCCAGGAATCTTCCTGGGCAACTCTTGCTGGGGACACTATTGGGGAGCTCAAGAATCATCCTAAGCAAACCATTCGGGAACCTGCGTTGAGGTCTTAAGAATCATCTTAAGCAAACGGCCCTGCTGAGGAATTCAAGGGTCGTTTTGAACTGCAGACTTCGCCGGGGATCTCAAAAATCATCTTGAGCGAGCGACTGTGGGAATTACACCGGGGTCCTAAGAATCATCTTAAGAAAGCGACCTCGTTGGGGGGAATGTCAGGAATCATCCTGAGCAACCGGTCCTTTGGTGGAACACCCGTAAAACAAGAATGATAATAACCTAGATCATGCTTATGATGCATGTGCTTCGGTGCTTATGCCCCACACGGTGGGAATGCTATGCGTTTATGCTAAATGCTATGCAATGTTAAATGCTATGCGGTCATGCACAATGACGCGGTCCCATCAGCAAAATAAATGCCGAAGGGGAAACTCTCCTGTCAAGGAGAAAGAACCACTAAGATAGAGGCATCCTCCTGCTGAGGAGAACGTGGACACGCCAATATCAATCGGACTCTGTCTGGGGAACTGATCTTCCTTTGACTGCTGCAGGGAAAACAACTCCAGTTGATCTGCTGCAGGGGAACGAAGCTCTACGAGAACTTGGACCTGCTGAAGGAAAGCGATGTCAATTGCGGGAGTGAACTGCGTGGCCGCCATGGCTACTCTTCTGGGGATAACAACTCTGTGGGGAATACAGCATCTGCTGTTCTAACACTCTACTGGGGAAGAGGGAATCATCCGACTTCGGGAGAGAATACGGCTCTGATGGGGAATCTCAATTCCGCTGGAGACTTCAGTCTGGCACAGTCAGTTGCTGCATATCTCGACGTACTAACAATTTCCTACGACACCTGCACTTGTGACCCGGTGCTGGGGAAGACACCTGCTTCGGCGACTTTACTGGGGAAAACACGAGCTTCGGCACCCGAACATTTCTACGAAACCTGCACTTGTGACCCGGTGCTGGGGAGAGAAGACATCATTCTTCGGTGCTTGACTCAAATGATGAGGTGACGTTCCTTCAGGATGCGTCTGCTTGGGGAAGAGAATCATCTCTGCCTGGGGAGACATATCAATGCTTACTATCTTGCGTTCCGATTCTGCGGAGGAGAGACTACTGAACACTGCTGGAGAAGGAGGACTTGCCCTGCTTCGGGGATGCGCACGGCACATCTTCTGGAAGGTGCTACACCTGCAACAACACAAACAAACAGACAAGATAACCTCCTCAAAGGGGCCTATCAGAGTTATTGTCTCGTGACAATATTCAGGTAATCAATCGTTTCAACAATCAATGGGCCTAGGCCCGCAAGTTTATGTATGCGCATTTTATCAAAAAAAACATCGGCGTTTTCATTCGCAAACAAAACAGATAAATGCTACGTAGGCAAACGGGATTGCTGAATAATATGCATTTTATTGATGGTGAACCCCTGAATGGGCAAAAATGTTTTACAACAGAGGCAAACTCCTGGAATGAGGAAGCCGTGCAAAATAAAACATAAATATACATCAGTATATACAAATGTCGACAACGAGGCGTAGACGAACACCATGAGTTGATCCCTCTAAGACCCACTCGACTTCGATACTTCTCCGACGCTTCAGCTTCGGAAGAGATTGATTCAGATACGCGGCCCTCGGGTCCTCCAAACCACTAAACAATGAAAGTCCACACGCGGAACGCAGTCATTTGCTTATTCAAATCCCTAACTTTTGCGTGAACCGCCCTTTACGGGTTTTCAGCTCACCGGGATACCCTTTTTTGCCGAAGCCGCCCAGTGTAGGTTTTCGACTTCGCGGGTGTACATTTTTCAATATATCCCTAATTTTTGCCCGAACCTTTTATTCTGTTTTTGGTTCGCCGGGATGCCCTTTTTTTGCCTGGACTCTTTCTTTTTTGTCCAGCGGGTCTCTTTTAAGCAAAGTATTTTTTAACTGCGTCCGCGTTCACCGGGGATGCAAAATCTTCACCATCCATCGTGGATAACAACAAAGCTCCTCCCGAGAAGACCTTGCTGACGACATACGGCCCTTCGTAATTCGGAGTCCACTTGCCCCTGTGATCGGAGTGTGGCGGAAGAATCTTTTTCAGGACGAGATCACCCGTCTGAAAGCTTCTAGGACGCACCTTCTTATCATAAGCTTTCTTAATTCGGCTTTGGTACAGGCGACCAAATGCAATTGATGCTAACCTCTTCTCATCCATCAGGCTGATTTGGTTCAAACGATTCGTAATCCATTCTGCCTCGTCGAGTTTCACATCAACCAGAACTCGCAAAGAAGGAATCTCCACTTCTAACGGTAGGACAGCTTCCATACCATACACCAAGGAGAAAGGAGTTGCCCCGGTCGACGTACGCACCGTCGTACGATAACCGTGCAAAGCAAACGGTAACATCTCGTGCCAATCTTTGTACGTCACAACCATCTTCTGAACAATCTTCTTAATGTTCTTGTTGGCGGCTTCGACGGCGCCATTCATCTTCGGCCGGTAAGGAGATGAGTTGTGGTGTTCAATCTTGAAGCTCTGGCACAGCTCCTTCATCATCTTGTTATTCAAATTCGAACCATTATCAGTAATGATCCGCTCGGGAATTCCATAGCGACAGATGATGTCCCTCTTTATGAATTTAGCTACCACCTGCTTGGTCACATTAGCATACGAGGCTGCTTCCACCCATTTGGTGAAGTAGTCGATGGCTACCAGAATGAAACGATGACCATTGGACGCAGTGGGCTCGATCTTGCCTATCATGTCGATGCCCCACATGGAGAACGGCCAAGGGGAGGACATGACATTCAATGGGCACGGCGGCACATGAACTCTATCAGCATAAATCTGGCATTTATGACATTTCTTCGCGAATCTGAAGCAATCCGACTCCATAGTCAGCCAGTAATATCCTGCTCTCAGGATCTTTCTCGTCATGGCATGCCCGCCGGCGTGCGTACCAAATGTGCCCTCATGGACTTCCTCCATGAGCATGCTTGCCTCTTTCTCATCTACACATCTGAGTAGCACGAGATCATGGTTTCTCTTATACAACACTCCATCGGGATTGAGATAAAAGTTTCCAGATAGCCTCCTCAGAGTCTTCTTATCCTGGGTTGACGCACCCGCAGGATACTCCTTAGTCATAAGGAAGGTCTAGATGTCGTGGAACCATGGCTTGCCGTCGGCGGCCTCCTCGATTGCAAAAACAAATGCCGGTCTGTCAAGACGCGAAAGAACAATTCTTGGAGCCTCATTCCAATAATTGACTTTATACATTGAAGCCAATGTGGCTAAGGCATCAGCCATCTGATTTTCAGCCCTGGGTACATGATGGAGTTCCACTTGATCGAAGAACGGAAGCAGCCTCCTGGCATAATTCATGTATGGCACCAAATTCGCTTGACGAGTTTCCCACTCCCCTTTAATCTGATTGATTACAAGTGCTGAGTCACCATATACGTCTAGATTCTTGATTCTCAAATCAATTGCCTCTTCTAGACCCATGATACATGCTTCATACTCTGCTTCATTGTTGGTAACTGGAAACGTCAGTCTCGCAGTAAACGGGATGTGGGATCCGTGAGGAGTCGTGATGATAGCCCCGATACCACTTCCATAGGAATTAACTGCTCCGTCGAATATCAACTTCCACTGAGACTTCCTATCTGGCCCCTCATCGGGCAATGGCTCATCGCAATCCTTCGCTTTGAGAAACATAATATCCTCGTCAGGGAATTCGAACTTCATCGGCTGGTAGTCTTCGATTGGCTGTTCGACAAGGTAATCAGGCAATACGCTTCCCTTAATGGCTTTCTGAGAGACGTACTGAATATCATATTCTGTTAACACCATTTGCCATCTGGCAATCCTGCCCGAAAGAGCCTGCTTCTCGAAGACGTACTTGATCGAATCCATCTTCGAAATTAGCATAGTGGTGTGATTGAGCATATACTGTCGTAGACGTTTGGCAGCCCAAGCTAATGCACAACACGTCTTCTCCAGCATCGAGTATCGGGATTCACACTCAGTGAACTTTTTACTCAAATAATAAATGGCATGCTCTTTTCTGCCCGTCTCGTCGTGCTGACCGAGAACACACCCCATACTATTCTCCAGAACCGTCAGGTACATGATTAATGGTCGTCCAGCCACTGGGGGTATCAAGATTGGAGGTTCTTGAAGATACTGCTTTATTTTGTCGAATGCCTTCTGGCAATCCTCATTCCAAGTAATCGCCTGATCTTTCTTTAAAAGCTTGAACATCGGTTCACAAGTGGCCGTGAGCTGAGAGATAAACCTTGCAATGTAGTTTATTCGGCCCAAGAAACCACGAACTTCTCTTTCTGTTTTCGGCGCTGGCATTTCTTGAATGGCTTTTATTTTCGCAGGATCAACTTCAATACCTCGTTCACTAACGATAAACCCCAATAACTTTCTGGACCGCACTCCGAAAGTGCACTTGTTAGGATTCAGCCTCAGCCTGAATTTCCTAAGCCTCTCAAACAGCTTCAATAAGTTGACCAGATGCTCTTCCTCCGTTTGGGACTTTGCAATCATGTCATCAACATAGACCTCGATCTCATGATGAATCATATCATGAAACAAAGTTACCATTGCTCGCTGGTAAGTGGCCCCTACGTTCTTCAGACCGAAGGGCATTACCTTATAGCAGAATGTTCCCCAGGGGGTGATGAACGTCGTTTTCTCCATGTCCTCCGGTGCCATCTTAATCTGATTGTAACCAGAGAAGCCATCCATGAATGAAAACACGGAAAACTGGGCTGTGTTGTCGACCAACACATCGATATGAGGCAACGGGAAATCATCCTTAGGGCTCGCCCTGTTCAAATCCCGATAATCGACGCACATGCGTACCTTACCGTCCTTCTTCGGTACAGGCACTATGTTGGCGACCCACGGAGGGTAAGTGGTAACGGCTAGAAATCCTGCGTCCAACTGCTTCTGGACTTCTTCTTTGATTTTTACAGCCATGTCTGGTCTCGTCCTCCTAAGCTTCTGCTTGACTGAAGGGTAATCTTCTCGCAACGGCAAGCGATGAACCACGATGTCAGTGTCAAGTCCGGGCATATCTTTGTATGACCAAGCAAAGACGTCACTATACTCTCGAAGCATCTCGACCAGTCTATGCTTGACATCATTCTGCAATGCAGCCCCTACTCTGACATTTCTGACGAGCTCCTCAGAACCCAGATTTACAATCTCAATATCCTCCTCATGAGGCAGAATAACCTTTTCTTCTTGTCTCAACAAGCGGGCCAACTCTTCCGGAAGGTCTTCGTCTTCATCAATCTCATCCTCGGCTTGATAGATCGGGCAATCAAAGTCGTAGTGAGCCGTAGAGGGTCCAGAGTCGATGTCATCTGTTATATGGATCCTGCAATAACAAGGGTTAAGTTTAAAGCAAGAATATGCAGGTTAGCACAAACCCCGTTGCCATTTTGCTGTTTTTCAAAATAAACATAAAACAGGAATAACAGAGAACACAATATTTGAGTGCGAAGAAAACGCCTTTTATTTATTAACAAAATGCATGTACATAATCCAACAAGGCGCTGACAATAAAATCGCTATGCCCCGGGCAGGACATAGGGTTGTACAAAGATTGTAAAAAGCAAATCATTACTCTTCACTTGTCAGTTTGATAATCTCCTTGGTGGTCCAATTGTTGAGGCGCTCGCCCGGCTTGCTCGGTTGAATCCAGGCGTCAAGATCACAATCACTATCCCCGCTGTCCTCAGACGCTGCGTTGATGCTCTCGAAAATTACTCCGCCCTTGGTGAATAAGATCGGCCCCTTCCCACGAGACGAACTGCTAGACGAAGAAGATGAAGCTTCAGCTTCAGGAGAATACCCCAATCCAAACTTATCCTGCTTGATTGGTATATCCAAAACATGCCCCCAGCCTGGGGTGGAACCGGCTTCGACAACGGCCCGAGCTTCTTTAAACGAGGAGAGATTCATCTCTTGCTTCTCTACGACGACAGGATCTGCCTCTTTCACCCTGACGGTTTCAAATGCTTGGCAGAGAGTTTCATGGATTTCGCCATCCATTTCAACATATTTAAAGGACGACAAGTGGCTCACCATAATGCCCTCCTCACCACAGACGGTTACTATGCTGCCCCCGACAGCATATTTGAGCTTCTGATGCAGCGTGGACGTCACGGCGCCAGCAGCATGGATCCATGGCCGACCTAAGAGGCAACTGTAGGCAGGCATGATATCCATGATATAGAAAACCGTGTTGAACGTCTCTGGACCAACTTGAATTGGCAGGGTCAACTCTCCGAAAACGTGGCGCTTAGTTCCGTCAAAGGCTTTCACTACCAGATCACTGGGCGTGCAAAGCAATCCGCGGGTATCCAACTTCATTAGTGCCTTCTTCGGAAGCACATTAAGCGACGAACCCGTATCCACCAGGACATGCGACATGATAGTGCCTCTGCACTCTATCGAGACGTGCAAGGCGCTGTTGTGATCTCTTCCTTTAGGAGTCATCTCTAAATCTGTGAATCCCAGCCCATTGCCAGCATTAACATGGGCTACCACCTCCTCTAGCTGATTTACTGATATCTCCTGCAGCACGTATGCAGCGTTCAATACCTTCAGTAACGTGTTGCGGTGCGCTTCAGAACACAGCAACAAGTTAAGAATAGAGATCTTTGACGGAGTCTGATGAAGATGATCTACAATCTTGTAGTCGCTCTTCTTGATTAATCGCATGAACTCCTCAGCATCTTTAACTAGCAAATCCTTTTCTGCCCCAGAAGGGACCTCTTCGACAGCTCTACCTTTACCCTTATCAGCAGCATCAGCCCTGACCACTTTCTCTGCCGCAACCTCCGCTGGCGTAAACACTCTACCGCTTCGAGTGATGCCACTGACTCCGGTAAGATTCTGCACAGTTGATCCGAACGGCTCAAGCTCTATCTTCTGACCATTGCAATAAACTTCGGCGCCGTAATGCCATGGAACAGCATTAGTACTCTCGAATGGGATTGGCCCGGCCCTGGTGATAGTAATTGTAGGCGGTCGGGGCGCAGAAATAGTAATAGGGTGACGAGGAATAGTGATGGTGGCGACTTCATCTGCCTGCTTCAGCACGACCTCCCCTGATACACTCTCAACGCTCCGGCTGAACTGCAAAATACCCTCGGACATCAGACTTTGGATACCTTCTACCAGCTGCTCACACCCATCAGGAAGCGTAGCACAAGCCATACATAACTCTCCGCATCCAGGAAAGAAACCCCTCTTCAACAACTTAGCCTTGACAAAACTAAGCGGCGTCTTCAAATCTTTGACATCAGTCAGCAAGTCTGCACTCTCCTCAGTGATAACGGCGTTCACTCCGCCTCCCTTATGATGAGGCATGGGGTTTTTGGTAACATTGGGCACGCTATCAGAAAAGTTAATAACCTTGGCGTCCACCAAGTCCTGTACTTTGTGCTTAAAAGCTTTGCAATTCTCAATTGTATGGCCTGGTGCCCCAGTATGGAAATCACAAGTAGCATTGGCGTCATACCCCAGTGGTGGTGCCCCTGTTAAGGGAGCCATTGTCCTCTTTTGAACTAACTGAAGCTGAAGCAACGTTTGCAAGAGCTGTGCATACGACATAGGCGGAGTTTCAAAATGACGATTTGTCAGAGGAGCCCGATTCTGATATCTTCTATACCCCTGCTGATTCTGCTGCTGAGGCTGCTGCTGCTGCTGCGGCTGCGGTGGAGCAGCTGGGATATTTATGCTAGCGATCTGTTGCTGAGGGCCCTTGCCCTTTCTCCGAGCATTAGTGACAGCACTTGCATCCCCCTCTCGACGCTTGCCAGCGTAGGGTTTCTTACTACCTCCTCCAGCTGAGGATGATTCGCCCTGAATTTTTCTGATCTTTATACCGTTCTCAACATGCTCGCCCATAGTGATGAGAGCCGAGAATGTTCCAGACATGCCACTGACCAGCTTCTCGTAGTAGATTCCAGGAAGGGTAGCCACGAACATTTGCACTAGCTCACGCTCAACCATCGGCGGTTGAACCCGAGCAGCCAATTCACGCCACCGCTGGGCGTACTCTTTAAAGCTTTCATTGTTCCGCTGTGAGAGACTCTGGAGCTGAACTCGGTTGGGAGCCAAGTCGCTATTGTATTGATAGTGGAGGACGAACGCTTCAGCGAGGTCTTTCCAGGTGCGCACAGTAGCGGGCTCCAAACCCATATACCATTCGAGTGATGGACCAGAAAGACTATCTTGGAAGAAGTGCATCAGCAACTTCTCATCGTCAGAATAAGCGGACATCTTTCTATAATAAGATCGAAGGTGAACACGGGGGCAAGTAGTACTCTTATACTTCTCAAAGACAAGCACCTTGAACTTATGAGGTACCTTGAAATCAGCGATCAACCCGAGCTTGGACATATCAACGCCCAATGTATTCTGATTTTCAATGTCTCTCATCTTGTCTTCCAGCGCTTTGAACCTGAGTCGAGCTTCAGCATTCAACTCTGCATCTACACCTCTTTGAGAGAATATGTCATCCTGATGGTCCTCCAGCCACGGTTGAGGCACCAACAGATTTCCTACACCAGCATTGCCGTTGACCGGCCCTATATTAGCATTGTCTCCCAGACTACCATTGCCGACGCCTGCCGCGTTGAGCCCGATATTAGTCATCAGATTGCCGTTAGCACTGCCGTTGCCCCCGGCAACAGAAACAACATTCTGTGGAGCATTCACTGGAGGAGGAGTAGGCACAGCCCCTCCATGAAGTATGCCATTACTGTCAACCCTGGAGATCAGAGGTTGAACCAAAGTACGAAGTTGGTCCTGACCATTAGCGACTACCTGCATCAGCTCCATAAAACGATCCATCCATTCACGGAGCTCTTGAACATCTGACTGCACCTGGTCCATTATCCTCGTCTGATTAGCGCGAGTTGAGTAGCGGTGGATGAGTCTTTGATCAATCCTGGAGACCGGGGACAACTCGGAACCTGAAAAACCTGTCAACAATAAAGGTTAGGAAAAGCAATAAGATATACACCATGCAAATATGCTTCATGCATATGCATGCGTGTGTCTGTGTGCGTGGGAGATTTTCCCCGATCCTAGTGCCTTAGTGCCAGTGCTGATAATAATAAGAGGAAGAAGAAATCCGAGCCCAATCATGGAAACATCAATCTCATATATATATGGAAAGGCCTGTCAAGGCAGTACACAGTGTCAGCGAGTACAAACAAATCAACAGCATGACCTCAGCCAACAAGTCTGGTGATGGTCAGCATACATCAAAGATCAAAACAACAGGAATACAACTAGTCAAGTACGGCCACAGGCGCGATACTCTGCTAATAATTCCTTCGTCTCTGGATGATCTGGCAAAGTGAGCAACCCCTCGACGAGTAGTTCCCTCTGCCTGATGGTATGCTGGAGCCCCTGAACTGAACTCTCCCAAGCTCCTTCGCCAAAGCAATCCTCCAGTTTCCGCTTCTTAGACTCAAACATCAGCTTATGCTCCTTCAGGTTAGCAAGGGCTTTGTTGAGTCGGCTTTCGGCGGCGTATCTGCGGGCGGTCTCCTCATCAAACCTCCGCTCACTGTCCTTTACTTCGGCTTCCAGCTTAGAAATCTGTAGCATCAGCTTGTCCTCTCGCTCCTTCCTGGTGGCCATGGAGGTCTTCCAATGCTGGTCGAACTTAGATATCCTCCGATATGCCTCCTCCAAATGCTGCTTCTTCGTAGCTAGTACATCATTGGCAGCCCTGAAGTCTTGACCTAAGCGTTCCCGATCAGCAATCTGCTTTGCCAAGTCTGCACCCAGTTGGTTTACCGACTCTGTTTGCTTTTTGAAGGCATGCACGGCTTCGTTCCGTTCACTTCGAAGTTGAGCTAACTCCTTCTCTAATTCTGAATTTGCCTGCTTCAGTTCATCTCGCTCAGCCAATACCTGGTTGTGCTGATGAATGGACACAGTGGTAGGCTCTTCGACTGGTGGAGGATTCTCTGGTCTGACGTGAGGGAATGGCATCCCTATAGCGCTGGCTCTGGCTCTGATCCAATCTGAATAAGGAGGGTAGGCTTGGCTGTTGCTCTTTCCCAACAAAGGCTTTCCCCTCTTGCTGATACTGTTCCATGCATGCTGAAGCTTGGACAACAAATCCCCCTCTAGAGTACCTGTGAGGTACAGAGATTCCTGTACCTCTTCCTCCTTCGGTGGAGTCCTCAAAGCATATGCGAACTGACGAACTAGCAATGACGGATTGTAGTTGATGCAACCCTTCCTACCTATCAGAGGTACATTAGGAAACCCACTACAACTAAAGATCACCTCGGTGCCTAACCTGTCTCTGTCAACGAACCAATCAATGTCTTCTGCCGACAAACTCATCAGAGGCTCAGGCCACTCAGCTGTGGCTGCAGACAAGACGGAAGAACCCCTCTTGGGCAAATGACTATCGAACCACTTGTACAACAACGGTACGCAGCATGAGACATTCTTCCCTCTCCGGTTCTCATTCTTGTAATGCACTGAATGATAGACGTCTCCGATCAGAGTAGGGACTGGATTCCCTGAGGCGAAGATGTGGAATGCATCAAAGTCCACGAAATCAGGCATGTTGGGGAACAGGATAATGCCATATATGCATAAAGCGAGGATGGCATTGAATGCGTCCCAACATTTATCCTTAGCACACTGCTGAGCCTTAGCTATCAGAAACTGCAGGGAGAACCCTGGGACCTTGTTCCAACTCGTCACCACTAACTCAGAGGCGCTCAAATGGAGTGAAGAAGCTAAGCCAGCCAGATCAGGCTCAGCATCCATGTGGACGAAAGGCATCTGCCCTTTGATAGGCACACCCAGCATATCAGCATACTCTTCCAACGTCGGCGCGAGAACGAAGTCATGAAAAGTGAAACACCTCAAAGGAGGGTCATAGAACTGCAGAAGAGCATGTAACCCATTCAACTCGGACGTAGAAGGTTTGCAAACCAGACTAAGCAACCTGCCATAAGACTTCCTGAACCTGTCCTTCACAGAATCCCCTGCCAGGGCTATCAAACCAGTCAGCTTCGACACATCGGGGGTCGGGAATTTGTACGCGACAGTCTTCCTGAGGGAGGCCATAATAACAGCAGAAGGCGAGAAATCCGGGATCGGGGGAACGGTACCTGCAACACAGACACACGTTAATGGAATGCAGATGAATGCGCAAACTAATGCAAAATGCAGGCATGCAATAATATATCCGGATAGCTGCTATGGAGATTCTGTATCAACAATCACTGATGAGAAGAAAACCCCGGTGCAAAACCACTGATCTGATCTGCTGAGAATAACCATCTGATAGGACCGAGATCAAAATTCTGCTCTGACAAGAATAAGTGCCTGATAATAAGGACCCCGGGTGCAAGATCAAGGAACATCTGTTGATGGAGTCTTCAGACCCCAAATCAAAAATCTGCCCTATCAAGAACAAACACACAGCTGCTGATGAGATCTTCAGACCCCACTCAAAATCTGCCCTATCAAGAACAAATAACATCTGCTGATGAGATCTTCAGACCCCACTCAAAATCTGCTCCATCCAGAACAAACCACTGATGATAATACACTGACCAAAGCCTGCTCTATCAAGAACCGACAAACACCCGATGATAAGATCCTCTGATCAAAAAATTGCTCTATCAAGAACAGACGAGTCTGCAACTGAGAACCCTGGTACCAACATAACTGATTCACTGTCAAGAAAACCAGGTAGTCTGAAGGTCTAAGTTTCCTGCAATAAACCCAGTCCCACTCACAGGTATGGACCTAGACTGACTCAAGGTACGGCATCCTATGCGTTCATCAGCGTCACAGACTTTCAAAACTGATGATACGATTCCCAGAAGGAGTGGCATCATCAAGTCTTAAAGAGGCCTCACTTAGCTGAATCACAAATGATCGGTCCCCAGAGTCGACAATCCACCAAACCAGCAACCGTCTCAACCCAAAGGGTTGAAAGTGAAGCCAACCGGATGAACCTCGTCTGAGCGTGGATTTCATGAGACACTAGTGCCTGCAAAGCAAGCACGCGCCCACTAATTTCCACTCTAAGTCTATGGTGCACTCAAGCCTGGGTCTGGCTTCTCACTCATTAGAACTCCCATCCCACAACAGCACAAATAATCATATTATACTGAAAATAAAATGCGGGAAATAAAGTGCGAGAAGTAAAAATGCGATAAATAAACGCAACCCAACAAGCAAACACACAAGCGGTAGGATTGACTCTCTTAAGGGACGTTGGATCCCAAAACTGACTCGCTTTCGGGACGTTGGATCCCTAGGAAACTGCCAAGTCCCAAGCAGAGTCGTGAGCTGTCGCTTGCGCGAAAATAAGGTGCCGGCAAAACAGAAGAGTCGCCACCTTTCGTTATTTATCCCTCAGAGCGGGAAAGGAAACGATCGGAAAAACCTGACGAACAAGGGTAAGACAAGGTCATCGCAACCATTGTCTGGGTTCGGGAGTCGGTTACGCAAGGGGAAGGTATTAGCACCCCTCACGTCCGTCGTACTTGACGGGATCCTCGCTTGTTTGTTTACTTGGACGGGTTGGTTATAATCTATCTACCTACCAAGGCTGGCTAAAAAAGAAAAGAAAATGACTCGGCAAAGCGTCGCACTTTATGCCTACGTATTCTCATCAGAGAATGAGAAATCAGAGTCCACGTAGTTCGGCCTACGAAGGGTTACGGGGGAAAGGTTGCTCGCTAGGATATCACATCCTATGCCTACGTACTTCCACACAGTATGGAAGATCAGAGCAAACATAGTTCGGGAAACTACGACTTATTTCCTGTTTTTTTACGAAAGAAGTGTTTTTTATTGTGTTTGCGATTTCAACCGCACTAGAGACTATGACCTGAGAGTGAATGCGTCGCATGTCACCCAAAGGGTACCATACTAAACATCCAGACTATGGGAAAGAAACTCTCCCACAATCCTTTCTCAGATAGCTTAAGGCTCGTAACGTACGAAAGAAATCATTCATGATTACTGTATCTTAAACTGTTTGAGATGAGAAGAGAACAGGCCCAACTAGGAGGGAGACTATCAAGTCCTACTGTTGTCATGCCATGGATTCATCCTATGGTTGAGGTTTGAACATGGAACTCCTAGATGTTGTCATGCATAGGTTTCAACCTAAAAGTCTATCATCAAATCCTTATCAAAGGAAATGAGAGTCCTAAGGGGTCATGTCAATGATACACCAAAACAGACAAAGCATCAGCTTAACAGTAAAATGCATGCAATGCAAGTGAGGGAGGAAATGTGTGTGGGGCTTCAGCCTCCACAAGCTCGTCTCGACCTCAAGCCAGTCATGAAATAACAGTAATCATACTGAAGAATAAACAATATGCTATCAAGCAATAAACAGTAAACTGCGATCATACAGATAAAAGAAAGACATGCTATCAAGCAAAATAAACACAGGGGCAAGGGAGCTGGGCTCTACCGAATACCCGCAAGCAAAGCCACGCAATAACAATACAAGCAGAGGGAGCAACTCAACCTCTAATGCAATCATGCTCTTAAACTGAACTTATTCTAGATGGACTTATTCTAATGCAACAGACAAATCAAGCAAAACAAACAATACAGAAAAGAAAAACAGAAGAAAGCCTCAGCTCCTCCAGCAGCAACTCAGTCTTCAGACTTCAATCATCAATTGCTTTCCAGGTATCAACCCTACAATATGAGTATCAACTCATCTTCTCCCTTAAGCTTCAGCTTCTTTGATCAGCTACACCTTCAGGCTTCACCATCTTCAGGGATCTTCAAGTATCAACTTGATCTTCACAAAGTCTTCAGACTTCAACAGTCTTCAAGGAATCATCCTCTTCAAAGCTTCAGCTTCTATCTTCAATGGCTCAAATGCTCCAGCAAACAAGATTCAGTCAACAAGATGAGGTGAGGATGTTACAGTGCTCACTGACTTCCAAAGGATGCCATTGAGGACTTAACATCAAAGGGAAAGGCTCTCTCAAAGTTCTACCTCAGAGGGCAAGGTCACTAATCCCTTCAAAGGAGAGAGGTGAATACCCTTAAGGGACTTTATGTCATAGAGAAGGAAGGAGGTGAACAAGACACTCCTTGTTTATTGAATAAAAGTATTCTATCTAAAGCTCTACTTATGCACTTATGATCCTATAACCAAAACAAACAAAAAGCTAGAACAAAGCTCCTCCTCAGGGTCTTCAAAGCTTCAATGATGATCCACAAGGTCTTCAACTCAATCTTCAAAGCTCACACACTCAAAGGAGAAGAAAAAACAAGAACAACAATACAAACTATGCCTTTAAGCAACACACATACTAACCATACATTCAAAAATCAATTAAAAATACTAAAATACTATACAATATTCTAGCAAAATTCTAGGGGATTCTATACATACTTACCCTTAACCCACATATTCCCCATACACTAATATGGCCTATAAACCCCAAAACAAAATTGTTCAAATCTACTTATACAACCTAAAACCCTAATTTGAGCACCTATATGAACTATGATTCAATATCTAACTATGCCAAAAAGAATGGCTCAAAAATCCTAAGGGAAAGTCCTAAAAGAAATTATACAAAATCAAGTATTAACTAAAATCAAGTAAAAAGACTAGTTACAAGAATAATATGCTAAAAAATATTAAAAGGAAAATAAAATGGAATTTTATTTATTTACATTTTTCTAGACAGAATCATGAATGTGTGAAAAAAACAAGAAGTGAAAAATATTAATTTTTGAATTTTATATGAATTTATTAAAATGCAAGAAATATAAATGGGGATGGGGGGTATCAAAAGTAAACACGCCCATTTGTTTTTCATGATGGGCCAAGATCCTGGGGGTGTGAATATCAAGCCCACGCGTTCAGAAAATTAAAAGAAAAAATCATTAAGAAAATGGAAAGGATACGGTGAGAATAGCATTTTTTCCACGTTGAAATCTGGGTTGGACCTCTGAGTGGGGTGTGAATAGCACAAGAATGCTGAGCCCAGAATCATTCATTAAATCAAACGGCAACGTTTTGGCTTAAGTCTTCCCTCCGTTTTCTCGTTTGAATCGTGGCCGTGGGATTAGATTAAAAAGTCCACCATCTGAGATGATCTAACGGTTACAAACCCGTCTTCTCCAAAATACCATTAGGGTTTCAGAAAACCCTAACCCCATGCCAGAACTTCACCTCCTTCGTTCTCCTCCATTTCTCCATGAAATCCAAAACTTTAAGAACCAAAAATGCTCTACGTGTTACCAGGAATCTAACCATACTCATATCTTCCATTGAAACCTCCTGTAACCCCTAACCCGATAGCTCAAAGTCCTGGGTTCAACCTCTTTTTGCGATCAACTCTGTTAAAACTCAACTCTAATGGTATGAGCTTGTTCTACACATTGCCCTAACCATTCTATGCTATATCATGCGTGCTAACACTCACTGAACAACTTATTATCAATCTTGCAAGAATTGGTACCCTGCCACGAAACTCCATGGATTCCTCTCAACTCTTCAAAAAATCATCCTCTAACCTAGCATGCTATCTTTCCACCTAGAATTCTAACAGAATGCACCTGAATAAAGATCTATAGATCAAGTTACCAACCTGTTAAGCTTCAATGGTGAGTGGTGTTAGAGCTTGATCTAGCACTTGAAATCTTCTCCAAATCTTCCTCCAATGGTGAACACCTTTCTGTTTGCAAGAATTGGGATAAATGAGGCTTGTAGAAGAAGAAATTGGAACTTGCTTGATCTTGAAGAAATCTAGCAATGACACTTTCTCTCTCACTCTCTCCAATGAACTCAGCAACTTTCACCAACCTTTCCCTCATTGTGATTCATCCTTCTTATAACAATCAAAAGAATAATCTAGAAACTCATGGAAAGTGCTAGAATGTTATAGAATTTCTCATGAAATGATACATTGCATAACCCTTATCTCATGCCTTAAGCTTGTCAAATTGGCTTTAAAATCTCCTTACAAGAGATATTGAGAAAGAATGAGTGAAAAACATGCACTTCCTTGCCTTTGGTGAAGTTTTGTCAAGTTGCCTTAATATGCAAGTAACAACATTACAAAGTAACCCCCATTTCTAGGCTTCAAATCAAAATTCTACTTGAACCATTGTTTTTAAAATAATGTTTGGAGTCAAAATGACATATTGGATGACCCATTTTGGATTTGCACATCTCCTAAACCAAAATTCCATTTCAACTTTTTTTACTTATAAGCCATTTTTAGGTCATTTTTACCCAATCTTGTAAATCCTTGCTACAAGCTTTTTCAATAACTCATGACCACTTTTATAGGCTTAAAATCCCATTTTGAACAACTTTTATGTTTTGAGTTTTTTCATTTGAGGCTTGGAAATAGGAGATATGGCCTTTGCTTAAAATGACCTATAATCACCAAATGACTAAAATACCCCTGTCTTGTTCAAACCATAAGTTGAGTTCTACAAATCCTATCAAGGACTTCTAGTACTCTCTAGAAAGCTAAGAAGATGCTCTTAAACATTCATGTTGACCAAGAGATCATAGGAATCATCCTACTAGGGCAAAAGTTGTCTGCAAGTTGGGTGACTTTCAAGGACCCAGATTCACATACCTCAGATGACCTGTAATTTGTCAAGACCATAACTTGAGCTCTGCACATCCTATCAAGGACTTCTACCACTAAAATTAAAGCTAATAACAAGCTCTACAACATTCATGTTGTGGGTAAGATGATATATCAATCACATCTTGAGCTAAAACTGCCTGGAAGATAGGGATCAAATTAGGGTTTTTTTCACTGCCAATCCTTAGAAACCCTAACTCAAAACTTCTCAAACTCCTCAATCATGATGATTTGGTCTAGGAATCATCTTTATAACATCTCCATACATCATTCCATGATCTCATGGCCCTTGGATTAGGTCTCAACCTTCTCCAAACCTTCAGCTGATCTAGGGTTGACCTAGTCGAAACCCTAATTCTACCATTCATGGTTGAATCTTCTGAATTCTTGCATAATGACCTCTCTGGGCTTCATGATGGCTTTCAAGACATCTCATAGGCTTTCTCAAAGCTTCAAG
This sequence comes from Lathyrus sativus, assembly GCA_963859935.3. Lineage (NCBI taxonomy): Eukaryota > Viridiplantae > Streptophyta > Magnoliopsida > Fabales > Fabaceae > Lathyrus > Lathyrus sativus. The sequence goes on from OZ012738.1 coordinate 605,940,304, forward strand.
TTCATTCTCAAAGTCTCAGAATCATCTGAGGAGTTCCCACAACTCTCAAGCTATGAGACACACAACCTTGGTTTCAACCAATTCTTCTGAGAATCTCCTGAACTTTCTGGTGAAGGTATCAACCTTCAAACAATTGATGGATGAATAATTGTTGGTCAAATTTTGGGGTGCAACAAGGAGTTGTAAACTGGGAGTTTAGCTCCAAATTAATTCTACTGATAGTAAATTTCCTCCCTGGCTTGGTAGCCCCCAAATGTAGGTGTGTTTCACCGAACTGGGTTAACAATTACTGTATCACTTTTAATGGTTATTTATTTAGTTGTTTTCTTTGTTCTTAACAGAGAGATATTTGTGTCGTGAACATATCCTTCGACTTCTAATATCTGATACCATAATTTCAATTGGTATCAGAGTAGGCATCCTGCTCTAGTTCTGGGTGAGATCCAGGGAAGGTACTTTTTGGTACCATGGATAAAGAAGGAGGATTTGTTAACAGACCACTTGTTCGGGATGGAAATAATTATGACTATTAGAAACCTAGGATGGTTGCTTTCCTAAAATCTCTAGACAGCAAAGCATGGAAAGCTGTCATAAAAGGATGGGAACATTCTGTGACTATTGATAAAGATGGAAAGGCTATATCTGATTTAAAGCCTGAAGAAGAATGGACAAAAGAGGAAGATGATCTGGCTCTGGGAAACTCCAAGGCCTTTAATTCCTTGTTCAATTGAATCGATAGGAACATATTCAGGTTGGTCAACAATTGTGTTGTTGCTAAGGAAGCTTGGGAGATTCTAAAGACTACTCACGAAGGCACATCCAAGGTAAAAATGTCTAGACTTCAACTCCTTACAACTAAGTTTGAAAACCTGAGAATGAAAGATGATGAAAGCATACATGACTTTCATATGAATATTCTGGAAATTGCTAATGCTTCAAGTGCTCTTGGTGAAAAAATGTTTGAAGAAAAGCTTGTAAGAAAGATCCTCAGATCTCTTCCAAAGAGATTTGACATGAAAGTAACTGCTATAGAAGAAGCTCAAGACATTTGTAAAATGAGGGTTGATGAACTTATTGGGTCCCTTCTAACATTTGAAGTGGGAATAGGTGACAAAACTGACAAGAAAAAGAGCATAGCCTTTGTCTCAAATTCTGGAGGAAGAGAAGATGAATCTGATGAGCATACAAATCTCGCAAATAAAATATTTATGCTGGGAAGACAATTAAACAAGATTGTGAAAAGAATGGATACAAGACCTAATGCCAAGAACATCTCTCTTGACATTGATAAGTCACATGATGCAGAAAGAAGAACTGAGGCTGAAGAAAAGACTATGAACAACAAAAGGATAAAGTTTCATGGGTGTGAAGGCTTTGGTCACATCAGATCTAAATGCCCAACCTACCTCAAGAAACATAAGAAAGGTCTAGTTGTTTCATGGACAGATGAAGACTCTGACAGTGATTTTGAAGAAGAATCTGCCAAACATATAACTACCTTAACTGGAAGATATGAATCTGATGGAGATTCCAATGAAGATGAACTAACCTTCAAAGAAATGGCAACATCCTACAAAGATCTGTGCCTCAGAAGTGAAGAAGTTTGCCAGCAAGGTGAAAAATAGAATAAACACATCATCAAGCTAAAGAATGAAAGGGAGGAACACCTGACAATTATCAAGGATTTGAGAAATGAAGTTGCTCAACTAACTTCTCAACTTGACCAACTGGGAAAATCTGTTAGAATGATGAACAGTGGTACAAAAACCTTGGAAGAGATTCTTCTATCTGGCAAAAGATCAGGAGACAAGGTTGGGTTAGGATTCCATGAAGACTTCAACTCTGCCTCACTCTACAAACCTTCTAGACTAAAGCAAGTGATGTTCCAACAGATGTCTCAACATCACAACAGTAAACAAACCAATCAACCAAGGAAGTTACAAAGATGGAGATGTCATCATTGTGGTCGCTTTGGTCACATAAAGAAATTTTGTTTCAAACTGCATGGATATCCAAACTCTACAACTCAGAGAAAACTTAACCACAAGAATTAGATTCCCAGAGGGTTTGCCACTAAATAATGGGTACCTAAAACTGGTGTTACTTACCTCATTGCTCATATGTTCCTAAAGGTTTCTGCTAAGGAAGATTAGTACTTCGATAGTGGGTGCTCAAGACACATGACTGAAATTGAAAACCTGCTGGTCAACATTAAACCTCACTCTACCAGCTATGTTACCTTTGGAGATGGGGCTAAAGGTGAAATTAAGGGAGTTGGTAAGCTAAACTGCTCAGGAACACCTGACCTAGAAAATGTTCTGTTAGTCAAAGGGTTAACTGCAAATATGATCAGCATTAGTCAACTATGTGATCAAGGCCTAAGTGGCAACTTCATCAAACTTGAGTGTTTGGTTATCAATGACAAAGGAGAACTAATCATGAAAGGAGTCAAATCCAAGGACAATTGTTACTTATGGGCCTCTCAGGACTTGAAGTGTGCCCTTGCCAAAGAAGATGAAGTTAGGCTATGGCACCAGAAAATTGGACATTTGCATCTGAAAGGAATGAAGAAGATCATATCTATGGAAGCTATCAGAGGTATGCCTAAGCTAAAAATTGAAGAAGGAAAAATCTGTGGTGAATGCCAAATAGGGAAACAAACAAGGATGTCCCATCAAAAGATCCAACATCTCACCACTTCTAAGGTGCTGGAACTTCTTCACATGGACTTAATGGGACCTATGCAGGTAGAAAGTCTGGGTGGAAAGAAGTATGCTTATGTGGTTGTGGATGACTTTTCAAGATACACATGGGTGAAGTTTATAAGAGAAAAATCTAAAGTATTTGATGTTTTTCAAGAACTGTATCAGAAACTTCAAAGAGAAAAAGAAAGTAAAATTGTCAGAATAAGAAGTGATCATGGGAAGGAATTTGAAAACCAAAAGTTTGCTGAATTTTGCTCCACTGAAGGAATTAACCAAAAATTCTCTTCTCCTATTACCCCTTAACAAAATGGAGTTATAGAAAGAAAGAATAGAACCATCCAAGAAATATCTAGAGCAATGATTCATGCTAAGAAACTACCTTATCATTTCTGGGCTGAGGTCATGAACACTGACTGCCATGTTCACAACAGAGTAACCCTAAGAACAGGAACTATGACCACTCTGTATGAAATTTGGAAAGGAAGAAAACCTAATGTTAAATACTTTTATGTGTTTGGTAGCAAGTGTTACATTCTCTCTGATCGTGACCATAGAAGAAAGATGGATCCTAAGAGTGATGAAGGGATATTCTTGGGCTATTCTACCAACAGTAGAGCCTATAGAGTATTTAACTACAGGACCAATACGACGATGGAATCTATCAATGTTGTCATAGATGACATGCATAAGGAAACTAATGTCCCAGAAGATGTTGGAACATCATTTGATATCGCAACCGAATTTGAAGACAACAACAATGACTCTAATCCCACCATCACTGAGGCTGAACCTATTAATAAAAGATCTTCCATCAGAATTCAGAAAGACCATCCTATTGATCTTATCATAGGTGATCCAAACAAAGGGGTAACCACTAGATCTAGAGAAATTGTCTCAAGCTCCTGCTTTGTGTCAAAGGTTGAACCTAAGAACATCAAGGAAGCTCTAACTGATGAATTCTGGATAAATGCCATGCAAGAGGAATTGGGGGAATTCAAGAGGAATGAAGTTTGGGATCTTGTGCCAAGGCCTGAAGGAACAAATATGATTGGAACCAAATGGGTCTACAAGAATAAAACTGATGAAAATGGAATGGTCACCAAGAACAAAGCCAGATTGGTTGCTCAATGATATACTCAGATTGAAGGGATTGACTTTGATGAAACCTTTGCACCTGTAGTTAGACTTGAATCCATCAGACTCCTTCTGGGAGTTGCCAACATTTCTAAAATTGAGCTGCTTCAAATGGATGTGAAAAGTTCCTTCTTAAATGGTTATCTAAGTGAAGAAGTCTATGTGGAACAGCCTAAAGGATTTATTGATCCAACCTTTCCTAATCATGTCTTCAAGTTGAAAAAGGCCCAATATGGCTTAAAGCAAGCCCCTGGAGCTTGGTATGAAAGACTAATAGAGTTTATTGTTGAGAATGGTTACAGAAAAGGTGGCATAGATAAGACATTGTTTATCAAAGAAAGAGAGCGAAAACTCATGATTGCCCAAATCTATGTGGATGACATTGTCTTTGGTGGGATGTCAGAAGAGATGGTTCAACATTTTATGCAGCAAATGCAATCTGAATTTGAAATGAGCCTTGTTGGTGAATTAACATACTTTCTTGGTGTTCAAGTTAAATAGATGGAAGAATCCATATTTCTATCTCAAAGTAAGTATGCCAAGAACATTGTTAAGAAGTTTGGAATGGAAAATGCAAGCCACAAAAGAACTCCTGCACCAACCTATCTAAAATTGTACAAAGATGAAAAAGGAGTTAATGTGGATCAAAGTCTATACATAAGCATGATAGGGAGCTTGTTATATCTTACAGCAAGCAGACCAGACATTGCCTTTGCTGTGGGAGTTTGTGCCAGATATCAAGTTGAACCCAAGATGAGCTACATCAATCAAGTCAAAAGAATTCTTAAGTATATCAATGGGACAAATGAGTATGGGATGTTTTATAATCATGGATCTGGATGTGTGCTAATTGGATATTGTGGTGCTGATTGGGCTGGAAGTGCTGATGATAGGAAGAGCACCTCTGGAGGCTGCTTCTTCTTGGGAAACAACCTCATCTCATGGTTCAGCAAGAAACAAAACTGTGTGTCCTTGTCTACTGCAGAAGTAGAATACATAGCTGCTAGAAGTAGCTGTTCCCAACTTGTATGGATGAAGCAGATGCTTACAGAATATAATGTTACACAAGATGTCATGACATTATACTGTTACAATCTGAGTGATATAAATATCTCCAAGAATCCTATTCAACATAGCAGAACTAAGCATATTGATATTAGACACCATTTCTATAGGGAGCTGGTTGAGAATAAAATCGTCACTCTTGAGCATGTCACTACAGCAAATCAACTGGCTGACATCTTTACCAAAGCCTTGGATGCTAATCATTTCGAGATTTTGAGAGGAAAGCTAGGTATTTGTATTTATGAGGACCTATAACAATTACTGTTAAGAGGGATTTTTGAGTTTAAAAGAAGAACTTCTAGAATAAAGATGTTTCAACATCCCTCTTTAATGCATAGCATGCCCTTGACTACTAAAGGTCGTTATTCCACACAAACTTTTCTCTCTAACTGCACCAACAATTCCCATACCTTCTCTACTTTACAAAATACCTCTCACACTCTGAACTTTGTGACTTATCTCCATCCTTCTCTAAACTTTCCTTCTCTCAACATCAAGATGTCTCCCAAACGTGATGCTTCCCAAACTGATGCTTCTGAGGCAACACCCCCGCATGCAAACAAGTCTCAACAACCTTCGAAAGGTAAAACTTCTGATTCCTCTAATGACTACATCACTAAAATGAAAAACAAGGAAGGTTCTGCTTATGTGGACAGATCCATTAGGGAACTTGTCACTAAGATTCTCCAGAAAGGTCATATTGTGCATGGTATTTCCACTCCTCTTGCCCACATAGATCCATCCCCTAGCTCTGATAGTGCTAGTGAAAAAGATAGTGAGGCTGTGTCAGGGGAAGAATCTGAAGATGGTGAAGAAGATGTCTCAACTGATGTCGAAGAGGTTTCCTCCAGTTCTGCTTCTGAGGATGAGGATTAAGTTGTCTGCTTTGGTGGTTTGTTGTTTTGGCTTGGGATGATAGTTTGCTGGTTGTTTTTTTTTTTTTTGGTTTTTGGCTGGGCTGCTGGTTTGTTGTCTGCCTTGGCAGAATGGATTGTTTTTATTACTCTTCATGAGTTTTCTTTGGGTTGTAATATTGGGGCTTCCATACCCTTAACATATTAGTTTCTGACTGTTCTGATCAATGCTAATCCATTATTTTCTAATCTTAAATTTGTGGCTAAAAGGGGGAGAAGATTGGCTGTATACTAGCATACAGCTTGCTGTATGTCCCTAACAGGTGGAAGTGAGAAGATGGTTAGTAGTTGTGCTGTGTTGTTGCTCTAATTGTTACCTTGGTGTATACCTTGTTCTGGTTTATTTTGCTGGTATGCTTAGCAGGTGTGAAACATGTGAAGATCTTAAGCTGCTGATCTATTTGGTTATCGACAGGATGCTGATCTTGTTAGTTGTTTGCTTATTTCTTTTGGAAACTTTGTAGTAGCCTAGTTGTTTGCGTTTTGGGTTGTTCCGTTATGTTCTACAAGTTGTTGATAGTTTTTTTATGACGCTATTCGTATACTTGGGAAAATACAACATCAAAGACTGGTGGGGTAACACCCGTCAAAGGCTAGAAACTGCAGGTGGTTCTATAACTTGGATGACGTTCAAGAATGAGTTTTTGGAGAAGTATCTTCTAGAAGATATTCGTGGCAAGAAAGAGGTTGAATTCCTGGAAATGAAGCAAGGAAATTTGACGGTTGCAGAATATGCAGCTCAATTCGAGGAACTGGTAAAGTATTTTCCTTATTACAATACTAATGCTGGTATGAGTTTGAAGTGTATCAAGTATGACAACAGGCTACGCCCCGAGATTAAACAAGGTACCGGATATCAGAAAATCAAATACTTCCCTGAGTTGGTGAACATGTGTCATATTTATGATGAAGGCAATAGGGCTCGAGTTGCTCACTATAAATCCTTAAGTGAAAAAAGTAGTAAGCAGAGACACGACAATACACCTTACAGTGCTCTAATCAATAAAGGAAAGTAGAAAGTGGTTGCTGGCAAGAAGCCAAGTAGGGGAGGAAATCCTTCCAACCCTATCAAATGTGGTGGCGCGGGTCACCGTGCTAATGAATGTCAGAATAAGTGAAGAAATGTTTTAAATATGGAAAGCCAGTTCATGTTATGGCATATTGTAGGACCAATTACCTACCTGTTACAACTGTGGTGAACAGGGTCACATCAGCACCCACTGTCAGAAGCCAAAGAAGTCGCAGACCGGTGGGAGGGTATTTGCATTGGTGGGGGCTCAGCCTACCAATGAGGATCGTTTGGTCAAAGGTACTTGTTACATTCATACCACTTCTTTGATTGCTATCATTGATACAGATGCAACCCACTCGTTTATTTATGTTGATTGTGTGAAGAAACTAGGACTTGTGACATCTACCTTTAGTAAAGGAATGATGATTGATACTCCGTCTATTGGGTCGATCACTATATCTTTAGTGTGCTTGATTTGTCCTGTGTCGATATTTGGTAAAGATTTAGGAGTGCATTTAATTTTCCTACCACTCAGTGATCTGGATGTTATTTTGGGGATGAATTGGCTAAAGAGAAATTATGTTTACATTGACTGTTATCAAAAGAGGTTGCTATTTCTTACTCCAGAGGAGGAAGAGTTAGCTAGTTTTATATCTACCAAGGAATTGAGAGTCTTTTTGGAGGATGAAGTTAAAATGTTTGCGGTGTTCACCTTATTGTCTGTTGAGGGCAAAACACCGATTAATGAGTTACCTGTGGTGAAAGAGTTTCTAGAAGTGTTTCTGGATGATATTCAGAGTTGCCTCTGCAGTGAGAGGTGGAATTTGCAATTGATCTTGTTCCTGGTACCAGACCTATATCTATGGCACCATACAAAATGTCTGTGTCAGAATTGGCGAAGTTGAAGTATCAACTTGGAGAATTACTTGATAAGAAGTTTATTAGACGCAGTGTGTCACCATGGGGTACTCCAATGTTGTTGGTTAAAAAGAATGACGATAGTATGAGGTTGTGTATTGATTATCATCAACTGAATAAAGTTACCATCCAGAACAAATATCCACTTCTGAGAATTGATGATCTAATGGATCAACTCGTGAGAGCTCGTGTTTTCAGTAAGATTGATTTGAGATCTTGGTATCATCAAATTCGAGTGAAAGAAGATGATATTTAGAAAACGGCTTTTAGGACTCGGTATGGACATTACGAATATAATGTGATGTTGTTTAAGGTGTCCAATGCACCGGGAGTGTTCATGGAATACATGAATTGTATCTTTTATGCTTATTTTGATCAGTTTGTGGTAGTTTTTATTGATGCCATTTTAATTTATTCCATGTCGGAAGGAGATCATGCGAAGCATCTGAGGATTGCATTACAAGTGTTGAAAGATAATAAGTTATTTGCAAAACTTTCAAAATGAGATTTTGGTTGCATGAGGTGAGTTTTCTGGGACATGTTATTCCGGGTGATGGTATAGCGGTGGACCCATCCAAAGTAAGTGTTGTGCTTCAATGGGAACCTTTGAAATCAGTGACGAAGATTAGGAGTTTCTTGGGTTTCGCAGGTTATTGCCGCCGGTTTACCGAAGGGTTTTCTAATTTGTCCCTTCCTCTGACTCAGTTAAATAGAAAAGGACAGACATTTGTGTAGGATATCTTGTGTGAAGAAAGTTTTCGGGAATTGAAGAAGAGATTAACTACAGCCCTAGTGCTGACTCTACCAAAGCCAGATGAACCTTTTGTAGTATATTGTGATGTGTCTAAGATGGGATTAGGCGGAGTTTTGATGCAGGATGGTAAGGTTGTGTCTTATGCCTCAAGAAAATTGAGGGTACATGAGAGGAATTATCTTACTCATGATCTTAAGTTAGTTGCAGTGGTTTTTGTGTTGAAAATTTGGATACATTACTTGTATGGGTCGAGGTTTGAAGTGTTCAATGATCATAAAAGTTTCAAATATTTATTCACCAGAAAGAGGTGAATATGAGATAAATAAGATGGTGGGAATTCTTGGAGGACTATGATTTTAGCTTGAGTTACCACCCCGGTAAGCTAACATCCTGGCAAATGCTTTCAGTCGGAAGACAATCCATATGTCGACATTGATGATTAGAGAGTTAGATTTAATTGAGCAATTTAGAGACTTGAGCATGGTTTGCGAATTGACTCATGAAAGTGTGATGTTGGGTATGTTGAAGGTTAATAATGAGTACCTTAGTGAGATTAGAGAGTCGGAAACTTAATTTGAAGTTGGTGGATTTGATGACCGCAGGAGAGTCAAATGCAGAAGGTGACTTTAAAGTGGATGATTTTGGTGTTGAGATTTAGAGGCAAAATTTATGTGCTGAGTAATTATGAATTAAGAAAAATGATCTTAAAGGAAATCCATAGGAGTATCTTGAGTATTCATCCAGGGGCTATGAAGATGTATAAGGATCTTAAGAAATTGTTTTGGTGGCCGGGTATGAAGAAAGACATAGCTAAATTTGTGTATGCTTGTTTGACTTGCCAGAAGTCAAAAGTGGAACATCAGAAACCTTTTGGTCTAATGCAACCAATGGAAATACTAGAGTTGGAGTGGGATAGTCTTGCGATGGATTTTGTGACTGGGTTGCCGAATACGGCGAGAGGCTTTGATGCTATTTGGGTAATTGTGGATAGACTGATGAAATCGACACATTTTATATATATTAGCATTATTTTTCCTTTGGCAAAGTTAGCAGAGATTTATATAAGGATAATAGTGAAGTTGCACGGGGTTCCGTCGAGCATTGTGTCTGACAAAGACCTGAGGTTTACTTCCGGATTTTTGAAGAGCTTGTAGGAAGCTTTGGGTTCTAATTTAAATTTGAGATCTACTTATCATCCGCAGACAGATAGATAGTCTGATAGGACTATTCAGTCATTGGAAGACTTGTTGTGAGCTTGTATACTCGAGCAGGGAGGTGCTTGGGATAACCATTTGTTGCTGATTAAATTTTCTTACAATAACAATTACCATTCTAGTATCGGAATGGTGCCTTTTGAAGCATTATACGGTAGGAGGTGTAGGACGCCTCTACATTTGTATGAGTCAGGCGAGAGTATTGTACCCAGACCCGAGATTGTGCAGCAGACTAATGTGATAATTCAGATGATCAGAGAGAAGATGAAGGCATCCCAGTGTTGCGAGATTCGTACCCGGAATTGTTCTCATAAGGTACATTTTCTAGGACGAAAATATTTTAAGTGGGGGAGAGTTGTAAAACCCCATTTAATTATTTAGTCGTTTTATGTTTTATTGTGTGTTATTTGTGATTTTATTGATTTAATTAGGGGTATGTGTGTAGGGCGGGTGTGAGAGCTTAGTAAGAGGACTTAATCAGAATTAAAGGTTAGGACAACATGGTGATAATAGTATAATAAAGAGACATTTTATTAATGTTAATATTAGTTGTATTAATATTTGTATTATTACTATTATAATTGTTAATATTTGTATAATTATTAATATTTGTATAATTATAATTATTAACATTATTATTATTATCATCATTCGGATTATTATTATTATTATTAAGATAACTATTTTAACAAAATTAGAAGGATGAGTGGAGAGGTTAGCAAAATCAGGCCAGTTACGTGAAAAGAGAAGGAAAGGAGAGTAAGAGAAAGAAAAAGGGAGAACTATGGAAAGAAAGGATTCCACCATTGTTGAAGGATTTGAAGCTCAGATTCGGGTAAGGGGGAGAATGAGATCAATAATGGTGAATTTAACACGAGAGGGTAGTGAGGGCTCCTTTCCCTCTTAGGACTTTCGTATTAATTCTTCTCCTTGTATTCTTGATTGATATTCATATGAATGTTGTGAAAATTATGTTGTGTATATTGATGTTGATATAAATTTGTGACTGTGATGCTAATGTTGTTACGAAGTTATAGACAATTCTATGTTTTACCATGTTGCAAATCTGAATAATTAAGGGATTTAGGAAGTGACAAAAATTGAATTTAGTTGATGAACAATCGTGATAGAAACAATATTTAATGTGAGAGGATGAATTATAAGACATAAAGTGGTATGGAGGACTGTTTTGGATCTGTTTTGGTAATGGAATGAGGGATCAAAGGGTGGAAATTCATTAAAAAAATGCAGAAAACTAAATTTTGGTGCAGGCAGTAGCCATACGTGTAACAAGTGAGGCATTACGCGTATGGTAAGGAACCCCCAAGGCATTACGTGTATGATACCCAACCTATCCCAAGGTTAGCACGACCCTCAGCCAATACGTGTAAGGTACGCGTAAGGGGAACTGGGCATTACACATATGGAAGGATATTACGCGTAAAGGGATCTGAAAATGGACTTTTGGGGGGAAAATGTCTCAGGTCATACGCGTAAGGCACTGGGCATTATGCGTATGGACCTGAGCAGTATGGGGCCCTACGCGTATGGTATGCAGTAGGGTGGGAGAGCGCGTAAGGAATCGCGTATGGCCAAGGGAAATACGCGTAAGGGCGGAGCTGTAGTGTAATTTTCCCATTTTCGCAATTTTTGTCCTGATTTCGCGTGCGATGCAATTTCCCTTGATCCGTAAGACTAAGATGGTATAGTTGTACATAATAAAAATTAGTAATAACATTAAGTAGAATAAAATATGAGTTTTCATTATAATGTCTAGTTGAGATGTGTTAGGTGTGTGAGCCAAGATTGTCGTGTGTGGACAGTCTTGTGCAGTGGTGGTAATTTCAGAGAGAATTACGATGAGCATGTGGCTCGTGTGTGATCATTGAGGATCGTGAAATTATGCTTGAATAATTATTATGTTGTGCATAATTTTGTGTCATGCATTCATGTCATGTTATGTGGAGATGAGATAGGTGGAAATCCATGATGGGTGCCTAGTCTTGTCCATACTCTATATGGGAGTCATGTGAAGATAAGTTGTAGTTTAGAGGAACGTATACGAGGGGCTGTAACTGCTCTGGACGTATCTGGAGAGTGGAGGGAAGAAAGGGATTGGAAACTGCTTCAAACTGCTGCTGAAGTGGAAACTGCCTACTGCACTGCAATGGCAGACGCCATTAGGGCATGGTGTAACACCATTGCCTCATTTCATTAATTGACATGGCAGTTGGGAGATGGAGAACACCATATCATCATAATGGATTTTTTTAACTGCATTTTCTCCATTCTTTCACTCTTCTTCCAATTTTCTTTCGATTTTGCAACGGATAAACCTGACATTGCAAAACACAATAAAACATAATAAAACGCAACAAGACTCGATAAAATAAGAACAAATAATACGCGCAATGAGCCTAAAAATATGATATGATTTCTTATTATCAAACTCCCCACACACTTAGAACTTTCGTTGTCCTCAAGAAAACTCCCAATGCTAATTAGAATAGTAAGTGCAATATCTGAAACATAGGCACGGCATGACTCTAAAATAGGACGCGGCTTCCAGGATAATGCTAAACATATAGGTACTAAATATCAATAACAAAGATACCATAATGACACATATCCACTTTTACGGATAAAGACTCCCCCTATGCAATACCAATATAAATCATACCATCAAGGTAAGTGAACATGTTAGTGTCTGTAATCTCGTTATCCAAATTTTTTCTCTTCGCACTTTTTCTTTTTCTTTTTCTTTTTCTTTTCTTTTCGAGTTCCAAAAATCCAATCCGTTTGACTAAATGGTCAGGTGAGGGCCACCTAAATTAGAAGGAAAGAACGTTGTTCATTCGATTTTTCTACAAAACTATTCAATTCAATTTTGTTTCGAGATCAACATGTATTCGCATCGATTCATTACTTAGTGTGTGCCTTGGGATGGTGATGACCGCTAACATAAACTACTCAAGAGGCTACTACTAAAGACTCAAAAACCAAGGTTTTAACATAATGGTTATTTTTAAATCAGTGTCACATACTTAGGGAATCTAGGGTGTTACGACGTGTCGCTACTGCGAAAAAAGAGGCTGGCAATGACTAACAGAGTCTCCACCTATCGTTATTTATCCCAAAGAGGGGAAAGGAAACGATCGGAAAAAACCTGACGAAAACGGGAAAAGACGAGGTCATCGCAACCAAGTCTTAGATTCGGGAGTCGGTTACGCGAGGGGAAGGTTTGAGCACCCCTCACGTCCGTCGTACTCGACAGGATCCACGCATGTGTTTGCTATCTAAAAGGGTGTGTTGAAACTATCTAGCTAAAGGTCTCGGGGACAAAAGAAAAAATACTAACTCGATAGAGCATCGCCGCTCTATGCCTACGTACTGCCTCGTGCAATGGGAAAGTCAGAGTCAACGTAGTTCGACTAACTACGGGCGAAAAGGGAGGAAGGTTGCTCGCTAAGACATCGCGTCTTGTGCCTACGTACTTTCATCTGGTATGAAAGATTAGAGCAAACGTAGTTCGGGCTTAAGAGAACACATACTGTTCAAAAGTTTTACCCGAGTAGAGTTAACAAACAGTTCTAGCAGTTTGGTGTATGCAGCTCGACCATTGGAGACTTAGGCGTTACCGTTTGCGATAGGACTGAAAGTTAGCAACACGCTTGCTTATGAAAAGGTTTTCCAAGGATTAAGGGTCCCAAGAGACAAAAAGGTTTGAACTTGATTTGAAGTCTTTTAGAGAAGAAATGTTTTTGAGTTTTTTATTGGTAACTCATGTTGTGCTAAAGACTTGTGACTTAGGAACGAATGCGTCGCATAGCATCCTAATGATGTATACTAAACACTCTGGGTAATTGAGAGGTAACCACTCAATCACCATTCCCCAAGTAGCTTAAGGCTCATAGCGTACAACACTTGTCATTATTTATTAAGTTGATTGAAGTTGTTTGAAGATGAGAAGAGAAAGGGACAAACTAAAGGGGGACTAGACCAAACCCTAGAAGTTGTCATGCAAAGTGCGCCTAAAGTTGGGATTACAAAAGTGAGACATCTTCCTAATGTTATCATGCATGGTTAGAAACCTAATTTCTATCATATCCTCTCTTGAAAAAGAGAGATTAGAAATCCTAAGGGAAGGAAAACAAAAGAAGAAGAAGAAGAAGAAGGAAAAAAGGAAACATGCAAATGAGAGAATGCATACATGGAATGCACAAGTAGGATGAAAGTGGGAGGAAAATATGTGTGGGGTAGTAGCCATCACAAGCTCATCTCAACCAAGCATGCATATGAGAAATGCAAAGAGAAAAGAGAGAGAGATGCATCAAAAGTAAACAAACAAGTGTGACAAAGTGTGGGATGAAATGGCCTAAACCATTCAAACATCAACCACAAAGAACACAACAAACACAAATGCAAGGCAAAGAAGGCCTAAAGAAAAGTGAGGATTGGAAGCTACATGATGACAGCAAGGTACTCATATTATGCACTCAACCATGAACATCACCAACCAAGTGCAAAAGAAAACACAAAGGAACACTAAGAGAAGTCCTCATGGATTCATCACTTTAGGCAAGCTTCAAGTTCCTCCTAAGGAGGGATCAAGCTACCTTAAGTGACATTCCAAAGTCATAGGACAGAAGAGAAGATGAGAGAAAAGAATTCTCAAGATAAACATCACAAACACACCAAAGAGATGCAAGAAGAGGCAAGGAGAAAGACCAAAGTCTTACACACATTCAACACTTAAAGCACAAGTGGAAATCCTACAAAGAAATGCATCAATCAACAAGAAATGAACATAATTTTGACCTAAAAATGAACATATAACAAGCTCAACATGTTTAATATGTGAAACAAGAAGAGTTGAGAGCTTAATGGATCCACAAAGGTCATTTCCAATTCAAACCAGGTCATGCACTTGTATGAGCCACCTTATGAAATGACCTAACTTGCAAGTCATCTCAAAATTAGGAAAAAGGCTAAAAAATTACCAAATAAAAAGCAAAAGGAAGCTAAACAAGTTGGCAAACAGAAGCCAAAAACACCAAGCCAATATCCCCTCAAAGCACCATCAAAAGAAAATAATATTCAAGATGTACCACTTTGAAATGGGAGAATCGAGGGTCAAAAGAAAAGCCACCAAAGTCAACCCTAAAGTCAACCAACCAGGGGCAAAATGGTCCTCAAAATTTAATCAACTCATCATGGGTATGATGATTTAATTTTAGTCATTGGACCCAAAGGAAATGAGAAAAACAATTAAAAGATCAAACAATGTCACAATTTAAATCATTTAACCTACTTCCAATATTTAAATCCAACTTTAATTGAAAAATAAATCAAAAAATAAAATAAAATATTTCTAAAATCAGAAGACATCTCAAAGTGTCTAAAAAGTATTTTTGTGAATTTTTTAGATGATTAGAAGTATTTTAAAATGAATTAAATGTAAACAGATAGCAAACAAAAATAAAAAGAAAAAGACACGGTGCAGATAGTAAATAAATCAAGTTGAAAACCAGGTTGGGCCAAAGGGGGGGGTGCAAACAGAAACTGAGGGCCCAGGTCCAAAGCAAACCGTTGACTCACAAGGATTGAGTGTATTCAGGTCATACAGAGCGCATGGTAGGGTGCAATGGGGTTCACATGATCAGATGGTAATCCAATCAGACGGATCTGAACGTGCCAGCACATTAATGAGAATTTGAATGTGATTATGTGCGCGTGGTCAAAGGAGACTCACGGTGAGTCTTAATCATGCACCTTCAAACCAAAAGTAAACAGATCCTAGGGATAAGAAGTCATCTTCCCTAATTACAAAGACTAAAACAGAGGGAAATGCAGGTGGTGGCCGGAGACGTTTCCGGCCATCTTCTCCAAAACTCCAGCCACCGTGCACAGTAACAACAACAACACAGGTAGTTACACTGAACCAAATTTGACAAAATTTATATGCAAATTCATCTACTCATCATGAGGAATCCAAATCCAAGGTCCATTTTCAATAATTGTGCATAACAAAACCAAATCGAAGCAAAACAGTTGGATGCATCAAATTCAAAAGTTCACAAACATCAACCAAAAGCACCCATAAATCCTCTACACACTACATAAATCAAGAATCAAGCAACATTTAGGCCTTAAACCTCAAGAATAGAGCAAATCGTGCCAAAACAGTTTGGAGCTTTAACCAACAATCATCACAAATGCCAGTTCATTTTAGTTATTAATGATCTACATGCTTCCTAGGTCTCAAATATGCAAAAATGGCAAAGAATCATGGCATAATGAGAGAGATATGGTGACTTCAAGATTACCTAGTGGAGAACCTCCACTGAGCCTTGTACTTGGCTGAAACTTCAAGCAAACCACCCAGAATCACTCCACACACTTGAATGTAGCTCTTGATATGCTTAATTTCACTTGAGAATGGCCGAAACTCCAAAACCGTATTTCACTTTGCTCTCACTTTTTCAAGTTGCTCTCTCTGCCAATTCTGCACCAAAACGAGTTTTGAGGGTTTGTGAAGTTTGCTGAGCTTTTATGTGTTGGATTTAGATGGAAATGGAGCCCTATCTCATGCCATTAAGCCCAATTGCCATTTCAATTTTCTTCACTTTTTGCTTGCCAAACTAGTGTAACACTAGCTGCACCGGCCTCAAATTTGTTTCTAATCACTTGCACATGGTCTGATTTGATCAAATGGCCAACAATTAATCCTTGTTTTGATCCTATGGTGGATTTCACATTTGTTACTTCATGATGAAGGAACCATGAAAATAACCATCAAAATGACCTCAAATTGCAAATTGAACATTGGCATTGTGTTTGGAATATCATTTGCACTCAAAATATGCATAAACTTGGTACAAAGTGATCTCAAATGAATTAATTCCAATTTTCTCATTTTAAAGCCTTTTCCATGAAAATCACTTTACGATTTCTTCAATCCAAGCTCCCACAATGACAAGATATGATTTGGTAATGCAAATGGCCCCATTTGGAGCAAGTTTCATGTTGAAAAGATTTTCATTTGAAGTGTGCAAGTTGGTGAAATGGACCTATAACTTTATGACCTATAATCTCACTTTCCCAAAATACCCGTGACTTGCAAAGCTCATAACTTGAGTTTTACAAATCAGATGAAAGACTTCAAGTACTCTTTAGAAAGATAAGACCATGAGGAACAACTTTCATGTTCATCAAAAGTTGAGGAGAAACATCCTTCTAGGTCAAACATGGCTTGGAAGTTGGTTGAATTTTGTTGACCAAAATCACATTCATCTGAGGACCTGTAACTAGTCAGCATCATAACTTGAGTTCTAAAAATCATATGAAAGACTTATAATACTCAATAGGAAGCTAAGAACATGCTCTACAAGTTTCATGTTGGTCAAAAGTTGAGATGAGACTTTTATCTTGAGATAGGTGGTCTTGAAGTTAGGCACTGAGCAGGGGATTTTACATTGAGAACCCTAATTCAGACACTCCTCACACTCTTGATTCATGATGAATTGATCTTGAAATGATATATTAGACATTTCAACACAATATCCCATGACCATAGAGACTTGTAATTGAGTTCTAATCTCCTTCAACTTCATAGTTAACTGAGGATTTACCAGATGAAAATCCTAGATGCAACATTCTTGACTGTGGCTTTTTCCACCTTACACAACAAGTTGAATAAGCTCCAACATGGCTCTCAAAGCCCTCCATGAGCTCTCTCAACATCTTATATCCATAATCATGAATTCAAAATCCTCTGATGCTCTTCAATTGGCCTCCAAGTTAGGAGCTGACCCACATATATCCATCCATCCTTTCACAAGACTATTGACCACTTTTAGATGACCTGATGACCATTCAAACTTGAGTAACTCCCCTTGCTTAAGCTCAACACTCTGAGAAGACTTCTCTTGCTATGCACAAACTCTTGATCCCATGTTAAATGAAACATGCTATGCAATGCAAATGCTAGAACAAAATGAAATGAAACATAAACCAAGTAAAGAAAGGTTGAACAAATTTTGGGGTACAACACGACGATACCGATATTATCAAACTTTTCCCAAGTCTAATTAACATAGACTACAAGTGAAAAGTGTCATGCCATAGAATCAAAACAACAATTTTTTTTTTCGTTGGGGGTCAATTTTAAGGGAATTGGCTAACAAAAAGAAAAGGTAACGTACAATAGGATTCAATCGGCGCATAAAAGAATTTACACAAACAAAAATAAGAAAGACATAAAAGCAACATAAAAACGATAGAAACAGTAAAAATAAAGCAATAAAGCTCCCCCCACACTTGAACCAAACATTTTCCTTAATGTTTTATTGCAAGGTAAAAGACGGAGTAGAGAAACCGGGTGTAAACTCAGTGGTGACAGCCTCGGCTGCGAGGGCGTCTAAATCCTCGATCAAGTGCTAGGTTAGGAACGTGCTACATGATCTCTCTAATATTTGAATCCTCTATCTTCAGTCTCTCCATCTGCTCAATAAGGTCACCCATGTAATGTTGAGTCATGTCAGTAAAATCAATCTACTACTGGGTGGCCTAGTCGATGGTGACTCTGAGCTCCTCCTGTTGTCTCTGTATGCTTTAAAGTAGTAGATCACACTCGGCCTCCATATCGTTCTGATGCCTGATCTCAAACCGAATATCATTAAGTGTGCTTCGGATGACGACATAATCATACTCTTCACGGGGATGATAGGTACCTGAAAATTGATCAGAAAAAGTAGGTGCAGTGTGTGCACGGGTACAAGGCCCGGAGATATTAGCAGCATTGTCACGGGTGCCAATCTATGGAGCATGGCCCATAATGTCAGCATAACCTTAGTTAACCGTCTCGTCCTCGAGATCGGTGGCCTCAATGTCAAATAACCAATTAGTACTAATGCGCACATTAATGCTAGTGGCGCATGGTAAAGTGATACACCTAACATCCCTATTACTAATCATCAACTGTTATTTGCCGCTAGGGAGATTCTTAATGAGGCGTATGTTGTAGCAATACTCCAAATCAGCAAAAGGGATGGCTAATTGCTGAATAGAAACCAACTCAGTGTTCAAGCCTAAATCGAAGGCTATAGAGGTAATCACTCCTCCGACACAAATATGACCACCGGATCAACAGGCGGCGAATGCGAGATTCCATAAAAGGAAAGGGGCTGGATCAACCTTGCGTTGAGACAATGCACAATGCATGAACAAAAGGTCTTTGGAATTTACATTCTCTATGTTCTCCCTACCAAAAATGGTGTTGGCTAAGATGCGGTGCAAGTATCTTATGGTAGAGTTATGTATCGTGGTGGCTTTGAGACCTTCCCAAGTGGTGGAAGTCTTACTAGTAATCTGGCGCCAAAAGCCTAAGGCACTAGATTGCCACTCACTCTCGAGAGGCGCTTGGCAAGAATAATCCTCGCCGCTAGGAAACTAAAAGATTTGACTTATTCTTTTCTGAGTGACTATATAACCCCTATTAAACATCCTAAAGTTAATGGTGCCAAAGGTGTGGGACAAATTATGTAAATACTGAAAGGAACTTAAAAACTCGTACGTCAACCAAATATGTGTGGGGCTAGGAATAGAGCAAAAGTGAGACATATCCAAGTTGGTCAGCATCCAGTTGACGCTATCGTACATCCCTAAGTTGCAGATAGTGTCGATATCAGGATACCTCGTTGCAAGAATGGTTCTTTTGCATAACTTATGGAAATTGGTTCGTTGATTTTCACCAACGATTCCTTCTGCGAACTCGATACCCATTTAGTTGATATCTCTAGAAACTCTTGGAGGTATTCTAGAAATTTGGATGATGATGAGAGGTATTGGAGGATTAAGAATGGTGATTATGAGAGAAGTTTAGGGATGGTGATGATGATGGAGTAAGAGTGAATTTTTTTGGTATTTATAGAGAAAAAGAGGGATAGAAATGGTTGCGGGTTAGGATGGAAGTTAAGAGAAGTTATTATGGGTGGTTATTGAGGAGTTAGAAATTCGAAAGGGTTTCAGTTTGAAAATCGCGCAAAAAAAGTAGCAGAAAATGCGCAGAATTCTGCTTGTTCTGCTACCAAGGAGAACGCCATTAAGCACATGGCGAACACCATGTGTTTAAAACGTTAGAATTCATAAATAAGGGTCAATGGCGATAACCATTAAGCTAAAATGCGCAGAGTTCTAAATTTTATGTTCAGAAACTCCGGATAGAATTATTTCTATAGTTTAAATTACTGCTATTTTGAATTACATGTGCAGAAATTTAAATTAGAGATTTAAAAAAATGCATAAACATTAAAGAGTACATAATAACTAGAAACAAAATCAAACAACAAAAAGGGAAATCACATTAATTTAAAGAACATCAATAACATGTATTTGTCGACAATGTGACGATATAGTAAATTCAAAACAACAATAAAAGGAAATACAACGATAAACTAAAACAATTCGAAGTAAAGAAACAAAGGAACATAATGGTACAAGACATCAACATCAACCAAGTTGACGCCTAAATGAGTGAACTTGCTCATTGGCGACATCCATGAAATCAATGAGATCTCCTCGGATATAAGTGATCTCACTCCTAAGAGTCTCCACCTTAGACTGCAAAACACCAATAGCGGCAGCATAGTCTAAACGATGAGCTCCAGAGACATGAGAAATGGCATCAGGCGGAATGACATCCTGAACTTCATATGGTTGAGGGCTATATAGTGGGATGGTGACTCACTTTGTTCCTCTAAGTCATACAGCCAGTTATCCTTGTTGTGAACATTGGTTTTCTCATGGTTAGGTAAGGTGAAATTATGGACCACCTTATTATCAATCAAAAACTCAAACTCACCAGGTCCTAAGTTAGCTATAATTCCACGGTTAAAACAAAAATGCAGATGCATGGGACGAATACCTCCAAAGACATGGATACAACTAAGATGGTATCTCAAGCCAATGGCATGAGCAATCATGGTGACTAATCCTCCTACGTAAATATTACCATGAGAATACGGCTCAGGTTTGCTAGCATATAGGTTTCGGAATTCACAGGCCTTCCTTGAGAAGCACAATATATGATAAATAACTTATCCTTCGAAAAAGAAGTGACATTCTCATCCTTGCCAAATAAAGTATGGGTTGAAATCTTATGAAAGTACCAGATGACTGGGTTATGAATATTCTCAGAGAACATGGTATGAGGCTCAGGGTGATAGTTACCAGTTATGGTCCCCCAGAAGAAATCAAGGTCTAGGTTGGTAAAGGTGGCATCAGGTGTTAAGGTGTGGGCATCATGTCCATTCGGAAATCCTAATAAATCAGCCATCTCGTGATGGATAAAGCAGTATTTGGTTCCGAAAAGTTTGAAAGTAGCTAAGCCTCGTCTAAATCCGAAACCTCGATTAGAATCATAATAAAGGGAACTCTGGAATTCAAGGGTAAGCATGCAGTATGGGGTAAATCTCCTTCTCACAGCAAAGTTAACCCAACCTATTTGGTTGAGCAGGTGCATCACATTGTCCCTGAGTCCTAGAGTAGTCAAAGTAAGTCCATCGGGGTAAATCAGTAATGCCATTTCCCTTTGAGCCAGAACATCAAAACAGCGTCTCTGATCTTCATTCCTAAAAACAATCTCCATGTCTTCAATAGTTATCCTAAGCTATGATATCCTGAAATTAGACAAAGATTATCCTATTAATGAATTATACCATAAAAAGTGTTAAAATAGTAATTAATAATTACAATAATAATACTAATAATAGTAATAATAATAATAATAACAAAAACAAAATGCGAAAATAAATAATTAGAAATAGGAAAAATAAAGGTTAAAGATCGTGGGTTGCCTCCCACGAAGTGCTTGTTTAATGTCGGTAGCTTGAAATTAGAACTGAGTCGGGCTATTCCTTCGAGAGATCGGGTAGCTCTTCTAATTTGTAACTTATGCAAACTTCCTTGTTTTCTATGTTGAGTTAATGCTTAAGTCGCTGCTCATTTACAATGAATGTCTCACTAGATTTTCTTCTTATTTCCACGGCTCCGCTACTCTTATAACCTCGAAAGGGCCAGACCATATGGAACAGAGTTTTCCTGGAAATAATTTAAGTCGAGAATTAAAAACAAGGACTATGTCCCCCTCGTTGAAGTCTCACCTCATTATTTGTTTATGATCCCACTATTTAGTTATTTCTGTGTAAACCCGGGCATTTTCATAGGCATATAATCTATGTTCCTCTAGTTCATGGATATCCAAAATTTTGTTCTCTCCTTCAGCTGTGTAATTCATATTTAGGGTCTTAATGGCCCAATAAGCTTTGTGGTCAAGTTCGACAGGCAAGTGATAAGATTTTCCATAAACTAGTTTGAATGGAGTGGTTCCTATCGGAGTTTTATAATCTGTCCAATAAGGCCACAGAGCTTCATAAAGTTTTGCAGACCAATCCTTCCTAGAAGTCACAACAGTTTATTCTAAATTTTACTTAATCTCTCTATTAGAAACCTCTACTTATCCACTTGTTTGGGGTGATAAGGTGTTGCTATTTCGTGTCACACTCCATATTTGAGAAACAATTTTCCCAAGATATTTAAGATGAAATGGGATCCACCATCGCTAATGACAACTCTCGGCATACCAAATCTAGGAAAAAATATATTCTTGAAAAGTTTGATAACTACTCATGCATCGTTAATAGAATAGGCTACTGCTTCGTTCCATTTTAACACGTAGTTAATTGCGAAGAGTATGTATTTTTTACCAAAAAAGGATGGGAAAGGACCCATGAAATCTATACCCTAAACATCAAAGACTTCTACTTCCAAAATACCCTTTAGTGGCATCTCATCTCGTCTAGAGATATTACCAGTGTGTTAGCACCAGTCACAATTTGTAACTATGGTGTGGACGTTCTTCCAAAAGTTAGGCCAGAATAGGAAAGATTGTAAGATTTTCACATAAGTCCTTGAAGTGCTTGCATGCCATCCATAGGGTGTAGAGTGGCAGTGATATGTGACGTCATTTACTTCAGATTCAGGGACACATCGATGGAAAATTCCATCGGTGCCTCTTTTAAAAAGCAGGGCCTCATCCCAATAATAGTGTTTAAGATCATGGAAGAACTTCTTCTTTTGTTGGTAGGATAGGTCTGGCGGAAGTACCCCAGCTACTAGGTAGCTGACAAAGTCGGCATACCATGGTGTTGCACCCCAAAATTTGACCAACCTTGGTTTATGTTTCATTTCATTTTTATTCTATCATTTGAATTGCATAGCATTTTTCATTGAACAGGGGATGAAGAGGTTGTGCATAACAAGAGGAGGTTGCTCATAGTGTTGAGCCTAAGCAAGGGGTTTTACTCAAGCATGAATGGTCATCAAGTCACCAAGAAGTGGTCAAAGTTTTGTAAAAGGATTGATTTTGGCATGTGGAATATCTCCTAACTTGGAGACCAGTTGAAGATCATTAGAGGATTGTGAATTCATGATTATGGATATGGGATGGTAAGAAAGCTCATTGAGTGCTTTGAGAGCCATGTTGGAGCTTGTTCAAGTTGTTGTGTCATGTGGAAGAAGCCACAGTCATAGGTGTTGCATCTAGGGTTTTCATCTGGTCAACCCTCAGTCAACTGTGAAATTGGAGGAGATTAAGACTCAATTACAAGTCCCTATGGTCATGGGATGTTGTGTTGAGATGTCTAATATATCATTTCAAGATCAATTCATCAAGAATCAAGAGTGTGAGAAGTTACTAAATTAGGGTTCTTAGTGTAAAATCCCCTGTTTAGTGCCTAACTTCAAGACCGCCTATCTCAAGATACAAGTCTCATATTATCTTGACCCCAACGTGAAACTTGTAGAGAATATTTTGGCTTTATTTTGAGTACTAGAAGTCATTCATCTGATTTCTAGAACTCAAGTTATGATGCTGGCAAGTTACAGGTCCTCAGATGAATGTGATTTTGGTCAACAAAAGTCAACCAACTTCCAAGCCATTTTTGACTTAGAAGGATGTGTCTCCTCAACTTAACCAAAACATGAAAGTTATTCCTCATGATCTTAGATTTCCAAAGAGTACTAGAAGTCCTTCATCTGATTTGTAGAACTCAAGTTATGAGGCTTACAGGGCAGGGGTATTTTGGGAAAGTAAGATTACATGTCATTTTCATTATAGGTCCATTTCACCACTTTACACACTTCAAATGAAAATCTTTCCAACATCAAATGTGCTCCAAATGGGTTCATTTACTCAACCAGACATCAATTTGTCATTGATTTGGTTTGAATTGAAGGATTGGTATGAAAATTTTCCATGAAGAAAGCTTAAAAGGGGGAATTTGCAATTACTTGATTCTTAATCATTTCAAGACATGTTTGTACATTTTTTGAGTCACAAAGATGTAGTAAACAAGATGCAAAAATTGAATTTAAGTTTTGGTACCATTTTCATGTGGTTTTCATTTGCCATTTCAAGTGAAAAAGTTGCAATGCAATCTCCACCCATGTGATCAATTCAAGGCTTAAATCATATCCACATGATCAGAGTAAGTTACCAGCAAGCATTTTGGATGAAAAAACAAGGGAATTGAGTGAGTTCTCACGTGTGCATGAGCATGGCAATTTGAATTTAGGCATTTCTAAAATTCACCCAATTGAGCTGCAATTGGGCCTCCATTACCTCACATATCCATCATATAAATTGTTCAAATGAAATTTGAGCAAAGAGAGAGGCATTTTCGTGACCTAGAAGCAAGAACACAGTTGGAGTAAGAGAAAAAAATTTCAAAATCGTGAAAGGAGATTCAACCTTTCTCAAAGCAATTCAAGCTCAAATTCATCTCTAGCAAGCTTCATTGAGTGATTCTAGAGAGTTTCATCAAGCTTCTTCAAGTGTAGAAGGCTCAGTGGAAGCTTTCCACTAGGTAACCTTCAAATAATTTTTTCTCTCTGTTTGTGATGATTTAGCACGCCATTTTTGCATGATTCAGACCTAGGAATTGTGTAGATCAATTATAAATAAAATGGATTGGCATTGATGATGATTTGTGTTTGGAGCTTTAATCTGTTTCTCTTCGATTTGGCTTGTGTGTTAACTAAAAACGAAAACCAATTTCATATTTGTGATCTACGTGAGATGTAGATGATTTTGACCTAAATTTTGTATGTTTTGGTTGAGTTTTGTGTGTGCCTTGCCGCAGCTTCATCGGAGAAGACGACCTGAATAGTGTTTCCGGCCGTCTGGTTTTGTCTCCTCCATTTTCATGTTTTAAATCCCAGGTGTGCTCATGGCCGTTGGATCTGTTTGACTCACTTGTTTTGGATGGTTATGTTTTGGTTTACTTTTTGACCCAGTTTTTATTTTAAATCGTGGCCATTAGATTTGTTAAAGTGGACGTCTGAGATTGGATCTAAGACCCCTTTAATGAAATGCTGCGTTTAGCAGCCTTCATCTCTCACCTCTCCATTGGAAGTGATTTTGAGCCATATTCTAAATAAGTTGATAAGCGTCTTCATACGGTTTGTCCATCAGCGCGCCACAAGTTGCAGCATTCAGATTCAACTTTGTGTTGTAAAGAAAATCATTATAGAAAGTATGGATTATCAACAATTGTTCAAGTCCATGGTGTGGTCAGAGCCTCAGCATGTCCTTGGATCTAAGACCCCTTTAATGAAATGCTGCGTTTAGCAGCCTTCATCTCTCACCTCCCCATTGGAAGTGATTTTGAGCCATATTCTAAATAAGTTGATAAGCGTCTTCATACGGTTTGTCCATCAGCGCGCCACAAGTTGCAGCATTCAGATTCAACTTTGTGTTGTAAAGAAAATCATTATAGAAAGTATGGATTATCAACAATTGTTCAAGTCCATGGTGTGGTCAGAGCCTCAGCATGTCCTTGTATCTTTCCCAAGCATCCAAAAGAGATTCATTGTCTTTCTGCCTAAATCTCTTGATTTGGGCTCATAGCATAGCAGTTTTGCTAGGCGGAAAATATCGGGCTAAGAAGACTTTCTTCAACTCGTCCCACGTGGTGATGGAGTTGGATGGTAGAGACTAGAGCCTAGCTCTATCTCTATCTCTTAAAGAGAAAGGAAAAATACGTAGTCTTATGGCCTCGTTACTGACACCATTTTCTTTTACGGTGTCAGCATATTGCACAAACATAGATAAATAAAGGTTCGGGTCATCTGCGGAACTTCTAAAAAGTTGGTTATATTGAACGGCTTGCAACAGTGAAGGTTTCAGCTCAAAATCATTTCGATTGATGGTGGGGGAAGCAATGTTTTTATGTGATTCATCTTGCGATGGAACATCGTAATCCTTAAGAGGACGGTTTGGTGGGTTCTCAGCCATGGGAATTCTCATTTCTGGGTAAGGAATTTCAGGTTCAGGAAGATTATACTTAATTTGAAATTCATTGATTTGGCATCTTAAGTTAATAAAACGTTCGATATCATCAATCGGTTGCTCAAGCTCTTCGCCTCGAGAGTGAGTGTTTAGCATACAATCGATGAAATTGGAAAAAGGAAATTTTTTGGTGCGTTAGTCTATACTGCGCAACATGGAATCACAATATTGACTAAATTAGCTTCCCCGACAACGGTGCCAAAAACTTGACGTGTCGATTAGCCAATAACGTGTCCTTCGAAGAATGACTGCAAGTATGCAGTTGTTCGTGTAGTTTTAAAAAGTTTGTCAAACCCACAGGGAAGTGAAAATCAAACTAATGTCATCTATTGTTGCAGTGCAAAGCTAAGGCTAATGGTGAACAGAGTACGAATGAGAAGAGAGAAAAGAAAAAACTAATTTCTAAAGGTTTGGAAATAAGGATAAAACAAGTCTGGAATATGGATTCCGTGTTCCTAAGGGACTTGTAGAAATCAGGTGCTAATTACGACTAAAATCAATTCCATAGAAAATACCAGCTTAAAGACTTTGTCTCACAGTCTTGCGCTATTGACTAGAACCACACCTTTCAACCACAGGATTTTGCTCTCGCTCGCCCGTTTCAATTAAAAAGCATATTTTGAAAGTCAATGAAATTCTAAACAATGTCTAAAGTGCTCTCGCTATTTTTAGGATCGATGCCTAGTTTCCACTATCAGTTTATTCCTCACACTCTCGCGTTGTTGGTCCGAACTTATTTTATTCCTCACTCTCGTGTCAAAATAACAAAATAAGAAATTTAGAAACTAAAACCAAAATTACATCAATCATTAATTCCGCACCTAATATTTTCTACTAAGTCCTGTCGGTAACGACAGTCCTCATACGCCGAACTCAATTAATTTAGCAAGACACGATATTATTCATAACGAACATATTAATAACAATCATAATCAAGACTAACATGGTAAACAAAATTAAAAATACTATAAATGTTATAATGAAAATAAGAAATAAACACGTGAAATAAAATGCGGGACTTGAATTAAAATATGTCGGCAGGCTTCGTTCTTGATCTAAAAGTACAACAGCGAAAAACCACCGACGGAAAAACAGAAGAGTCGCCACTTTCAGTATTTATCCCAAAGAGAGGAAAAGGAAACGATCGTAAAAACCTAAAGAAAAAGGGAAAGACAAGGTCATCGCAACCAAGCATGCATATGGAAATGCAAGAAAAGAGAAGAAGGATAAGTGCACAAGAAGAAATCAAACAAACACAAGCAAACCACACAAATATGCACCAAAAAGTGGGATGAAATGACCTAAGTCAAGCAACATCAACCACACCAATAAAATCAAACCAAATGAAAGGTAAAAACAAACCTCAAAGCCAAGTGAGGATGGGAGACCAAATGAGGGCAGCAAGGACCCCATAATAGGTACTCAACCATAAGCATCACTTATCAAAAACAAAGAAACACCAAAGGTGTCCTCAAGGATTCATCATTCTAGGTATGCTTCAAATACCTCAAAAGGAGGGACCAAGCCACCTTAAATGACACTCCAAGGTCATTGGACAGAAGGGAGATAAAGAGAAGAGAGCTCAAAAGCAATATTATAACAAAACAAGAAGAAATGCAAGCAAGATCACAAAGGAAGCAAGCATACACCACTTAGAAGTTCAAGTTGAAAGCACAAAAAGAAAAGCATCAATCAACAAGCTATACACATAATTGTGACCTAAAAATGAACATGCAGCAAGCTCAACATGTCTAGAATGTGAAACAAGAAGAGTTGAGATCTTATTGGATCCACAAAGGTTATTTCCAATCCAAACTAGGTCAAGCACTTGTGTGAGCTGTCCTATGAGATGACCTAACTTGCAAGTCACCTCAAAAATAGGAAAAAGGCTCAAAAAATATCAAATAAAATACAAAAAGAAGCTAAACAAGTGGCAACCAGAGGCCAAGAAATCAAGACAAATTTCCTCTCAAAGCACCATCAAAAGAATCAATTCATTTGGATGTACCACTTTGAAATGGAAGAAACATGTGCAAAACGAAAAGCCACAAAAGTTAATCCAAAACTCAACAACCAGGGGCAAAATGGTCCTTTAAAATTGATCAACTCATCATTGATATGAGGATCAATTTTCAATCATTGGATCAAAAAGGAATGAGAAAAATAAATGCAAAAGCAAAACATGTTACAATTTAAACCAATTAAGACAACTCCAATATTTAATTCATTTTTTAATTGAAAATAAAACAGAAAAATAAAATAAAAATTTCCAAAAAATATTAGACATCTCAAAGTATATAAAAAATATTTTTGATGAATTTTTGGAGTATTGGAATTATTTTAATTAATTAAAATTGTAAACAGAAAATAAAATAAAAAACAAAAGAAATAAAATGAAAATAATAAAAAAGGCGTGGCAAACAACAATTAAAATCAGTTCAAAATGAGTTGGGCCCAGTTTGGGGGGTGTGCATAGCAAGCGTACCCAAGGCCCATCAGCAAAATCTAACAAACAAAAATAATCTGGCAATTGAGTGTAGTGAGTCAAACGCAGTGCATCATGGGGACTCAATCGTATCCATCTAATCAAAAAGTAAACAATCACATGGCTAAGGGACTGCCAGCGCATTAATGAATATTTGAATGCTATCCCATGGTTTCAGTCAACTCATCCCCACCATGTTTCTTAATCACATCCATTGGAATGGAAAGTATTCAAATCAAGCGAACCTGGGCATGACACCTCATCATCCCCTACCTCCAGAAACCCTAAAACACACCAGCTGGCCGGAGTTACTATTCACCATCTTCTTTGGCCAAGCACCACCGTGAACAGAACCAGCAACAAGCACGCACATCAAAACTCAACCATTATGGCCAAATTTTATATCAAAATTTAACTAGAGATCACGAGGATCTCATTTCTGGCCTCAAAAACCACTAATCCTGCGTAAAATTCCAAACCCGAAGACAACAAGATCACAAACCAAAATCCAAAGTTCATGAAAACCTCTCTAATTTGATCTAAAACTCATCTAGAAGTCACGTAGGTTATAGATCAAGTGTCAAACAAGCAAGAACATGCACAAACAAGCCAAAACAGATCCAAACATTTTTTATCATCATCCAACAATCACAACCAATGCCAATTCGTTTTACATATTAATGATCTACATTGATTCTACTTCTCAAATATGCAAAAATGGTAGTGAATTGATACTTATCAAGAGTGTAAAGTTGAATTTGAATTACCTAGTGGAGAACTTCCACTGAGCCTTCAAATGGAGCTTAAGCTTGAAGATAATTGTCCAGAATCGTTCACTGATCTTCAATAGAGCTTTCTCAATTCACAATTTTGCTTGAAATATCCTCAATCTCCAAATTCGAAATTTGAAATTCCACCTCTTTTTCAAAACTGAACTTGATCAATTTGGCTCCAATTTCCACTTCTGATGATTTGTGAAGGTTGAAAACATTATATATGATGGATCTTGATGATAAATGAGCCCAAACTCATCCTCTAACAGCCCATATCAAAATCCAAGGAATTGAGTTTTTTGAAGCTTTCATGTACACGAAAATTACATCAAAATGGCTCCAAAATGGTTGAAACAGCTTGCTGGTACCACATGGAGTATGAATGGTCAGGATTAAAACCTTAATTAATCTCAATGGCTCATGTTGGTTGTGTAAATTCATAATGAAGTAACCTTGCAAATGACTCATTTAAACACCTCAAATTCAAAATGTAAAATTGTCAATGTGTTTGAAATGAAGTTTGCACTCAAATAATGCACTTATTTGCACCAAAATGGTCAATAATGAAATAATTCCCATTTTGCCCTTTTAAAACCCTTTTCATGAAAATTCATATATCCATTCTTCAATCCAAGCATAAACCATGACTTCTTAATGCTTGACTAAGAAAATCACACCATTTGTAGCAAGTTTGATGTTGGAAAAATCTTCATTTGAAATGTGCAAGTTGGTGAAATGGACCTATATTTTTATGACCTGTAATCTTACTTTCCCAAAATACCCTTGACTTGTAAACCTCATAACTTGAGTTCTACAAATCAGATGAAAGACTTATAGTACATTTTGGAAAGCTAATACCAAGAGCTACAACTTTCATGTTGGCCAAAAGTTGAGGAGAAACATCCTTCTAGGTCAAAAATGGCTTGGAAGTTGGTTGACTTTTGTTGACCAAAATCACATTCATCTGATGACCTGTAACTTGTCTGGATCATAACTTGACTTCTATCAATCCAATCAAGGACTTCTAGTACTCAAATTAAAGCTAAGAACATGCTCTACAAATTCCATGTTGGTCAAAAGTTGAAATGAAACTTGTATCTTGAGATAAGGGGTCTTGAAGTCAGGCACTAAATAGGGGATTTTACCCTGAGAACCCTAATTTAGTAAATTCTAACACACTTGATCCTTGATGAATTGAACTTGAAATGATGTCTCAAATGTCTTAACATAACATCACATGATCATAGAGCCTTTGAATTGAGTTTTAATCTCTTTCAATTGCACAGTTGACTGAGGATTAGCTAGATGAAAACCCTAGTTGCAACACCTTCAACTGTAACCTTTGACACTTAGCACAAACACTTGGATGAGCTCCACAATGACCTTTAAGGCACTCAATGAGCTATCTCAACACCTCATATCCATACCCATGAACCCCAATCCTCTGGTGATCTTCAATTGACCTCCAAGTTAGGAGCTGACCCACATACATCCATCATTCCTTTCTCAAGACCACTGTCCACTTCTAGCTGACTTGATGACCATCCCAACTTGAGCAACACCCTTTGCTTAGGCTTAGACCTCTGAGCAGACTCCTCTTGATATGCACAAGCTCTTGATCCCCTGTTCAATGCAACATGCTATGCAATGCAAATGCTAGAAAGAAATGAAATGAAACATAAACCAAGCTAAGAAAAGGTTGGGCAAATTTTGGGGTGCAACAAAAAGGAAATAAAAATAACAAGTGCAACAATACCTCGATGTGAATTATTGTTGCTTTACAACTAATTTTTGTGCCTAAAATGTTAAATAGAATTCTGCAGCGCTTCCGCACATCTTCAATTTTCCTTATAAAATGTCCCAGAGATGCTATATATAAAGAAATGAGGGGTTGCAACTGCTCTGGACGTGTCTGGAGAGTGGAGGGAAGAAAGGGATTGGAAACTGCTTCAAACTACTGCTGAAGTGGAAGTTGCCTACTGCGCTGCAATGGTGAACGCCATTACCTCGTTTCATTAATTGATGTGGCAACTGGGAGATGGTGAATGCCATATCAGCATAATTATTTCTTTTTGCTGCATTTTCTCCATTCTTTCACTCTTCTTCTGACTTGCTTCTGATTTCGCAACAAATAAACTTGACACTGAAAAACACAATAAAACACAACAAGACTTGATAAAATACAAACAAATAATATATGCAATGCACCTAAAAAGATGATATGGTTTCTTGTTATCAAACATCCATTGCAGTAGACATACACACAGTCAAGCACACAACCAATCAACATGCATGCTAACAAAATTAGTAATTTGGTCACTCAAAACACCATACTATTTACTCCCTCTTTTTTGCCATAATTTGGAAAAGGTTTGAAAAAGAAAAACTATATCAGGACATGCCACACACATGATTAATCATGATCATACATGTAGAACATCAGAACTGAAAGTCACATCTTAAAATGTTGAGATCATTGCTAGTGTAGAACAAATCACGTTTTTAAAGAGAAATTACAACCCTAGTAACACAAAAACGAAAAACATGCCCATATACAACAACAAACAAAAATTCAGTCAACAAAAGCCAGCCAAAAAACCTTAATCTTCAAAGCTTTCCTCCCTTTCCTCATTAGCAGACTGCTCTTCTTGTTTACAATCAGTTTCCTCTTATTCTTCACTCTCACTTTCTTCTTCCTTAGCTTCCTTCTCCTTGATCAAAATTTTGATCAAACTATTCACAATCCATTTCCTGATGGTACTTGTAGTAATTGTTTCTTGAAGAGCCTTTGAAACTTCCATTAGCTTAAGCAACACATATTTTCAGGTGGATTTGGATACTAAATAATAATACCCCCCCCAACAGCTTGACCTTGGTGATCTGTCACCATAATGTTTGAGACATGTGTCCCAATAAACAGTTTCTTATCAAGGGCCAGTGGCCCTGCCTTTTTGTTTGTAGCTTCGTGAGGATGCAAAATCTCATGATATTGATCTATGATAATTCCAATTATCAAACAAGGGAATGCTATGGTTAACTTCACAATAAAAGAGTCAACATGCTTCATATTTTTATCAAACACATAATCTCCAAAATTCAACTTTTCGTTTGTGCCTATTTGGAAGATAAGTTTGGCCAACGAAAATGTTATACTTAAACTGTGATTTGCGGGTGCCTTATTTGATTCTACAATCTAATTCATAATATCATACTTCACACTCAATCTTTAACTAGTGAGTAAACCTTTGTTGAGCCATTACTTCATTTTTCCGCACATTATTTCCTTAGCTATTTTTTCAATGGATGGAGCCTTATCAGACTCTAAAGATTTTCTTCTTCCCCAATATTTATTAATATGAAAACTTCACACACTTCCCTCTAATATAAACCTTCCTATACTCCTAGATTCATTTTAGTAGTTTTCTTCTTCACAATTTCAGTGTTCTTCAAGGAGGTTTTGGGAAGAATATATTTCTTCTTCTCTTTCACCCCATCATCCATAGACCTAGCTATGCTCTTCGTTACTTTAACAACATGTTCTTCATCAGTTTCATTTTCTTCATCCACATCCACCACTTCTCTAAACTTTTCTTAAGTATCTTTCTTTTGAGACTTGGATACACGCTTAATGATTCTCTTCATTATGTTGGCAATAAGAATTTCATCATCTTCATCAACTTCTTCATTCCTTTCACCTTGAACTTTATACTCTTCATTATGAGGATTCTTATTCCTCAATTCTTTATTGGATTCATTGTTTCCATTTAAGATATCATTCAGATATGAGTCAATAACATGAGTATGCATAAATGGTTCAATATGAGGTTCAACCTGTGGTTCACCAGATGTTGGAATAGATGTTTCAATATTTTGTTCAACATGTGAATCAACATGTGATTCAATATGTGGTCCCACGTGTGGTTCCTCGACATTGGTTTCAATATGGTCAATGGTTTTTTGGTGGTATTGTGTAAGTCTTGTGGTTTTTGAATTAGTTGCATTTTGGTAAAAAAAACATGATGTTAGCAAGATGTTGAACCAAATGTTCTGCCATGATAGCCAGACATCGTGTCCTACATGATATTGTGACATGTTCCAGGACATGTTATACTAGATAGTTAGGGCATGACTATTTTAGTAATTTTAGTGTAATTTTTTAGTGTTCTGATGCATATGTGGGCGACTTTTATGGGAGTATATTGTGGGAATTTTTGTTATTGCAGATTCGGTTACTTTTCATAAAAAAAATCCTTGATACTTTTTAGGAAAACTTGTATTTTTCTCCTATTATTATGCAGGTTGATCTACAGCCAGTTTATACTGATTGCTGCAATTTGTGCGCCTCAAGAAACCCAAGTCCAGTAGGCCTGAGGCTATTTAAAGTGAAGAAAAACCATATTGGAAAAAAAGGAGAGCATAACGTGAGAATTTAGTGTATTAAGGATTATTCGTTGTTTTGGTTGGTCTTTAGGGTTTTCTGTTTGTTAATTGTATGTCACTCATGTATCTTTTGATGCATTGAGGTTGCTTGTTTGTTCATTATTCATTTTTCACTCTAAAGCGTTTAAGCAAGAGTGTATTGTTCTTGGTTGAAGCTTTTAAGCAAAACCGAGTATTGTCTTGGAAGTGTGATACTTTTATTGTTTGGAATTGTTGATTGTCACTGGGATTGTGACAGACTAGGAAGTGAGAGTGGGATCTCATATCTAGAGGGTGTCTAGGTAGAAGTTGCACAAGGAAGGAATTAGGAGAGAATTTGTAAACGCGCGAGTTTAGCTTTGAACTAATACTATCATAGTGGATTTCCTTCTTGGCTTGGTAGCCCCCAGATGTAGGTGAGTTGCAGCAAACTGGGTTAACAATTCTGATGTTGATTTTATTTTTCTGTCATTTATTTTCTTGTAGTTTTTTACTTGTGTGATCAAGATGTTGTTAATCCTGGTGTTGTGACATCTGTCTCGACATTTTTATCTGCGTGCCATAATTTCAATTGGCATTAGAGCAGGTGACCCTGTTCTGTTTTTGGGTGAGCTCCAGGGAGTTTTTATTCTGGTACTATGGACAAGGAAGGAGGAGGAAATGTTAATAAGCCTCATATCTTGGATGTCACTAATTATGATTATTGGAAGACACATATGGTGGCTTTCTTAAAATATATGGACATCAATACTTGGAAGGCTATCATCAAAGGTTATGAACAGTCTGTGGCAAAAGATAAGGATGAAAAAAAAACCTTGAAGCCAGAAGAGAATTGAACCAAGGAGGAAGATGAGACTACTCTTAGAAACATCAAAGCCTTTAATGCTTTACTCAATGGAGTTGATAAGAACATGTTTAGGTTTATCAATACAAGTTTTGATATGAAAACTACTTATAATAAAAAGTGATTATAAGTTAATCAACAATCAAGTTAAAACAAAAAAATTATAGGAAAATTCTTACAATTCGGTCAATCAATCAATGCTATTTGATAACTTACGTAATGAAAAATAAAACTAGCAAACAGAAAAGAGATAGATCAACACGAGGATTTGCTCACGCAGTTCCCCACTTTCTTCCTTGCGTGTGGGTATGTCTGCGCCTTATTTCCAATGTGGAATTAGGATACTTTCTTACTATGCAAAAAGTCGATATACAAGAATAGTGTTCAGAGCAACCATACAAACACAACTGGTTCTGATGTTGATTCAACCCCTTTTCTTATTTTGATCTTGAGTAAGACCAAGACAATAATGGATGCCAATTGACTTGTCGATATTGCTACTCCTTTGGGTTCTTTATCTCTAAAGCTTTCGCACATGATCAATTGCATCGATTTTTCCATAAGACTTCAATTTGATTCATCGTTCTCCGATACTTCCTTTGCGTTCTTTATCTTTAAAGGGTCTTTTGCGTTCTTTATCTCCAAAGGCTTTCACAGCGTTACAATTCTTTATTCAACGTCTTACACGAAAAAACCCAAATCTTCACTCGATCTTGGAGGACAAACCCGTGGTTTTTCTGGATGAAGACCCCTGCAAATCTCAACCCAATATCTCGGCTACACAAGAACCTAATTGGACCTCATCAGGCCTTCACCTAGTTGGCACCCCAACAAAATATTATTATGTGTGATTAGTCAGTATGTAGACATAGGGTGGAGGTTGAAGATGATGAGAAAAGGCCGGCTAATTTTATGGTATCACCTGTGTGGAATGAAGCATGGATGATGTATTTATAGTTTTGGAAATATGGTGGCAAATATGTCATTTTTGAAGTAAAAAAACTAACAGAGTTGACCAACTTAACAACATGTGTCGGCCTGAACGATGGATGTGCCGGTACATACTGTCAAAAATAATATGTGTCGACCTGAAATGACACATATGTCGACCCAAGAGAAACAAAACGTACAACCTTATTTAGGACATTAGATGTGATGACCTGAAATATGTATGTGCCTACACATAATGATGAAATTTCCAGTTTGTGTTGACCTGAAGAAGGAATGTGTCGACCATAGTGAAATAGAAGCTACGGGCTTCATTATTGAGGTACATGTGCCGGCCTGAAATGTGTATGTGCCAACACATGTAATGTATTTTTGTGCATAAACAAAACAGAAGCTATAGGCTTCAACGTTGAGTTACATGTGTCGGCCTGAACTGTGTATGTGCTGACACATATAATGCATTTTTGTGTAGAAACTTAGTTTTCAAGTGTTTGGGCCAGTTCAAGGTGGTTTTTGATGATTCTTAAGAGATTTAATGCAAGGGAGTCACACATACTCAGAGTTGTTGTCCAATATACCAAGATGTGAAGTAGTTTTTTCATCATGCAAAACATCTCATGGTGAAGTTGCACTCAGATACTCCCCCTGTTTGATGATGGCAAAACTTACGACGATGCATTTCAAGTTGTTATTGAAGGCCCCCCATGACATTGTGCTTTCCAACATCATCTCGCATATGTTTCTCCCCCTTTGATATGATAAAAAAGAAAGATAGTTAATCGTGAGAAGTA
This sequence comes from Lathyrus sativus, assembly GCA_963859935.3. Lineage (NCBI taxonomy): Eukaryota > Viridiplantae > Streptophyta > Magnoliopsida > Fabales > Fabaceae > Lathyrus > Lathyrus sativus. Next base: position 605,976,688 of record OZ012738.1, read on the forward strand.
TCATATTCCAAATACAAATTCAAATAGATCATTCAGAGGTAATTTTGCATAGAAGAGCAACAATAACATATCCCCATATATATGTAATGATGCAAAATTGATAAATAAGCAGCATTATAAGTCAAGTAACACAAAGTAGAGTTAAATAAACAATGTTATATAAGAGCAAAACTCATTAAGTTGCTACACTTGGGTCACATATATCACACATATCATAAAAGAACTCTCGATGCCGCATACACATAAGCCTAGCATAGAGACAAGAACATGTCACTACTCAATCCAAGATGAACAACGTTAACAAAACACGAGACACATAATAACTATAACAATATTTGCAATTAACATACTTAAATACAATAAACACAACGAGCCAAATGCTTATATACTTAAGAACAAACTTATACAAATGTGAAAGAGTTAATACATGAAGTCACTATAAGTTTATACATCGAGAACACACAATGGTTATCAATCAAATTTTTAAAAAATGAGCATTCATGGTTTTCATCATTTGTGAGAGTATCAAACATTTTTAACCAACAAGCAACATGCATTAAGAAAAGTCTTACTTTCAAAAGAGATTGAAACAATACTACCTCACTATTGATTGGATGAAGGATGCACTCACATGATAGAAAAAGAACTCAAAAAAGAAATGTTAGAGCAATAGTATAGAGTACAAATCATAAGATAGAAATTTAAACAACATTGGATATATCAATAATTCCCAATTCTCAACTAATATTGAAAAAGGATTTTGTTGCAAGAGGTTTTGTGAAAATATCAGCAAGTTGATTTTTGCTATCAACATGCTCAAAGAAAACGTTCCCTTTTTCAACATGATCACGCAGAATGTGGTGACGAATCTTGATATGTTTAGTGCGAGAATGTAGTACAGAATTCTTGGTTAGATTGATCACATTAGTGTTGTCGCACATGATAAGAATATGTGAAAGTTTGCTGTCAAAATCTAGTAATTGTTGCTTAAGCCACAAGATTTGGGCGCAACAACTATCGGCGGCCACATATTCTGCTTCAACAGTTGACAAAGCTACGAATACTTACTTTTTACTGTGCCAACTAACCAAAATTTTTGAAAACATGTGACAAGTGCCACTAGTGCTTTTCCTATCCAATTTGCAACCAGCAAAATCGAAAATCTGAGTAGCCAACCAAACTACAATTGCTTTCCTTGGAATAACATAATCCAAACTCAGACGTACTAATAAGGTATCTAAGAATACACTTAACTGCTTTAAAATGTGATTCCTTAGGAGCCGGTTGATATTGAGCACACATGAAAACACTAAACATAATATTGGGCCTAGACGCCGTAAGATATAGAAGTGATCTGATCATACCTTTATACTTCTTCACATCAACGTCCTTACCCTTTTCATCTCTATCCATGTTTTTGTTGGTTTCCATAGGTGTGTCAACCTCCTTTGCACCGTCCATTCTGAATCTTTTTAAAAGTTCGAGACAATACTTGGTTTGACAAATGAATGTTCCACTTGAGAGTTGTTTAATTTGAAGTTCAAGGAAGTATTTTAGTTCCTCCATAAGACTCATTACAAACTCTACCTACATAAGCTTAGAAAACTCCTTCACAAGATGTCCACCAAATGAGCAAACGTCTGTATGTTTCATCCAACTTTTTATCAATGATTTCTTCATCGCTAGACTTACTACATAATCATATTTTCTTGTGAAAGTCATCACCTTGTAAGCTATTTCTCCTCCACTGGTCTCATCATCATAATTAGACCAAGTGATTGGCAATCTCTTTTGTGTTTATTTAGGAAAGTAGGACATTCAACTTTAGTGTGATCAAATCCTTCACATTCATAATATTGTGATTTTTGCCTCGGTTAGATTTATCTTCACAAGATGTCCACCAAGTGAGCAAACGTCTGTATGTTTCATCCAACTTTTTATCAATGATTTCTTCATCGCTAGACTTACTACATAATCATATTTTCTTGTGAAAGTCATCACCTTGTAAGCTATTTCTCCTCCACTGATCTCATCATCATAATTAGACCAAGTGATTGACAATCTCTTTTTTGTTTATTTAGAAAAGTAGGACATTCAACTTTAGTGTGATCAAATCTTTTACATTCATAATATTGTGCTTTTTGCCTCGGTTAGATTTATCTTCATCTTTGCTCATGCTCCGTGGACTGATGTCTAACACCTTATCTTGGACATTTGTCCTCCATTTTTTAAATCTCTTAATAATTTAGATTTGATCTTATTCGATCCGTCAAACAAATCTAATTGACATATTGCTAAAAGATAGTAACAAATCTGATTGAAACACAACCATAATTTTCACTCAAAACAACATGTTGAAACATCGTATCCCACATGTCATTTTTTCACAAGAACATCTTGAATACTCCATATTATTTTACAAAATACAATCAATTAAAAAGAACAACACACTCATATACCTAAACTTCTCCAAGGCCAAATACTTTTACTATCAAAGGGAAAAGGACAACACACTAAACATGTGCAATGTCTTTCTAAATACACCTACTAATTGGAATGTTGAAGTAACTTTGCATATATCACCTCCACCACACATTATCACGCATGACTAATCCTCCATAAAATTGTTTCCTATTGTGAGCAAGTATCGAATCAATCTATCAGATTGCAATGACTGAATTCAATGTTATTCCATGGCCATGCTTTATCCCAAAATTTCACCACAACTTTTTCTAAAAAATATTTACTTGCTGTTGGAAAAAGTTTCCTTTTCCCTCCAATACATGACCTCTACTATGATTTGTGACTGTGATAGATTTAAAGTTATCTAAGGACATCTGAGTTTGCCACATCTCTATATATGCGGCACCTCTGCAGACAAAACTAAATGAACCATTTATATCTATTGTAGAATATGGACCCCATTAGCATATGCTAAAGAAAATAAGATTGTACAACTTAATGACGAAGGAGAATTAGATGAATAGTATAACAATAGGGACAATGCATACGTATTGTATCCCTTTTGTGGACACTGAACACTGAACTATAACATCAACATATTAATAAACCAAGCATCTTTATTTATAATTCAATATTGCAAACCATGTTCATATGTTAAATTCGTTCTAGATTATACATTATAGTATTTCTGTATCAGTTGGCCCTCACTAATTGTCTTCTGCTCATAACATTTACTAACTGTACAAAATACTATGAACAATGTTGAATAGACGTTACATGCCTCAAGGCTGTCTCTACTTTTCACATGTGATACCAACACAAGTTGTAGTCATCAATTTTCATATTAGTTATAATCACATGTATTAACCTAGCAAAATATTAAAAAAAAAAAGAGAAATATTGGTGTTCAACTAGTGAACAAAAAAAGTTTGATGAAATAATAAGTTAGAATCTTGATGTGGTGAAATAAATTTTTTGTGAGGTGGTGTAAGGATGGATATGCAAAGTTGTCAAAGTTAGTAAGAGAATGAGAAGTAATGAGTTATGGTTTAGAGAATCTCTCAAGTTTAACATGGAATGTTTTAAATGTCTAGTATCAAATAATATATGATATGTGTTTATAAGTGAAGACAATTCAAAACTTACAAACTGTTTTTGTACGATTGAGTTAGGTCAAACCAATCATGTTTCTTAACATAGATCCGAAGGACCACTTGCCATCAATTTTCTGCTATCGAATCAACCACAATTTATTTCTATGCTTCATATGTCAATTCTTGGGAGAGGGAGTGTGGACTGGTTTTTATTGGGTGCAAGTGTAAGTGGTTAAAGTCGCACATTGCATATAAATGGTTGAAATGTTGGATTTATAATAGAGATGACCCATTTACCTAACACCTTAAGGTTTTTGTTTGAGATGTGGTGTCTCCATCTCTTGTGATCCTGGAGCATTACTTCCATTAGTGCTCCCGAACTCTCCAACAGTGGTATTAGAGTCGTGGCTCGGCTTTGTTGGAAAGCGAGAGCTGAATCCGATGTTAGATCATGTAATAGGATGTGGGGGACTCATACTTATAAGAGACAATGTTGGATTTAAAATCTCACATTGTATATGAATTGGTGAAATGTTGGATTTATAAAAGCGATAACACATTTACTTAATACCTTAATGTTTTGGATTGAGATGTGGTGTCTCCCTTCCTTATAGTCCTGGAGCATTAGTTTTATTGTTACTCCTAACTCTCTCTGTCTCCCCAACAAGTTTTAGGAATGAGTGAGACACAACCACATTTTTTTAACAAAATTTCATATATTAGGAGACTTTTATGGACGTTCTTTGCCATTTAAGCATGGAATGCGTGAGGTCTTCTAATGACATCTAAAGGCGTGGCATTAGAGAGGTTTTTTGATGACATCTAATAGTAGACAACAATCTATAGGGTGGATCTAGGATTATATTGTACTTTTAATACTTTGGTGGAGTAACTTTAAACTGATGATTGAACATTTCCATTTTAAACTAATTTCATCGAAATCATATCGGATACCTCTCATATTATCACAATTCTTAAATATATGTTGAAATGTTTTTTCTTAAACACAAAAAATCTGTCTGATCATACAAAAATTTGAATTATTCTCCTATGAGGTTTTTAAATACATAATAAAAAGGTATAAACTTCATTGCAAAATGATAGAATAATCCGGATGTTTGCAATAAATTTCACAAATAAAAATTAAACACTTAAAATATTATAAAAAAAAGTTTTTTTTTATACTTTTTAAATTTTTTTTATAAAATTATAAGATATTTTAAAAATTTTGATAAAAATTAATGCAAAGGTTAAGTACCAATCTTTTAAAAATCCGAAACAAAATATATAAAATACATATAATCCAAAAGTAGCATAAAAGTCTATACATAACAAATTTCCACATATAAAAAATAAACCACTTAAAATATTGTTAAACAAAAATATTTTTTTTACCATATTTTATAAAACTCAGGTGAATCCCACGAATATTACTGAATATTTTGAAAAAATTCAATAAAAATACATAAAATTAGGTACGAATCTTAAAAAATAAAGAAAAATAATTAAATTTAATATCTGACGAAAAATCTACAAGAAAAATTCTACAGATAAAAAATTAAACACTTGAAATAATAAAAAAATGTTCTTTTTATTAGATATTTAAAAAAAAATCCAACACTAATAATGCATATTTTCGAATTTTTTATTATTCAAATTAGATTGTATTATGATCAAATCAAAGATTATATGGATGTACCAGGACCAATTAAAAGCTATCAAGTAGAATTCTCCCATTTTAAATATGTTTCCCGCCTAGAACAAATGATATAAATTTAATCATATATTCCATATGATCTCTTCTTTAAGAAAAATGGATCGAATAATAATATTTTTTCCATTAACAGTAATTACCTCAAAATTAAACTATTTATGCAGAAAAACGAATCTGTAAGGCTAGGTGACCCGTGGGAGGGTGGCACGGCTACTGTCACTGCAAAAAAGGCCACTGAATTCAAATTTGTATAGCTAGGTTGTCCCCAGTACTTTCATGAGTGTGGCAACCCTAAAAGCCTAAGAAATCTTCCAATATTTAGTTTGTTGATAAATTTTAAATTCAGAATTTGGTTCAATGCTGATGAGCTATAGGACAAACTTCAGCTGACTTGCTGAGTGTAAACATGTCCCACTTAGTTTAGCAATCTACTTCAATTTTAATTGTGATTTTACTGTCTATTTACTTTCTCAATCTTTAAAGAATTTCTTATGAATACCTAACTAGGGTTTTACCAGAGTTTTTAAAAAACAGTTGCAATATTATCACATTAATTGCGGTCGTCACAATGTAAATTAATTATAACATATTTGTTAATCTAAAAATGGTGATAACGATATTGATATCTGTATCTGACGGTATCGTTTTGTCGCGACAGTTCTATAAAAATGTCTATGTCTACATTTTATATGTATTTATAGGTATGCAATAAGCATAATTGAGCCAGTAACAGGGCCCTCCCCGGGGCTGGCAATACTTCTTCAAATTCATGATGATGATGATGGCATTCACTTGCATATTAGCTATAACACCTAGAGAGATTTTACAATTCACAGATCACACTACTTAGACAGTCTAAGTTAGTCTTTAAACATAAATAAAAGTCAAAATATATTTTATTCATGTTTAAATCAAATACATTTTGATTTTTACTAATAATTAAGACTGAAACGAGTTTATATCAATTATAAAAATAAAAGAGTCACGGGTAGAAATGGTCTAAAATGAAATTTAAAAATAATTGGGCTAAATAGATATTTATAGGAGCCATTTGATAAAATTTTATAAATTATTGAGATAAATGTGCAAATTTTGGAACATTTAGAGGAAAACTTGTTAAATTTTTATAAATAAGTTAAATGTATTTTGAAATAAAAAGTTATTGAGATAAATGTGGAAATTTTGGAACATTTAGAGGAAAACTTGTTGAATTTTTATAAATAAGTTAAATGTATTTTTTTTTAAAAAGTTATTGAGATAAATGTGCAAATTTTGGAACATTTAGAGGAAAACTTGTTAAACTTTTATAAATAATTTAAATTATTGAGATAAATGTGCAAATTTGAGTTAAATTATTCAATTTTAAATTCATTAAGACTATAATATATTTTTTTAATTAATTTAAAACTAAAATTTACCCAGTATGAGAATTTTAACCAATTTTTAAAATTTGAAAAAATGGATTAATATGTAAAAAAAAAGTTAAACATAGTGTAACTAATTTAATAAGGAATAGTTTGAATTTTACATTATATAGAATAAAAAGAAAATTTTCAATATCTTATATTTTTAGGTGATGTTTCAAAAATTTCAAAATTAACTTTAGACAAACAATTCATAAAATCTCTTTAATTTTATATTTTTTTCAAATTTTCCATAGCATGCTTTATAAGAATTTGACTTTATAACTTGAAAAGATGAAGATAAATCTCTCTTACTAAATATAAAACAGAGAATGCTGAACTTTAATTAATAATAATTTTTATTTCATTAAGTTTTTAATTTTTTAATAGATAAATGGAGTTGCTCAACTCTTATCTTTTAGTTGAATTAAATAAATATAGATTTATTAGTTTATCGTTCAATCCTTGAAAATAGTATTTATTTATATTTATGTATTAATATAAACAAATTATTGATATTTATAAATAAATAATTTTTTTTATAATAAATTTACATTTAAAAAAACTAATCATCCAAACAATAGAATTTATATAAAAGAAGTTAAATTACTAATTTTTTATTTCATCCAATCATATTCTGAAAAATGCATGTAGTGAGACAATTAATATTAACAGAAGAAAGAAAAAGTCAAGATTTAGAACTATTACTGTAGTGGTGTACATGGTAGTGACCTAACATAAACTGATCTTCTGCACCATTGAATGATGTCAAACTGTATCCACCACCAAGTGAAGAAACATACAGTATATATTATCTTCATCCACAAAAAAGTCTAAAAGTGATAACACATATATAAACATAACAATGACAAAGCCATGTTTTATGGAGAAAGCTTAAAAAACACAGATGTTCAGTGATACACATGAATTATATATTTCACACACACACATTGCATGTGTTGTAGGGTATTTGATTAAGAAATTCTGACACCTAATAAGGAACATTAGTTAATTATTAATGAATGCATAATAATCACCATGAATGTCTGTGGGAATCAAGAAGTGAAAGATGGGACTTTGAAATATTGTCAATTAGTGATTTGGATTATATCTAAAATGGACGCATCTTGTGTAAATATTTTCTTTCTTTCTTTTACCTATGTGCTTGTGTTTGTGCCCTTTTCTCTTTTTTTGGGACAAAAACAACTTATTTTATTCTGCTTTGCTTGAAAGAGAAACATGCATAGTAAAAGTAGGAGCTATAGGAAAAGTGAGGAGAATGAGAGAATGAACTGTAATAAAAGTAAAAGGAAAAATTGACAATTGGTCTAAAATTAAACCTAAATCTCAAGACAAATAAAATATTGGAGATATAATAGTGTCATTGACTGTCATTAACTTTAACATTTTTATAATATTTAAGGAAATTTTATTATTTTCAAAATAGGATAGCCCTGATATGTTTCTTTTAAATCTCGAGGGTTTAAATGTCTTCGTTGAGTTTAGTTTCTATTTAGCTTTTATGGTTGTAACTTCATATCTATTGGTGTCACATTTATTATGTGGATGATGTCTTGATTTTAGAATAAATTTCAATTGATAATCTCAAGGTTATAAATTTATAATTGTGGTATTTTGGATTGAATTTTAGTTTCGACAGTTATAGCTTTATGTTTTGACAGAAGTTATGTTTGTCGTAGTCGAAATTTGTTCAAGTATGCAGGAGCCGAAGATCTAATTGTTGTAGTCAAAACATGTTCTAGCATGAAATTGTATAAGTTAATTTGTTGCTTAAACTAACTTAGTGCATAAGTTAATGTAGTGTTTAAGTTACCTTGTAGTCTATAAATAGGTTGCTCTCTCAGGTTACTGAGAGAGGCTTGAAACATTGGTTGTTGTTTTTCACTTGTAACCTTTTACCTTAATTAGAAAAGTGAATAGAAAAATGGTTTTAACTAATTCTTGTTTTTCTTCTTCCCACTTCTCTCACTTTCGTAAATCTAAAAAGGGTTTCTTTTGTTTGTTCAAGAAACTCAATCTTTCTCATAGTTTTATTTGTTCCTAGTGTGGTGTTTGTCACAAGAAACTGGTGCGGTGAGCGTGGACAAGATGTCGTCAATGAAGTATGAGATTGAGAAATTCACCGGTGTGAATGAAGTCAGTTTGTGGCGCTTGAAGATGCAACTCCTACTGGTTCAACATGGTTTGTTAGAAGCATTGAAAGGATCAAAGAAGATGGATGATGCACTAACAGAGAAGAAAAAGAAGACGACGATGACCGAGAAAGCCCATAGTGTCATCATATTGAATCTTGGTGATAAGGTTCCCTGCCAGGTCTCGAAGGAGAATACGGTAGCATGAGTGTGGAGGAAACTCGAAGGGTTTTCTATGACAAAATCCTTGGTAAATCGTTTGTACCTGAAGCAAGCTTTATACTCATTCAATATGACTGAAGACAAAGTCTTGTAGTTAGATAAGTTCAATAAGCTGATTCTTAATCTGGAGAATACCGATGTTAGTAACGATGATGAAGATCATACATTGTTATTACTGTGTTCCTTACCAAAGTCACATACTCATTTCAAAGAATCTCTCTTGTATGAGAGAGATTCGTTGACCTTTAAGAGGTTCAACCATCACTAGAAATATCGTGCCCCAAGAAACTCACAGTCTTCATCCAGAACTCACACTTCGATAGCTTGGCAAACAACTTGTTATCCTTCAACACTTGCAAAGTGATCCTCAAATGCTTCGCATGCTCTCCTTTCGACTTAGAATAAATCAGTATATCATCAATGAACACAACAATAAACTGATCCAAATAAGAATGGAAGATCCGATTCATATACTCCATGAACACTCCCAGCGCATTAGACATTCCGAAAGGCATCACAATATACTCATAGTGTCCATAACGAGTTCTAAACGTCGTCTTCTGAATATCACCATCCTTCACTCTGATCTGATGATAACCCGACCTCAAATCAATCTTACTGAACACACGAGCTCCCACTAACCGATCCATCAAATCATCAATCCTTGGAAGAGGAAATTTGTTCTTGATGGTCACTTTGTTCAGCTGACGATAGTTGATGCACAGACGCATACTACCATCCTTCTTCTTTACCAACAACACTGGAGCTCCCCACGGCGACACACTCGGTCTGATAAACTTTCTATCCACTGCTGACATCTTGTACGACGCCATAGAAATAGGCCTTGTACCAGGAACAAGATCAATGTCAAACTCAACTTCTCTCTTCGGAGGCAACTCTGTAATATCATCAGGGAACACTTCTGGAAACTCATTCACCACCACTAACTCTTCCAATAACGTCTTGCTGTCAATCGATAATGATGCAAATAAAGCAAACACCTTTGCTTCGTCTTCCAACAAGACCCTCAATTCCTTATTAGACAAAGAATCTGCCAATGCTTCCTCTTCTAGAGTCAGAAACAACAGCACCTTCCGAAAACAATCGATGTAAACTCGGTTGAACTCCAACCAGTTCATACCCAGAATAACATCCAAACCACCAAGTGGTAGACAAATCAAATCTACCCCAAAATCTCTACCGAAAAGAGTCAGTGGACACTTCAAACACACCAAAGAAGTAGTCACTGAACCAATAGAGGGAGTCTCGATAGTCATCCGCCGCTCGAGAGTAGTCGGCACCAAACCTAACCTCTTCACACAATCAACAGAAATGAACGAGTGGGTTGCACCCGTATCAATCATAGCAGTAAAAGGAACATTATTGATAAAACAAGTACCTTTGATAACACGCTCTTCATCTGCTGATTAAGTTCCCACCACAGCAAACACGTTACCGCTGACCTGAGACGTCTGAACCTTCTTCGGCTTCTCACAATGAGTGCTAATATAACCTTTCTCACCACAGTTATAGCAAGTAGGCACATTAGTCCTGCACTCCGCCATCACATGGCCCGACTTCCCACACTTGAAGCACTTCTTCACCTCGTTAGAACACTCATTAGCACGATGCCCCGTGACACCGCACCGAAAACAACTCAAATCCACAAATGCCCTCCTCTCTCTAAACTTCTTATCAGCAACAACCTTCTACTTTCCCTTACCAGCCGGAACGCTGTAGGGAGTACCACTAAACCTCTGCTTACCCATACAATCATTCACCGCCTTATAGTGTGCAATCCTTGCCTGGTTGTCATTATCATAAATCCTGCTTCTGCTCACCAACTCAGGATAGCTCCTGATTTTCTGACAAGCGATTCCCATCTTAATCTCCGGATGCAGCCCGTTCTCAAACTTTAGACAGTTAGAATTCATCGCCTCATCAGTATTGTAATGGGGACAATATTGAGCCAGCTCTTCAAATCTAGCCGCATACTCAGCTACAGACAGGTTACCCTACTTCAGCTCCAGAAATTCAATCTCTTTAGCACTTCTGATGTCTTCCAGAAAATACTTCTCCAGAAAAATCGTCCGAACCACCTTCCAAGTTATGACAGTTCCTGCAGCCTCCAATCTCTGGCGATTGTTGTCCCACCAGGCTTCAGCTTCACCCTCCAATATGTGAGTACCAAACCTCACCTTCTGCTCATCACTGCACTCCATGGTCCTGAAAATCTTCTCAATCGCTTTCAGCCACTTCTGTGCAGCTTCAGGGTCCAAAATCCCTCCTTCAAACTTCAGTGGCTTATTATTCTAAAACTGCGTCAAATCTCTGAATTGCGCACCCGCAACCAGATTTTGATTGGCAACCACCTGCGCCATTGCTTGCATAGCTGAAGCCAAAGCAACATCATTCCTCCCTACCATACTGCTCAACCAAAACAACAATGGGTCAAAAGTCACACAACCTCTATCCTAAGGATAGACTCAAAACACTACACTGGCCGGACGGACCGACCTGCTCTGATACCAACTTGTAACACCCCGATTTCCAAAATTAAAATAAGACAATTCCATCAAACAATTATCAGAGTTCTCCCCAAAACGGGATGTCACTTTTCGCAAAAATTCCACAAAACATTTCTTTCAAATGATTTTCAACCATAATGCAGCGGAAAAAAGTTTATCACGTAAACATATATACATAAACATCACCCACACTAATTCGGCCATCTGCCCAAAATAGACAAACATATACATATCAATAGATCCAACAAAACATGATACGACACGGAGTCAACCATAATCATCAAACAAATAAATAACTCCCAAAAGCCCCGTGTTACGTATCAGAGCATCCCTACGACTCGACTCGCCACAATCCAAGCTAGTTACACACCTGAATTGTCTGTACTTCCGAAGAAGCACAGACCACAACAACAACAACGAGGGGTGAGAAATCATAATAAAAAATATAATGGTAACAATGTACATGAATAAAGGCAGAAACATATAAACATCATTCCACATACATCAAATCCGGACCTACTGTCCCACGCCAACACAACACACATAACAATGCAACACATGCAACTCGACACAATGATATGAGGTACCGACTCAAACTCAGGATAGATCACCTACGCTCCATCCGAGACATGATCTATCCCTACCACGCTCTTCCTGAGCCCATACAATCAATATCAGGATAGATCGCTTACGCTCCATCCGAGACACGATTTATCCCTACCACATGTTATGCAAGACACAATGCACAACAACACAAGCACTCACGGCGCACACGATCCTACTGATCCATTTCATCATATATCACATATACTTACATTTATATGCATATATTCCACACATCACCACATACATGTACCATAACATACACCAATTCAAATATCATACTCACACGAATGTCACGGAATTCACGTTCCGACACCATACATACGCTCACCTCAGCTCACTGACAAGCTCATCATCAAACATGACCAACAAGGGTCCAAAACCACAAAGGAATCAAAACAGAACAGCGGCAAAACACAAACTGCTGTCGGGCTCGCTGGCACATTCGCTTGGCGAAACCCCGCACGAATACTCGCTAGAGCTCGCTCAGCAAAACCCCTGGTGAAGCCAGACAATGGCTACTAGCAGCACTCGCTGCCCAGTTCGCCTGACGAAGGCTCTCCCCCTCATTCGCCCAGCGAATGTTGGCGAACACCTGCGGTTTTAGAAAAATCTCACTGATCAGAATCAACCATTCTCTCCGAACTCGCCCGATTTTACCAAAATCAGCTTCTAACACGACTAACCAACATTCTAAGACTAAACTCCAAAATCTATTCTCCATTCCATCCGATAAAACTTCAGCTCTACCCAATTAATCAACTTCCGGCTTAAAACGGTAAACTACCGAAAACCCCAAATCAACCCAACATCTACATGCAATGGATGAATCATCTCAGCAGCAATCAAAATTACAACAACATATCAATTCGATTCATCAAAAGCCTATGGGGTTAGGGAAATCCCCTTTTACCAATTATTCATGCATTATCGAAATTTAACCGATTCTCCCCCCCCTACCTCAATTGCAGCTCGGATGAAGAATCTTCAAGAATTCCACAGCCAAGTTCCTCTTGCTTCTTCCTCCAACCAGCTCTCTCTCTTTTGCTAGCTCAAGCGTGTTCTTCTTGATCACTCTTCCTCTTTTTCCCTTCTACCGTGCTTCTCTTCTCATGCGTGCTCTTTCTCTCCATTCCTTTTCCAATTTCCACAATTGCCCCTAATACCCCAAAAATCCTCTTTTTAATTCCAATAATAATATTTCCTCATTTTCTTAATTCCAGATTAATATTAAAACCTCATAATATTAATAATAATAATAATACTAATATCAACATTAATATTAATTATTAATTATTATCATTATCGATTATATAATATTAATACTATGCTCCTTATTTCCTCAACAACTTTCGATACAACGCACGCTGAAAAATGGAATAACACTGGAAAAACGAGATAATTAAAATGGGCGTTACACTAGACCCGACATAGCATATGCAGTAAGTCTTGTAAGCAGTTACATGGTGAATCCTGGAAAGGCTCACTGGCAAGCATTAAAGTGGATTTTAAGGTACATAAATGGGTCTCTGAATAGAGTCCTAATTTATGGTGGAGCCTTGGGTGAAGATAGTAAAGCAGCAATCGAAGGATATGTCGACTCTGATTATACAGGTTGTATGGATTCCAAAAAATCTATCTTTGGATATGTGTTCACTATGTTTGGGACAACAATCAGTTGGAAAGCAACACTTTAGAAGGTCGTTGCCTTATCAACCACTGAAGCGGAGTATATTGCCCTAACTGAAGCTGTGAAGGAAGCATTATGGCATGAAGGTTTTGCAAAGGAGCTAAAACTTCAAGGTCGATTTATCATTGTTAAATGTGATAGTCAAAGTGCAATACACCTGTCGAAGAATTCAGCCTATCATGAGCGAACCAAACACATTGATGTGAGACTGCATTTCATCAGAGGGGTAATCGAGCGTGGAGAAGTCCAAGTGCTGAAGGTTTCGACGGATCATAATGCTGCTGATATGATCACCAAGACGTTGTCCATTTGCAAGTTTTTCCACTGTATGCAGTTAATAAAGCTGCATGAAGAAAGCTAGTTTCTTAATGTTATAGAGTTAGATCCAAGATGGAGATTTGTGAGATGTTGGATCGGACTCTAGTATGGTCAAAGTCTGTTCGCGAGTAATGCATGTTGTAGTTGAAGTCTGTTCTAACATGCATTAGTCAATATTGCTAGGGTTGTTAGCATGTTGAATTAGGCCTTGCTTGTAAGCCCAATTGTTTAAGTTAGCTTGTACCCTAAGTTAGCTTGTAATGGGTAATTTTTAAAAAGGCCATTAGGTTAGTGTGCTATTTTATTATAAATAGGATGCTAGTTTCTCAATCTTGGCATAAGGAAAAATGGGAAGATAAAATCCTAATTTCAAGAGAGAGAGGTTATTTTGTTATTCTTGTATACTTGTAATCTTGTTCTAGGAAAAAGCAGAGAATAGTAGTTTAATAACCAATCCTTGTTGTTTTCTTCTTTATTAACCCTAACCCTTGTGTGTTTCTTGCTAAGAAACTGTTAATACTTTATTTAAAGGTATCTGATTCACAACATATACAATAGATTCAATGCTCAAACCACACACACACACACACACACGCACACGCACACACACGCACATGCACACGCACACGCACACGCGCACACACACACACACACACACACGTCAAACAAAAGGTTACCTCACATATTTCAGAATACTAGGACTTGGCGATTTTTGCTTCACTTTTGAGCCTTCGCTATCAAGGTTATCACTTTTTCTTGATGATGAGTCTTCTCCGTGTTTTGTATTATGTTTGCTCTTGGTTGTTAGGAAGAACTCCGTAATATTTTGTTGGACATTATTCGAGTTTGGTGATGTTGACGAATTTTCATTTTCTTGAGATTTTGAAGTTTGATTCTTTTTCCTTTTCGCATCCTTCAGTTCCTACAAATTTAAATCATTTAGATCTCAACTTAAAAGAGGTGCATATAAAGCAAATATCATCTGTCAAGTGAGAAAAAATAAACACATGTTCATGCCAAAAACTTTTCTCTTCTTCTGGATGAGCAGCTCCAACAAGGTCCATATTTTCATTTGTCAACAGAAAACTACACCCGTATTCTTCGCAAATCACGAGAAAATCACAATCATTGAGTATATCCACTGTGTCATCATTAACCTCTATAACATCCTCTTGTGTTTCCACCTGATGACATAAATTTGATATTCGTTTCTCGTCTTCACATGTTTTAAAGAATTAAACTCAATCTGTCTAAATAACAAACTATCTATAGTAGTTGCAGCCATTTCTCTCAAGAAGATGGTGAAATGAAGATAGTTGCAGCCATTTCTCTCAAGAAGAATTAAACTCAATCTGTCCAAATAACAAACTATCTATAGTAGTTGCAACCATTTCTCCAATTGAATTAGTATGATGTAGAGTGAGAGTAAATGCGCGACTAGCCATTCCGTTTTGTAACAAAAAACCCATGCATCTTTCAAATCAATATATGTGTGCATTTGACATAAATTCAATAGAATAAATTTATTAGCATGTAGTCTTCAATGTCCATAGGTATAGTTAGTACTCCATCTTCTATGCATTAGTTTGATTTAGCAATTAGTGAAATTGTTGTTGAATTAGCTGCAGCAACACAAGCAACAACCATTAACTGTGCATTATTTCCAGCATCTAATGCTAGATGCTGATATAAACTCCTCAACATATGGTTCTTTAGCTTTTTAAATATTTGTATTGCATATAAACAGTAGCTCAATTTGTTCTTTTACATGTGTAGAAAAAATTACAAGCTGTGATGAAGGATTCTGTCTCTTAAAGTGAGGCATTTTAAAAATTATTTAGAAAAGAACGTCATGGATATATTCGTAGTATGGGACTTGGAGTTACACCATCTTATATTAATAGATATATAGGATCGGCGTCTTCTTTTGAAGAAAATGAAAAACTAAAGGAAATGTAAGAAGAAATCAATGCGCTTAAAAAAAAGAATTTAAAAATTGATGAATTGATGGAGGCAATCTCATTCTTAATGCAAAAGGGGAAAGGCTATGAAAAATGAAATTAAACTCTTAATGAAAATGCAAAATTCTAGTGAAAAATAGATATGGATTTCATGAAATCCATCATTAACTTTAAAATATATAGGCTTATGATTGATGGTTCATTCTAGTGGAAGACATATGAGATTCTAGTGGACTTTCATGAAAATGAGCAGATTGATTAAGAAATATTATAAGAAATATTTTTCATATATATAGGTTTATATTACAATCCATCATAGTAATATTATAAGAAATATTATAGGTTTATAATATAATCCATCATACAAATATTTTTCACATATATAAGTTTATAATATGAGCAGATTGCAAATATATAGGTTTTATAATATAATGCATCATAGAAATATTATAAGATATATTTTTCATAAGAAACTTGCAGTTTATTTCAACATGTCAAAAAATTTCATAAGAATTAGGCAGTTAATTTCCACAAACTTTTGATTTCTTATGAAAAATGTTAACATAGGTTTATGAATTAATCAAAATGCACTCCATGCTGAAATTTTGTGTATAATACTGACATAGTTTATTCCCATGTATTGTTTACATTTTACATGAAATTTCTTATATTGTTAATACCAAAATGCAACTGCCATGATGAAAAACATAGGAATTGTTTATACTCATGAGAAATTTTGATTTCTTATGAAAATATTGACATAGGTAATAGGTTATTATCAATTGTCAAATACTGAGTAATGTAGCAGGAATACAACTTACTAATTCTAAAATCTACAATTTTCTTTTCCTTTTTTTTATAGGGATTATACCCAATATTAATTTGATTTAGTTCCCTTTTGATAATTCGGACTTATATCATAGAATGTTTTTTATATGTCTAATTCATATGTGTATTTGATTGGTTTAAATAATGATCAGTTCATGCGTCATAGAATAGTCTTATTAATTTCTTGCATCCTATTTTATTTTGCATATGCATTCTAGTGGAAAACATATGAGTCACTTAATTGATGAATCATTCTACATGTAGCCTTATTTTAATTTTTTTTAGGGATTGCAATCACCCGCCGATGGTAAATGTTCTTTTGAGTCTAACTTTTGAATTGCAAATAATGGATCATACAGACGGACAAATTAGACTTTGTTATAAACTAATTAAATTATTAACTTTCCTATTTAATTTTGACATTATGATGCTTATTATTATAAGATTAGGATTTGATATGTTTTTCGGTTTTTTTACTACATGACATAATTATGAAACTCATATTTTTTTTATATCATGATACTTATTTGATATTATATGTTTTTTTATTGGAATTAATTTTACTACGTTAAAAAGTGATAGAAAATCATATAAAAAGATAAAGAAATATTAAAAAAAATAATATCATAAATAAAAATATTTTAGTAGAAATAATTTAAAGAAAATAAATAATTTTAGAAAAAAATAATATTATATTTAAAAATATTTTAGTGGATATTAATTAAAATAAAAAGTATTATAATGGAAAGTTACGACCGTTGGTAACCGTCACAATCAATAATAAAAACAAAAATCATTAGAAAAGTTATGGCAGTTGGTAACCATCACAATCAACAATATGAACATGAATCAAGCAGAAAGTTATGATAGTTGGTAACCGTCGTAATCAACAATAAAAACAAAAATCAAATAGAAAGTTAAGACGGTTGGAAATCGTTGCAATATGGAGATTACGTCATTTGCCTACCCCTCGTTAGAGATAACGACGATTGGTATAGTGGTTTTGACAACTGCCGCAATACGACCTTGCGACGCACGTTTCTGCAATAGAAATGCATCTGTCATAACTTGCAAATTGCGACGGTTCTAACCGTCATAACCTATCAAAATGAACCATCGCAATTTTCCAATTTTCTTGTAATGATATGAAAACATATTTGCATTTTATTTAAGAGGTTTTTTCCTTCTTTTCTTCTTCTTTTTTTATTATTTTCAAAAAATATGAATGGCATAATATATGTGAAAATGATCCCATAATATAAGATTGAGTAATACTTTCATCTTAAACACATTTATGAACCACTAACCACATATTCCCACAAGAAAATACACATTAAATATCATGAAATAAAATTTATACCTCATGATGACTGATAGAACAAAGACATTATTTGAAGCAAATGAATGTGTATATTTAAGATATCATTATCATCTAAGATTCCCAATTCTCTTCTTATCCTAGAAAATGATTCGTTGTCCATTGTTTTTTTTTAAATGCCGGTCAATTGATCATGTGTATCAACAAACATGATTTCAATATCTCGTTTAAGAATATGATCTATTAGGAAATGATGAGGGATGTATGCTTTCTTGTTTGTAGAATGTATAACTAGATTTTAAGTTAAATTTATGACACTTGTATTGTCACACTTTAGAGGAATGCTTCCTAGGTCTAAACCACAATCGCCTATTTGTTAATTTAGCCAAAGTACATATGAACAACAACTTCCAACAAAAACATATTCTGCTTCCGCAATAATTAGGACAACACATGCTTGCATTTTACATGACCAATAAACTAGTGGATTTCCTAAAATGTGACATGTTCCATTCGTGCTTTTTTTCTTAGTTTTGCATCTGACATAATCCAAATTAGAATATTCTACCAAATCATAATGACTACCTTTTGGATACCATAAACCAACATTCTTGGTTCCTTTAACATAATTCATGAACCTTTAACAAAAAAGAGATGAGATTATTTTAGACACGATTGATAACGAGCACATAATAAACACTATACATTACGTCATACCTACTAGCAGTTAGATACATAAACACCTATTTAGTACCAATGATGCGTGTACCATTAGGTATAGGAACAAATTCTCAAACTTTAAATATTTCGAATTGATTTAATTCCTATTTCATAGTAGGGACCTATTGCTCATCATTCAAGGCTTCATTATTTTAGAAGGTTGAATTTTTGAAACAAAAGCCATGTAAAAAAGCATATTTTATATTGAGTCTAGTAGATACTCCCTTGCCTGTGTCTCCAATTATGTTTTCAATAGAGTGATCTCGATGAGTCCTCCATTCTTGAGGTAGATCATTGTGATTTTTTCTTTGTTGATTAACTTCATTTTGTTGCCCCGTTTGTTTTTTAATGTGATCATAATTGTTATTAGCATCTTTTGGTGTATCATCCATATCATCTTCGTCAATATGAACAATTTTATCGTCTTTGGAGGGGATAGATTAATCAAAATAAGAATGTAAATATTCTTCACCAACAAGTGTTCTTTTATTAAAGATTTTATATTCTTTACTAGAAAGAAAATAACTAAGAAATATACCATCATCGAATTTTGCATCAAACTTACTGAGGTTATCCTTATCATTTTTCAAGACAAAGCATTGCATCTAAAGATGTGTATGTGTGCAATGTTTGGCTTTCTTCCTTTGTAGAGTTCATATGGTGTCTTCTTCAAGATAGGTCTAATCATAACCCAGTTACTTACATAATATGCAACGCTTACTGCATTTGCAAAAAATACTTTGGTATTATTTTTTTTCACTTAGAATTTTTCTTTCAAGTACATCCAAAGACCTATTCTTTCTTTCAACTACTCCATTTTGTTGCGGTGCCCTTGACGCCGAGAAATTATGTGATATGCAATTCTAAAAAAAATTCTTCAAAGGATGAATTTTGAAACTCTCTACTGTGGACACTTGAAATTGATAAAATTTGCATGAATTTTTCATTTTGAACTAGCTTTACATATTTCCTAAAGGCATAAAATGCATCGTGTTTATGAACTAAAAATAATGTCCAGGTAAATCTTGAAAACTCATCAATAATAACTAATATATAAATATTAACCCAAAAGTTTCTGATCCTTGAAAGACCAAATAAGTCCATGTGAATCAATTGAAAAGGTCTACATGTAGATACAATATTCATAGCCTTGAAAGAAACTTTACATGCATATTTACATGCATAACATAATTTATCTTTGAAAATTTTCATTTGTAAACCAATATCAAGATTATGTTATTCTAATTTATTTAGATGATCCATATGAACATTTGCAATTATTTTATGCCAAAGTCATGAATTATTATTAATGTTAACCACAAGACATTTTAGATTCAAAGATAAATAACCCATAGCTATCATGAAAATATTATTATTTCTTTTCCAATAAGCTTGATTTCATGATAAATTACATGTTTTATGATACATGCATCTTTATTGAAATTTATTTTAAGGCCTTTTCACTTAATTGGATTATTGATTAAAATTTTATGTTTTAAACCGTCCACATAAAGAACATCATCAATAGTTGTAAAGGAAGGCATATCTAATCTTGCAATACCAAGGATATTGTCTATGTTAACATCTCCATAAGTGACAAATCCTTTAGAGTTTAGGGTCAATGATGAAAACTTTAATTTGTCTCTCATAATGTGTTTAGAGCATCTAAGACCACTTCTATCATTTGTATATCATTTTTTTCTTAGAACACTTTTTAAACAAAGTTGTCCATTTTCATACTTATTTATCACTTTATTCAATTCACCAAATTTTTAATTCAAGAGAATTATATTTAGCACATGTTGAATCTTTAACTTTTTCGAATTTCAATTGTATTGTATAAACTTTACTTTGTAGACATTAAATTATTTTATTTTGTTTTGTGCATGTTCTAAAAAGTTTTAAATATTCAGCATGTAACTTAAGAAAATCATTTTGTAATTCACCATACAACTGTTTTTATTAGTTTTAAATCACTAATCTTTTTATCTTCATCGTCTCAATGATGTGAGGCCATCAAGGATAAGTTTGTTTTTTATTCTTTGTCCAAATCCAAAGATGAACTTAATTAATTATATTTCCATGATATGTACGCTTTATTTGGTCTCATGTCCTTCCTTTCTTTGAATCCATTATTTTTTTGGAGATATGGGCAATCAACCTTGATATGTCCTTGTTAGTAAAATTCTAATTTGAAGTCGATAATTCCTTGCTCTTTGAAAGTTTATTTCCTTGACCAAATTTCACTGTTTTATCTTTCTTTATAAATTTACCGAACTTCTTGACAAGTAGTGTTATATTTTCATCTTCATCTGAATCATCATCTTATTCACTTACTTTTGATTATGCTTTTAAGGAGATATTCTTATTTTCTTTTCATTTTCTTTATGTTGTTCCAATCTACCAAGTTCCCTCTTGTAATTTTTCCAACAATGTTGCCGATGACATTTTGGATAATCTACTATTTTTCAGAAATATATTTTACTTTTTCTTTCCATGCTCTTGTGAAGGATCTAAGTACCTTTCAATGTAACTCATCATTGGTGAATATTTTTCCAAGCATAATGGTTAAGTGATTATTCAAATGGGTGAACCTCTTTTGTAAATCAATTATATTTTCTCATGGTTGTATTATAAACATGGTATATTAGAGAGAGAGAGAGAGAGAGAGAGAGAGAGAGAGAGAGAGAGAGAGAGAGAGAGAGAGAGAGAGAGAGAGAGAGAGAGAGAGAGAGAGAGAGAGAGAGAGAGAGAGAGAGAGAGAGAGAGAGAGAGAGAGAGAGAGAGAGAGAGAGAGAGAGAGAGAGAGTATGTGTGTGTGTTTGTATGTGTGTTTAGTTTAGATCATTTTACTTCCTTTGTACCTTCGTGTGTGACTATCAAGGTTTCTCATATTCTGTAGCAGTTTCATAATTAGAAACCTTAAAGAACTTATCCATTCCTAGAGAAGACGCTAATGTATTTTTGGCTTCCATATTATGAAGAATTTTTTTGTTATCATCATCATCCCATGTATCTTCAAGTTTTGGAGTACTTACACCATTAACTAAAGTTTAAATGTATGGACCATTTTTGACTGATTTCCATGTTTTTGCCCCTTGTGATTCTTGAAACATTTGCATTATAATCTTCCAAATATAATAGTGCTCAATGGTAAAACATGTTGTTCTATTGACGCTACCACCTTCTAGTAAGAATGCTTTTGCAGAAGCCACTTTTACATGAATCTAGGAGAAAATAATCCAACTCTTGCTCTGATGCCAATTATAACTACGAGATGCAATCTACAAGGAAGAAAGTGAACTAGTTTTGCTGAATTTTTTCATATTTGCACAAAATTCTTAAGTTTTCTTAAGAAGTTGATGCAACGAAGTTTAATTCTTAGGATGATAAAAATACATAAATATAAAGTGCTAAAAATAAATGACAAAAATGATTTATGCTAGTTCCCCTTTACCAACTTAAGGGTACATCTAGTCCCTCTATACCTTAGAGAATTTTTCCAACATTATCAGATACATGGGCAAGTATTCTCCGATACTAGTTTACAACCTTCTAATGAATAAACACAAGAAAGAACCATACTTTCGTTTTATCAAACTTATCGCCACAAACATGATGAATAATTTTAACACATGTTTTCTAAGTGATTATAATAATTTTGATCTTGGCTTGAATTCCAAGTTCAATAATTGATCTTCTCTTTCTTAAATATTACAATCAAAACTACTATACCTCCAATTCTCATAAATTTTTTAACAAAACTTTATGAATGATATGAAGTTTACGCAAAGTTTCAAGAATTTGAAATAACACTTAAAATTGTGTGAGTTAATTTGAAAATGTTGTATGAAAGAGTTGAATTCATTTTCTGGTGTGGGAAGCATTAAATACACACTTGGAAACCCCTATGAGTATATGCAAAAGAATAATGGGGGTTCTATAAAGCTTTCATTTCCAAAAAAGTGCCACTGGATGATGAATAAATGTGATTTTTAATATGGTAATCGATTACCATAAGGATGTATTCGATTACCACATCCCAACAACTATAGTTTTTGTAAAATGGATGATGGCAATCGATTACCACTCTTGTTTGGCCAGAAAATAAGTATTTTTAAAGCAAAACTTTAAAGGTTTTCAATGCTTTTCATGTAGTATGACTTTTTAGAAGAATGAGATGAAGTATAAGTGATTCTTTTGAGTATTTTAAAGGTAACATAGAATGTTTTGTAATTAGTACCTTTGTAATTCGTTTATAAATCATAACATCTTCTTTATTTCCTATCGACTATCCTTCAAAACAAACAAACATTTTGCACAAGATAATACCGAACCAAGATGTTTTACGCTCGTTATCCTCCAAATCGAACCATTATTTTGTTGAACTAATGACTTCAAGCACAAGAGGGGGAGGGGTGAATTGTGGCATTTAAAATTCCTGATTAAGTTTATACCTTTTTCGATTAAGATCGTGTAAGTAATTTTATTTGAGTTAATGCAGCAGAGATAAATAATAAAAATTAAATAGAAAAATTTTAAAAAGGATAAGATTAGAGAGATTGTACTAAATAATTATCCAGGTTTGGTCAAACTTTGGTCTAGTCCTGTCCCCAAGTTATCGTATTGAGATTTTGACTATAAACTTGTGAGATTTTTAGAATATGCCCATAAACCTTTATACAAACCGATCTTCAAATTTTTACAAGCTTATAGCTAACTACAACTTAATTTTACCACATGCTAAACTAGAACCTTTTATAGATTTTTAGGCTGATGTCAATAACTAAAACAGGACTTTTTTCGACAACGCTCCATAAACAACATCAGAGATTTCATGACTAGTTTATCTCACGAACAAAACTCAATCTACTAAAAAATAGCACCCTCCTAAGATGTAAGCAAACAACACGGCCACTTACAAAACTATTCCTCACCAGCAAAGTTTCACTTGCAAGCACAAAGGTAATATAAAAAGAGAAAAATATTTTATAGAGAGAGGGAGAGAAAAATTCAAAAGAAAAATTAAATAATTGGAAAGTGACATGAAAAGAAGTCGAGGCGAGTCTTCTTTATATAGGATTTGGAAACATGAAAAAAGAAAATGATCTATGAACTGCTTTAATGAGCCAACCAATTGGCACAAAACTCCAATCGATTGACCAACTCATTTTTAATCGATTAGTAAGATGAAATATGAAATATTAGATATATAGTCGTTATAAATCTTTAATATGATGTCATAATTGTTTGGTTAATTGATTATACCTTCTCCAGTTGATTGATTTAATACTCCAATCAATTAGCTCACAAAATATATGTGAGAGAAAATAGAGAGTCATAAAAAATGATTACAGAGTAAGAACGTATGATTAAAGATTATTTTTTGGATGATATGAAAAGATAAATAAACTATCTATTTATGAGCCAAATTTTGGGTTAAATTTAGAAATAATTCATGTGTAAAATCAATGTCATAATTGATAGGCTAATAGATAATTATACCTAAATAATGTATTGTTCGATACACAATTTGAAGGTTTTGATATTTAGCCAATACTAATCATTAAGAGATTGTCTTAATCAAGTTTAGACTCTACATAGAGAAAATTGTCGATTAGGTGACTAGAGCTAATTGATTTTAGACTCTACAAAGAAAAAATAGTTTATTAAAAAGTACTACAATTGATTAGACAATCCTCTAATCAATTAGCTAGATCTTAAAAATATTTTTAAGACATTTTCACAAATAAAGAGAGGTTTCTCATAAAAAATTAGTGTGTGTGATTTTGTCATAGTATTTTTAGAAATACCCTTCTGCCTTTACTAGATATTGCTCACTCAAATGGACAAGACCAGATGACCATTAACACTTTTTTTTTTCATAACTCTGAAACTTCAAATCTTGGTATCATTATCTTTAACTTTGCCATCACATAAAAACCTTGAATATTATTGCTTAATAATACTTGAGATATCTTCAAGATAATTATCATCATCAAGACTTGAGAGACTGAACTACCCTAAAACAAGAATTATTCACTTGTTCGATAGATGGTTTTCTAAGGGAATCAAAGGCACTGGCCAAATCCTTATTTTCATTATTTTAAGTGCAAAACATTACAAACAAGGTTGTCAGAATCGAGTTTTTATCTAGACTCGTTTTAGCTAGGTAAAATCGAAACGTAAAATCGTAGAATTTACCTCATGTTAAAATAATATTAAATATTAATTTAAATAATAAAATGAACCAAATTTAAATAATAAATTTTAATTAAAAGAGTAAGACTCTAAATCAAATTTGTCAAAAATATACACAATAAATCAAATCAACTTCTATTAAGTTGGTATATTAAAATAATAAAAATAGCAAAACACTAGAATAATCACTTAAATTACAAAGTTTAATAACATTCAAAGATACAAGATAGTAAAACTAGAAACACTGTAACAAACCAATAATACATACAATCACATAAAAACATAATAACATAAATTTTCTCTGTTTTTTATTTGTGAATAAGGCTAACTGTTTAGATACTTACCAATCAAAGAATAAAACTCACAAAATATTACCGTTGAAGTTTTTGTCCGTCGTTGTATAAGTAAAGTGATGTTAGGGTTCAAAAGTTTTTAATTTTTATTGTTCTGATAAATGAAAAATCTAGTGTCTAATAAAAAAAGAAGTTATTTCAAATGAATAAAATAATAAAGCGGGAGAACTTTTATTGGGTTGTTTTTAAAATTTTAAGAAAAAAAAAAGGTAAAATCAAGTCATAGATTAAAATCCAAGGATTTTACACAATTTTACATATTTCAAAGAGATTTAAATCATGTAAAATTGTTTCAGTATACAATTTTACTTAAAAACGGTTTTACATGCGGTTTAACACTAAATACTGATCTGAAAACGTACAATCTAAGAGTTTAGTTTTTAAATCGTGATTTTAACAACCTTGATTACAAAAACTCAAAAATAAATAAAAATTCTTTGACGAATAAAAAGAAAGTTAAATTATCTCCCATCAAACGCTTGTTTTATATTATTTTCTCAATACTTTAAGAAAAAAAATTCAAGGGAGTCATATGATGTACATCTGCTTGATCTTTTTTTAACTATCCCCTTTTTTATTAATTGCATGCATGTTACCTCTCTATTGTTGTTAACAATTCTACAAGACCTATCCCTGCTTCATATGTAGTTGATTTTCTAGTATCCTCCATTTTCCTTCATCAATCTCAGGCCTGTGTTGTCCATTTGTTGTATCTTCCTGAACACAAGTTTTAGTGTTTTTTGGAGTTTTCAATGTTTCAATCATATCAAAGATAATCTCTTCATCTTGCACTTTGACTTCCATCTCTATTGTCGTCAAAATTATCATTCTTACAGTCTACATGAAGGGTCTTCCAAAGGACACCATTTTAATGAACGTAAAATTGTTATTAAATAATGAGTATATTTTATCTTCTCCATTGAGATTTAGTCGATAAAAACTTTTTGCGAAATCAATACTATATGCATTGAAAGAGGGTTTCAATTTTGGTTTGAGAAATGAACTATAGAACTAAAAACAATAATAGTAAAAGTTTAGTTTCAACACAGACAGAGAGTTATTGCGATTAGATTTAACTACTATTACCACATGCATACTAATGATTAATTATACATATTTTAGTCATCAATAATTAGTATTATCATCTATTATTCCTCAACATTATTCAAATATAAAGTATAAAGTAATATTGCAATATCTATCATAATACTTATTCGACAACCTCTCAGTCAAATAACCAATACAAGAGCATTGTGATTCCATATTTTTGTGAAAACCAAATTAAAATATATTTCTGGAGTTTAGCATTTAATTGATGATATTCTTGGTCTAACCTTAAATATATCTGTTAAAGCTTCCAACTTTGGTTTGTAAATCTTGAATTTGTACTTGTGACAACTTCATTTATTATTCACCTTTTCTCATGCATATTCACAAGTTTTAAATTAGAAGCCAACTTAAGTTAATAAAAACTCTTTAGACTATACTATTACATTTATCATTGGCTTCACTACGTATACTTATTTACACATAACATATTTTCAAGCAACAAAGGTCTATTCAACCCAAAATTATAGACCATTAGAATTCACAATATCCCTTGACAATTGGCTTCAAAATTGGCCTTTTAATCAACTCTAACAACTCCTAAGGAGTCATACAATAGATCTTCGATTTTGAAAGACAAAAGTTATGCTCATTGAAAGGACAATATAAACTTTACTTAATGTTAGTAGACAAAATGTTTTGTGCGACTTACTGATCGGTAAATTAGCAAGTGTACTAATATACCAATGTAGTAATAAAAAGGTTGTCCCCAATATCGATCTCAAGG
Organism: Lathyrus sativus; assembly: GCA_963859935.3. Classification (NCBI taxonomy): domain Eukaryota; kingdom Viridiplantae; phylum Streptophyta; class Magnoliopsida; order Fabales; family Fabaceae; genus Lathyrus; species Lathyrus sativus. The sequence continues at coordinate 606,004,091 of OZ012738.1, forward strand.
ACTGCTTGACGATACAGAGTTTTGGATTAATTTTGTTGTGATCACAAACATACCTTTCAACACTTTCTTTAATGAGAAACAAAGTTTCTTGATGAACAATGAGACAGTTAGGTTTCTAAAGAGAGAAAGAAGAAAAGATAAAGAAGAAAGATGGAAGAAGGATTTTGCCAAACTGTTTTCTATTTGCTTACTCAATGTTACAAATGATTACAAGTATATAACATAATTGACCTCACTCAATAATCTGAGTGATCTAGCCTATTTATAGACTATAAGGTAACTTAAATAACAAGCTAACCTAAACAATTGGATCCTTAACACAAGGCTCAATTCGACATAATAATTCGACACTACATACTAGAACTGACTTCGACTACAATATGTAAACACTTCGACATCAGCATGTGAATAATATTCGACTTCATGCTTGTCTCCTGTCGAATCATGAAAGCTATCACAACCAACAACACTAGAGTTCGATCCAATATCTCACAAATCTCCACCTTGGAACTAACTCTTCAAACAACAGGGAATAAACTATCTTTCATCATGCAGCTTTATCAACTCTATATAGTGGAAAAATTTGCAACTCTGCAATGTCTTGGTGATCATATCAACATCATTGTCATCAGTCAAAACCTTCAGCACTTGAACTTCACCACACTCGATTATCTCTCTGACAAACACTACTAGAAAGGTTCATTTTAGCTGCGAATTTAGCCTCGGCCACCGACATCGAGGCTAATTAGCCTTGACAATACCGAGACTATACAAAGGCAAAAAAGCCAATTTAAAGTTTTTTATTTACCATCATTTTTATTTAATTCGTTAGACACGGCTGGACTGAGGCTAGATATTTTTTAATTTTTGAATTATTTTTTTTAAATATTAGACACGGTGTAGCCGAGGCTAACTATTTTAAACTGTGAAATTAGCCTCGGCCATCAACACCGAGGCTAACTTGCCTTGACATAACCAAGGCTATTTAAATGCAAAAAAACCCCGCATTTTAAAGGTTTTTTATTTTTTTAAAATATTAGACACAGATCAGCCGAGGCTAAAGTTTTTTATTTTTTTTCGAATGTATTTATTTCATCTGATAGACACGGTTTAGCCGAGGCTAACTGTTTCCCACCTTGTTTTTCATTTTTCCCTCTTAATTCCTTTCAGAATGAAACAACTCTAAAATTAATCCAAATACATTTTCATCTCTTCGTTTTGTATGGTCTCTGATTCATCTCTTCGTTCTGTATGGTCTCTAATTCATCTCTTCGTTTTGTATGGTCTCTAATTCATCTTCAAGGTCATCGATTCTTCTTAGTGGGTTTACTGGTCTCTGATTCTTCTTTTGCTTTCTTTCAACCTCAAAGTATCTCTGATTCTTCTTCTGCTTTTTTTTAATGTAGTGAGTTTCAACCTGTTGAAGGAAGTTTAGAAGATAGAGCTGCAAGTGCTTCCAAGAGTCATAGTCAAGCAGAGAAAATACGCATAGAATTAATACTCAGCTTGCCATTTTAATTTTAGATTTTTTTATGATGTTTTGCATTCAACTCATGAATTTCTAATTCCAACCCTAACTGAGATTTAACACAATTGAACTTTTTGATTCATCCCCTGCTTTTGTCTGTGTTGCTATTAGGTTTAATGATTCACACTCTAATTTTTATGCAGTTGTTTGTTTGATTAATATAGAAAAGTTAATCCCTTATTAGAAGTATAATTTTGAGGTTGAATATTTTGAATTAATCACAGTTTGTATACAATTTTGATAATCTGTGACTGTCACTAGGGCAATAGGGTTATGTTGTTACTAGATTGTCGAAGTGTATGTTATATTGAGGGTTGATATTGTTGTATTGAAATCATGATCTTTGATATTGTTAATTCCTAGGATATTGTTGTATTGTTATCTTACCCTAGGGCTGCTATCAATCATGACATTCAATGCATACACATGACATACACTATACGAAAACAGCCTTCTGAAACCTACTAACAGCCCAAGCATCATGAAACTTAACACTTCCTCAATTTCACTAGTTAATAGATTAACTAAACATTTCAAACTTCTAACAGTTAAAGCAACAATCCATAACCGTTCATCAGTTTCCAAATCGATCAAGCAAACATACATTTGAACCACATTCCATGACAGTTCAAACTAATTTCAAAATACACAGTAGAAAAATTAACACACTAACTCTGAAGAAAAGACTAAATGTTTATGTTCACCGTGCGTGCTGCATCTTTGAATTCTTATAGCAAACACAATATTCACTCGCAAGTAGTGGAGACACACTTGTCGGTAACGATTTTGAGTCCTTTTCAAATGAATCTAATTGCTGTCATTTTCTGCTGTGACTGGATTTTTGTTCAACTATTGATTACATTATGTGTATATGACATTATTTCGGTTTTGGTTTAATCGCTCGGCCCACTCGTTTTATACCAAACAATTGAGAATTATATTAGGTACCAGAATTTGCTTGAGGTTTCGGTTTGAGTTTTTGTTCAGGTTTTGTTTCCACTTGAGGGTTGGTCTTATATTGAGATTGTTGTCATTTTCAAACTGATTCATTTGCTGCTATTGTTGAGTATGTGATTTTGGTTCTAAAAAAGCTCTAATGCTGCTGTTTGATTTTGGCTCTAAAAAAGCTCTGATGTTGCTGTTTGATTTTGGCTCTGAAAAAGCTTATATTGAGTATGTGATTTTCAAACTGATTCATTTACTGCTATTAATATTGTTGAGTATTTGATTTTGGTTCTGAAAAATTAGCACACTAACTCTGAAGAAAAGACTAAATGTTTCTGTTCACCGTGTTGTATCTTTGAATTCTTATAGAAAACATAGTATTCACTCGTTAGTAGTGGAGACGCACATGTCGGTAACGATTTTGTGTCTTTTTCAAATGAATCTAATTGCTGTCATTTTCTGTTGTGACTGGATTTTTGTTCAACTATTGATTACATTATGTGTATATGACATTATTTCGGTTCTGGTTTAATCGCTCGGCCCGCTCATTTTATACCAAACAATTGAGAATTATATTAGGTACCAGAATTTGCTTGAGGTTTCGGTTTGAGTTTTTGTTTAGGTTTTGTTTCCACTTGAGGGTTGGTCTTATATTGAGATTGTGGTCATTTTCAAACTAATTCATTTGCTGCTATTGTTGAGTATGTGATTTTGGTTCTGAAAAAGCTAGGATATTGTTGTTTGATTTTGGCTCTGAAAAATCTTATATTGAGTATGTGATTTTCAAACTGATTCATTTGCTGCTATTGTTGAGTATTTGATTTTGATTCTGAAAAAGCTCTGATTTTGGCCAAGTTCCTACTGTCATGACAAGTTAGTAATTGTTTGGCATTGTGATGGCCAAGTTCCTACTGTCATGACAAGTTAGTTCCTCTAAATTTAGACAAGATATGTTTTAATGTTTAGTGACTCACATGTTAAATGTTTGTTCTCCTTGTTTGTGTTTGACAACTGTCATTTGGAATTGGTAATTGTTATGAAATTCAATGCATACAGTTATGAAATTCAATGCATCACTTGTTGTTATCTTACCCTAGGGCCGCTATCAGTCATGATACTGGTTGTTATATTACCCTAGCCCACTTTAGTAATAGAGTTTTGAATCTTAACAGAGTTTTAAACTCATAACAATTATTTCCTCATTCTCACTTAATAATTTTAAACTCATAACAGAGTTTTGAATCTTACCAACTAACTCCCTAACTGTCCCAACAAATCCCTAGTTGCTATCAGTCATGAAACTGGTTGTTACCTTACCCTAGAACACTTTAGTAACAGAGTTTTGAATCTTAACAGAGTTTTGAATCCTAGTTGCTGGCTGTTTAGTTTTTTTGCTCATGCTAATTTTTTTTTGTATTTTATGACAACAGATGACTAACAGAAGTGAAGGTGAGAGAGGAAAGGAAAATCCAAAAAAAGGAAAATCTAAGTGCTTAGCACCTGGAAAGCTAATTGATAATCGGAATAGCATGTTTCGAAAGAAATCTACAATTGTTCAGTCATCACAAGCTACTACAGCCCTGACTCCACCAACTCCGACTCCGTCGTCGGCTCCGACTCCATCACCTTCTCCGAATCCATTGCCAGTGCAGGCTGCACCGGTCCCACGGACTGCACCGGTCCTGCGGACTGCACCCGTTTTGCGGACTGCGCCTGTGCCGCAGGCTGTACCACCATTGCAGACTACATTGTCATCTGCACCTAATCATGCCTCTACCTCTGAGGTATTTAGGTTTATGCCTACTCCGGGTTTAAACATTCAAAATGTGGATGTCCCTCTAGATAATGCCTCATGTGAGATTCCGATGGAGGAAAATGAATAGGAAATTGAGGATGAGGTCGCGGATGAGGTGGTCGTGGGTGAAGGTAATGTTCCCCCTCGTTTGATAATAAGGGATGATAATGAGAAGGTTATTATACAAACTTGTGGTAGCGGGTAAGTTTAAAATATTTATTCAATATTGTAATAGGCTTCAACATTATCATTGGTTTCAACATTATATCATATGACATCATTGGTTTCATTCAATATTGTAGGCTTGTTCCAGCCAAAGAAGTAGAAAATGCCATTAATTATGCGATACGCAAACAATTTTATAGGGGTTTCTATAATTGGACAGCAGTTTCCGATGATGTCAAAGAAAAATGGTTTTCTCTTTTTGCGGTAAGTATTTATTGAATTTTGTCTAAAAGCCTCAGCATTAAGGACAAAAACACATGTTACCTTCTATTTTGTAAGCACTCTGATAGAAATCAGTACCAAAAGACAAATTAATGGTAGAAACTGACTTTTATTTATGATTGTGAGTTAGTTTTGAATCGTTTAGGAAAGTAATGGTAGAAATCGGTACCAAAAAACATGTTACCTAATCTGTTTCTCCAATCCATTCCCTAGTTATGTGATTGTGAGTTAGTTTTGAATTTCTGTTATGACAGTTAACTTGCTTAGTAATGTGAAATTGAAAATTCTGTTAAGTTGTTAGCTTGCTTGAATCATAGCTGGAGGGTGAATTAGTTGATTCAATTTGGTCTTAGAATTCTGTTAAACGAAACGAGTCAGTTCAGCTAGGTTAATTTTGTGTTGCATTTCCTATTATGACTTATTTAAAAGTTAGGATTGCTTTGGTTAGGCTATGATGATAGTTAGAAACCAGTTGGAGTCACGAGGTCAGTGAAAGCTTAAAACCGGTTATGTTATTGGATCAGTTAAATGCTAGCTGGTGATAATGTGTTAGTTAATTTGGAACGTAATATGTGAATTTAGAAACTAATCTAAGTATGGTGTTAGTTGTGTTGAATGTTGAAATGTGAATTACCAAGCTTCGGGACTGAAATAGAGCATGAAAAAACAAATAAATCAACACCTAAAACTACAAGAAACAGCCCAAGATCGACACAACAACGACTAGATCAATCACCCGAACATTGACTACCGCCGGAGCAGAAAACACTACTACCAAATAAAAGTTTTTTGTTTTAGAAAACATTGTTAAAACTAACTCAAACTTCATTGGCTACTGTTTCCGTTCAACTTTCGGTAGCGAATTTGAATCAAAAACTACAATAAACTCGTCAGTTAGTGTTTAGGTTATCCTTTTATGGATGATGCAGCAATGTAACCTTACTTAATTATATATTTAAGCAACTTTTGTTACGCAGTATGAAACTAAGACTGATAGCCACCAAATCTGAGTTGATAAACTCAGTTTCCTTATGGATAGATGCTGAGTTGACATTACAATGCCTAGGATGTTTATACTATTTTAATCATTTTCAGGACAAGGTTTCATGGGATCCTCAATATGAGATGTTTGTCCGGAAAGCCTTTTATTCAAAGGCAGCCATTCGACTAAATGACATAATGAGGAAGGTGAGGTTAAAAGGGACCCGTCCTTCATGGATTGGTGAGGATGTCTGGAATGAGCTTGAAACTTATTGGAAGAGTGATTTGTTCTTGAAATTGTCCTCTCAAAACAAGGCCAATTGAAGTTCATCAAGAGGAGGAGCAGTCCACACCTCAGGTCGTAAGGTCCATGTTGATGTAGTGCTTGAGCTTGTAAGTAATAAAGTCGATTTTTATTTCAATCTTTAATTATTTACACTATCAAATTTACTTTAATTTATATTTGTAGACCCAAGAACTTCAAAGGGATGTACGCCCTGATGAGTTATTTTTAAAGACCCATAAGAGGAAAAGTGGAGCATGGGTTGATCATCGTGCTGAGTCTACATACGTAAGTTTTAATTAATTATGAACTTAATATCAAAATGAAATTAACTTGATCATATGACAATAACATGACATTATCTTAGTATGACACTTTCTTAATTTAATGTTTCTTTTTGACATCATGGCCTTTCTTATCTAGAAAGTATTAAAATGTAGAAGTTACATAGTTTATAATATTGATGCCTGGAATGAACTTGTCAGCGGATCTGCACCCTTAATTTTGCAATATTATGGAATGGTGCCTTGCACCGGATCTGCACCGCTGCACATCATCGCCGACTCCGGCCACTGGCTGGCGGATGCCCTTGCCGGACTGCCTCTCTGCGGCAGCGACATTTTTCCTGATGAGTTCAAAGTTAGAACGTCCAAATTTAAGGTCCAAGATCAAACCCTTATTACTTAGACAAACGAGCTTTGAAACTAAGTACCAGAATTAGTCAAGAATCCGCAGGAATCAGCCATGGCTGGAATCCCAAAGTTGCATATGTATTGTTATTGTTATGCAGCAGCTGTGGGGACCTTGGACAATTGTTAACAATAGTGACTAGAGCTGTCAATGCTTCATAACCAAGCAGTGTTTGGACATAAGGGTAACTCTTATTCTGTCTATTTCTACCTAGTACTGTGTATAGGAACAATAACTAGAAAGGAATTCATATACTATAGCCTTGTTTCCCTCATCAAGACTCCCCATACAATGGTATTTTTGGCTTACCAATATGACTAGTTTGGTCTTAATTATACATTGTTTGAAGGGGTACCGTTACATATTTGTCGATTTTAATGGTTTAGACAATTTGAGTTGCTACACAGATAAAATTAAACGAAATAATTGATACCAAGAGCAATGCTCCTATAGAGAATCTATTCTCTACCCAAACAACCAGCAACTAACTTTTGGATACTATCTCTCCTCACTCTCCACCCATAAGATACACTCCCACAACTCAGACTCATTCAGTTACAACAATTTTCAGCTCATTATTCTCTCTACGTTACGTGCCCTTCATCACATTCACCCTTCACATCCTGGAATTAACATCAGTACCCCCATCTAGGCCCATTTCCCTTTCAATACATCAGCATAGAGACGCAAACTTGTCCCTAAGTCGTAGCTGAGGAAATTGCCCTTGAATGTTGAGTGAGGGAAAGAGAGAGAGAGAGAGAGAGAGAGAGAGAGAGAGAGAGAGAGAGTGTGTGTGTGTGTGTGTGTGTTGATATGTTATGAGAATGGAACATTAACTATGGTACCTAGGATATATGCAGTAAAAGACTTTGAATTTGAAACATGACATCTCTATAGTCAGAAACTTCACCAGACCTCATTAATTTGACTTGAATTCTACTTGACAAAACAATAGTATAACAATAATATTTAAAAAAAAGCACAACATTCCATTTCCTAGTTAGTTAGAGCAATAAACAAGATTGGATTAGAGGAGAAACTCTTGTTGAAAATGGAGATATAGTAGCTATAGGTTTACCACGTGATGCTGGAATTAAGGACCATGCTTCAAAAGCTGACAGTCATTGAGAAAAAAAAAGGAGTTTGCAGAAGAATTAAATGGTTGGTTTTGACTGTAACATAATAACATAACATACAACATTCAATTTGGTTTTATCAATCAACAATATTTTGCTTTTCATACACGTCTTCGTAAATCATAACCAACGGTACTTGAAGTTGTTCTTGTATTTAGTTTGTGTTACATTTCGCCTATGGTAACCACTGCTCACATTGCTTGGGTTGATCAGCAATGAAACAACTAATTAAGAAATGTCTCCAGTCACTGTTGTTTGTACATAAGGGTATGATTTGTATGATTTAAGGAATGGTAACCACTGCTCACACTGCTTGTATGAAACCATAAGGTTGTACCAGACCTGTTATGGTTTAAGGAATGATTTGTATGATTTGTACCATTACCTATGTTTTTCTTTAATGATTTGTATGACTCAAAGTTGGAATAAATTGAAATTTTAGTAAAGTCATTACTTATTGAAATTTTGTACTAACTCATGCAGGCACAACAACTCTTGTATAACTCATGCAGGCACAATAAGAATCCTATATTTAGAAATGACTCCTTTTTCTGTTTTATAGTCCACTTTTAAGGAAAAAGCTGGAGATGATGTCGAGAGGTTAGATGGAGGGACCGTTTTTAAATTATGGACAAATTCTGCTGGGGGTCGTAGTTGTGGTCGGGTTTATGGAACAACGGATTTAGCTATCAATCTGAAGCATGGATCTACATCCTTTATCCAACAACCTAAACATTCCCGCGGATCTATGTTTGGGACATCCTTTGAATCAGAGAGAGCATCTAGAATTAGAACTGAACAATTGGCTGCAGCTACATCAGCTCGACTCGAAGAGGCTACCAAAGCTATTCAGGCATCAAATGAGATTTCTCGGAAGGCAACATAACAATATCAAGCATCTAACGAGTTTGCTAAGAAGATGGAGTCTGAACTGAATGCTTTGAAGGCATTTATCATGCAGAAGCTTGACCCTACAAATGGTCAATCTGCTAGTATTGTCATTCGATCGTCAAATCCTCATTATGATGATGATTTAGATGACCAATCATTAAGTGAAGATTGATTATGCAGTGTTAGTAGAAGTAGTCTCGGATGTAAATTTTTTTGGACATGATTTTCAATGTATTCCGAGTTTTTGGGGCTGTTTTTTGTTGTAGCTATGACTACTTTTTTTGTTGTTGTTTCAATCTATGTAATATTTTGATAACTCTTACTTCATGTTTCATATGTTTTGATAAATTGATTGAAGGAGAACACGACATGACATAATTGTCATTATTGGAAAACATGGTCAGCATATATAGATTATACAAATGGAAAGCAGGCATAATTTTGTTGACTTTTACAATTTGACTTTAGCCTTGGTTAGGCCAAAGTTAAATATTTTGTTGACTTATAAAGTCTGAACTTAGCCTCGAATAAATCGAGGCAAAATGTTCCTTTACCCTCGACCAGGACCAAGGCTAAATATTATGTGGGGTTATGGAGTTTGACTTTAGCCTCGGTCAGGCCCAGGCTATTTTTTGATTTTTGACACGGCATAACCGAGGCTAAATCTTAGACTCGGCTCCACCGAGGCTAGATATTAGACACGGCTTCACCGAGGCTAAACGTTAGACACGGCTTCACCGAGGCTAAACGTTAGACACGACCCTTTCTGGCCAAAGCTAAATGTTAGCTTTGATCGTTTTAGCCTATCCCCGACACCGAGGCTAATTGGCTAGTAGCGGCGGTTTTTTGTCTTATAGTGTCGGAAAATGGCCAAGGCTAAATACAACATTTCTAGTAGTGAAAGTGAAGTCTTACATCGATGTGCTTGGTTCGCTCATGATAGGTTGAATTCTTCGACATATGTATTACACTTTGACTATCTTATTTAGCAGTGATACTTCGACTTTGAAGTTTCAGCTCCTTTACAAAACCTTCAAGCCAAAATGCTTCTTTCACAGCAACAATCTTCTGAGGCGTCACTTTCAAATGATTGTTGTGTCGAACATAGTAAACACATATCCAGAAATAGATTTTCTAGAATCAATACAACCTGCATAATCATTGTCGACAATCCTTCGATTTTGGCTTTGCTATTATCACCACATACTCTACCATAAATTAGGAATCGACTCAGACACCCATTTATGTACCTGAGAATCCACTTTAAAGCTTGCCAGTGTGCCTTTCCAGGATTGGTCATATACCTGCTTACAAGGCTCACTCCATACGCTATGTCTGGCCTCGTACAAACCATAACATACATCAAAGAACCTACTATACTAGCATATAGAATGCTGCTCATATAGATTCTTTCAGTTTCATTACTCAGACTTTGAGCGGTGCTAAGCTTAAACTAAGGATTTGTCGGAGTCACAATAGGATTTGAATTCTACATACCAAACTTGTCGAGAACCTTCCATAGGTATGTCTCTTGAGATAAGCATAACTTTAACTGCTTTTTATCTCTCCAGCTGTAAGTCCCAAGAATCCTAGTGGCAGCTCCTAGATCCTTCATTTCAAACTCCTTACTGAGTTTATCCTTCACCTCCATAACATCCTCGACATTGTTGTTATCTATGAGGATATCATCCACATAAAGCAACAAAATAACAAGTGAGTTTCCAAGTTAAAATTTGAAGTAAACACAGTGATTGAACGAACTCCTAGTGAAACCAATGTGTGCCATGAACTTGTTGAATCTCATGTTCCGCTGCCGAGGATATTGTTTCAGGCCATACAGAGACGTATTCAGGTTGCACACATTGTAACACCCCCTTCTATACCCCAAATAAATGCATATAAAACAATTAAGCACATACAAGTTATCAGAGTAAAAAGGTTTTATAATAAGGTATAAAAGAAGAATGCCACAATTTCACCAATAAAACACTTTCACAATTTGCTCCATAAAATATGTAACATTTTCAATTTAAGCGGAAGATAAAATCATTTGATCGTTTTCAAAATATTAATCCACGTACACATAAGCTGTCTAAATTAATATATCATATCAGTTAGATTTACAGAACCACATAAGCTGATACATCGCAATGTATCACAAAAGAATGACTATACTAGTCTAACTACCCGGTGTTACATATCAGAGCAGTAGACTCAAAAGAATGAAGACTATTCTTCACAAAAGGACTCCAGCATCCTAATCTGCAATGCCTCATAGAGCATTATAAAACAGCAGAAGGGTGAGAAATATAACCATAATAATCAAAGCATAAGATTACGTATATATATAGGTATCATATAACACATATTCACATTTCTCACCACACTTCGTTCTCATAATCATAATCATATCACGTTCACATATATCAGCATTATGAACATTCACAAGCACATCCCTTCATGCTTAATTTCACAATCATTCACAAGCACATTTATACCACAACAATATTATGAAATGTGACTCAACATATCCAATGCAACTCAATGCTATGCGGTACCGACATTAGTTATCTTTTTTCGGTTTTCACTCTAACCGGGTCCACCCTTATAGACCGATAACTTGTTATCATTTTTCGGTTTTTACTTTAAACCGGGTCCACCCTTCTAGACCGATAACAATCAAGCCCGTCCCCTAGGCTTCAAACCCACCCTTCTAGGTTTGGGACAAGCCACTAGTTTCCACGAAACTAACAGACATTGCCTCTTGACTGAATGATGCATGTACAATCAACCAATCACAATAAATGCACTTAAGACCGTTCCCGCGTCTTAACCCCATGCATTCGAATAATTCACCCCTTCGAGAATTTCATCATGATTGCACATACAACATATATCAAACATTTATCAATGTATTCATTTCACACATCATCATATTCAACCACAATGCACACATATCACATATGTTCCCATGCATTCACACAACAATCAAACATTCACAACTCATCAATTAATACACACATAATCATCATTATGTTCTCATGTATTTTAACCGATTACAATTAATCATTCATATCACAACTCTAGGATTCACGCCCGAAGGCTACCCACAGCACATGTTATCATGATAGTTCACATACTCATTCATAACATAGAAGTATAAACATATGCGAATCAACCAAACAATCACCATTTGGATAACACAGCAAAGAAAATATACTGTCACATTCGCCTTCATTCGCCTGGAGAACCCTCGCAGCGAACCTTCGCCTGGCCTTCGCCTGGCGAACTCTCTCAGCGAACACTCGCTAGGCTTCGCCTGGCGAGACTTCCCAGCGAGCCCAAGTCAGTAGCTACTGACTTCATTCGCCACCATTTGCCAGCACCTTCGCTGGGCGAACCTTCGCTGTCCCACTTCGCCTGGCGAACCCACCAGCGAAGTCTACTGGGACTTAAATATAATTATTCGCCAACATTCGCTAGGCTTCGCCTGGCGAAGCTTTGCCTTCGCTCGCCTGGCGAGAGCCAGCGAACCTGCGCAGAACAGAACCCTATTCTGTTCCACCTCCACCATCCACCATCATCCAACTTCTCACACAACAAAATCAGTATAAACAGCATCAATACATGTTACCCGACTATTCTACGGCATTATTACTCGATTTCAACCGATTAAATCATCAATCTACCGATTATCCAACATTTTGCCCTAAATGGAAAGTGATGGAAACTCCACTAAAACCCTAACCCAACATACATAACATCATACAATGATCAAATAGAAACATTTCTCACCCTTACCTCGATTAATCGGAGTTTTGATGTTGGTTCTTGATGATTTCCACTTTTCCTCTTCTTCTTCTCTTCTCTTTCTCTCCTTTCTTCTTCTTTCCTTTTTCTTTCCAAAATGTTTTTCTATCTTTCTTTTCTTTTCTTTCTCTCTTATATATTCCTTTATTTTCCTTCCTTCCAATTTCCCTCTCAATTCTCTATTAATTCCAATTAATAAAAATTAATTCCAACATTAATAAAAATCCCACTAAATCAATTAATTACTATAATTAATTATTTAATGAAATTTGGGCTGTTACAACCCTCCCCCACTTAGGAATTTTCGTCCTCGAAAATGTTACCTGATTCAAACAGTTCTGGATAAGACTCTTTCATCCGACTCTCAAGCTCCCAAGTAACATTTCCACCAGCCGATCCTCCCCACGCGACCTTCACTAAAGCGATCTCTTTACCTCGAAGCTGCTTCAATTTCCGATCCTCTATCCGCATAGGTGATGTCTCAACAGTCAGGTTATCTCTCACCTGCACATCATCTACTTGGACTACATGAGACGGATCCGCAACGTATTTCCTCAACTGAGATACATGGAATACGTCATGAAGATTAGCAAGCGACGGTGGTAAAGCCACACGATAGGCCACTTCTCCTATCCTTTGCAAAATCTGATAAGGACCAATGAAACGCGGCGACAACTTGCGCGACTTCAGTGCCCTACCAACACCTGTCATCGGAGTGACTCAAAGAAACACATGATCTCCCTCTTGAAATTCAAGTGCCTTCCTCCTCTTGTCATAATAACTCTTCTGACGACTTTGAGCAACTCTCATCTTCTCTTGAATCATCTTGATCTTATCAGTAGTCTGTTGAACTAACTCGGGTCCAACAACAGAACTTTCTCCGGACTCGAACCAACACAATGGTGTCCTACACCGTCTACCATACAACGCCTCAAATGGTGCCATACCAATACTCGAATGGAAACTGTTGTTGTAGGTAAACTCAATCAAAGGCAAGTAGCTATCCCAAGCTCCTCCTTTTTCCAATACACAAGCTCTCAAAAGATCTTCAAGCGACTGAATCGTCCTCTCCGTCTGACCATCAGTCTGAGGATGATACGCTGAACTCAGACGCAACTTAGTACCCAAAGCACTTTGCAGGCTCTCCCAAAATCTCGAAGTAAACCGCGGATCTCTATCCGAAACAATACTTAACGGAATACCATGCAGACACACAATCCTCTCAATATACAACTTAGCCAACTTCTCCAAAGAGTAATCCATACGCATAGGGATAAAGTGAGCAGATTTAGTCAACCTATCCACGATAACCCAAATAGCCTCAAAATTACTCGGCGTCCTCGGCAAACCCGATACAAAATCAATGGAGATACTATCCCATTTCCACTCAAGAATAAACAACGGCTTCATCAAACCCGATGGCTTCTGATGCTCAACCTTTGACTTCTGGCAAGTCAAACAAGAATACACAAATTCCGCAATATCCTTCTTCATACTAGGCCACCAAAATACTTTCCTCAAATCCTGATACATCTTAGTAGCACCCGGATGAATACTCAATCCGCTACGATGTCCTTCCTCAAGGATACTCTTCTTAAGCTCAACCACATCTGGAACACAAACTCGATCCCGACATCTCATAATACCATTCTCATCAATCCGAAAATCACCACCTTGGCCTTGGTTAATTAAAGTCAACCGATCAACTAAGCTCAAATCTGATTTCTGTCCTTCTCGAATTTCATCCAAAATACCACTTGTCAGCTTTAACATACCCAACTTAAATCCAAAAGAAGTTCTCTCACATACCAAACTCAAATCTCGAAATTGCTCAACCAATTCTAACTCTTTCACCATCAATGCCGACATATGCAATGATTTCCGACTCAATGCATCCGCTACTACATTCGCTTTACCCGGATGGTAATTCAAGCCAAAATCAAAATCCTTCAAAAGTTCAAGCCATCTTCTTTGTCTCGCATTCAATTCCTTTTGATCAAAAAGGTACCTCAAACTCTTGTGGTCACTAAACACTTCAAATCTTGCGCCAAATAAATAATGCCTCCAAAGTTTCAACACGAACACGACGGCGGCCAACTCTAAGTCATGCGTCGGATAATTCTTCTCATGCACTTTGAGTTGCCTCGAAGCATAAGCTACAACTTGGTTATTCTGCATCAACACACCTCCTAAACCCATCAAGGAAGCATCACAATACACAACAAATGGTTCTTCTGGATTTGGCAGGATCAAAACAGGAGATGTCGTCAACCTTCGCTTAAGTTCTTGAAAACTCGCTTCACACTTGGCGTCCCAGACAAAGGCTTGACCTTTCCTAGTCAACTGCGTCAACGGCAACGATAACTTAGCAAATCCTTCAATAAACTTCCGATAATAACCGGCTAAGCCAAGAAAACTTCTGATCTCAAAAACTGACTTCGGAGTCTCCCATTGCGACACCGCTTCAACCTTCGACGGATCGACCGCAATACCATTACTCGAGATCACATGACCAAGGAAACTAACCTCCTCCAACCAAAACTCACACTTAGAAAGCTTCGCGAACAACTGCTTCTCCCTCAGCACAGATAACACAATCTTCAGATGCTCGGCATGCTCTCCTTCGCTCTTCGAATAAACCAAGATGTCGTCGATAAACACCACCACAAACTTATCCAAATAAGGATGAAAAATCCTATTCATGTACTCCATAAATACACCTGGTGCATTAGTCACACCAAATGGCATCACGGAATACTCATAGTGTCCATACCTCGTCCGAAAGGCCGTCTTCTGAATATCCTCAGCTTTCACACGGATCTGATGATACCCAGATCTCAAATCAATCTTGCTGAACACACTTGCACCAATCAACTGATCCATCAGATCATCAATCCTCGGAAGTGGATACTTATTCTTAATAGTCGCCTTGTTCAACTGTCTGTAATCCACACAGAGCCTCACAGAACCCTCTTTCTTCTTAACCAACAACACCGGGGCACCCCACGGTGACATGCTCGGACGAATAAACCTCTTTTCAAGCAAATCCTCAAGTTGACTCTTCAACTCTTTTAACTCTGAGGCCGACATACGATATGGATCCATCGATATCGGACTAGTTCCAGGAATCAAATCTATCGAAAACTCCACTTCTCGCTCCGGCGGTAATTCCTTTATCTCATCAGGGAATACTTCCGGAAAATCTCTAACAATGGGCAAAGCATCAATCTCTTCACTTTCACTAGTCCTCAAAGTTGCCATAAGCATAAATACCTTAGCCCCATCTTGCACCGATTCTTTCACTTGTTTCCTCGTCATAAACAATTCCCTTTCAACATCCGAGTCGGGAAAAATAACCGTTTTGTCAAAACAGTTAATATACACACGATTGAATTTTAACCAATTCATTCCAAGAATGACATCAAGTTGATCCAAATGAAGACACACTAAATCTATCCCAAAATCTCTACCGAAAATACTCAACGGGCAATTCAAGCAAACATACGGTGTAGTTACCGAACCCATAGCAGGAGTATCAATAACCATACCGCCACCAATCACAGACAACTCAAGATTCAACCTTCTAACACAATCCAAAGAAATAAAAGAATGCGTAGCTCCGGTATCAATTATAGCGATCAAAGGTATACCATTAATAAAACACGTACCTCTGATCAATCGATCGTCGCTAGCAGTCTCAGATCCAGATAGAGCGAACACTTTCCCGCTCCCTTGATTCTTCTTCGGCTTATCGCACTTGGTACTAATGTGCCCTTGCTCACCACAATTATAGCAAGTCACGCCCGCACCACTTCTGCATTCCAGAGCCTTGTGGCCTGGCTTGCCACACTTAAAACACGTCTTCTCAACACTTTTGCATTCAGGAGCACGATGTCCCTCTTCACCGCACCTATAACATCTCACCGGAGTAGAAACTCCCCCACTTGGCCTCTTGCCATAACCCATTCTCTGCTTCCCTTTGTCCGCAGGAGTCACATAAGGTTTTCCTCTGAATTGACCTTTTCCTTTCTTATCACTTAGGCTCTTGTAGTGGCTAGACCTAGCCCTACTGTCTTCATCATAAATTCTGCTCTTGTTAACCAACTCAGAAAACCGCCTGATTTCCTGGTATCCAATAGCTTGTCTAATCTCAAGTCTCAAACCGTTCACAAACTTGAGGCACTTAGACCTCTCAGCATTACCAGTATTATAGTGAGGACAAAATTTGATCAACTCCTCAAATTTCGCCGCATACTCAGCAACCGTCGAATTACCTTGCTTCAACTCAAGAAATTCGATCTCTTTCTTCCCCCGCACATCCTCTGGAAAATACTTCTCCAGAAAAGTTTCTCTAAACAAATCCCACGTAATCACAATATCATCTTCCTCAAATCTTTGGCGAGTATTACCCCACCAATCTTCAGCTTCTTCTTCGAGCATATGAGTCCCAAACTGCACCTTCTGTGCA
Source organism: Lathyrus sativus (assembly GCA_963859935.3). NCBI lineage: Eukaryota > Viridiplantae > Streptophyta > Magnoliopsida > Fabales > Fabaceae > Lathyrus > Lathyrus sativus. The sequence goes on from OZ012738.1 coordinate 606,021,065, forward strand.
TCCGAGCAATTCATAACTCGAAAAATCTTTTCCACAGCTTTCAACCAAATTTGTGCCTTGTCCGGTTCATGAGTTCCCTTGAAGACCGGAGGGTTATTCTTTTGGAATTTCCCCAAAGCACGGAATCCATCATCAGCATGATTCCTCACATTCGCATTGGCCGGAGGATTCTGCCCAATTGCCCCCGCCAATCTCGTCAATGCCTCCGCAATCGCTTCGTCGTTCCTTCCTGCAACCATCTTACTAATTCCAACCACAGAACCACGTAAGAACAACCAATATTGATAATGCAACACACGCATATCAATAACACACAGGAAGAAAACACTCTAACAACTAGGCCGGACGGACCGACCTGCTCTGATACCACTATTGTAACACCCCCTTCTATACCCCAAATAAATGCATATAAAACAATTAAGCACATACAAGTTATCAGAGTAAAAAGGTTTTATAATAAGGTATAAAAGAAGAATGCCACAATTTCACCAATAAAACACTTTCACAATTTGCTCCATAAAATATGTAACATTTTCAATTTAAGCGGAAGATAAAATCATTTGATCGTTTTCAAAATATTAATCCACGTACACATAAGCTGTCTAAATTAATATATCATATCAGTTAGATTTACAGAACCACATAAGCTGATACATCGCAATGTATCACAAAAGAATGACTATACTAGTCTAACTACCCGGTGTTACATATCAGAGCAGTAGACTCAAAAGAATGAAGACTATTCTTCACAAAAGGACTCCAGCATCCTAATCTGCAATGCCTCATAGAGCATTATAAAACAGCAGAAGGGTGAGAAATATAACCATAATAATCAAAGCATAAGATTACGTATATATATAGGTATCATATAACACATATTCACATTTCTCACCACACTTCGTTCTCATAATCATAATCATATCACGTTCACATATATCAGCATTATGAACATTCACAAGCACATCCCTTCATGCTTAATTTCACAATCATTCACAAGCACATTTATACCACAACAATATTATGAAATGTGACTCAACATATCCAATGCAACTCAATGCTATGCGGTACCGACATTAGTTATCTTTTTTCGGTTTTCACTCTAACCGGGTCCACCCTTCTAGACCGATAACTTGTTATCATTTTTCGGTTTTTACTTTAAACCGGGTCCACCCTTCTAGACCGATAACAACCAAGCCCGTCCCCTAGGCTTCAAACCCACCCTTCTAGGTTTGGGACAAGCCACTAGTTTCCACGAAACTAACAGACATTGCCTCTTGACTGAATGATGCATGTACAATCAACCAATCACAATAAATGCACTTAAGACCGTTCCCGCGTCTTAACCCCATGCATTCGAATAATTCACCCCTTCGAGAATTTCATCATGATTGCACATACAACATATATCAAACATTTATCAATGTATTCATTTCACACATCATCATATTCAACCACAATGCACACATATCACATATGTTCCCATGCATTCACACAACAATCAAACATTCACAACTCATCAATTAATACACACATAATCATCATTATGTTCTCATGTATTTTAACCGATTACAATTAATCATTCATATCACAACTCTAGGATTCACGCCCGAAGGCTACCCACAGCACATGTTATCATGATAGTTCACATACTCATTCATAACATAGAAGTATAAACATATGCGAATCAACCAAACAATCACCATTTGGATAACACAGCAAAGAAAATATACTGTCACATTCGCCTTCATTCGCCTGGCGAACCCTCGCAGCGAACCTTCGCCTGGCCTTCGCCTGGCGAACTCTCTCAGCGAACACTCGCTAGGCTTCGCCTGGCGAGACTTCCCAGCGAGCCCAAGTCAGTAGCTACTGACTTCATTCGCTACCATTTGCCAGCACCTTCGCTGGGCGAACCTTCGCTGTCCCACTTCGCCTGGCGAACCCACCAGCGAAGTCTACTGGGACTTAAATATAATTATTCGCCAACATTCGCTAGGCTTCGCCTGGCGAAGCTTCGCCTTCGCTCGCCTGGCGAGAGCCAGCGAACCTGCGCAGAACAGAACCCTATTCTGTTCCACCTCCACCATCCACCATCATCCAACTTCTCACACAACAAAATCAGTATAAACAGCATCAATACATGTTACCCGACTATTCTACGGCATTATTACTCGATTTCAACCGATTAAATCATCAATCTACCGATTATCCAACATTTTGCCCTAAATGGAAAGTGATGGAAACTCCACTAAAACCCTAACCCAACATACATAACATCATACAATGATCAAATAGAAACATTTCTCACCCTTACCTCGATTAATCGGAGTTTTGATGTTGGTTCTTGATGATTTCCACTTTTCCTCTTCTTCTTCTCTTCTCTTTCTCTCCTTTCTTCTTCTTTCCTTTTTCTTTCCAAAATGTTTTTCTATCTTTCTTTTCTTTTCTTTCTCTCTTATATATTCCTTTATTTTCCTTCCTTCCAATTTCCCTCTCAATTCTCTATTAATTCCAATTAATAAAAATTAATTCCAACATTAATAAAAATCCCACTAAATCAATTAATTACTATAATTAATTATTTAATGAAATTTGGGCTGTTACAAACATTATCTTCCTTATCCTTTTCTGAATACCCTTCAGGTTTCTGCATTAGGATTGTTTCATCTAGATCACCATAAAGGAAGGCTATCTTCACATCTATTAGTTCAAGCTCTAGGTCGAACTTCGCTACCATGGTGTTGCGGTGAGAATCAAATATCAAGCTACTGATTACCTTGAATCATGAATCTTTAAATATTCACCATCGAACTTTGATTTATCCAAAGGAAAGGGTAAAGATCAAAGAAAACCTTAAGTGCGCTACTGTTGCGGTGAGAGTCGTGATACCAAGCTATTGATTAACTTGAATCTTAATTCTTAAATTCACAACCGAACTTTAATTTATCCAAAGGAAAGGTTTAAAGAAAGAAAAACATTTTGCGCTACGTAACAAAGAAGCTAAGAGATCTAAAGGTTCGGGGGGTTGGTTATGCCTAGGGTAGGTTTCACATCCTAAACATCTGTAGTACTCTACAGGAACCTCTTGTTAGTATTTGTGTTATGCTAAAGCTGCTTGCTAAAGGGAAAGTGCTAGGGTAAAGATCTAAAGTATATATAAAGGTATGCTCGCCAAGAAATCGAATCTCGTGCCTACGTATCCTGACGGGAATGGAATCAGAGCAACCGTAGTTCCCCTAACTAGGGGTGAGGAACTCTTGACTGAGGTCAAGTTTCTAGGGGATATAAGCATTCATAGGTAAGTACTTACATGGAGTGCGGCGACTCCTGAATCTATGTTGAGATTGTTATGGTAGAGAATGTCCGCGGCGGGGACGCTAAACATGAGTACGGTGACTCAGATCCAAAGGTTAGGATAACGGATAAAGGATGTCCATGGTGGAACGCTAAATGTGAGTACGGCGACTCAGACCCTAAAGCTAGGATAAAGGGTAAAGGATATCATACGTAAGCCAACAATGTCACAACAATGTAAATAAAAGGTTCAAAACCTCAGGGGGATAATCAAAAGTTTTTAAAGGTGAGCCGCTTAAATGCATACAAGAAAAGTTGAAATTCAAACTTTAAATGCACAAGGAAGCCAACAAGCCATGTTCATAATCTCAAATTAAAAACTCAAAGAGAAATAAAGTCGCAGTTTTGAAATGAAGAAATGAGAGATAGGAAGGTAAAAAAAAAACCCTAAAATGAATTACAACTTTCTTTAATGTAAAGTGTTTCTAAAAATGGAATTTTAGAATTCTTTAAACCTTTTATAAAAGTATGCAATAAAATAAGAATTATGCAAAAAGAATCACTTAAAATTGATTAAAAATGATTAAAACTGGAGAAGTTATGGAATTTTGAAATTTAAATGGAATTAAATAAAATTAAATGAAATAGTTGCTAAAAAATAATGAAGTGCCTAACCCAAGGCTTGAACCCAAGACCTTGGGGTCATGGGCACAAAAAAATACCAACTCCACCACCTCAAGCGTGTGATCATAAATGGAAAGAGGAAATAAAATATGAAAACATGAAGAAAAAAACGTGAAAACTGCACAAAAATGCCCTCACTGAGGGTCGAACACAGATTCATTGGCATTACAAAGTACTTATGGGCAAGGAATTAACCACTGGGGTGGCGATACATCCAATTTATTAAGCCACCCCATTTGAATATGTACCATAGGGCGTGTACTTCTGGGCTTGGCAAGGCGAGTTCAAATGGAAATGTGAAAAACGGTTTCAATCCAACTCTTTCAATTCTCCACCAATTTTGATGAAATTTGAGTCTAAATTGATTGTTTTTTCATGAGGAAGATGATAGTGTCATTCAAAACTTCAAATAAGGCATACACACTGAGATTCGAATGATCATGCAAGGTGAGAGTTTTGAGATGCATATGAGACCAAAGTTTACAAATTGATACAATTATACATAAGCAAGGACCTGCTCAAGTTTTAAATGCAATATAAGATGAGTTCCAGCAAAAAGTTTATTCAAAAGAAATTAGAGCACAAAGTTGGTATATGAATTGCATTAATGAGCATGAGTTGAAACCAAAACAAAGTGACAACAAGGTGAGTTCATGATCCACACCAGTCTTCTCAAGTTTGAAAAGTAAAACTTAATGATTAAATTCAAACGGAGAAATCAAATCCCTACTGAATCACAATGTGGCTGTCAATTGGAAAGTAGGTGAAATTGGTTTAAAATAGTCTTGGCATATGGACAATGTTAAATCAAATGGCTCAAAGATAAAGCAATGCTTACTTATAGGAGCTAGCAAATTAAAACCTGGACAAGGCCTGACAGAACCAAAAGCATCCCCCAAAATAAGTGAACCCAACAATGCACTAAAAACCCTAAATGTACTTGCACATTCTAAATAGAACAATGTAGTACAACAGATCCTAACTCAAGCTAAGGTTTCATTGCCAGTCACAATCTCCATGCTAAACAACACATACTAGTTAACAACAAAAGGCATGGTCTGCTCTAACCAACTTCAGAATAATCCACAATGAAACAAGGAGTTTATGGATCAAAAGCTAACAATATTCAGAACATGATAGTCAAAATGCTTTGGTATTTCAATCAATGCACATTGATGAATTCCAATTACCATTCTGGCAGTAACTCAAAGAGAAAAAACCTAATAATTCTCTCAATGCAAGAACAAAATTGAAGAGGTTCCATTAAGAAATGAATAAACCACATATTTACATTGTAAATAGAATGCACACACATCATTTTAAACTAGTCTCAACAACCTAACCATAAAACTGTTAAAGGTCTAACTTAAAAAACTGTTGGAAAGTCACAACTTACATCTCAAGAAGGACCCAAACTAAGACTCACATAGATGCAATCAACTAAAAACACATAAATACACATCATGACAGCAGAGAAGCTTACTAAATTTTACTCAACTAGCCTACCTATAACACTGACCAAATCATTAAAAGGTTAAAAGTAATAAGGTCCTACTCAGAATCCAACTATACTTAAACATTCTTCCTAAAACACCAACAACTACCTAATGGTTATCACGAGCTCAACAACACACTGCCCTCATGGTCCTAAACATAATTGAGGCACACAACAAGCTTAAAACCTCATTACAGCCCCCCCAATGCAATACTCTAAATGGCAGTTACTTAACCAAACCATGAAGAACAGTCTTGCTAGCAAAATGAATCTAAACTGAATAGGTCAAAGTCCATCTAAAGGCAATGAACTAACATTAAGCAAATAACACAAACTTGGTATTACAGTGCCGAGCCTAAGTGAAACCACAAAGAGTCACCAATTCTAAGTTTTCAACAGATCCAAATCTAACACACTCTGAAAATAGCCCTAATCTAATGATAGTTCTTAATGCAAGTTCTGACTATGCTTGATAGGTCCAAGTATGCATTAAATGAAAGTTCATAAATAGCAAACATGTCCATGCTGGCTTGAACCAACTAAAACTAAACCTAGAGTTATGGCTAAACTTAAATAGTTCCAAAGTAGCTTATCCTTATCATGCATTCAAAAACATATTTTCACAAAAATAACAACACATTAGCTAAACCAAATGACATTCCAACAGCCAGCCATATATGGTATAGGGTTCACATATAGTTACAACTTTAACATGATAATGTACAAACTAACTCAACAACAAAACAACACATGATGATGGACATTGGTGAATGAGTTCAAAAATAACATACCTCTTGTAGACCTCCTAAAAGCAAGCTATGCAGCAAAAGCAAGATATACCCTCCTCTTTTGAGCAAGCCTTGAGCTTTCTTCCTTTTGAAGCAACAAGTGGTTTTTGAGGACAGTTTGTGAAAAGGGATTTCTAGTTGCTTTTTACAGTTTTAAACAGTTGAAATAACATAAAGGGAAGGTGTTCAAATTGTCATAATGATGAAAAATGGTTTGTGTGGTGATTTGGCTTGAAATGTGCATAAAAGTCAAACTATGGTGGTATGAAGGTTGACTTTTTGATCTATGATTTTTTTTATGAGAGTGATGATGGGAATAACTTCAAATGATGATTTTAACGGTGTGGGGATGGTTTTTGAAGTGGTGAAATGTTTGGAAAAGGGATTAGTGTGAAAAGTGCAAAATGACACTTTTTGGTGATTTTGTGAAGTTTCTTCACTTTCAAGTAAAGGGGCAAAGAAAGAGAGCTATGTGTTTATGGTGTTTTGGATAGCTCTGGTGTCATGTAAAGAGTGGAATGAAGCCTCTATTTATAGGCCATGAGAGGTGTTGGGGCAGATTTTTAGTTTTGGTCTTGGAGGGAGATTTTGGAAGAAAATTTGTCCAAGATTTGTGGCAGTTGTACCCTCAAGTTCTTGGCTCATTGCGATGCATAAATTAAGTAGTATGAAGGACATGAAGGTGACTGAAGTGAGGCTAGAGAGTAGGGAGGCTGCAGCTGCAAGCTTTCATCATAAAGTTTCTCTTTCCTCTTGTTTTTTGATTAAAATAATGCCACTTGCCTTGGCCAACTTGCAATGCCTACCAAATCCTTCTTTCTCCTGCATTTTAAACCATCAACCTCTCTACTTATCAGATCAAGACATGATCTAATGGTTGAGAATGATTCAAGTGGCTGAAAAATGAATTTGTGAAAAAGTTGAAATGGTGCCTTCAAGTGTTGAGACCCCAACTTGCTGGATTCATAACTCTCAGCTCACAGGGGTTATGAATGAGTTCTAGTATTTTTTTAGAAACCCCTCATGGATCTCTACAACTTTCATGTTTTCATGATCTTCAGATTCCAAGTGTTTTCTCCCTCTTGTGATGATTTTGGCTATAACTCCAAATCTATGCATTTTTTGCCCATGGGTCAGTTTTACACTTTTGTAGGGCTTGCCAAGACCTTTCCAACAAGCTTTGAACCACCTTATTTGGATGTGTGGTTAAAAAGTTATGGTCTTGCCCTTTTTAAAACCCTAATTCCCGACTTTTCGATTACTCCCCAATCCTTGATCCAATGGTCATGAAACTTCATGGATAGGTATAATATGTTATTAGGAACATTTTTTCTTCACACTTTGAGGTCAAATTACTTATGGTCAAAGAGTTGACTTTTCGGTCAAATAAACAATCGATCGATAACTATCGAGTCGACTGTTGATGTTCTGTGTCTTCTGAGGTCTTGAAACTTATTGAGTGGACTTCCCCAAGCCATATGAGCTTCATGGACCATAAATCCATCATTGGAACACCTTTTAAATCCAAAGTCAAACTACAATTGACTTTTTCTAATTAAAAACCCTAATCGGGGATCCTGAACTGCACTGTCTTTAATCTTTGGGTGACAACCTCAAATTGGATTAGTGCTTGACCCAATGGAGCATACTTGATGATGCGGAGGCTTGTTTTATGGAGAATCAATCCAAGTCATAGACTGATTAAACCGTCAAAACCTTGATTCTGACTGTATGGAACCCTAATCTGTCTGCAACTTAACAAAGACAAACTTAAAAATAGGTTAAGGTTAGATAATCAAATGAAAATGATCCTAGAATTATGATGAAGATCTAAGGGGTCAGAATTTGGGGTGCAACAGCTATGTTACAACGAAGCTAAGAGGCCGGGGGCTTCAAGGGTTGGTTATACTAAGGGAAGATATTAACACCCTAAGTATATGTATTATAGCAGCCTTTTGTTTGGGTAGTTGTGTTTGTGTTAATATCTGGTTTCTAATGGTTGTGCGCTAAGGTAAAGACCTATGGGTTTAGAGTAAGTATGCTCACCAAGACGTCGTATCCCGTGCTTACATATTGTAACAAGGATGGAATCAGAGCAACTGTTGCACCCCAAATTTTGACCCCTTATATTCTCATCATCATTTTAGGAGCATGCTCATAGGATTACCTAACCTTAACCCAGTTCAAGTCTATCTTTGTCAAGTTACAGATGAATCAGGGTTTAGTACAGTCAAATCGAAGCTTCAGGGTTTGTGATCAATCAAAGTTTTAGGCTAATTCAATCATGAAACAAGATCAAGGATATCATATGATGTCAATTGAGAATCCAATTTGAAGTTTTCACTCCAGAATCAAGAACAGTGCAGTCCAGGAGCCCCGATTAGGGTTTTTGACCGGTAAAAGTCAAATGTAGTTTGACTTTGGTATTGGAAAGTGTTTTAATGGTGGGATCATGGTCCATGAAGTTCATATAGCTTAATAAAGTTCACTCAAGAAGTGTCAAAGTCTCAGGAGGTCCAGAGTGTCAACAGGCGACTCGGTAGTCACCGATCGATCGTACGGTTGACCAAAAAGTCAACTTTTCAAATTTAAGGAATTGGACTTAAAGGTGTGAATTAAAAATGTTCCTTATGTCATATTGCACTTGCCTATCAATTTTCATGACCATTGGATCAACGATGAAGGAGTAATCGAAAAATCAGGAAATTAGGGTTTTGAAAGGGGCAAGACCATAACTCCTTAACCACACATCCAAATGAAGTGGTTCAAAGCTCATTGGAAAGCTCTGGACAAATCCTAAAAAAGCCTCAAAGTGGTCTATGATCATAAAATGCATATATTTGGAGTTATGATCAAATTCATTTCAAGAAGGGAAAATGACTTAGAAAAATTTCACTTTTAAGCTCAATTTTTAGCAACTTTGAGAAGTTTTTTGGCCAAGTTCCTTAGAGAATTTGAAATTCATGAAAACATGAATGTTTTATATCTATTTAAGGGATTTCTAAAAAGTACTAGAATATCTCAATAGCATTTGTGAGCTGAGAGTTATGGATTTGGCAAGATGGTGTTTTCATACTTGAGTCCCACATTGGTGATTTTTCATAGGTTCATCCTTTGGTCACTTGGATCATTTCTCAGCCTTTGAATCTTATTATTTATGATATTTGGATGTTTTGAAGCATGGAAATATGAAAGTTATGCAGAAGAATTGAATTTGGCAAGTTAGCAAGTGGGCTTGCAAGTTGCCTTGCAACTTGCATTAAAGAAATATTAAAAAGAGCAAGAGGTGGAAAGTTGAGCTCTGCAAACAGCCATGCCCTACAATCTCTAGCATGACTTTAGACACACTAAACTCATCATGATACTTTACTTCAAGCTTACCTCCAAGCCAAGAAAGCCCTCTTTGAGAGATTAGAGCCAAAAAGCAACTTTTCCCTCCTAGGATGGAAATCTTCCAATCTGTCCATACTCTCTCATTTCCCTATAAATAGAGGCACTCTCCACCTCATTTGACACACAATAACTCCTCTAAAAACCAGAGAAGTTGCAAGCTCTCACTCTCTCACTCTTTGTTCCATTTTCACAAAAATCACAAAACCACCAAAATACCACAAAATCTGTCTTGGTAGTACAGCTGCTATATTCATTTCCACACATCCAAACTCACTAAAAACCATCTACACAATCCATAAATATTGTGTAGAAGGTGTCCAAGCCCTTAGACCACTCAAAAACCTCATTCTCCAAAAAGTTAACTTCCATACCAAGTAACTTTGACCACAATGCATAAAATATGCCAAATCATGTTCTAGGCATTTGCTTGATGTTCTAATCACTCAAACACTTCAATATATATCATATCTCAACTGTCCAAAGCATTGAGTATCATTGGTAGAGCTTATTTCTCCAACTGTCACAACATTTGCACATTGCTTCAAAAAGGAAGAAAAGTCTCAAGACAAGGAGGTGATTGAAGTTCTCTGGGTTTCTTGGTGTTTTCACTTGTTCAAGACTGGCTACAAGAGGTATATGACCTTGAAACTACCTCTCATACTTTACCTTACCATATCTTTCAAGTTTGAGATCATATTGTGAAATTGTATCGCCAAAACTGTGCCAAAACTGTTTTTCATAGCAGCCCATATGTCAAGTTTTGTGTTAATTGAAGTTAACTTGTTTTTGGAGTTTGAGTACACTTATTATCATGATTCTGATGTGTGTGGATGATTTGTATGAGTGTTTTCCACCTGCTGTGGTTTTTCATGTTCAAATGTATCATTTTGCATCAATTGCCATTTATGTACCAGTTCAGATTTTGAAAGAAGTATGCTTGAAGCTTGGTATGAAATCATCACTTGATATGTTTGTGGTATGTACACATCATTATTTTGGCATGATTTGCATCCATTTGAAAAACACCTTGCTGCATCACCTTGTATCAAAACTGTCTTGCATTTCATGCCACCAACATGTCAAACCTGGTTCTGTTTGAAGTATGCTTGGTTTTTGAGTTTGGTTACACTTAACTTCATATCCATGATGTGTATGTATGACTGACATGATTTGTTCTCACCTGTTTTGCTTTCCACTTCTAAAAATGCATCATTTTCATTCAACAAGCCATCAGCACAACAATTTGGTTTTTTTAAAGGAAGTTTGCTTGGATTTTGAATACAAAGCTAAATGTTATCATGTATATTATGTGTGCACATCATTGTCTTGATTTAAACTTCATCATTTTGGAAAATCACACCTGCTGCACTACATGCTGCCACAAAACAGTTTTTTGCATAACATCAACATGTCAATTTTTGTTTGGATTGAAATATGCTTGAACTTTAAGTATGATCTCTATCATTTCCATGAATATGATGTGTATGAGTGGTCTAATTGGACTGATTTTGCTTTCAACCTGAATTATACTCTTTGATGCTTCACACATGTCAAAATTTACACTTTGAGCATCACTTTTCATTACAGACCATTTTGAACTATTCTTGGTGTTTAAATTCATTCAACAACATATATGTGAACTGTGTGCATGATTACTTTGATCAAAATGTGCCTAGGATATGAACTGAACCTTTTCATGCTTCATTAAAACACCATGTAGCAGCATGAGCATCATCTTTCACCATAGCCTGTTTTGAGCTAATTCTTGAGCATGAACACATTTATTTCCATGTATGAAGTGTGTGTGTTTGATTAACTTGATGTAAATGTGCTTCAAAACTGAATTGCCTTCTTTGTTGCATCAAAACTTGCCATTTTTGCAAATTGAATACCATTTCTCATGACAGTTTGTTTCTAGCCTCAATTTGTGTTGGAATTCACTCAAAGACATGTATATATGGTGTGTGAATGTTTAAATTGACTTGAATATGTTTGGAACTGAAAATGAATATCCTCATGCACTTCACAAGCACAAACTTACATCCTAATCACTACTTTTCACACCAGTCAGTTTTGAGCCATACTTTGTGTTCAATTTCATCCAATAACATGTATTTAATGTGTGTATGTGGTTAGCTAGATCAACATGTGCATAAAAACTGAATTTCCTCACAGCCTGCATTTCATTCATGTTAAAATTGCAACTTGCATAACATTCTTCACCACAGTTTGTTTTTAACTACATCTGGTGCTCACACTCATTCATCAACATATTTATAGTGTGTGTATGTGGTTGGTTTGATTTGAAAGTGTTTAGAACAGGTCTTGAGTTTCAAAATGCACCCCACACAATCACATAGCATGTACCATCGGGTTTTTAAATTGAAGCATGATCTTGGAAAACTAATATTACCATCTTGTTCCTCATGAAATTCCATACAATTTACACTAAAATTTTGTTTGAATCCATGAAGAATTGACTGAGTTATGATATGAAACGCAAAATCCAAGTTTTGTGTGTTTTGACTTGCCCAACCTGCCATGAATGTATCCCTTATATATTTATGGGGGTGGCTTCATCAATGGATGTATAGCCACCCAAGTGGTAATCAACTTGTCACCAAAGCGCCTTGTACCAAATGAACTTGGCTTCGACCCCTGAGGAGGGCAACCCTTTTATTATTTTTTACCATTATCTTTCCCAAACTTCAAAAAATCATATCTCCCTCATTTTTTATCATTTTGCACCCATTATTTTTGCATTGTGTTTATTTTTATGTCTATTTTCATATCATATTTTAAAATTCCATGTTTGCCCAATTTTTCATCCCTTTTAACCACTTGCAAGTTAAGTATGTTTTGTGATCGTTTTCACGTATGCAGATGAATTCTTTCTTGTTATACTTGTGATTGTTTGTGATATTTGCTTACATCCATATCCTTAAATGTTAGTCAACATGCTAGGATTTTATCTTTGGGTTGTTACCATGATTACTTGCTTTCTTTAAGAAAATTACTTAAGCTCGATCTGTCGTCACATTTCCTGCTTGATCATCTGCTTTGATTGTCATCAATGCCTATTTTGTGTTTACCTTTAACATGTTCATTTGATGGTTGTCACCATGCTCTTATCTTCATCATGTTTTGATTAAGTGTTTTCTTTTCCCCAAGTGATGAAACTTGTTAGTTCTCATCCAAGTTGCCTCCCCGTTCTCCTTCCAAAGGAAAAGTCTTTCCATTGACCCTCATGTCATGGATAGCTCATTTACCCCTCTCTTGACTTTTTTAAGTCACTTTAACCTTAGTTTAGAAACCATTAGACTTTGTGTTAAGTCTAAGAAATCCACCTGTACTAGGAGTGTTCTTCAACTAGAATCCTAGGATAGAGTTTGTCAACACTAGGTAAGAATCATTGTCATGATTTCTTACTTCCCCTCTTGAGTGTTCAATTTAGATTAGGGAGTTTTTTCAAACTCCACAGAAACATCGTCATGTTTGTTCCCCCTTGAACCTTGATCATAATCAAGTGTTCTTCATCCCTTGTGAGGTGAACTATGATTGCTCTGATTCTATCCTAGTTAAGATACGTAGGCAGAAGATGCGATGTCTTTGCGAGCAAACTTAGAAAACCATCTAGGTCTTTACCTATCCTTTATCCCAATCCCAAATCTGAGCATATTTCATAAACTTAGCAAACAATCAAACAAAAGGTTCATGTAGAGTACTATAGATGCTTAGGGTGCTAACACCTTCCCTAGGTATAATCAACCCGCGATCCCCGAATCTCTTAGCGTTGTTTTTACATCGCGAAAAAGGTTTTTCTTTCTTTAGACCTTTCCTTTGGATAAATTAAAGTTCGGTTGTAAAAGAATCAAGATTCAAGTTAATTTAATAGCTTGATATCCAATTTTCACTGCAACAACAACCGTAGTTCTCCTAACTAGGGAGAGAACTCTTGACTGTGGTCAAGGTTCAAGGGGAACAAGCCTCCATAATAATGACACTTATATAGAGTTAACAAAATCTCTAAGTCTATGTTGAAAAATCTAACTAGGGATTGACTTTAACATAAGCCAAAAGGGGAAGGTGAGTACCCATAACAATGGTGCACCTAAAGAGTTAACAAACTCTAATACAAAGTTCTAACTTAAAGGATTCCTAATAAGGTATGCTAAAGGTTTTTTTACTTAACAAAGTCAAAGGGGTAAGGTTCCCTAAAAGTCCTAATGACTCTAACAAGGTCAAAGGGAAACTAAAAAGATATGAGCTATCTATGACATTAAGTCAATAGAGAGACCTTCCTTTGGAATAAGGGATATGGGGGATAACTTGAGGATGAGAGCTAACAAGCTACATCACATAGGGAGAAGCATACATGTATTCATTCAAACATGATGAAGATGGTAATATCAATAAAGTAAATGCAAGCATGTAATAACATCAAGCAAAGATAATAACAAGGTTACAACCAAGTATATCCATAGAGGAATAAAACCCAAATGGTTACAACCAAAGGTGAGTGTAGATGTTACAACATCTACAAGGGAGAATGATGATATGGTTCTTACAAGACCAAACATCACAAGCATCATGCACAAGTCAAGATATTACTTACCATAGCAAAGTTCCAAGATCAACATGGATAAATCATAACAATATTCAAGCATGGGATATGTATGAGTCAAGACATTACTTTTAACAAAGGGCAAGACCATCATGCATAAATCATAACAATATTCAAGCATGGACCATGTATAAGTCAAGACATTACTTATAACAAAGATCAAGATCAACATGAATAAATCATAATAATATTCAAGCATGGAACATGTATAAGTCAAGACATTACTTATAACAAAGGGAAATATGATCATGCATAAATCATAACAATATTCAAGCATGGAACATGTATAAGTCAAGACCTTACTTATAACAAAGGGCAAGATCATCATGCATAAATCATAGCAACATTCAAGCATGGAACATGTATAAGTCAAGACATTACTTATAACAAAGATCAAGATCAACATGCATAAATCATAACAATATTCAAGCATGGAACATGTATAAGTCAAGACAGTACTTATAACAAAGAACAAGATCAACATGCATAAATCATAACAATATTCAAGCATGGGACATGTATAAGTAAAGACATTACTCATAACAAAGATCAAGATCAACATGCATAAATCATAACAATATTCAAACATGGAACATGTATAAGTCAGGACATTACTTATAACAAAGATTAAAATCAACATGCATAAATCATAACAATATTCAAGCATGGAACATGTATAAGTCAAGACATTACTTATAATAAAGATCAAGATTATCATGCATAAATCATAACAATATTCAAGCATGGAACATGTATGAGTTATGACATTACTTATAACAAAGATCAAGATCATTAAGACATGGATAAGTCAAAACATTACTTAGACATTGATACAATTAACAAGATATGAATAATAACTTGAACATGTATAGGACATACGTGTAAACAAAACATATGATTTATGCTGAATCATGTTTAGACAAGTGGGTAACAACCAAGCATGTAAAGGGATTCAACCAAGGATTGATAAATAATGATAAACATCTCAAAAGGAAACCATGTATATTTGAACATACTTCAAAGTAATACAACAAGTGTATAAGAATCATTCAAGGTAAGGTTACAACCAAACATGACATACATTCAAACATACATTCTCTTAGAACACAGATTGGTGTTTCTTATATCTCTATGTTTTGATGATAACTCTTATGGAATTTTGTATTAAGAAAATATATACTCTAAAATTTGTTCAAGTATTATTGTTTCAGGTATTAAATTGAATACTCTTAAAGAAGCAAAATACATAAGTACAAGCAACTACGCAAGGCTCTAAAGCATCAAATGCAAGACATTCAGAAGATTCTGAAGCGCTGCCAGAAGAATTTGAAGCAGAAGCTGCAAAATGATCTCAAGCGTATTTGAAAGAATTATATGAAGAAGTGAAAGCTTTGATCAAATCAGACTCTAATCATATTGATATTCACGCTCAAAGCACATACTGCTGCGTACTCTGATGAAGACTCTGATCAAGATTGAGACTCTGATATATCTAGTTCTGATCATCTATCAAGCTCTGATCATCTCAAATATTTAGCTCTGATCATCTTAAGCATTTCATTCCCTTTATGCTTGTTACAAGATCTGAAGTGCAGATTATGAAGACTTCATCCTGAAGGAAGCTTGTTGAAGAAGCTGTAAACCTGATTGGACGTGGTGCTACTTCCAAAGTAACCAACGGCTATTTTGTCCAATGAAGAGACGTGGTGCAAATCCCAAAGCTTCTATAACCATACTGTTACTGCAAAAAGTATGTCTCTGCCCATACCTTTTGGTGATGAAAAGTCTTATATTTCTAATATAATACTCAGCTGCACATTACTCAAAGCATTGAAAAGCTATAAAAGGAGAACTTCTAAAACATTTAGAAGTTGCTAGTTTATTCAGAAAGAAATATTCATACACACATTTGGAGCATCAAAGTGAAATCTCTCAAAGTCCATATACTTTTGTTCTTTCATAAAACTGTATAGTTTTATTTGTACTTAATCTTAAGTGTAAATATCACAGTTGTGATACAGCTTATTAGAAGCATTTAAACACTTGTTAGTTTACATTAATTTGTAAGAAGTTCCTTGAGAAGACCAAGGTGTGGTCAGTTTTTCTTGAGAAGACTAAGACAGTTGTTCTTAGTGCTTACTATTGTAATAAGTTGATTAATAGTGGATTAAGTCCTTGTTGAGAAAGGCAAATCATCTTTGATAAGGTGGACTGGAGTAGTTGAGTTCAACGAACCAAGATAAAAATCTTGAGTTGTTTTTATTTCCATATTTCTTAAAACTCTTATTCAACCCCCCCTTCTAAGTGTTTTTCTCACCTTCAGTTGGCATCAGAGCTCCGGTTCTGTTTGTGCTATCACTTAACCGTGACCAGAAAATATCCAGTGGGAAAAACTCTTGATATTCTTGGTTGATATTCTTTATGGCTGCTGAAACTTCAACATCCAACAAATATGAAGAAAGAGTCAGCACAAAACCTTCCATGTTTGATGGAGAGAAATTTGACTATTTGAAAGATAGACTAGAAAGTTTCTTTCTAGGATTTGATGTTGATCTTTGGGACTTAGTTATTGATGGATATGTTCATCCCACTGATGGGAATGGCAAGAAAATTGACAGAAAATCAATGACTGAGGCGCAAAAGAAGGAATTTAGAAATCATCACAAGGCTAGAACTATATTGCTAAATGCTATATCTCATACTGAGTATGAGAAAATAACCAACAGAGAAACTGCCTTTGATATATTTGAATCCCTGAAGATGACTCATGAAGAGAACTCTCAAGTTAAAGAAACCAAGGCTCTGGCGCTGATCCAGAAGTATGAAGCTTTCAAAATGGAAGAATCTGAATCCATTGAAGCCATGTTTTCCAGATTCCAGATTCTCAATGCTGGCTTAAAGGTTCTGGACAAGGGTTAATCTACAACAGATCATGTCAAGAAAATAATCAGACGCTTGCCAATCAGATGGAGACCCATGGTGTTGCACCCCAAAATTTGCCTAACATTTCTTTACCTAGCTTATGTTTCATTTCATTCACATTAGCATTATCATTTGCATTTCAGTGACATGTGTGCAGGAGGTCAAGAGGTATGATTACCAATAAAGAGATATACAAGAATATGAAGTTAGCTAAGAAGGTTAGTCAGATGTTCAAGGGTTGATATCCTTGTCAGAGAAGTCAAAAGATCCTCAGAGAGAGTGGTTGAAACCAAGAGGGTGTATCTCCTAACTTGAGAGTTGTGGGAAGTCATCAGATGATTTTGAAGCCATGAAGTTGGACTTGAGGTCTTGAGAGAGCTCATGAGAAGTGTTGAAGATAACTTTGAGGCCAAGACAGGTCATTGTGCAAGGTCAAGAAGGCTCAACCATGATTGGTGCAACTAGGGTTTAACTGGGTCAACCCTAAGTCAACTGAAGACTTGGAGGAAGTTGAGACCTAATCCAAGAGCCATGTGATCATGGATTGATGCATTGAGATGCAATAAGGATGATTCCAAGGTCAACTCAACATGATTGAAGAGTTTGAGAAGTTTCAAGCTAGGGTTTCTAAGACTTGACTGTGTAAAATCCCCTAGTTTGACCCGTATCTTCAAGGCAATTTAGCTCAAGATGTGATTGTCATCTCATCTTTCCCCCAACATGAATGTTGTAGAGCATGATATTAGATTTAATTTGAGTGCTATAAGTCCTTTATAGGATTTGTAGAACTCAATTTAGAGCTTTGACAAGTTACAGGTCATCTGAGGTATGTGAATTTGGAGCTTGAAAGTTGTCCAACTTGCATGAAACTTTTTCCCTATAAGGATGACTCCTATGAACTTTTGGTCAACATGAATGTTGTTCCTTATCCTCTTAGCTTTCTAGAGAGTACTAGAAGTCCTTGATAGGATTTGTAGAACTCAAGTTATGGCTTTGACAAGTCAAGGGTATTTTGGTCATTTGGAGATTATAGGTCATTTCAATCATAAGGCCATAACTCCTATTTTCAAGCTTCAAATGAGAAAATGTTCAACATAAAACTTGTTCAAAATGATGTTTTAAGGCTAGCCAAGAGGTCATGAGAGCTTGGAATAGCTTGCTTCACAAAATCACAAAAATGACCTAAAATAAGGATGATTTTCAAATGAACCAAAGTTGGAAATTGTAATATGTCATTTTGATTCTAAAACACATTTTAAGAACATTGGTATTGCCACAATTTTGACTTGAGAGTTAATTTGGGAACTTGCTTTGAAAAGTGGTTACTTACATCATAAGTAACAATTGCCAAACCAAAATTCAAGGCATAACCAAGGCTTCTTTCAATCCAAACACATCCAAAATACCATTAGGAGAGAAATTAGAAGAGAATGAGGGTGAATACCAGCTGCCAACATGAGCTGTTATGAACACACCATGAGATTAAACTTTCCATGACATGAGATATTTAATTTCTCATTAGAAGGATCTAGAGCTTTCTAGATCATCCATACATGTTCTATATATGATGTAGAAGGGGTTCAGATTGAAGGTTGGTGATAATTGAAGGAGAGAATAGAGATTGAGATTGAAAATTTCTTGCTTGCAACTGAATTCGGTTACACTATTTTATTCACTTTCCATCCATTTTCTTAAGTGCAATCACTTCCATGGATGCTAGCAATTGATTCCAGATCATAATCAAGGCAAATCCGTGGCTGAATAGTGTTCTTGCTCTCAGATTTTTTCATCTGCAACTCAGAACCTGTTTCAAGAATTCAGGGCATTTCAATCCATTTGGTTGCATACAGAAGCTTTGAATTGATTCAGTGAAGGATTCGGCAAGCTCTTGAAGGTTGATTTGAAGATTCAACCACTCTGTTGGCTCAATTTTACCAGGTATGCAACTCTTGTTCCATGGCTTAATTTAGGTAGAATCAAGAGGAATTATTGTGTTAGATGCATAGTAGAATGGTGTAGGAAGGTTTTTTGATCATCAATTTGAGAGTTGGTGACCAATTAGGGTTGTTACCATTTTCGGGTGAGAGGGTGTTCTTGCAAATCTTGAGGTTTTAGAGTGAATTAATGGCATGATTGAGTTCCTGAGGAGATTTGGGACAAGTTTCATTAAGGAATCGTGGCCAATGGTGGATTCTATGGGGAGTTAGGGTTGTGGAATGGTGATCGGAAAACGTCACTGGCGGTGACTTTGGGCGCGCAGGTGGCCTGAGTTTCAGAAATTCAAAAGGTTGAAGACAACCTCATGGCCATTGGATCAGGTGTGTGACTTTGACCAAAGTGAGATCTGACGGCCACGATTATGTCCAAGTTTGTGAAGGACTTCTGAAGTAAAATGAAATGCTGCGTTTCATTAAGTTGGAGGTTTTGGGCTTAGTCCATAGATGCTACCAGCACCCCCTTTTTAGGCCCAACCCTGAATTGAACTGATTTCTTATGCTATTCACACCACGTGTTTGTTATTTTATTTTGATTTTCACTTTATTTTCCATTTTATTCATGGTTAGTGATTAATTCATAAAAAATGGAAAAATAACTCAATTAATCCCATTCTTTTTGTCATGGATTCATGATTGAATCTATTTTTTTTTAGATAAAAAATATTAATATTCCATGCATTTTCTGAATTTATGGGATTTTTTTTTCATTTTAATTGATATTAAAATAATCATGTTTGATGCTTGATTTTGTTGAATTTGGTTTGATCATGTGATGATGATTTTGGCCTTGATTTTTTGTGAGTAGCTAGCATAGATATGCATGATCCCCCTAGATTTTTCGCACATTTTTGTGATGAATGTAAGTGGTAGTTCTAGGTGGAAACTTTAAGAGCTCCATTTTTTAGGGTGTATGGTTGTTACCTTGTGGTTTAGATTTTATTTTTAGAACTTGGGGGATGATTCAACCTCTGATTTTTGTATGGTAGATTCATGATTGAATTAGGGTCCCTTAGGAATTTTTGTAGGAATTCTCAATGGAGTTTACTATTTTTGTTTGATTTTAGTTTAGATGCTAGCTTTAGATGATTCTAAGGCACTAATTCAACTAGAATGACTTCTTTAGTTCCCTTAGATTAGGGTTTTGCTTTGCTTGCTCTTGGATGATGTTGAAGACAAGTTGAAGATGCAATGGATTACTTGAAGAACCTTGGATGTGAAGATCTTCCCTCCTTTTAGTGTAGTGTTGATTAGGTGTTAAGATTAGGGTTTGTAGGCAGAGCTTCTAGATAGATTCTCTTCCTTCATAAACATGGAAGATGTTGATCACTTCCATTCTTCCCTATGATGTAAGGTCCCATTTTAAAGGCCTCATCCCTCCTTTGGTAGGATGTGTGTCTCTTTACAAGTTGGTAGAACCTTTGAGGGTCCCTTTCTCTGATGATAGGATGCTTAGTGGTGACCTTTGGTCTTCACTCTGCTACCAATCATCCAAACTTTGCTCCTGATGGATGAATCTTTCTCCCTTGTTAGAGGATGGAGTTCCTTGCTTGAAGAGATTGAAGGCTAGGAGTTGATACTTCTTTGTGTTTGAGGATTACTCTGAGAAGCTGAAGCTTATAGATGAAGAGGAACAAGTTGATAATGGCAAAGAGGAAAGAGCTAAAGCTTGAAGACCAAGTTGACACTTGTGAAGAAGATCAAATTGAAGCTCAGTGAAGAGCTGAGGCTTGGGGAAGAAAGAATAAGTTAATACTTATGCTGATACATTGAGAGCCTGAAGGAACAAGTTGATACTTGATATTAAGAGTGAAGCCTGAAGGTGGAGTTGACTGAAGAGTTGAGGCTTGAGGAAGTAGGGAGAATAAGTGGATACTTATGTTTGATGTATTAGAAGCTTGAAGAAGCAAGTTGATACTTGCTATTGAAGATGAAAGAATTGAAGAGCAGTTGCGGGCTGAGGACTGGACTGTTGTCAGAAGATTGCTTTGCTGTAAAGTTGTAGGAGTGGTTGATCTGTCTTTCCTGTCTGTTTTCTTTCTGTGAAACTGTATTGTGTGACTTGTTTGATTTGCTTGATGCATTAGAATAAGTTCATGTTTAAATTGCTCTAAGCTAGGAGCATGATTGCATTAGAGGTTGAGTTGCTCCCTCTGCTTGTATTTTTACTGTATGGCTTTGCTTATGGGTATTCGGTAGAGCCCAGCTCCCTTGCCTATGTGGTTTGTGAATTGCTTGATGGCATTTTATTTTATCCTTCATGATTGAAGGTATTCATATCTGGCTTGAGGTTGAGATGAGCTTGTGGAGGCTGATGTCCAACACACATTTCCTCCCTCACTTGCATTGCATGCATTTTACAGTCGTTTATTGTTTACTGTTTAAGCTGATGTTTTACCTATTTCTGTTTATCATTGATATGATCCCCTAGGACTCTCATTTCCTTTGATAAGGAAGTGATGATTAGAACTTTAGGTTGAAACCTATGCATGATAACTTCTAGGAGATCCCTGTTTCAAACCACAACCATAGGATGAATCCTTGGCATGACAACATTAGGACTTGATAGTATCCCTTTAGTTGAGCCTATTCTCTTCTCATCTTCAAACAAATTAAAATGCAGTAATAAAGGTTAACGGACGTTGTACGTTACGAGCCTTAAGCTATCTGAGAAAGGATTGTTGGAGAGTTTCTTTTCAACAGTCTGGATGTTTAGTATGGTACCCTTTGGGTGACATGCAACACATTCACTCTCAGGTCATAGTCTCTTGTGAGATATTAGTTGCAAACAACCATAAAAAACAGTTCTTCCGTAAAAGACAAAATACAAACTTCAAACCTTTTTGCCCCGTGGGCCCGTAATTCAAAGGAAGCTTTTCTGAAGAAAAGAGTGTCGTTAACTCCCAGTTCTACCGCAAACGGTAACGCCTAAGTCTCCCAGGGTCGAGCTGCGTACATCCAACTGCTAGAACTGTTTGTTAACCCTACTCGATAAAACAGATGAATCTGAATCCCTGTAATCCGTATTATCCCGAACTACGTAAGATCTGATCTCTCATGCCTGTTGAGAGTACGTAGGCACAATACTGATGTATTGGCGAGCCACCTTCCCCCCACCCGCAACCCGTAGTTAGTCGAACTACGTTGACTCTGATTTCTCATTCTCTGATGGGAATACGTAGGCATAAAGTGCGACGCTTTGCCGAGTCAGTTTCTTTTCTTTTTAAGCCAACCTTGATAGGTAGATAGATAAAACCAACCCGTCCAGTAAACACAATAAGCATGGATCCCATCGAGTACGATGGACGTGAGGGGTGCTAATACCTTCCCCTTGCGTAACCGACTCCCGAACCCAGACAATGGTTGCGATGACCTTGTATTATACCTTTTCGTCAGGTTTTTCCGATCGTTTCCTTTCCCGTTCTGAGGGATAAAAAACGAAAGGTGGCGACTCTTCTGTTTTGCCGGCACCTTATTTTCGCGGTAGCGACAGCTGGCGACTCTGCTGGGGACTTGATAGTTTCCTAGGGATCCAACGTCCCGTATGCGAGTCAGTTTGGGGATCCAACGTCCCCTGCGAGAGTCAATCCTAGCGCTTGTATGATTACTTATTGGGTTGTGTTTATTTATCGCCTTTTATTTCCCACATTTTATTTTCAGTATGATATGATTATCTGTGTTGTTGTGGGAGGGGCATTCTGATGAGTGAGAAGCCAGACCCAGGCTTGAGTGTACCTAGTGGGCGTGTGCTTGCTTTGCAGGCACTAGTGTCTCATGAAATCCACGCTCAGAAGAGGTTCTCCCGGTTGAATTCTTTTTCAACCCTTTGGGTTGAGGGGGTTGTTGGTTTGGAGGATTGTTGACTCTGGGGACCGATCATTTGTGATTCAGCCGAGTGAGGCTACTTCAGGAGATGGTGATACCACACCTTCTGGGTATCGTATCACCCCTCTTGAATGTCTGTGACACTGATGACCGCATAGGATGCCGAACTTGTGTCAGTATAGGTCCATACCTGTGAGCAGGGTTGGGTTTGTTGCAGGAGACCTTAGCCTCCAGACTACCTGGTTTTCTTGATAGTGAATCAGTTTTGTTGGTATAAGAGGTTCTCATCATCGGATGTATATGTGTTCTTGACAAAGCAGAGTTATGGTCCTGCATCAGAGGTCCTTATTTTCAGAGATGTTTGTTCTTGACAGAGCAGATTTATGGTCTTGTGACAGAGATCCTTATTATCAGATGTGTGTGTGTTCTTGACAGAGCAGATTTATGGTCGGATACCATGGTTTTCTTCTCATCAGAGACGGGGTTGTTCTTGACAAAGCAGTGTTGTGGTTTTGTTGATACAAAATCTTCATCTCTTCACCAGCACAGTTGTCTTGATCTCCTGCTGCATGATTGCATTTTACATCGCTTTGCATACTCATTTGCATTTCATTAACGTGTGTCTGTGTTGCAGGTACCGTTTCCCCCGATTCTGGTTTTCTTGCCTTCTATTGTGCTACTATGGGTTCTCTGAGGAAGATCGTGGCTTACAAGCTCCCCACTCCGGATGTTGTTCAGCTGACTGGTTTGATTGCTTTGGCAGATGATTCTGTGAGAGGTGAATTCAGAAAGTCTTATGGGAAACTGCTCAACTTGGTTCGTAAACCCTCCGTGTTTGAGTTGAATGGGATGCACGCCCTGCTGCAGTTCTACGATCCTCCTTTGAAATGCTTTACTTTCCAGGACTTTATTCTCGCACCCACACTAGAGGAGTATGTTGATTTGTTAGGTGTGCCTATCAAGAGTCAGATGCCCTTTGTTCATATGGATGTTGAGCCTAATCTGGCTAGTCTAGCTCTCTCACTTCACCTAGATGCCTCCGAGTTGGTCTTGTCTAGTTGGAACAAGGTTCCCGGTTTCTCCTTGCCGTTCTTAGTGGGAAAAGCTCAGTAGTGCGCCAAAGACGGATGTTGGATCGTGTTCAATTCCATCCTCGCTCTGTGCATATATGGCATCATTCTGTTCCCCAATATGCCCGACTTTGTAGACTTCGACGCCTTTCACATCTTTGCATCAGGGAATCCAGTCCCTACCTTGATAGGAGATGTCTACCATTCCGTCCACTACAAAAACGAGAATAGAAGGGGCAAGAATGTCTCGTGCTATGTACCCCTGCTCTATAGATGGTTTGATAGTCACCTACCCAAGAAGGGTCCCTTTGCTTCGTCTGCAGCCACAACTGAGTGGTCCGAGCGTTTGATGAGTCTGTCAGCGGAGGATATTGCCTGGTTTGATAGAGATAGATTGGGTACCGAGATCATCTTCAGCTGCAGCGGGTTTCCGAATGTGCCTTTGATAGGCAGGAAGGGCTGTATAAACTATAATCTATCTCTGCTGGTCCGACAGTTTGCTTATGCTTTGAGAGCTCCGCCGAAGGATGAAGAGGTGCAGGAATCTTTGTACCTCACTGGTCTTCTAGAGGGGGATATATTATCCAAGCTGCAGCAC
Source organism: Lathyrus sativus (assembly GCA_963859935.3). Taxonomy (NCBI): domain Eukaryota; kingdom Viridiplantae; phylum Streptophyta; class Magnoliopsida; order Fabales; family Fabaceae; genus Lathyrus; species Lathyrus sativus. Next base: position 606,045,749 of record OZ012738.1, read on the forward strand.
GCTTGGAATGGTATCAGTAAGCGGGGAAAACCGTTGATGGGGAAAAGTAATTGCCAAGCCTACGCTCCGTATGTGACTTGGATCAGAGCCAGAGCAGGTGCTATAGGGATGCCGTTTCCTCCTGCCAAGCCAAAAAGCCCTCCAGTGATTGAAGAGCCTACCACTGTGCCTATTCAGCAGTACAATCAGGTATTAGATGAGAGAGATGAGCTGAAGAAGGCAAATGAAGAATTGGAGAAAGAATTGGCTCAACTCATAAGCGAGAGGAGCGAAGCCGTCCATTCCTTTAAGAGGCAAACAGAGCTGGTGAACCAGTTAGGGACGGATTTAACTAAGTAGATAGATGAGCGTGAGCGTTTGGGTCGGGACTTCAAAGTTGTCAATGACGTACTGGCCACTAAGAAGCAGCACTTGGATGAAGCGTACCGGAGAATATCCAAGTTTAATCAGCATTGGAAGGCCACCCTAGCCAACGGCAAAGCACGGGAGGATAAGCTGAAACAACAGATCACCAAGCTGAAAGCCCAGGTGAAGGCTAGTGAGAAGAGGTTTGATGAAGAAACCGCTCGCAGATATGCCGCTGAAGGCCAGCTCAACAAGGCTCTTGCTAACCTAAAGGAGCGCAAGCTAACGTTTGAATCCAAGAAGCGGAAGCTAGAAGATTGTTTCGGCGAAAGAGCATGGGAAGACTCAGTTGAAGGTCTTCAGTGCACCATCATGCAAAGGGAGTTACTCGTCGAAGGGTTGCTCACTCGGCCTGATCATCCAGAAACGAAGGGGTTGTTAGAAGAGTTTCACGCCCGTGGCCGTGCTTGACTATTTGTAATCCTTTGTTTTGATTATTGTTGTATCCTGACCATCACCAGGCTTGTTGGTTGAGGTCGCGTTATTGATTCAACCTGTACTCAGTGACGTTATGTACTGCCTTGATGGGCTTTCTTTATATATATGAGATGTTATTTCCATGACTGGACTCGGACTTCTTATTATCAGCACTGGCACTCAGGCACTAGGATCGGAGGGAAATCTCCCTAACGCACAGACACACGTTTGCATTTGCATGAAGCATTTGCATAACGAGCACTTTGTTGTTTATTCTAACCCTTTTGTGTATACAGGTTGTTTCAGGTTGTTCCAGGATTGATCAGAGACATATCCACCGCTATCCGACCAGAGCAAATCAAGCCAGAGTTATGGAGCAAATGCAAACTGACGTTTAAGAACTCCGAGAAAGGATGGACCGCTTCATGGAGCTCATGCAAGTGGTCGCCAACGGCCAGGATTAGCTCAGAACCTTGGTTCAGCCTCTAATTTCAAGGGTCGACAGCAATGGTGTACTCTATGGTGGGACTGTGCCAACCCCTCCACCTGTTGAAACTCCTCAGAATGGCGTCCCCGTAACCGGGGGGAATGGCAGTGCCAACGGCAATGTGATAGCTAACATGGGACTCAACGGTAATACGACTAGCGTCGGTAATGGAAATTTTGAATCTAACGTTAATGTTGGACTAGGCAACGACAATGCGGGTGTTGGAAATCTGTTTGGGCCTCAGCCGTGGTTAGAAGACCGTCAAGACGATGTGTTCTCACAGAGAGGTGCTGAAGGGGAGCTGACTGCTGAAGCACGACTACGATTTAAGGCACTCGAGGACAAGATGAGGAATTTCGAGAACCAGAACACCATGGGTGTTGATATGTCCAAGTTGGGACTGATTGCTGATTTCAAGGTGCCTCCCAAGTTCAAGGTACCTGACTTTGAAAAGTACAAGGGCACTACTTGCCCTCGCGTCCATTTGAGATCATATTACAGAAAAATGTCCGCTCACTCTGAGGACGAGAAGTTGCTGATGCACTTCTTCCAGGACAGTCTGTCTGGGCCCTCCCTGGAATGGTACATGAGTCTGGAGCCTACCAGTGTGCGCACGTGGAAGGAACTTGCTGAAACATTCGTGCACCATTACCAATATAACAGTGACTTGACTCCGAACCAGGTCCAACTGCAGAATCTGTCGCAGAGAAACAACGAAGGGTTCAAGGAATACGCCCAGCGATGGCGTAAGTTGGCAGCTAGGGTTCAGCCGCCGATGGTTGAACGCGAGCTTGTGCAAATGTTCGTAGCCACCCTCCCAGGGGTTTATTATGAGAAATTGGTCAGCAGTATGTCTGGAAGCTTCTCAGATCTCATTATCACCGGCAAGCACGTTGAAAATGGGATCAAACTGGGGAAAATCCAAGGTGTCGATCTATCCTCAGCTGGAGGAGGAAAGAAACCATATGGCACCAAGAGGCATGAAGGACAGACAAGCGCCGTGTCCAATGCTCGCAGGAAAGGTAAAGGCCCGCGCCAGCAGGTGGCTAGCATAACCATCCCTGCTGTCCAACAACCCCAGCCACAGCAGCAGCAGCAACCGAATCAGCAAGGGTACCAAAAGTATCAGAACAGGGCACCTCTGTCAAACCGTCACCTTGAGACACCGCCCATGTCTTATGCTCAACTACTACAAACTCTGCTTCAGTTGCAGTTAGTCCAGAAGAGAACCCTGGCTCCCTTGACAGGGGCACCTCCGCTGGGTTATGACGCGAATGCAACATGTGAGTTTCACTCGGGGGCACCAGGCCACACGATAGAAAATTGCAAAGCCTTCAAGCACAAGGTGCAGGACATGGTGGACGCTAAGATCATCAATTTCTCAGATAATGTGTCGAATGTCACGAAGAACCCCATGCCGAATCATAGGGGAGGTGGGGTAAATGCCATTACTGAAGACGAGAACTTAGACTTGTTGACTGATGTCAAGGATTTGAAGACACCGCTTAGCTTCGTTAAAGCCAAGCTGATGAAGAAAGGCTTCTTTTTGGGCTGTGGAGAACTGTGTATGGGCTGTGCGACTCGTCCTGATGGATGTGAACAGTTGATAGAAGGGATTCAGAGTCTGATGACTGAAGGAATCTTGCAGTTTAGCCGAAGGGCCGAATGTGGATATGGAAAGGTAATGCTGAGGCAAGATGATGAGGTTGCCACCATCACCATCCCTCGCCGGACGATCACCATTTCTGCACCCAGACCGCCCACGATTACCATCACCAAAACTGGACCGATACCCTTTGAAAGCACCAATGCTGTCCCGTGGCACTATGGGGCAGACATCTACTGCAACAGACAGAAGTTGGAACTAGAACCATATGGGTCGTCTGTGGATAACCTAGTGGGCATTGGAGGAATCACTCGCAGCGGGAGAGTGTTCTCTCCACCTGAGATTGTGGCGGACAAAGAAGACAAAGCCGAAGTAACCGATAAGGGAAAGAGTAAAGTCGTTGAAGAAACCCCTCGTGGGGTAGAGAAGGACTTACTTGTTAAAGACGCTGAAGAGTTTATGAGGTTGATTAAGAAGAGTGACTACAAGATCGTGGATCATCTCCATCAAACGCCTTCGAAAATTTCCATCCTGAATTTGTTGCTGTGTTCTGAGGCACATCGCAACGCGCTGCTGAAGGTTTTGAATGCCACGTATGTACCGCAGGAAATATCGGTCAACCAGTTGGAAGGGGTCGTAGCCCACGTGAATGCTGGAAGCGGGTTAGGGTTCACTGACCTGGAGCTGACGCCGAAGTGAAGAAACCACAACAGCGCCCTGCACATCTCAATAGAGTGTAGCGGCACGATTATGTCTCACGTGTTGGTGGACACAGGGTCATCACTCAAAGTTCTTCCGAAGAAAGCACTGATGAAGTTGGATACTCGTGGATTAATTTGCACACCCAGTGATCTGGTTGTGAAAGCGTTCGATGGAACCAAACGTCATGTTTTCGGGGAGGTGACGTTGCCAATCCAAGTGGGGCCGGAAACATTCGACGCCGTCTTTTACATTATGGACATCATGCCTGCCTACAGCTGTCTCTTAGGCCGACCATGGATCCATTCTGCTGGCGCCGTGACCTCCACGTTGCACCAGAAGCTCAAGTACGCTGTCGGAGGTAGCATCGTGACTGTATGTGGCGAGGAAGATATAATGGTGAGCCATTTGTCGTCCTTCAAGTATGTTGAGATGGATGGGGAAATCCACAAAACCCTATGTCAAGCGTTCGAAGCTGTTAAGGTCAAGAACGTAGCTCCTGTAATCACTGAGAAGCCAGAGATTAATCTCTCCTCCTTCAAGGAAGCCCGGGCCGTTGTTCAAGCCGGATCTACCCCAGGCTGGGGGCGAGTTCTAGAGATACCTAACAAGCAAGACAAGTTTGGGTTGGGATACTCTCCTGCGGCTGAAGCCTCCTCCTCTTCTAGCAGTGCGTCGCAAGGTAAAGGGCCAATCCAGTTTACCAGTGGCGGGGTGATATTTGAAAGTGTCAACGCAGTGTCTGAAGACGGCGAAGACAGCGATTGCGACCTAGACTCTTGGATCCAGCCAAGCAAACCAGACGAGAGCCTCAACAACTGGTCCGTCAGGGATATCATCCAAGTGACAGGCAAAGAGTAATGATTTACTTTCTCCAATTGTTGTACAACCCTATGTCCTACCCGGGGCATAGTAGTTTTATTGTCAGGGCCTTGTTTGATTATGTACATGCATTTTACCATTAAATCAAAAGGAGTTTTTCTTCGTATTCAAATATTGTGATCTCTGTTATTCCTGTTTTATATTTGTTTTGAAAAACAACAAAATGGCAATGGGGTTTGTGCTAACCTGCATATCCTTGTTTTAAGCTTAACCCTTGTTATTGCAGGATCCACATAGCAGATGCCATCGACTCTGGACCTCCTACGACTCACTTCGACTTCGATTACCCGATCTATCAAGGTGAAGAAGGGATTGATGAAGACGAAGACCTTCCCGAAGAGTTGGCCCGCTTGTTGAAACATGAAGAGAAAGTTATTCTGCCACACGAAGAAGAAATTGAGATTGTGAATCTGGGTTCTGAAGAACTTGTCAGGAACGTCAGGATAGGGGCTGCATTGCAGAGTGATGTCAAGCAGAGATTGGTCGAGATGCTGAGAGAGTATAGTGACATCTTTGCTTGGTCATACGAAGATATGCCCGGACTTGATACTGACATCGTGGTCCACCACTTGCCGCTGCGAGAAGATTGTCCTCCCGTTAAGCAGAAGCTTAGGAGGACACGACCAGATATGGCCGTTAAGATCAAAGAAGAAGTGCAAAAGCAGCTCGATGCTGGTTTCTTAGCGGTGACTACTTACCTTCCGTGGGTCGCCAACATAGTGCCTGTATCGAAGAAGGACGGTAAGGTACGAATGTGCGTCGATTATCGGGATTTGAATAGGGCGAGCCCTAAAGATGATTTCCCGCTCCCCCATATTGATGTGTTGGTCGACAATACAGCTCAGTTCTCTGTATTTTCGTTCATGGATGGCTTCTCCGGCTATAATCAGATCAAGATGGCGTCGGAGGACATGGAGAAAACTACGTTTATTACACCCTGGGGAACATTTTGCTACAAGGTAATGCCCTTCGGTCTGAAGAACGCAGGGGCCACTGTCGCTTCCGCGAAAATAAGGTGCCGGCAAAACAGAAGAGTCGCCACCTTTCATTATTTATCCCTCGGAGCGGGAAAGGAAACGATCGGAAAAAACCTGATGAAAAAAGGTATAAGACAAGGTCATCGCAACCATTGTCTGGGTTCAGGAGTCGGTTACGCAAGGGGAAGGTATTAGCACCCCTCACGTCCATCGTACTTGATGGGATCCACGCTTTTTGTGTTTACTGGGCAAGTTGGTTTATCTATCTACCTATCAAGGCTGGCTTAAAAAGAAAAGAAAATGACTCGGCAAAGCATCGCACTTTATGCCTACAGATTCTCATCGAGGAATGAGAAATCAGAGTCAACGTAGTTCGACTAACTACGGGTTACGGGAAAGGTGGCTCGCCAATACATCAGTATTGTGCCTACGTACTCTCAACAGGCTTGAGAGATCAGAGCTTACGTAGTTCGGGATAATACGGATTACGGGGATTCAGATTCATCTGTTTTATCGAGTAGGGTTAACAAACAGTTCCAGCAGTTTGATGTACGCAGCTCGACCCTTGGAGACTTAGGCGTTACCGTTTGCGGTAGAACTGGGAGTTAACGACACTCTTTTCTTCAGAAAAGCTTCCTTTGAATTACGGGCTCACGGGGCAAAAAGGTTTGAAGTTTGTTTTCTGTCTTTTACGGAAGAAGTGTTTTTTATTGTGTTTGCAATTTCAATCGCACTAAAGACTATGACCTGAGAGTGAATGCGTCGCATGTCACCCAAAGGGTACCATACTAAACATCCAGACTATTGAAAAGCAACTCTCCAACAATCCTTTCTCAGATAGCTTAAGGCTCGTAACATACGAAAGAAATCATTCATGATTACTGTATTTTAAGTTGTTTTGAGATGAGAAGAGAACAGGCTCAACTAAGGGGAGACTATCAAGTCCTAATGTTATCATGCCAAGGATTCATCCTATGATTGAAGTTTGAAACAGGGAACTCCTAGAAGTTATCATGCATAGGTTTCAACCTAAAGTTCTATCATCACTTCCTTATCCAAGGATGTGAGATTCCTAGGGGATCATGTCAATGATAAACAGAAACAGATAAAGCATCAGCTTAAACAGTAATCAGTAAACGACTGTAAAACGCATGCAATGCAAGTGAGGGAGGAAATGTTTGTGGGGTGTCAGCCTCCACAAGCTCATCTCAACCTCAAGCCAGATATGAGTAACTGCAATCATACAGAAAGAGTAACATGCTATCAAGCAAAATAGAATAACAGCTGCAATCATATAGAAGAAATAACATGCTGTTAAGCAAAATACACCACATGGGCAAGGGAGCTGGGCTCTACCGAATACCCGCAAGCAAAGCCATACAGTAAAAATACAAGCAGAGGGAGCAACTCAACCTCTAGTGCAATCATGCTCCTAGCTTAAAGTCAGTCTAGATATGAAGTTATTCTAATGCATCAAGCAAGTCAAACAAGGCACATCAGCACAGAAAATAAAACAGACAAGAAAGAAAGCAGATCAACCCCTCTTTCAACTCCAAGCCTCAGCTCTTCTGACAGCAATCCAGTCTTTAGACTCCAACCACCCTTCAAGGCTATCATCTTTCATGACAAGTATCAACTTGTTTCTCCAGGGTTTCAATCCATCAAACATAAGTATCCACTTATTCTCTCTTCTCCAAGCTTCAGCTCTTCAGTCAGTTCCACCTTCAGGCTTCACTCTTAACTACAAGCATTAACTTAATTGGATCTTCTTCATAAGTATCAACTTGTCTTCAAGCTTCAACTCTCTTTGCTTTTCCAGTATTAACTTGGTCTTCTTCCCCTACAAGCTTCAGCTTCTCAGAGTAATCTTCAATCACCTGGAAGTGTCAACTTCATCCTTCAATTCTTTTTCAAGCCTCAGCTCTTAACTCAATCCCCATTGGATCATCAAGTATCAACTTGTTCTCCTTGCTCTTCAAGCTTCAGCTGCAATGGCAATGCTCAAGGAATCATCCTCTTCCACACTCTTCAATGAAGTCCTCTTCTTCAAACTCAAGTCCAACATCTTTCAAGATACTCAAACCAGAAGATAATTGATTTAACAGAATGAGTGGAAATGATAAGCAGCTTATTGACAACCAAAGGAAGCCTATAAGGGTTCATCATTATGAGAGACTGGTTCCCTCAAAGTTCTACTTCCCAGATAAAGCCACTCATCCCTCCAAAGGAGGGATGTGAATACCTTAGAAGGACTTTTAGTCATTGGGAGGAATGGAAGCACAAGATGCCTTCCATATTTGTAAAAGAAATCATTCTAGTCCTAAGGCTCTCCCTAGGTCTCCTACCTTCTAAAACTTCATCAGACACCTTCAGGCACAAGCAAATCCCAACTTCAAGCAACTTCAAGCATCCTCACCTTGTCTTCAACTTGTCTTCAATCTCAACCAATGACAAACAAAGCAAAAGCCTAATCTAAGGGAACTAAAGAAGTTAGTCTAGTGGAGTTGGTGCCTTAGAATCATCTAAAACTAGCACCTAAACTAAAATCAATCAAAAATAGGAAACTATCCTATAAATTTCTACAAAAATTCCTAAGTGATCCTAATTCAATTAAGAATGCCTCATACAAAAACCAGGGACTAAATCATCTATTAAGTCCTAAAATTAAGTCCTAAATCCAAAGGTATCAACCATAAACCCTAAAAATGGAGCTTCTAAAGGTTTCAACCTAAACTACCACCTAGGTTCATCTCAAAAATGTGAGAAAAATACTATTGGAGCATACATGTCTAAACTAATCACACACAAAAAATTAGGATCAAAATCATCATCACATGATCAAACAAAATTCCACAAAATTAGGTATCAAACATAACCATTTTAATATCAATTAAAATGTAAAATTCCTATAAAATCAGAAAATGCATGAAATGAAAATAGTTTTTATCTAAAAAGTACTAGACTCAATCATGAGTAAAATGCAAAAAGAATGGGATTATTTGGATTAATTTTCAATTTTATACGATTTTCCCAAGAATCATGAATAAAATGAAAAAATAATGAAAATCAAACAAAAATGGACGAGCACACGGTGCAGATAGCAATGATACACAGTTCAAATAATGGATTGGGCCTTCAGGGGGTGGGGATATCAATCTTTCCACTAAGCCCAGAACCACTAATTAAATGAAACGGTGCGTTTCATAATCATAACTCCTTCATAAGTTGAAATCAAAACGTGGCCGTTGGATCACTCACTCAGTCAAAGTCCAACCCCCATCCAATGGCTCTAGAGTCATCTTCAACCTTTTGAATGTCTGAACTTCGCGCGCAGCTCCGGCCACCACCGGTGTTGCTCCGGTCACCATTCCACAACCCTAGTTCAACATAGAGTTCACCATAAGCCACGATCCCTTAATGAAACATGTCCCAAATTCCCTCACGAATTCATTCATGCCTTTAATTCCCTCTGAAACCTCAAGATTCACCATAACCAAATCTCAACCGAAAATGGTAACACCCTATATTGGTCACTAATTCTCAAATTAATGGTCTGAAATCCATCCTACACCGTTCTACAATGCATCTAACACCCTAATTCATCTTGATTCTCCTTAATTCATGCTAGAGGAAGAAAGTTACTAACCTGAAAATCTTGGATGAACAGATGCACTAAACCTTCAATTCAAGCTCTCTAATCTTCCAGACACGATCAATGGAACCTTTCCTTGCTTCTGTATGCAAAAGAACCGGTTGAAAGCTCCTAAATCTTGAAACCCGATGGTGAGTTGCAGGTGGAAAAATTCAATGGCTCATACATGATTCAGCCACGAATTCTCTTGGATTATGATCTGGATTCAATCCCTAGCATCCATGGAAGAAGTTTCAATCAAGAAAATGGATGGGAAGTGAAGAATTTGGTGAAACCGAATCCAATTGCAAGCCCAGAAATCTCAATCCCAATCTATGCTCTCTCCTTCAATCATCACCAACCTCTGCATTGGATCACCTGTACTCAATATATAGATGATGTATGAGTAATCTAGAACCCTCTAGATCCTTCTAATGAGAGTTTCAATCTCGCATGTCATGAGATTTTCAATCACATATCATGATTTGCATAGCTCTGTTTGCAGCTTGAAACCAACCTCATTCACTTCTAATTTCTCCCCTAGTGACATTTTGAAGGTGCTTAGCTGGCAAAGGGCCTTGCTCATGCCTTGATTCTATGTTTTGCACATGTTACTTATGATGTAAGTAATCACTTTTCAAAGCAAGTCCACCAAATGAATTTCAATTCAAAAATGTGGCTAAACCAATGTTCTTAAAATGTTTTCTAGAGTCAAAATGATATATTACATGCCATGGTTTGGATGTGTAGATTGAAAATATCAATTTCCAACTTTGGTTCATTTAACTTATACCCTTATTTTAGGTCATTTTTGCAACTTTGAGCTACAAGAATTTCCATCCTCTCATGACCTCCTTGCTAGCCTTAAAACATCATTTTGAACAAGTTTGATGTTCAACATTTTCCCATTTGAAGCTTGGAAATAGGAGTTATGGCCTTATGGTTGAAATGACCTATAATCTCCAAATGACCAAAATGCCCTTGACTTGTCAAAGCCATAACTTGAGCTCTACAAATCCTATAAAAGACTTATAGTACTCTCTAGAAAGCTAAGAAGATAAGGAACAACATTCATGTTTACCAAAAGTTCATAGGAATTATCCTTCTTGGGCAAAAGTTTGATGCAAGTTGGGTAACTTTCAAGCCCCCAAATTCACATACCTCAGATGACCTGTAACTTGTCAAAGTCATAACTTGAGTTCTACAAATCCTATAAAGGACTTCTAGTACTCAAATTAAAGCTAAGCTCATGCTCTACAACATTCATGTTGGGGGCAAGATGAGATGATAATCAGATCTTGAGCTAAACTTCCTTGAAGATAGGGGTCAAACTAGTGGATTTTACACTGTCAAGCCTTAGAAACCCTAGCTTGAACCTTCTCAAACTCTTCAATCATGACGAGTTGACCTTGGAATCATCCTTATAGCATCTCAATGTATCAATCCATGATCACATGGCTCTTGGATTAGATCTCAACCTTGTTCAAATCATCAGTTGACCTAGGGTTGACCCAGTCAAACCCTAACTGCAACACTCATTGCTGAGTCTTCTTAACCTTACACAATGACCTATCTAGACTCCATGATGGCTTTCAAGACATATCATAAGCTCTCTCAAGGCTTCAAGTCCACATTCTTGGCTTCAGAATCATCTGAGGAGCTCCCACAACTCTCAAGTTAGGAGGCACACAACCTTGGTTTCAACCACTCTCTCTGGGGATCTTTTGACTTCTCTGACAAGGATATCAACCCTTGGACACTTGAATAGGCTTCTTAGCTAGCTTCAAACTCTTGTATAGGCCTTGATTGGTAATCATACATCTTGATCTCCTGCATACATGTTAATGAAATGCAAATGATAATGCTAATGTGAATGAAATGAAACATAAGTTAGGTAAAGAAATGTTGGGCAAATTTTGGGGTGCAACAGCTGCCCCTATTCGAACGGCTTGAACCAGACTGGGTGAGCAGCAAACGGCTCTCAACCAATCAAGGTGCAAGACGGTTGAATACCAACAAACCCGGAAATTTGCCAACTACACAAGTACACGGTACTCTGATGGGGACAAATCTTCGAAAACTGAAATATTAGCTGCACGGCGACTAGCTAGGGGATTGGTCACACGGTAACCAATGATACATGGTCGGTAATTCTGTCAGGCATCAAGATTCCTCGGGACTCACCAGGTTAACAATCAAGTTAATCATGTCGTCGGGCAGTCAAAGAAATCTCTGGGCATCAGCCGGACTTCATCAGTAAGTCGGGAATAGAATTCTCCGTCAATCATGAACCGCTTGGGGATATCCAAACTCCGGCCATCAGGCACTCTGCTTCAGCTGGGAGAACTGCTTCGTTAATATGGTTGGACTTCAATCATCAAGTCTTCAGGGAAGCTCCGACTTCACTATTCAGAAACCTGCTGGGGATGCCTCATCTCTGCTGGGGATTCTGGAGAACTATCAAGTAACTCTGCTTCGGGGGATCCGGAAATCATTCCGGGTAGGTCAACTCTGCTGAGGACTGCAAGAATCATCTTGAACAAATAACTCTGGGGGGACTTCAAGAATCATCCTGGACCCATAACTATGCTGGAGATTTCGGGACTCCTCCTGAGCAAACGCTCTGCCGGGGATTTCAAGCATCAACTTGAGCAACCCTCTCTAGCGACTTCAATGGGGATTTTAAGAATCATCTTAAACGAACGCCTGCGCTAAAGAATTCAAGAATCATCTTGGGCAAACGACTTTGCTGGGGAATTCCTGCGAAACAAGAATGGTAACGACCTAGCTCATGTTTAGTATGCATATGACGCAATGCTCCACACGGTGGAAATGCTACGCGTTTATGATAAATGCTATGCAATCATGCAAAATGCTACTATCCCGTCAGCAAAATAAATGCTGAAGGGAGAATCCTCCTGCCAAGGAGAAAGAACCACTCTGGTGGGGGAAGGAATCATCCTGCCACGGAGAAAAGGTCACGCTACTCTCAATCGGACTCCGCATGGGGAAGCAAACTTCAGTCGACTGCTGCAGGGGAATAAAGCTTTACGAGAACCCAGACCTGCTAAGGAAAGCGATGTCAATCGCGGAAATAAACTGCACGGCCTTCATGGCTAACCTTCCTGGAGATAACGACTCCGGCGGGGGAATACGACATCAGTTATTCAACACTCTACCGGGGAAAACCAATCATGGCCCGAACGCTCTCCAAGGACTCGGCTTTCTTGGGGGTTTGCCTACTCGGCTGGGGAAGAAGAAATCATCCTGCTTCGGGGGAGAGTACGACTCTGCGGGGAATTCCAATTCTGCCGGAGACTTCAGTTTGGAGCTTCCGAGTGCTGTACACTTCAGTATACGACTCAGCTGGGGAGATAGTGATCCTTCAGGGTACATATGGTTGGGGAGAGAATCTTCTCTGCCTGGGGAAACATATCAATGCTTACGATCTCATGCTCAGACTCTGCGGGGGGAGGCTGCTGAACTTTGCTGGAGAAGGAGGAATCATCCTGCTTGCTAGGGAGCGTACGACTCTGTGGGGAATTACAATTCTGCTGACGACTTCAGTCTAGAACTATCAATTGCTGCTCACTTCAGTATGTGACTCAGCTAGGGAAACGGTGACCCTTCAGGATGCATCCGGTTGGGGAGAGAATCTTCTCTGCTTGGGGAAACATATCAATGCTTGACGATCTCCGGTTCAGACTCTGCAGGGAGAGGCTGCTGAACTCGCTGGAGAAAAAGGAATCATCCTGCTTGGGGACGCATACGGCGCACTGTCTGGTATATGCTACACCTGCAACAACATAAACAAACAGACAAGATACCCTTCTCAAAGGGACCTATCAAGGTTATCATCTTGTGACAATGTTCAAGTAATTCATTGTTTCAACAATCAGTGGCCTAGGCCAGTAAGTTTATGTATGCGCATTTTGTCAAAAACATCGGCGTTTTTTTTCGCAAACAAAACAGGTAAATGATAAACAAACACACAGAATTGCTGAATAATATACATTTTATTGATAACGAACCCCTGAATGGGTAAAAATGTTTTACAACAGATGCAAGCTCCTGGAATGAGGAAGCTGCGCAAAAATAAAACATAAATATACATCAGTATATACACAAATGTCAGCGATGAGGCGTAGACAAACACCATGAGTTGATCCCTCTACGACCCACTCGACTTCGATAATTCTTCGACGCTTCAGCTTCAGAAGAGATTGATTCAGATAAACGGCCCTCAGGTCTTCCAAACCACTAAACAATGAAAGTCCACACGCGGAACGCTGTCATTTGCTTTTTTCAAATCCCTAACTTTTGCCTGAATCGCCCTTCCGGGTTTTTGATTCACCGGGATACCCTTTTTTGCCAAAGTCGCCCATCCGGGTTTTCGACTTTGCGGGTGTACATTTTTTCAATTTATATCCCTAACTTTTGCCCGAACCTTTTTCCTTTTTTATGGTTCGCCGGGATGCCCCATTTTTGCCTGGATATTCTTTTTCTTTCCAGCGGGTCATTTTTTAAGCAAAGTATTTTTTAACTGCGTCCGCGTTCACCGGGGATGCAAAATCTTCGCCATCCATCGTGGATAACAACAAAGCTCCTCCCGAGAAGACCTTGCTGACGACGTACGGACCTTCGTAATTGGGAGTCCACTTGCCCCGGTGATCGGAGTGTGGAGGAATAATCTTCTTCAGGACGAGATCACCCGTCTGAAAGCTTCTGGGACGCACCTTCTTATCATAAGCTTTCTTCATTCGGCTTTGTTATAAACGACCATGCGCGATCGATGCTAATCTCTTCTCGTCCATCAGACTGAGTTGGTTTAGCCGGTTCTTAATCCATTCCGCCTCGTCGAGTTTCACATCAACCAAAACTCGCAAAGAAGGGATCTCCACTTCTAGCAGTAGGACGACTTCCATACCATACACCAAGGAGAAAGGAGTTGCCCTGGTGATGTACGTACCGTCGTATGATAACCGTGCAGTGCAAATGGCAGCATCTCGTGCCAATCTTTGTAGGTCACAACCATCTTCTGAACAATCTTCTTGATGTTCTTATTGGTCGCTTCAACAGCGCCATTCATCTTCGGCCGGTAAGGAGATGAGTTGTGGTGTTCAATCTTGAAACTCTGGCACAGCTCCTTCATCATCTTGTTATTCAGGTTCGAACCATTATCAGTAATGATCCGCTTGGGAACTCCGTAACGATAGATGATATCCCTCTTTATGAATTTAGCCACCACCTTCTTGGTCACATTAGCATACGAGGCTGCCTCCACCCACTTGGTGAAGTAGTCGATAGCTACTAGAATGAAGTGATGACCGTTAGATGCAGTGGGCTCGATCTTGCCTATCATGTTAATGCCCCACATGGAGAACGGCCACGGGGAGGACATGACATTTAACGGGCACGGTGGCACGTGAACTTTATCAGCATAAATCTGGCATTTATGACACCTCTTCGCGAATTTAAAGCAATTCGACTCCATCGTCAGCCAGTAGTATCCTGCTCTCAGGATCTTTCTTGTCATAGCATGCCCGCCGGCGTGCGTACCAAATGTGCCTTCTTGGACTTCTTCCATGAGCATACTCACTTCTTTCTCATCTACACATCTGAGTAGCACGAGATCATGATTTCTTTTATACAAAACTCCATCAGGATTGAGATAAAAATTTCCAGACAGCCACCTCAGAGTCTTCTTATCCTGGGTTGACGCTCCCGCAGGATACTCCTTAGTCATAAGGAAGGTCTGGATATCATGGAACCATGGCTTGCCGTCGGCGGCTTCCTCGATCGCAAAGACGAATGTAGGTCTATCAAGACGAGAAAGGACAATCCTTGGAGCTTCATTCCAAAAATTGACTTTATACATTGAAGCCAACGTGGCTAAGGCATCAGCCATCTGGTTTTCAGCCCTGGGCACATGATGGAGTTCCACTCGGTCAAAGAACGGAAGCAGCCTTCTGGCGTAGTTCATGTACGACACCAAATTCGATTGACGAGTCTCCCACTCCCCTTTAATCTGGTTAATCACAAGCGCCGAGTCACCATATACGTCTAGGTTCTTGATTCTCAAATCAATTGCCTCTTCTAGACCCATGATGCATGCTTCGTACTCCGCTTCATTATTGGTGACCGGAAACGTCAGCCTCGCAGTGAACGGGATGTGGGATCCGTGGGGATTCGTGATGATCGCCCCGATGCCACTTCCGTAAGAATTAACCGCTCCGTCAAATATCAATTTCCACTGGGATTTCCTATCTGGACCCTCATCGGGCAACGGTTCATCGCAATCCTTCGCTTTAAGAAACATGATATCCTCATCAGGGAATTCAAATTTCATCGGCTGGTAATCCTCGATCGGCTGTTCGGCCAGGTACTCAGACAATACGCTACCCTTGATGGCCTTCTGGGAAACGTACTGAATGTCATATTCCGTCAACACCATTTGCCATCTGGCAATCCTGCCCGAAAGCGCTTGCTTCTCGAAGACGTACTTGATCGGATCCATCTTCGAAATTAGCGTGGTTGTGTGATTGAGCATGTACTGTCGTAAATGTTTGGCAGCCCAGGCTAGTGCACAACACATTTTCTCCAGCATCGAGTAACGAGATTCACAATTCGTGAACTTTTTACTCAAGTAGTAAATGGCATGCTCCTTTCTGCCCGTCTCGTCGTGCTGACTGAGAACACACCCCATACTATTCTCCCGAACTGTCAAGTACATGATTAAAGGCCGTCCAGCCACTGGGGGTATCAAGATCGGAGGTTCCTGCAGATACTGTTTTATCTTATCGAATGCCTTCTGGCAATCCTCGTTCTAGATAATCTTCTGATCTTTCTTTAGCAGCTTGAACATCGGTTCACACGTGGCCGTGAGCTGAGAGATAAACCTTGCAATATAGTTTATTCTGCCCAGGAAACCACAAACTTCTTTTTTTGTTTTTGGCGCTGGCATTTCTTGTATCGCTTTTATCTTCGCAGGATCAACCTCGATGCCTCTTTCGCTCACGATAAACCCCAGTAGCTTTCCGGACCGCACTCCGAAAGTACATTTGTTAGGATTCAGCCTCAACCTGAACTTCCTAAGCCTCTCAAAAAGCTTCAGCAAATTGACCAGATGTCCTTCCTCCGTTTGGGACTTTGCAATCATGTCATCAACATAGACTTCAATCACATGATGAATCATATCATGGAACAAAGTAACCATTGCTCTTTGGTAAGTGGCCCCTGCGTTCTTCAGACCGAAAGGCATTACCTTATAGCAAAATGTTCCCCAGGGAGTGATAAACGTAGTTTTCTCCATGTCCTCCGGCGCCATCTTGATCTGATTGTAGCCGGAGAAGCCATCCATGAACGAAAATACGGAGAACTGAGCTGTATTGTCGACCAACACATCAATATGAGGCAGCAGGAAATCATCTTTAGGGCTCGCCCTATTCAAATCCCGATAATCGACGCACATTCGTACCTTACTGTCCTTCTTCGGTACATGCACTATGTTGGCGACCCACGGAGGGTAAGTGGTGACTGCTAAGAAGCCAGCATCAAGCTGCTTTTGCACTTCTTCTTTGATCTTAACGGCCATATCTGGTCATGTCCTCCTAAGCTTCTTCTTAACGGGAGGAAAATCTTCTCGCAGCGGCAAGTGGTGGACCACGATGTCAGTATCAAGTCCGGGCATATCTTTGTATGACCAAGCAAAGACGTCACTATACTCTCTTAGCATCTCGACCAATCTCTGCTTGACATCACTCTGCAATGCAGCCCCTATCCTGACGTTCCTGACTAGTTCTTCAGAACCCAAATTCACATTCTCGATCTCCTCTTCATGAGGCAAAATAACTTTCTCCTCTTGTTTCAACAAGCGGGCCAACTCTTCGGGAAGGTCTTCGTCTTCATCAATCTCTTCTTCGGCTTGATAGATCGGGCAATCGAAGTTGAAGTGAGTCGTAGAAGGTCCAGAGTCGATGTCATCTGCTATGTGGATCCTGCAATAACAAGGGTTAATCTTAAAACAAGGATATGCAGGTTAGCACAAACCTCATTGCCATTTTATTGTTTTTCAAAACAAATATGAAACAGGAATAACAGAGATCACAATATTTGAATACGAAGAAAAACGCCTTTTAATTTATTGATAAAATGCATGTACATAATCAAACAAGGCCCTGACAATAAAACCGCTATGCCCCGGGTAGGACATAGGGTTGTACAATGATTGGAAAAAGTAAATCATTACTCTTCGCTTGTCATCTGGATGATATCCCTGACGGACCAGTTGTTAAGGCTCTCGCCTGGCTTGCTTGGCTGGATCCAAGAGTCTAAGTCACAGTCGCTATCTCCGCTATCTTCAGACACCGCGTTGATACTTTCAAATATCTCCACGCCACTGGTAAACTGGATCGGCCCTTTACCTCGCGACACACTGGTGGAAGAAGAGGCTTCAGCTCCAGGAGAATACCCCAACCCAAACTTGTCTTGCTTGTTTGGTATCTCTAGAATTCGCCCCCAGCCTGGGGTAGATCCGGCTTGGACAACAACCCAGGCTTCCTTGAAGGAGGAGAGAGTCATCTCTGGCTTTTCAGTGACTACAGGAGCTACGTCCTTGACTTTGACAGCTTCGAACGCTTGACATAGGGTTTCGTGGATTTCCCCATCCATCTCAACATACTTGAAGGACGACAAATGGCTCACCATTATGTCTTCCTTGCCACAAACAGTCACGATGCTACTTCTGACAGCATACTTGAGCTTCTGGTGCAACGTGGAGGTCACAGCACCCGCTGAATGGATCCATGGTCGGCCCAAGAGACAACTATAGGCAGGCATGATGTCCATAATGTAAAAGATCGCGTCGAATGTTTCCGGGCCTACTTGGATGGGCAACGTCACCTCCCCAAAAACATGGCGTTTGGTTCCATCGAACGCTTTCACAACCAGATCACTGGGTGTGCAAATCACTCCACGAGTATCTAACTTCATTAATGCCTTCTTCGGAAGGACATTAAGTGACGACCCCGTGTCCACCAACACGTGCGACATAATCGTTCCCCTACACTCTATCGAGATGTGCAGGGCGCTATTCTGATTCCTCCCCTTCGGCGTCAGCTCTAGGTCAGTGAACCCTAACCCATTTCCAGCATTCACGCGGGCTACAACCTCTTCCAGCTGGTTTACCGATATTTCCTGTGGTACATATGCGGCGTTCAACACCTTCAGCAGTGCGTTGCGGTGTGCTTCAGAACACAGCAACAAATTCAGGATGGAAATCTTCGAGGGTGTTTGGTGGAGATGATCCACGATCTTGTAGTCACTCTTTTTAATCAACCTCATAAATTCCTCGACGTCTTTAACAAGTAAGTCTTTTTCTACCCCGCGAGGGATCTCTTCAACGACTTTACTTTTACCTTTATCAGTTGCATCAGCTCTGTCCTCTTTGTCCGCCACGACCTCAGGTGGAGCAAATATTCTCCCGCTGCGAGTAATTCCACTAACGCCCGCTAGGTTCTCCACAGACGTTCCAAACGGTTCTAGTTCCAACTTATGCCCGTTGCAGTAGACCTCTGCCCCATAATGCCATGGGACAGCATTAGTGCTTTCGAAGGGTATCGGCCCAGCTTTGGTGATAGTAATCATGGGCGACCTGGGTGCAGAAATAGTTATCGTCTGGCGAGGGATGGTGATGGTGGCAACCTCATCATCTTGCTTCAGCATTACCTCTCCCGATCCACATTCGGCCCTCCGGCTAAACTGTAAAATCCCTTCAGTCATCAGACTTTGAATTCCCTCTATCAACTGTTCGCATCCATCAGGACTAGTCGCACAGCCCATGCACAGCTCTCCGCAACCTGGAAAGAAACCTCTTTTCATCAGCTTAGCCTTAACGAAGCTAAGCGGTGTTTTCAAATCTCTGACGTCAGTCAACAAATCCAAACTCTCGTCTTCAATAATGGCGTTTACTCCACCTCCCCTATGATTCGGCATAGGGTTCTTCGTGACATTTGGCACATTATCTGAGAAGTTGATGATCTTAGCGTCCACCATGTCCTGTACCTTGTCCTTGAAGGCTTTGCAATTCTCTATGGTGTGGCCTAGTGCCCCTGAGTGGAACTCACAAGTCGCATTCGCGTCATAACCTGGCGGAGGTGCCCCTGTCAAGGGAGCCAGGGTTCTCTTCTGGATCAGCTGTAACTGGAGTAGAGTCTGTAACAGCTGCGCATACGACATGGGCGGTGTCTCGAGGTGACGGCTCGACAGAGGTGCCCTATTTTGATACTTTTTGTACCCTTGTTGATTCGGTTGCTGCTGTTGCGGCTGCTGCTGCTGTGGCTGTTGAACTGCCGGGATAGTTATACTGGCCACCTGCTGGTGAGGGCCCTTACCCTTCCTTCGAGCGTTGGACACAACGCTCGTTTCTCCTTCCCGTCTTTTGCCACCATAAGGTTTCTTGCCTCCTCCAGCTGAGGAGGAATCACCTTGAATTTTCCCCAGTTTGATCCCATTTTCGATGTGCTCACCCGTGATAATGAGATATGAGAACAATCCGGACATACCGCTGACCAATTTCTCATAATAAACCCCGGGGAGGGTGGCTACGAACATCTACACAAGCTCACGTTCAACCATCGACGGCTGAACCTTGGCTGCCAACTCACGCCACCGCTGGGCGTATTCCTTGAACCCTTCATTGTTCCTTTGCGACAGATTCTACAGTTGGACTCGGTTCGGGGCCAAGTCACTGTTATATTGGTAGTGGTGCATAAATGCTTCAGCAAGGTCTTTCCACGTGCGCACACTGGTGGGTTCCACACTGATGTACCATTCGAGGGAGGGTCCAGACAGACTGTCTTGAAAGAAGTGCATCAGCAACTTCTCGTCCTCAGAATGAGCGGACATTCTTCTGTAATATGATCTCAGGTGGACGCGAGGGCAGGTGGTGCCCTTGTACTTTTCAAAGTCAGGTACCTTGAACTTGGGAGGCACCTTAAAATCAGCAGTCAGTCCCAACTTGGACATATCAACGCCCAGGGTGTTCTGATTCTCGATAATTCTCATCTTATCCTCGAGTGCCTTGAACCTTAGCCGTGCTTCAGCAGTCAGCTCCCCTTCAGCACCTCTCTGAGAGAACACATCCTCTTGACGGTCTTCTAACCACGGCTGAGGCCCGAACAGATTTCCAACACCTGCATTGCTGTTGCCCAACCCGACATTGACGTTAGCTTCAAAATTCCTATTACCGACGCCCGTCGTATTACCATTGAGTCCCATGTTAGCTATCACATTGCCGTTGGCACTGCCGTTCCCCCCGGTCACGGGGACGCCATTCTGAGGAGTTTCAACTGGTGGAGGAGTAGGCATTGTCCCACCATGGAGTACGCCATTGCTATCAACCCTTGAAATCAGAGGCTGAACCAAGGTTCTGAGCTGATCCTGGCCATTGGCGACCGCTTGCATGAGCTCCATGAAGCGATCCATTCTTTCGCGGAGTTCCTGAACATCAGTTTGCACTTGCTCCATGATTCTTGTTTGATTTGCTCTGGTCGGATAGCGGTGGATTGGTCTCTGATCAATCCTGGAACAACCTAAAACAACCTGAAAACACAAAAGGGTTAGGAAAAACGACAAAGTGCTCGTTATGCAAATGCTTCATGCAAATGCGAACGTGTGTCTGTGCGTTAGGGAGATTTCCCCCGATCCTAGTGCCTGAGTGCCGGTGCTGATAACAAGAAGTCCGAGTCCAGTCATGGAAATAACATCTCATATATATAAAGAAAGCCCATCAAGGCGGTCCACAACGTCACTAAGTACAAGCAGAATCAATAGCATGACCTCGACCAACAAGCCTGGTGATGGTCAGCATACAACAATGATCAAAACAAAAGGGTTACAAATATAGTCAAGCACGGCCACGGGCGCGAAACTCTTCTAACAACCCCTTCGTTTCTGGATGATCAGGCCGAGTGAGCAACCCTTCGACGAGTAACTCCCTCTGCATAATGGTGTACTGAAGAACTTCGACCGAATCCTCCCATGCTCCTTCGCTGAAACAATCTTCTAGCTTCCACTTCTTGAACTCAAACGTCAGTTTGCGCTCCTTCAGGTTAGCAAGAGCCCTGTTGAGCCGGCCTTCGGCGGCATATCTGCGAGCGGTTTCTTCATCAAACCTCTTCTCACTAGCCTTCACCTGGGCTTTCAGCTTGGAGATCTATTGCATCAGCTTATCCTCCCGCTCTTTCCTATTGGCTAGGGATGCCTTCCAGTGCTGGTTAAACTTGGATATCCTCCGATATGCTTCGTCCAAGTGCTGCTTCTTCATGGCCAGTACATCGTTGACAGCTTTGAAGTCTCGACCCATGCGCTCACGCTCAGCTATCTGCTTAGTCAGAATGATGCCATATATGCACAGAGCGAGAATGGCGTTGAACACGACCCAACATCCGTCTTTGGCGCACTGCTGAGCCTTTCCCACTAAGAACTGCAAGGAGAAACCGGGAACCTTGTTCCAACTAGACAATACCAACTCGGAGGCATCCAGGTGAAGTGAAGGAGCTAGACTAGCCAGATTAGGCTCAACATCCATATGAACAAAGGGCATCTGACTCTTGATAGGCACACCTAACAAATAAACATACTCCTCTAGTATGGGTGCGAGAACAAAGTCCTGGAAAGTAAAGCATCTCAACGGAGAATCGTAGAACTGCAGCAAGGCATGCAACCCATTCAACTCAAACACACAAGGTTTACGAACCAAACTGAGCAATTTGCCGTAAGACTTTCTGAATTCATCTCTCACAGAATCATCTGCTAAAGCAATCAAACCAGTCAACTGAACCACATCAGGGGCAGGGAGCTTGTAAGCCACGGTCTTCCTCAGAGAACCCATAACAATACAATAGGAGGCAAGATATCCTGGATCGGGGAAAATGGTACCTGCAACACAGATACACGTTAACGAAATGCAAATGAGTATGCAAGGCAATATGAAATGCAATCATGCAGTGGGAGATCAAGGCAACTGTGCTGTGGAGATTCTGCATCAACAAAACCATGATGTTGCTCTGTCAAGAACAACCACTATCTCTGATGAGAAGAAAACCCTGGTATCGGACCACAAATCTGCTCTGTCAAGAACACCTATATGATAATAAGGACCTCTGATACAGGACCAAAACTCTGCTCTGTCAAGAACAAACATCTGATAATAAGGACCTCTGATACAGGACCAAAACTCTGCTCTGTCAAGAGCAAACATACATCTGCAGATGAGATCCCCTGATCCCAACCAAAACCTGTTCTGTCAAGAACAAATACACCTCTGATGATGAGATCCTCTGATCCCAACCAAAACCTGTTCTGTCAAGAACAAATACACCTCTGATGATTAGATCCTCTGATTCCAACCAAAAGCCTGTTCTGTCAAGAACCAATACACATCTGATGATGAGATCCTCTAATCCCAACCAAAACTGATTTGCTGTCAAGAAAACCAGGTAGTCTGAAGGTCAAGGTTTCCTGCAACAAACCCAACCCTGCCCACAGGTATGGACCTAAACTGACTCAAGTTCGGCATCCTATGCGGTCATCAGCGTCACAAACATTCAAGAGGGGTGATACGATACCCAGAAGGTGTGGCATCACCAGCTCATGAAGCGGCCTCACTCGGCTGAATCCCAAATGATCGGTCCCTAGAGTCGACAATCCTCCAAACCAACAACCCCCTCAACCCAAAGGGTTGAAAAAGAAGTCAACCGGGAGAACCTCGTCTGAGCGTGGATTTCATGAGACACTAGTGCCTGCCAAGAAAGCACGCGCCCACTAATTTCCACAACTAATGTTGTGTTCACTCAAGCCTGGGTCTGGCTTCTCACTCATCAGAATACCCCTCCCACAACAGCACATATAATCATATCATACTGAAAATAAAATGCGGGACATAAAACGCGATAAACAAACACAACCCAACAAGTAATCATACAAGCGCTAGGATTGACTCTCGCAGGGGACGTTGGATCCCCCAAACTGACTCGCATAAGGGACATTGGATCCCAGGAAACTATCAAGTCCCTAGCAAAGTCGCCAGCTGTCGCTTCCGCGAAAATAAGGTACCGGCAAAATAGAAGAGTCGCCACCTTTCGTTATTTATCCCTCAAAGCGGGAAAGGAAACGATCGGAAAAAACCTGACAAAAAAAGGTATAAGACAAGGTCATCGCAACCATTATCTAGGTTTGGGAGTCGGTTACGCAAGGGGAAGGTATTAGCACCCGTCACGTCCATCGTACTCGATGGGATCCACGCTTGTTGTGTTTACTGGACAAGTTGGTTTATCTATCTACCTATCAAGGCTGGCTTAAAAAGAAAAGAAAATGACTCGGCAAAGCGTCGCACTTTATGCCTACGTATTCTCATCAGAGAATGAGAAATCAGAGTCAATATAGTTCGACTAACTACGGGTTACGGGAAAGGTGGCTCGCCAATACATCAGTATTGTGCCTACGTACTCTCAACAGGCTTGAGAGATCAGAGCTTACGTAGTTTGGGATAATACGGATTACGGGGATTCAGATTCATCTGTTTTATCAAGTAGGGTTAACAAACAGTTCCAGCAGTTTGGTGTACGCAGCTCGACCCTTGGTGACTTAGGCGTTACCGTTTGCGGTAGAACTGGGAGTTAACGACACTCTTTTCTTCAGAAAAGCTTCCTTTGAATTACGGGCCCACGGGGCAAAAAGGTTTGAAGTTTGTTTTCTGTCTTTTACGGAAGAAGTGTTTTTTATTGTGTTTGCAATTTCAATCGCACTAAAGACTATGACCTGAGAGTGAATGCGTCACATGTCACCCAAAGGGTACCATACTAAACATCCATACTGTTGAAAAGCAACTCTCCAACAATCCTTTCTCAGATAGCTTAAGGCTCGTAACGTATGAAAGAAATCATTCATGATTACTGTATTTTAAGCTGTTTTGAGATGAGAAGAGAACAGGCTCAA
This sequence comes from Lathyrus sativus, assembly GCA_963859935.3. NCBI lineage: Eukaryota > Viridiplantae > Streptophyta > Magnoliopsida > Fabales > Fabaceae > Lathyrus > Lathyrus sativus. The sequence goes on from OZ012738.1 coordinate 606,069,850, forward strand.
CTAAGGGGAGACTATCAAGTCCTAATGTTATCATGCCAAGGATTCATCCTATGATTGAAGTTTGAAACAGGGAACTCCTAGAAGTTATCATGCATAGGTTTCAACCTAAAGTTCTATCATCACTTCCTTATCCAAGGATGTGAGATTCCTAGGGATCATGTCAACGATAAACAGAAACAGATAAAGCATCAGCTTAAACAGTAATCAGTAAACGACTGTAAAACGCATGCAATGCAAGTGAAGGAGGAAATGTGTGTGGGGTGTCAGCCTCCACAAGCTCATCTCAACCTCAAGCCAGATATGAGTAACTGCAATCATACAGAAAGAGTAACATGCTATCAAGCAAAATAGAATAACAGCTGCAATCATACAGAAGAAATAACATGCTGTCAAGCAAAATACACCACATGGGCAAGGGAGCTGGGCTCTACCGAATACCCACAAGCAAAGCCATACAGTAAAAATACAAGCAGAGGGAGCAACTCAACCTCTAGTGCAATCATGCTCCTAGCTTAAAGTCAGTCTAGATATGAACTTATTCTAATGCATCAAGCAAGTCAAACAAGGCACATCAGCACAGAAAAGAAAACAGACAAGAAAGAAAGCAGATCAACCCCTCTTTCAACTCCAAGCCTCAGCTCTTCTGACAGCAATCCAGTCTTCAGACTCCAACCACCCTTCAAGGCTATCATCTTTCATGACAAGTATCAACTTGTTTCTCCAGGGTTTCAATCCATCAAACATAAGTATCCACTTATTCTCTCTTCTCCAAGCTTCAGTTCTTCAGTCAGTTCCACCTTCAGGCTTCACTCTTAACTACAAGCATTAACTTGATTCCTTCAGGCTCTCCAAACATCCATGCAAGTGTCAACTTATCCTTTGTTCCTCAAGCCTCAGCTCTACACTCAATCTCAATTGGATCTTCTTCATAAGTATCAACTTGTCTTCAAGCTTCAGCTCTCTTTGCTTTTCCAGTATTAACTTGGTCTTCTTCCCCTACAAGCTTCAGCTTCTCAGAGTAATCTTCAATCACCTGGAAGTGTCAACGTCATCCTTCAATTCTTTTTCAAGCCTCAGCTCTTAACTCAATCCCTATTGGATCATCAAGTATCAACTTGTTCTCCTTGCTCTTCAAGCTTCAGCTGCAATGGCAATGCTCAAGGAATCATCCTCTTCCACACTCTTCAATGAAGTCCTCTTCTTCAAACTCAAGTCCAACATCTTTCAAGATACTCAAACCAGAAGATAATTGATTTAACAGAATGAGTGGAAATGATAAGCAGCTTATTGACAACCAAAGGAAGCCTGTAAGGGTTCATCATTATGAGAGACTGGTTCCCTCAAAGTTCTACTTCCCAGATAAAGCCACTCATCCCTCCAAAGGATGGATGTGAATACCTTAGAAGGACTTTTAGTCATTGGGAGGAATGGAAGCACAAGATTCCTTCCATATTTGTAAAAGAAATCATTCTAGTCCTAAGGCTCTCCCTAGGTCTCCTACCTTCTAAAACTTCATAAGACACCTTCAGGCACAAGCAAATCCCAACTTCAAGAAACTTCAAGCATCCTCACCTTGTCTTCAACTTGTCTTCAATCTCAACCAAAGACAAACAAAGCAAAACCCTAATCTAAGGGAACTAAAGAAGTTAGTCTAGTGGAGTTGGTGCCTTAGAATCATCTAAAACTAGCACCTAAACTAAAATCAATCAAAAATAGGAAACTATCCTATAAATTTCTACAAAACCTCCTAAGGGATCCTAATTAAATTAAGAATGCCTCATACAAAAACCAGGGACTAAATCATCTATTAAGTCCTAAAATTAAGTCCTAAATCCAAAGGTATCAACCATAAACCCTAAAAATGGAGCTTCTAAAGGTTTCAACCTAAACTACCACATAGGTTCATCACAAAAATGTGAGAAAAATACTATGGGAGCATTCATGTCTAAACTAATCACACACAAAAAATTAGGATCAAAATCATCATCACATGATCAAACAAAATTCCACAAAATTAGGTATCAAACATAACCATTTTAATATTAATTAAAATGTAAAATTCCCATAAAATCAGAAAATGCATGAAATGAAAATAGTTTTTATCTAAAAAGTACTAGACTCAATCATGAGTAAAATGCAAAAAGAATGGGATTAATTGGATTAATTTTCAATTTTATACGATTTTTCCAAGAATCATGAATAAAATGAAAAAATAATGAAAATCAAACAAAAATGGACAAGCACACGGTGCAGATAGCAATGATACACAGTTCAAATAATGGATTGGGCCTTCAGGGGGTGGGGATATCAATCTTTCCACTAAGCCCAGAACCACTGATTAAATGAAATGGTGCGTTTCATAATCATAACTCCTTCACAAGTTGAAATCAAAACGTGGCCGTTGGATCACTCACTCAGTCAAAGTCCAACCCCCATCCAATGGCTCTAGAGTCATCTTCAACCTTTTGAATGTCTGAACTTCGCGCACAGCTCCGGCCACCACCGGTGGTGCTCCGGTCACCATCCCACAACCCTAGTTCAACATAGAGTTCACCATAAGCCACGATCCCTTAATGAAACATGTCCCAAATTCCCTCACGAATTCATTCATGCCTTTAATTCCCTCTGAAACCTCAAGATTCACCATAACCAAATCTCAACCGAAAATGGTAACACCCTAGATTGGTCACTAATTCTCAAATTAATGGTCTGAAATCCATCCTACACCGTTCTACAATGCATCTAACACCCTAATTCATCTTGATTCTCCTTAATTCATGCTAGAGGAAGAAAGTTACTAACCTGAAAATCTTGGATGAACAGATGCACTAAACCTTCAATTCAAGCTCTCTAATCTTCCAGACACGATCAATGGAACCTTTCCTTGCTTCTGTATGCAAAAGAACCGGTTGAAAGCTCCTAAATCTTGAAACCCGATGGTGAGTTGCAGGTGGAAAAATTCAATGGCTCATACATGATTCAGCCACGAATTCTCTTGGATTATGATCTGGATTCAATCCCTAGCATCCATGGAAGAAGTTTCAATCAAGAAAATGGATGGGAAGTGAAGAATTTGGTGAAACCGAATCCAATTGCAAGCCCAGAAATCTCAATCCCAATCTATGCTCTCTCCTTCAATCATCACCAACCTCTGCATTGGATCACCTCTACTCAATATATAGATGATGTATGAGTAATCTAGAATCCTCTAGATCCTTCTAATGAGAGTTTCAATCTCTCATGTCATGAGATTTTCAATCACATGTCATGATCTGCATAGCTCTGTTTGCAGCTTGAAACCAACCTCATTCACTTCTAATTTCTCCCCTAGTGACATTTTGAAGGTGCTTAGCTGGCAAAGGGCCTTGCTCATGCCTTGATTCTATGTTTTGCACATGTTACTTATGATGTCAGTAATCACTTTTCAAAGCAAGTCCACCAACTGAATTTCAATTCAAAAATGTGGCTAAACCAATGTTATTAAAATGTTTTCTAGAGTCAAAATGATATATTACATGCCATGGTTTGAATGTGTAGATTGAAAATATCAATTTCCAACTTTGGTTCATTTAACTTATACCCTTATTTTAGGTCATTTTTGCAACTTTGAGCTACAAGCATTTCCATCATCTCATGACCTCCTTAATAGCCTTAAAACATCACTTTGAACAAGTTTGATGTTCAACATTTTCCCATTTGAAGCTTGGAAATAGGAGTTATGGCCTTATGGTTGAAATGACCTATAATCTCCAAATGACCAAAATGCCCTTGACTTGTCAAAGCCATAACTTGAGCTCTACAAATCCTATCAAAGACTTCTAGTACTATCTAGAAAGCTAAGAAGATAAGGAACAACATTCATGTTAACCAAAAGTTCATAGGAATCATCCTTCTTGGGAAAAAGTTTGAAGCAAGTTGGCTAACTTTCAAGCCCCCAAATTTACATACCTCAGATGACTTGTAACTTGTCAAAGTCATAACTTGAGTTCTACAAATCCTATCAAGTACTTCTAGTACTCAAATTAAAGCTAAGCTCATTCTCTACAACATTCATGTTGGGGGCAAGATGAGATGATAATCACATCTGGAGCTAAACTGCCTTGAAGATAGGGGTCAAACTAGGGGATTTTACACTATCAAGCCTTAGAAACCCTAGCTTGAACCTTCTCAAACTCTTCAATAATGATGAGTTGACCTTGGAATCATCCTTATAGCATCTCAATGTATCAATCCATGATCACATGGCTCTTGTATTAGGTCTCAACCTTGTTCAAATCATCAGTTGACCTAGGGTTGACCCAGTCAAACCCTAACTGCAACACTCATGGCTGAGTCTTCTTAACCTTACACAATGACCTATATAGACTCCATGATGGCTTTCAAGACATATCATAAGCTCTCTCAAGGCTTCAAGTCCACATTCTTGGCTTTAGAATCATCTGAGGAGCTCCCACAACTCTCAAGTTAGGAGGCACACAACCTTGGTTTCAACCACTCTCTCTGGGGATCTTTTGACTTCTCTGACAAGGATATCAACCCTTGGACACTTGAATAGGCTTCTTAGCTGGCTTCAAACTCTTGTATAGGCCTTGATTGGTAATCATACCTCTTGATCTCCTACATACATGTCAATGAAATGCAAATGATAATGCTAATGTGAATGAAATGAAACATAAGCTAGGTAAAGAAATGTTGGGAGAATTTTGGGGTGCAACAGCCACCTACCAACGAGCAATGGTCACTTTGTTTCATGACATGATTCATCATGAGATTGAAGTCTATGTTGATGACATGATTGCGAAGTCCCAAACGGAGGAAGGACATCTGGTCAATTTGCTGAAGCTTGTTGAGAGGCTTAGGAAGTTCAGGTTGAGGCTGAATCCGAACAAGTGTACTTTCGGAGTGCGGTCGGGAAAACTACTGGGGTTTATCGTGAGCGAAAGAGGCATCGAGGTTGATCCTGCGAAGATAAAAGCGATACAAGAAATGCCAGCGCCAAAAACAGAAAAAGAAGTTCGTGGTTTCCTGGGCAGAATAAACTACATTGCAAGGTTTATTTCTCAGCTCACGGCCACGTGTGAACCGATGTTCAAACTGCTAAAGAAAGATCAGGCGATTATATGGAACGAGGATTGCCAGAAGGCATTTGATAAGATAAAGCAGTATCTACAGGAACCTCCAATCTTGATACCCCCAGTGGCTGGACGACCCTTAATCATGTACTTGACAGTTCTTGAGAATAATATGGGGTGTGTTCTCGGTCAGCACGACGAGACGGGCAGAAAGGAGCATGCCATTTACTACTTGAGTAAAAAGTTCACAGACTGTGAATCTCGTTACTCGATGCTGGAGAAGACGTGTTGTGCACTAGCCTGGGCTGCCAAACGTTTACGACAGTACATGCTCAATCATACCACCATGCTAATTTCGAAGATGGATCCGATCAAGTACGTCTTCGAGAAGCAAGCGCTTTCGGGCAGGATTGCCAGATGGCAAATGGTGTTGACGGAATATGACATTCAATACGTTTCCCAGAAGGCCATCAAGGGCAGCGTATTGTCTGAATACCTTGCCGAACAGCCGATCGAGGATTACCAGCCGATGAAATTTGAATTCCCTGATGAGGATATCATGTTTCTTAAAGCGAAAGATTGCGATGAACCGTTGCCCGACGAGGGTCCAGATAGGAAATCCTAGTGGAAATTGATATTTGACGGGGCGGTTAATTCTTATGGAAGTGGCATTGGGGCGATCATCATGACTCCCCACGGATCCCACATCCCGTTCACCGCGAGACTGACGTTTCCGGTCACCAATAATGAAGCGGAGTACGAAGCACGCATCATGGGTCTAGAAGAAGCAATTGATTTGAGAATCAAGAACCTAGATGTATATGGTGACTCAGCGCTTGTGATTAACCAGATAAAAGGGGAGTGGGAGACTCGTCAATCAAATTTGGTGTCGTACATGAACTATGCCAGAAGGCTGCTTCCGTTCTTTGATCGAGTGGAACTCCATCATGTGCCCAGTGCTGAAAATCAGATGGTTGATGCCCTAGCCACGTTGGCTTCGATGTATAAATTCAATTTTTGGAAAGAAGCTCCAAGAATTGTCCTTTCTCGTCTTGATAGACCTGCATTCGTCTTTGCGATCGAGGAAGCCTCCGACGGCAAGCCATGGTTCCATGATATCCAGACTTTCCTTATGACTAAGGAATATCCTGCGGGAGCGTCAACCTAGGATAAGAAGACTCTGAGGAGGCTGTCTGGGAATTTTTATCTCAATCCTGATGGAGTTTTGTATAAAAGAAACCATGATCTCGTGCTACTCAGATGTGTATATGAGAGAGAGGCGAGTATGCTCATGGAAGAAGTTCATGAAGGCACATTTGGTATGCACGCCGGCGGGCATGCTATGACAAGGAAGATCCTGAGAGCAGGATACTACTGGCTGACGATGGAGTCAGATTGCTTTAAATTCGCGAAGAGATGTCATAAATGCCAGATTTATGTTGATAAGATTCATGTGCCGCCGTGCCCGTTAAATGTCATGTCCTCCCCGTGGCTGTTCTCCATGCGGGGCATCGACATGATAGGCAAGATCGAGCCCACTGCATCTAACGGTCATCGCTTCATTCTAGTAGCTATCTACTTCACCAAGTGGGTGGAGGCAGCCTCATATGCTAACATGACCAAGCAAGTGGTGGCTAAATTCATAAAGAGGGACATCATCTGTCGTTACGGAATTCCCGAGCGGATCATTACTGATAATGGTTCGAATCTGAATAACAAGATGATGAAGGAGCTATGCCAGAGTTTCAAGATTGAACACCACAACTCATCTCCTTACCGATCGAAGATGAATGGCACCGTTGAAGCGGCCAATAAGAACATCAAGAAGATTGTACAGAAGATGGTTGTGACCTATAAGGATTGGCACGAGATGTTGCCGTTTGCATTGAACGGTTAGCGTACAACGGTACGTACATCAACCGGGGCAACTCCTTTCTCCTTAGTGTATGGTATGGAAGCTGTCCTACCGTTAGAAGTTGAGATTCCTTCTTTATGAGTTTTGGATGACGTGAAACTCGATGAGGCAGAATGGATTAAGAACCGACTAAACCAACTCATCCTGATGGACGAGAAAAGGTTAGCGTCGATTGCATATGGTCGTCTGTACCAAAGCCGAATGAAGAAAGCCTATGATAAGAAGGTGCGTCCTAGAAGCTTTCAGACGGGTGATCTCGTCCTGAGGAAGATTCTTCCTCCACACTCCGATCACCGGGGCAAGTGGACTCCCAATTACGAGGGTCCGTACGTCGTCATCAAGGTCTTCTCGGGAGGATCCTTGTTGTTATCCATGATGGATGGCGAAGATTTTGCATCCCCGATGAACGCGGACGCAGTTAAAAAATACTTTGCTTAAAAAATGACCCGCTGGAAAGAAAAAGAGTATCCAGGCAAAAATGGGGCATCCCGGCGAACCATGAAAAAAGAAAAAGGTTCGGGCAAAAATTAGGGATATAAAAGAAAAGAATGTACACCCGCAAAGTCGAAAACCCGGAAGGGCAACTTTGGCAAAAAAGGGTATCCTGGTGAATCGAAAACCCAAAAGGGCGATTCAGGCAAAAGTTAGGGATTTGAAAAAGCAAATGACTGCGTTCCGCGTATGGACTCTCATTGTTTAGTCGTTTGGAAGACCTGAGGGCCGTTTATCTGAATCAATCTCTTCTAAAGCCGAAGCGTCGGAGAAGTATCGAAGTCGAGTGGGTCATAGAGGGATCAACTCATGGTGTTCGTCTACGCCTCATTGCCGACATTTGTGTATATACTGATGTATATTTATGTTTTTATTGTCGCGCAGCTTCCTCATTCCAGGAGCTTGCATCTGTTGTAAAACATTTTTACCCATTCAGGGGTTCGTTATCAATAAAATGTATACTATTCAGCAATTCTATTTGCCTGTTTAGCATCTATCTGTTTTGTTTGCGAAAAAGAACGCCGATGTTTTTGATAAAATGCGCATACATAAACTTACCGGCCTAGGCCACTGATTGTTGAAACAATGAATTACTTGAACATTGTCACAAGATGATAACCTTGATAGGTCCCTGTGAGAAGGGTATCTTGCCTGTTTGTTGGTGTTGTTGCAGGTGTAGCATACCAAGCAGTACGCCGAAGGCATACCCAGATAGGATGATTCCTTCTCCTCCAGCAAGGTTCAGCAGCACCTCCCCGTGGAGTCTGAGCATGAGATCGAAGGCATTGATATGTTTCCACAAGCAGAGAAGATTCTTTCCCCAATCAGATGCATCCGGCAGGATCATCATCTCCCCAGCTGAGTCATGCGCTGAGGCGTATGTTCATCCCCAACACTGAGTCATACACTGAAGTGTGTAACACTCGGTAGTTCAGACTAAAGTCTCCTGCGGAATTGAAATTCCCCACAGAGTCGTACTCTCCATAGTAAGCAGGATAATTCCTTCTTCCCCAACCGAGCTGGCAACTCCCCAAGAGAGCCGAGTTCGTGGAAGCTGTTCCGGCCATGATTGGTTTTCCCTAGTAGAAAGTGTTGAGTAGCTGATGCCATATTTCCCCACCGGAGTCGTTATCTCCAGGAAAGTTGTGCTGCGGATGCCGTGTAGTTTGTTTCTGTGATTGACATCGTTTCCCTCAGCAGTGGTGGTTCGTATACTCAGATGAGTAGATCCAGATTCTCGTAGAGCTTTATTCCCCGGTAGTAGTCGACTGAAGTTCGCTTCCCCAGGCAGAGTCCAATTGAGATTGGTGTGACTGTTTCTCCTCGGCAGGATGATTCCTTCCTCTACTGGAGGGTTCCCTCTCCTTGACAGGAGGGTTCTCCCTTCAGCATTTATTTTGCTGATGGGGCCATAGCATTTTGCATGATTGCATAGCATTTATCCTAAACGCGTAGCATTTCCACCGTGTGGAGCATTGCGCCATTGTCGATCATATGCATATGAAGCATGAGCTAGGTTATTACCATTCTTGTCTTGTAGGTGTTCCCTGACAAGGTGTCTGCTCAGGATGATTCCTGAAATCTCAGAAGAGTGGTGGCCCAGGATGATTCTTGAATTCTCCCCAGCAAAGTCGTTCGCCCAAGATGATTCTTGAATTCCTCAGGGAAGTTGATTGCTTAAGATGATTCTTAAAGTCCCTAGTGAAGTCGCCAGAGAGATTTGCTCAAGCTGATGCTCGGAGTCCCCAGCAGAGTGTTTGCTCAGGATGATTCCTGAAATTTCCAACATAGTCTGCTCAGGATGATTCCTGAAACCTCCAGCATAGTTATTTGTCCAAGATGATTCTTGAAGTCCTCAGCAGAGTTGATTCACCCAGAATGATTTCTGGAGCCCCGAAGCAGAGTTACTTGATAGTTCTCCATAATCCCCAGCGGAAATGTGTCATCCCCAGCAGGTTCTAAACAGCGAAGTTGAAACTTCCTTTGAAGACTTGGTGATTGAAGTCTGGCAGTAGTGCTAAAACCCCTGACTTACTGATGAAGTCTAACTGCAAAGTCGACACAGTTCTCTCAGCTGATGCGGAGTGCCTGATGGAAAAAGATTAGATATCCCTATTTGGTTCATGATTGACTGAGGCTTCTATTCCCGACTTACTGATGAAGTCCGGCTGACGCCCGAAAATTTCTTTGAATTCTCGATGGCACGGTTAACTTGATTGTTAAAAAAGTTCCTAATGACCTGATGAGTCCCAAGGAATCCCTCTGCCGCAGTGTCACAAAACGCCTGACGGTATAATCAACCATTCACCACCAGTTACCGTGTAACCGATGACCCCTCGATGACTTCAGGACGAAGATCTACAGCAAAATCAGATGATCATCCTGACGGAGACTAAAAATCATACTTTTCACCGGTTACCGTGTGACCAATTCCCCAGCAGAGTTGCCGTGCAACTGTCATGCTCAGTTTTGAAGATGTTCCTACCAATCCAAGTACTGTTTACTGGTGCGGTTGGCAGATCGCCAGTTACCGTGTAACCGGTGACCCCTTGATGATTTGAGGATGCAATAATATCAGATAAATTAGAGAATCATCCTGACGGAGGTTCAGATAAGTATTTCTCCAGCTAGTTGTCGTGCAGCTATTATTGCAATTTCCGAAGATTTGTCCCCATCAGAGTACCGCGTACTTGTACAGTTGGAAAATTTCCGGGTTTGCTGGTATTCAACCGTCTTTTACCTTGATTGTTTGAGAACCGTTTGCTTCTCACCCAGTCAGGTCCAAGCCGTTTGAATAGGGGCAGCTGTTGCACCCCAAAATTTTCCTAACATTTCTTTACCTAGCTTATGTTTCATTTCATTCACATTAGCATTATCATTTGCATTTCAGTGACATGTGTGCAGGAGGTCAAGAGGTATGATTACCAATCAAGAGCTATACAAGACTATGAAGTTAGCTAAGAAGGTTAGTCAGATGTTCAAGGGTTGATATCCTTGTCAGAGAAGTCAAAAGATCCTCAGAGAGAGTGGTTGAAACCAAGAGGGTGTATCTCCTAACTTGAGAGTTGTGGGAAGTCATCAGATGATTCTGAAGCCATGAAGTTGGACTTGAGGTCTTGAGAGAGCTCATGAGAAGTGTTGAAGATCACTTTGAGGCCTAGATAGGTCATTGTGCAAGGTCAAGAAGGCTCAGCCATGATTGGTGCAACTAGGGTTTGACTGGGTCAACCCTAAGTCAACTGAAGACTTGGAGGAAGTTGAGACCTAATCCAAGAGCCATGTGATCATGGATTGATGCATTGAGATGCTATAAGGATGATTCCAAGGTCAACTCATCATGATTGAAGAGTTTGAGAAGTTTCAAGCTAGGGTTTCTAAGGCTTGACAGTGTAAAATCCCCTAGTTTGACCCCTATCTTCAAGGCAATTTAGCTCAAGATGTGATTGTCATCTCATCTTGCCCCCAACATGAATGTTGTAGAGCATGATCTTAGCTTTAATTTGAGTGCTATAAGTCCTTGATAGGATTTGTAGAACTCAAGTTATAGCTTTGACAAGTTACAGGTCATCTGAGGTATGTGAATTTGGAGCTTGAAAGTTGTCCAACTTGCATGAAACGTTTTCCCTAGAAGGATGATTCCTATGATCTTTTGGTCAACATGAATGTTGTTCCTTATCCTCTTATCTTTCTAGATAGTACTAGAAGTCCTTGATAGGATTTGTAGAACTCAAGTTATGGCTTTGACAAGTCAAGGGTATTTTGGTCATTTGGAGATTATAGGTCATTTCAATCATAAGACCATAACTCATATTTCCAAGCTTCAAATGAGAAAATGTTCAACATAAAACTTGTTCAAAATGATGTTTTAAGGCTAGCCAATAGGTCATGAGAGCTTGGAATAGCTTGCTTCACAAAATCACAAAAATGACTTAAAATAAGGATGATTTTCAAATGAACCAAAGTTGGAAATTGGGATTTTTGACCTACATGTCCAAACCAAGGCATGTAATATGTCATTTTGATTCTAAAACACATTTTAAGAACATTGGTATTGCCACAATTTTGAATTGAGAGTTAATTTGGGGACTTTCTTTGAAAAGTGGTTACTTACATCATAAGTAACAATTGCCAAACCAAAATTCAAGGCATAACCAAGGCTTCTTTCAATCCAAACACGTCCAAAATACCATTAGGAGAGAAATTAGAAGAGAATGAGGGTGAATACAAGCTGCCAACATGAGCTGTTATGAACACACCATGAGATTAAACTTTCCATGACATGAGATATTGAATTTCTCATTAGAAGGATCTAGAGCTTTCTAGATCATCCATACATGTTCTATATATGATGTAGAAGGGGTTCAGATTGAAGGTTGCTGATAATTGAAGGAGAGAATAGAGATTGAGATTGAAAATTTCTTGCTTGCAACTGAATTCGGTTACACTATTTTCTTCACTTTCCATCCATTTTCTTAACTGCAATCACTTCCATGGATGCTAGCAATTGATTCTAGATCATAATCAAGGCAAATCCGTGGCTGAATAGTGTTCTTGCTCTCAGATTTTTTCATCTACAACTCAGAACCTGTTTCAAGAATTCAGGGCATTTCAATCCATTTGGTTGCTTACAGAAGCTTTGAATTGATTCAGTGAAGGATTCGGCAAGCTCTTGAAGGTTGATTTGAAGATTCAACCACTCTGTTGGCTCAATTTGATCAGGTATGCAACTCTTGTTCCATGGCTTAATTTAGGTAGAATCAAGAGGAATTATTGTGTTAGATGCATAGTAGAATGGTGTAGGAAGGTTTTTTGATCATCAATTTGAGAGTTAGTGACCAATTAGGGTTGTTACCATTTTCGGGTGTGAGGGTGTTCTTGCAAATCTTGAGGTTTTAGAGTGAATTAATGGCATGATTGAGTTCTTGAGGAGATATGGGACAAGTTTCATCAAGGAATCATGGCCAATGATGGATTCTATGGGGAGTTAGGGTTGTGGAATGGTGATCGGAAAACATCACCGGCGGTGACTTTGGGCGCGCAGGTGGCCTGAGTTTCAGAAATTCAAAAGGTTGAAGACAACCTCATGGCCATTGGATCAGGTGTGTGACTTTGACCAAAGTGAGATCTGACGGCCACGATTATGTCCATGTTTGTGAAGGACTTCTGAAGTAAAATGAAACGCTACGTTTCATTAAGTTGGAGGTTTTGGGCTTAGTCCATAGATGCTACCAGCACCCCCTTTTTGGGCCCAACCCTGAATTGAACTGATTTCTTATGCTATTCACACCACGCGTTTGTTATTTTATTTTGATTTTTACTTTATTTTCCATTTTAGTCATGGTTAGTGATTAATTCAAAAAAAATGGAAAAATAACTCAATTAATCCCATTCTTTTTGTCATGGATTCATGATTGAATCTAGTTTTTTTTAGATAAAAAATATTAATATTCCATGCATTTTCTGATTTTATGGGATTTTTTTACATTTTAATTGATATTAAAATAATCATGTTTGATGCTTGATTTTGTTGAATTTGGTTTGATCATGTGATGATGATTTTGGCCTTGATTTTTTGTGAGTAGCTAGCATAGATATGCATGATCCCCCTAGATTTTTCTCACATTTTTGTGATGAATTTAAGTGGTAGTTCTAGGTGGAAACTTTAAGAGCTTGGGGGATGATTCAACCTCTGATTTTTGTATGGTAGATTCATGATTGAATTAGGGTCCCTTAGGAATTTTTGTAGGAATTTTCAATGGAGTTTACTATTTTTGTTTGATTTTAGTTTAGATGCTAGCTTTAGATGATTCTAAGGCACTAATTCAACTAGAATGACTTCTTTAGTTCCCTTAGATTAGGGTTTTGCTTTGCTTGCTCTTGGATGATGTTGAAGACAAGTTGAAGATGCAATGGATTACTTGAAGAACCTTGGATGTGAAGATCTTCCCTCCTTTTGGTGTAGTGTTGATTAGGTGTTAAGATTAGGGTTTGTAGGCAGAGCTTCTAGATAGATTCTCTTCCTTCATAAACATGGAAGATGTTGATCACTTCCATTCTTCCCTATGATGTAAGGTCCCATTGTAAATGCCTCATCCCTCCTTTGGTAGGATTTGTGGCTCTTTACAAGTTGGTAGAACCTTTGAGGGTCCCTTTCTCTGATGATAGGATGCTTAGTGGTGACCTTTGGTCTTCACTCTGCTACCAATCATCCAAACTTTGCTCCTGATGGATGAATCTTTCTCCCTTGTTAGAGGATGGAGTTCCTTGCTTGAAGAGATTGAAGGCTAGGAGTTGATACTTCTTTGTGTTTGAGGATTACTCTGAGAAGTTGAAGCTTATAGATGAAGAGGAACGAGTTGATAATGGCAAAGAGGAAAGAGCTGAAGCTTGAAGACCAAGTTGACACTTGTGAAGAAGATCAAATTGAAGCTCAGTGAAGAGCTGAGGCTTGGGGAAGAAAGAATAAGTTGATACTTATGCTGATACATTGAGAGCCTGAAGGAACAAGTTGATACTTGATATTAAGAGTGAAGCCTGAAGGTGGAGTTGACTGAAGAGCTGAGGCTTGAGGAAGTAGGGAGAATAAGTTGATACTTATGTTTGATGTATTAGAAGATTGAAGAAGCAAGTTGATACTTGCTATTGAAGATGAAAGACTTGAAGAGCAGTTGCAGCCTGAGGACTGGACTGCTGTCAGAAGATTGATTTGCTGTAAAGTTGTAGGAGTGGTTGATCTGTCTTTCCTGTCTGTTTTCTTTCTGTGCAACTGTATTGTGTGACTTATTTGATTTGCTTGATGCATTAGAATAAGTTCATGTTTAAATTGCTCTAAGCTAGGAGCATGATTGCATTAGAGATTGAGTTGCTCCCTCTACTTGTATTTTTACTGTATGGCTTTGCTTGCGGGTATTCGGTAGAGCCCAGCTCCCTTGCCTATGTGGTTTGTGAATTGCTTGATGGAATTTTATTTTATCCTTCATGATTGAAAGTATTCATATCTGGCTTGAGGTTGAGATGAGCTTGTGGAGGCTGATGTCCCATACACATTTCCTCCCTCACTTGCATTGCATGCATTTTACAGTCGTTTATTGTTTACTGTTTAAGCTGATGCTTTATCTATTTCTGTTTATCATTGATATGATCCCCTAGGACTCTCATTTCCTTTGATAAGGAAGTGATGATTAGAACTTTAGGTTGAAACCTATGCATGATAACTTCTTGGAGATCCCTGTTTCAAACCTCAACCATAGGATGAATCCTTGGCATGACAACATTAGGACTTGATAGTCTCCCTTTAGTTGAGCCTGTTCTCTTCTCATCTTCAAACAAATTAAAATGCAGTAATAAAGGTTAACGGACGTTGTACGTTACGAGCCTTAAGCTATCTGAGAAAGGATTGTTGGAGAGTTTCTTTTCAACAGTCTGGATGTTTAGTATGGTACCCTTTGGCTGACATGCAACGCATTCACTTTCAGGTCATAGTCTCTAGTGCAATATTAGTTGCAAACAACCATAAAATACAGTTCTTCCGTAAAAGACAAAATACAAACTTCAAACCTTTTTGCCCCGTGGGCCCGTAATTCAAATGAAGCTTTTTTGAAGAAAAGAGTGTCGTTAACTCCCAGTTCTACCGCAAACGGTAACGCCTAAGTCTCCCAGGGTCGAGCTGCGTACATCCAACTGCTAGAACTGTTTGTTAATCCTACTCGATAAAACAGATGAATCTGAATCCTCGTAATCCGTATTATCCCGAACTACATAAGCTCTGATCTCTCATGCCTGTTGAGAGTACGTAGGCACAATACTGAAGTATTGGCGAGCCACCTTCTCCCCACCCGCAACCCGTAGTTAGTCGAACTACGTTGACTCTGATTTCTCATTCTCTGATGGGAATACATAGGCATAAAGTGTGACGCTTTGCCGAGTCAGTTTCTTTTCTTTTTAAGCCAGCCTTGATAGGTAGATAGATAAAACCAACCCGTCCAGTAAACACAATAAGCGTGGATCCCATCGAGTACGATGGACGTGAGGGGTGCTAATACCTTCCCCTTGCGTAACCGACTCCCGAACCCAGACAATGGTTGCGATGACCTTGTATTATACCTTTTCGTCAGGTTTTTCCGATCGTTTTCTTTCCCGTTCTGAGGGATAAATAACGAAAGGTGGCGACTCTTCTGTTTTGCCGGCACCTTATTTTCGCGGTAGCGACACATGGTCACTGCTCTGAAGCTGGCAAAGGATCTGAACAAGATTACGCTGGAAGAACTAATCAGTTCTCTGAGGAGTCATGAGATTGAACTAGAGGAAGATGAACCTCTAAAGAAAGGTAAGTCAATTGCTTTAAAATCTAATAAATATGTTAAAGCATTGCAGGTAATAGAAGAAAGCTCTGAAGAATCTTCTTATGAAGATGAAGAAGAACTATCCTTGCTGTCTAGAAGAATCAACAAACTCTGGAAGAACAAGCAAAGGAAGTTCAAGAACTTCAGGAAACCAGATCATCACAAAGAATCTTCTGGACACAAAAGATCTGGAGAACCCTCTGGTTACAGAAGATATGATGAATCCTCTGGACACATACGATCTGGAAAAAGAGAGGTTGTTTGCTATGAATGCAAAGAACCTGGGCACTACAAGAGTGAATGCCTAAAGCTTCAGAAGGAAAAGCCAAAGAGAAAGTCAGATCACAAAAAGAAAGTTCTGATGGCTACCTGGGATGACTCAGATGCATCTGATTCGTCATCAGAGTCAAAAGAAGAATGTGCTAATGTAGCATTCATGGCTGACATAGAAGACAATGCTGAATCATCTGGATCAGAATCAGAATCTGATTCTGAGGAGGTATTTGCTGAACTTTCTAGACAAGAACTTGTTGAAAGTCTATCTGATATTCTTGAAAACTATAGCAAAGTTAAAGTCAAATACAAAAGCTTCTAAAGCATATTGAATTTGAGAGTAACAAGTTTGAATCAGAAATAGCTGAGCTAAAAGCTGAAAATCTTCAATTGAAAAATAATTTAGAATCTGCTCAACTAAACTCTGATCCAAAGTCTGAACCATGCTCTAAAAATATTTTACAAGAGTATGACTATAGCTTCAGGAAGTTTCTAACTAAAAGCCTAGATAGAAGCAAGATGGCTTCAATGATCTATGGTATTAGCAGAAACTATAGAATAGGTGTTGGATATAAATCTTTTTCTTATGAGGATTCAAATCCAATATCTGTAGATAAACTGGATATCAAGTATCCTCCTTTATATACTCAGTTTACATTTGGTCACTTAAATGATATTAAACACACAAGTTCTAATCAGAACAAACCTGTGTTTAATAAATCTAAAGCTAATCAAAACAAGTCTTATGTTGAAAGACAGAAGTTCAAAAAAAGTTTTAAGGCAACTAACCAAAAAGGACCTAAGAAAATCTGGGTACCTAAGGATAAGATAATCTATGTTGCAGACATCCTTAGCAGCAAAGTCAAGACTCCAGTCATGGTACCTGGACTCTAGATGCTCACGACATATGACAAGAAAAAGGTCCATGTTCCAAAGTCTGGAGCTTAGATCTGGAGGAGACGTCAAGTTTGGAGGGAATCAGAAGGGCAAGATAATTGGCTCTGGAACCATTGGCAATGGTAAACTTCCTTCCATAACTAATGTCTTGCTTGTTGAAGGATTAGCTCATAATCTATTATCCATAAGTCAATTATGTGACAATGGTTATGACATAATCTTTAATCAAAAGTGTTGCAAAGCTGTTGGTTAAAAGGATGGCTCAATCCTCTTTAATGGTAAAAGGAAAAACAACATTTATAAAATCAGTCTTTCAGAACTTAAGGTTCAGAATGTTAAATGCCTTATGTCTGTTAATGATGAGCAATGGGTCTGGCACAAAAGATTGGGTCATATTAATATGAGACGTATATCTCAGATTAATAAACTTAATCTGGTCAGAGGACTTCCTAATTTGAAGTTCAACTCAGATGCTCTTTGTGAAGCATGTCAGAAAGGAAAATTTTCAAAATCTTCTTTCAAATCCAAAAATGTTGTTTCAACTTCAAAACCATTAGAGTTACTTCACATTGATCTGTTTGGACCAGTGAAAACTGCATCCATCAGAGGCAAGAAGTATGGGTTAGTCATTGTTGATGACTACAGCAGATGGACATGGGTAAAATTCCTAAAGCACAAGGATGAGTCACATTCTGTGTTCTTTGACTTCTGCAAACAAGTCCAAACTGAAAAAGATTTCAAAATTGTTAAAGTCAGAAGTGATCATGGTGGTGAATTTGAAAACAAACTTTTTGAAAAATATTTTAATGAAAATGGCATTGCTCATGATTTCTCCTGTCCTAGAACTCCACAACATAATGGAGTTATAGAGAGGAAAAATAGAACATTGCAAAAGATGGCCAGAACCATGATCAATGAGACTAACATGGCAAAATAATTTTGGGCAGAAGCAATTAACACAACTTGTTACATTCAGAACAGAGTGTCTGTTAGACCTCTTCTAGAAAAGACTCCTTATGAATTGTGGAGGAATAGAAAGCCAAACATTTCTTATTTTCATCCTTTTGGATGTATTTGTTTTATGTTGAACACTAAAGAGAATCTTAACAAGTTTGATTCTAAAGCACAAAAGTGTTTCATGCTTGGATATTCTGAGCGCTCTAAAGGCTACAGAGTATACAATACTAAGACACAGATTATGGAGGAATCTATACATGTTCGATTTGATGATAAGCTTGGCAATCAAAAGCCAAAGCAGCTTGAAAACTCTGCAGATGGAGAAGTTATTCTCACAGAATCTGAGAAACAAGATGTAGAGAAAGCTCAAGAAGTAGCTACGCCAGATGCAACTCCATTGGCTGCTCAGATGAATAACATGAATATTTATGAAGAACCAACAGTTAAAGGATCATCCAGAATCAAAGCTTCTCACTCAGAAGAAATGATTATTGGAAAGAAAGATGATCCTATAAGAACAAGGTCGTTTATCAGATCATCTGGAATATCACTCCTTGGGTTGGTGTCCATTATTGAACCAACATTTATGGATGAGGCTCTGAATGATAATGATTGGATACTTGCAATGCAAGATAAGCTGAATCAATTCACAAGAAATGATGTCTGGGATCTGGTTCCAAGACCAACAGGTTTCAACATTATTGGAACAAAGTGGGTATTCAGAAATAAACTAAATGAGCAAGAAGAAGTTGTTAGGAACAAAGCAAGGTTAGTAGCTCAAGGTTACAGTCAACAAGAAGGAATTGATTACACTGAGACTTATGCTCCAGTAGCAAGGTTAGAATCTATACGCCTTCTTATTTCATTTGTTGCACAACATAACATCACTCTATATCAGATGGATGTTAAGAGTGCCTTCTTAAATGGTATTATAGAAGAAGAAGTTTATGTCCATCAACCTCCTGGTTTTGAAAGTGATAAATTTCCAGATCATGTTTTCAAACTCAAAAAATCTCTTTATGGTTTGAAACAAGCTCCCAGAGCTTGGTATGAAAGATTAAGTAATTTTATTCTGGAAAAGAACTTTATCGGAGGCAAAGTGGACACAACTCTTTTCTGTAAAACAGTTAAGAAAGATTTACTAATTTGTCAAATTTATATGGATGATATTATTTTTGGATCTACCAATATTATGCTGGGAAAAGAGTTTGCTTTGTCAATGCAGGCTGAATTTGAAATGAGCATGATAGGAGAACTTAGATTCTTTCTGGGAATCCAAGTAAATCAGACTCCAGAATGCACATATATTCACCAGACTAAATATGTCAAAGAGCTTCTGAAGAAGTTCAATCTGAATGAAAGCAAATTGGCAAAGACTCCAATGCATCCTACAAGCACACTTGGTAAGGAAGAGTGATCAGTGCATTTTAATGCATCTTCCTCTATGTTTAGACTTAGGCATTTATAAAGTTTAATTTGTTTAATTTCATGTTTTATGATGTTTTTACAATTTATTTTATTTTAAGCTTTATTTAATTTTCGTTCATTATTTTTCAGCATTAGCAGCTTTTAGTAAAAAATTCATAACTGGAGCTACAGGAATCAGATCGAGGCGTTCTACCAGTTGTTGGAAAGCTAAGAAAAAGATCCACAACTTTCATGTTACACGAAGGAGCTGATTTGGATTTCTTGAGTCTCGAATAATTCGTTGAAGTTTCTGACTTGTGATAATGTAGTTTTCCTTGCGGGTCTAGTTTAGGTTTCTGGCCCAGTTGTTTTCTATTTAAGCTTGCTGCTGTGATACAAAACTCTAAACTAGTTTATTTTCCGAATTTTATTTTTCATTGTTTTCTTGGCGAACTAATCCTAAGGGAAAATCCGCCGGTTTTGAATCCCGTAATTTCTTTGAGGTTTATTTTCAATTCAATTGTGCTTTATTTCTTTTAATCTCGTTCCAAATTATTTTATAATTTCGTTTGCTTAATTCGTTATTATAAGATAAATTGGATTTAATTTTGTCGATCAATATTCCTTAACTCAATCGCGGATTAACTTAGCTTTTTCGTTAATTTGCGCAAATCTTTAATCGTCTGCTTAATTCGGTAATTAGGAATAAAAGTCGTGCGATATTGTCGACGCTTGTTCGTCAATATTGCAATCGAATAGGAATTGAAACATTTTTTGAAAATATTGAATTGTAATAACCGATGATAAGTTGGGAGTCGAACCGGTGGATTTACCTGTTTCTAATCACTTATTTTAAAATCACTTATTTTTGCCTTTTACTTTCTTAATCGAGTTCTTAATCAAAACAACCCCCCCCCCCAATTCGTCTCAATTGGCTATTTTAAATAAGAATCCTTGTGAATCAACATCCGAGTTACCGTCGCTTTACTATATTATTCAAACTACTCGGTTTTGATTCGCGCGCGACCGGGTATCAAATTGGCGCCGTTGCCGGGGATTCTTATCGATTTAGCCAATAGTCTAGTTTTAGGTTTTGTTCGTTTTAATTTTCTGCTTTTTTGAGTTTTTTCTTGAGTTTCTGCGTTCGGCCGCCCGTTTCGCCCGTTTCTCGTCCGACCGGGCCAAAAAACCCGGTTTAGGGCAAATCGCCTCCTTTTCAAGATCTGTTTCGTGCACTTGAAGCAGAAAATTCGTGTGCTCAAAAGTCCCTTACTACAGAGTAGTTACGGGAGTTTGCCATCGGAATCGCAAAAAAACCATTTTTTCTATTTTTAAGTAATTTTTTTACTGTTTTCACCGTCTCGAAAAAATCCAAAAAAAATTTCCAAAATTCTTATTTGACCTAATTAGATTAAATTTTGTGTTTTCATATTTTTTCGATTCTATTTTAACCCTCTTCTTTCTTTGATTTTGATTCTGACCTACAGGGACATTGTGGGAATTATTGGAATTGTTGCTGCATTGACAATCCTGGCCACGAGAGCTTCCTGTCCAGACTTAGCTGATTGCGATCTTGAGATTGAGAGAACCTTGCACGCACGCCTTCGAGATAATCAGGCGGGCCCTAGTTCATCATCTCTTGTCGTTCTTGATTCTGATCCTTTGTCCACCGTGGCTGAACAACGGGCACTAAGGGAGCTTGCTGCCCCCGATGTTAACTATAATGGATTGTGTATTGAATATGCTAACCTTGCTGCTCCCTTTGAGTTAAAATCTGGACTAATACATTTGTTGCCTAGATTTAACGGTCTTGCAGGTGAGGATCCACACAAACATCTCAAGGAATTCCAGATTGTTTGTTCCACCCCACTCAGGCTTGAAGGAATTACGGAAGACCACATCAAGCTGAGAGCCTTCCCCTTTTCTCTACAAGGTGCAGCCAAGGATTGGTTATATCATCTCGAGCCGAATTCTGTTGCTACTTGGAACGATCTGAAGAAGGTATTCCTAGAAAGGCATTTCTCTGCATCCCGAGCAGCCTCGATACGAAAAGACATCTTTGGTATTAGACAACGAGATGAGTCGTTGGCTGAATATTGGGGAAGATTCAAACAATTGGTTGTGAGCTGCCCACAACACCAGATCACCGAGTAATTATTGATTCAGTATTTCTATGAAGGCTTAAACCCAATGGATAGAAATATGCTAGATGCTGCTAGTGGTGGTGCACTTATCGATAAAATTCCAGCCGCTGCTGCTAGTGGTGGTGCACTTATCGATAAAATTCCAGCCGCTGCCAAAGCTCACAACGAGAGAAAATTTTGTCTCGATGAAGGGTGTGAACAAGATTCATGTATCTTCTCATGTTGCCCATTCTGACAAAGCCTTCGAAAATAAGATAAGCGAGCTGAAGGAGTTAGTGCAACAGTTGATAGTGGTAGGTAAAGCCCAAGCAGCCCATCAACCCCAAACAGTGAAAGCAAGATTGTGTGGTATTTGTACTTCTCCCAATCATCCTACGGACACATGTCCCATTCTTAAAGACGAAGTTTCTAATGAAGTACCTCAAGCATATGCAGCAGCCCTGTACCATCAAGGTAACAACCAGAACCGGTACAATATTCCTGATCTGTCCACTAATAGATACCATCCAAGCTGGAGGAACCATCCCAACCACCAATATGGAAACCAACCCTCCAACCAAAAACATTACCCCACCCAGCAACAATTGTCGCTGCCCTTACCATCACCACAGAACCCTCCACAAGCTGCAACCCCTGCTGCCCCAGCTTCCGGTTCTTCAATCGATGATATTGTTAAACAATTGGCCACCAATATCATACAATTCCAACAACGGACAGAATCCTCCATCCAAGCCTTGCAAACACAAATAGGACAACTTGCCACATCGGTTAATGGCATCCAACAAGCACTAGGATCCAACCAACTGCCCTCTCAAACCGTGTCAAATCCTAATGCTAATGTGAGTGCAATAAGCTTGTGATCTGGTAAAGTTATAGATTCTGCCCCGAAAAAATTGATGATGATTCTGATTCTGGCCCGAAATTTATTATTGAGCCTTCTGTTACTGTTACTGTTGAACCTTCTGCTATTGCGGAAAAACAGTACGAACCTCGCATACCGTACCCTCACCGAGTGCAGAAAAATAAGAACGTCCTTGAAGAAGACAAAGAGAGAGAGATTTTGGATGTGTTTACAAAAGTGGCGGTGAACATCCCACTTCTTGATGTGATAAAGCAGATCCCAAAATATGCGAAGTTTCTTAAGGATTTATGTACTCACAAAAGGAGATTGAAAGGGAATGAGAGGGTAAATATGGAAAGGAATATTTCGGCCTTCATCCAATCAAATGAAGCCGCTGAAAAAAATGTTTCAACCCTTTTCCAGCAGCCCATGCCACAAAAATGCAAGGATCCAGGAACTTTTTCTATCCCTTGTACCATTGGGAACAGTAAATTTGAAAATTGCATGCTTGACTTAGGAGCTGGTATTAATGTTATGCCTACTTCTGTTTATAATAATCTTGATCTTGGTCCATTGCAACATACAGGTTTAATCATTCAGCTGGCAAATAGAAGCAATACCCGCCCCGCCGGAGTTGTGGAAGATGTCCTCGTGCAAGTAAATGACTTGATTTTCCCTATTGATATTTATATTCTTGACATGGAGGGAGAAACAAAGTCAAACAAGGCACCCATCATTCTCGGCAGACCATTTATGAAAACGGCAAAGACGAAAATCGATGTTGATGATGGCACGATGTCCATGGAGTTTGGTAATATTGTCGCAAAATTTAACATCTTTGATGCAATGAGACATCCCATGGAAGAGCATTCAGTATTTCAAATTGAGTTACTATCTGACTTAATAGACGATACTCTCCCCGAGTTTTTATCTGATTTTCCGTCTTTATTGGACTATGATGTACTTTCTCCTGCGATGTATGCACTGACACTAATGTTTGCTCTACTTGTGCCGAGATAAATGTTGCATTGCAGGCTGATACTTTGCAGGTGGATACAGTTCCTGACGAAGTAGTTTGTGCGATTGAAGCTCTGGACGTCCCTGCTGCCCTGACCGTCCCATCCAGTGAGCAGCCCTCTTCTTTAGAGCTCAAACCTCTCCCAGAAAGTCTCAAATATGCCTACTTGGACATAAATGAGAAGCTCCCTGTTATTATCTCAGCTAACCTTGATTTCGATCAAGAAAGTAGGCTTTTGCAGGTTTTAAAGAGGCACAAAAAGGCAATAGGATGGACCTTGGCGGACATTCCAGGTATTAGCCCCGCTAGGTGCATACATCAGATTCTACTTGAAGAAGGAGCTAAGGTAGTAAGGCAGCCCCAAAGGAGGCTTAACCCTTTAATTCTTGATGTGGTGAAGAAAGAGGTAACCAAGTTATTGCAAGCAGGTATCATATACCCTATCTCTGACAATAACTGGGTGAGCCCAGTGCAGGTTGTACCAAAGAAATTTGGACTTACTGTGATAAAAAATGAGAAGAATGAACTTGTTCCCACTAGAGTTCAGAATAGTTGGCTAGTTTGTATTGACTATAGGAGATTGAACCAGGCGACTAGAAAGGATCATTTTCCTTTGCCATTCATTGATCAGATGCTCGAACGACTCACAGGTAAATCACATTACTGTTTTCTTGATGGTTTTTCAGGTTACTTTCGTATTCATATTGCACCTGAAGACCAAGAAAAGACTACTTTCACGTGCCCTTTTGGTACACTTTCCTACATGAGGATGCCTTTCGGCCTTTGCAATGCTCCTGGCACTTTCCAGCGGTGCATGATTAGCATTTTCTCTGACTTTATCAAAAATTGGATGGAAGTATTTATGGATGATTTCACCGTTTATGGCTCTTCTTTTGATGCATGTTTGAACAGTTTAAATATGGTTTTAGAGAGATGCATTGAAACCGACCTTGTTCTAAATTATGAAAAATGTCACTTTATGGTGGAACAGGGGATTGTTTTAGGACACATAATTTCTGAAAAAGGAATTTCAGTTGACCCTGCCAAGATTGATGTGATTTCTACATTGCCTTACCCATCTTGCATTCGCGAGATTCGTTCTTTTCTTGGTCATGCAGGTTTCTACAGGCGCTTCATAAAGGACTTCATCAAGATAGCTCTTCCTCTTTCAAACTTGTTGAAGAGCGACGTGACCTTCACTTTTGATGAGAAATGCAAGCAGGCGTTTAATTTCTTGAAGAAAGCACTAACCTCCGCCCCCATCATACAGCCTCCTAATTGGAATCTCCCTTTTGAGATTATGTGTGACGCCATCTAACTATGCAGTTGGAGCAATCCTTGCACAAAGAGTGGACAAGGCTGCCCATGTTATTTACTATGCTTCTAGGACGTTGGATCCTGCACAAGCTAATTACATAACCACCGAAAAGGAACTTTTAGCCATTGTTTTTGCTCTTGACAAATTTAGACAATACTTGCTAGGTTCCAAGATTGTTGTTTTTACTGACCATGCAGCTTTGAAATATCTCTTGAATAAACCCGAAGCAAAACCAAGATTAATTCGGTGGATGTTGTTGTTCCAAGAGTTTAATGTGGAGATTAAGGACAAGAGTGGCGCCGAGAACCTAGTAGCTGACCACTTGAGCAGAATAGAGCAAAACGCAGATCCTTCTCCCATTCAGGATGACTTTCCTGATGAGCTGTTGCTACTCTTACAAGGAGTTACTCCTTGGTTTGCTGATATTGTTAATTATCTTGTTGCTAGTGTTTTTCCTGCAGGTGCATCTAAGGCACAATGTCACAAACTCAAGAGTGATGCCAAATATTATGTGTGGGATGATCCTTATATTTGGAAATTCTGTAGTGACCAGGTTATTAGGAGGTGTGTCCTCGACTATGAGATTGACTCAATTTTGAATTTTTCTCATGCCACTCAAGTAGGAGGACACTTTGGCCCGCAACGTACTGCAAGAAAAGTCCTCGACTCAAGTTTCTATTGGCCAACCATTTTTAAGGATACTTATGAGACTTATGGAACTTGTAAAGAGTGATAGATAACAGGTACGACCATCACTCGTAAGAATGAAATGCCTCAGCAATCTATGCTTTTCTGTGAGGTGTTTGATGTATGGGGAATTGACTTCATGGGTCCCTTCCCGGTATCATTTGGGTTTTTCTATATTTTACTTGCTGTCGATTATATTTCAAAGTGGGTAGAAGCCATCCCCACTAGGACTAACGATTCTAAAGTTGTTGCAGATTTTGTCAAGTCTAATATCTTTTGCAGGTTCGAAATTCCACGAGCTATCATAAGTGACCAAGGCACGCATTTCTGTAACTGCACCATGGAAGTTTTGCTTCAAAAGTATGGAGTTGCACATAGAGTCTCTACTGCATATCACCCACAAACCAATGGGCAAGCTGAGGTCTCTAACAGAGAAATCAAACAGATTCTAGAGAAGATGGTGCAACCGAATAGGAAGGATTAGAGTCGTCGTCTAGAAGACGCACTATGGGCTCAAATAACAGCTTTCAAGACACCAATAGGGATGTCTCCATATCGACTTGTTTTTGGTAAGGCATGTCATCTTCCTGTTGAGATAAAACCCCGTGCTTATTGGACGGTAAAAAGTTGTAATATGGAGATGCAACAAACAGGTAGTGAAAGGAAACTCCAATTACAACAGCTTGAAGAACTTAGGCTAGAAGCTTATGAAAGCTCTATGTTGCACCCAAAAATTTGACCAACCGGTTCTCCTATCTGGTTCGTGGTTTAAATTCGTATTCGCATATCAGATGCATGACATTTGTACACAGACAGAGGATGTCAAGGTTACAGCTTAGTTTTCATCTACCGGATATTTCAGATCCAGTCTAGTTAATCAGGGTTTTATTTTCGAGAAATTGTGCGCTCCTCGGTGTTTTCAGCTTACATGGTGGTTTTCGGGATATTCTGATGCCCGGGGTTTACGGTTGCTTCGATCTGGTCTCGCGCTCTCCTTTGTGTTGGCTATTGGCCTTTGTTTGCATTTTTAGGATTTAATAGCCGTTTGTAGATTTTTTTTAATAGGTTTTAATAGTTTTTAAAATATTTAATAAGAATAATAGAATTTCTTTTAAATAAATGATATAGATTTAATAGATCTTAGATAATAGGATCTTAATAGATAGTTTAATAGAATATTTTTTAATAGGTATTTTTGCTTTAATAGAAATTAATAGTTGTCATCTATTTTTGTTTAGATATTATTAGTTTTTCTATTTTATTAGAGATTAGTGGAATTGTTAGAGATCATTAGAGTTTTATTAGTATAAAGGTTTTTTCATTAGTCTAGTGATTAGTATAGAGTTTAATTAGATGTTAATTCTTTTTTTTGGTTTAATAGAGTTTAACTAGATTTTAATCATCTTTTAGATTTAGTTAGGATTTAATTAGTTTAATTAGAGTTTAATACTAGTTAGGTTTTAATTGAGTTTGTTAGAATAGTTTAATTTTCATTTAGATTTAATTGTAGTTTTAATTGTTAGTTAATTAAAGTTTAAATCTCTAATTAGTTTTAATCCATTTAATTGTCATTAACCTTTTTGTTTCAGTTTTTTTGGTCCAATTGATATCATTTTCGTGGGCCCATAATGGTTTTTGGGAGGCCCAGATCATATCAGTCCATTTTGTCCATTTCAGTCCAGAAAAATTTGCAGTGCCAAGTGTCCCCTATATAAGCAGGCCACGCGTCCTCTTCTGGGGCTACCCACCTCATAACTCCAGACTCCCCCACGTTCTGACACCTCACCCTGACCCAACTTTCTCTCTCTGCGCCACGCCACCCCCACACGTGGCCAACATGCAGTAACCTCCCTCGCCACCTGCCGCCACCTGAGCACACCGGTCAACCCTACCGGAGAATCAATCGTCGGCCATGCAACAACCGGAGGCCGCCGTCTAACCACCTCCGGCCACCGCAGCAACCCGTCGGAGCCACTTTTTTGCCCAGAATCCTCACATCTTCTTCTTTCTCCTCCGATCGTCATCAATAATCACCAATCATCGTCGGAAAACTCAACCATTCGCCTGAAAACTCATCAAGATCTTCATGTTTTTTCCAGAAATCCTCATCTTGATCAGCAAGATCTTCATAGATCTTCTTCTTCAAAATTTCAAAGATGCTTCAGGCTTCAAGAATCGGTACGAGTTTGTGAGCGTTCTTGTAGAAGGTCCTCGTAGAGACTCCTAATCCTGCAGCGGATCTTCATCTTCTTCAGTTTTTCCCAGAAAAATCGTTGATCTTCAAGCAAACCTTCAAGATCCATCTGCTCTCCAGAACTTCATCTTCGTAAATCGTGTACGAACGCGTTCCTTCAGCGATTTTCACTAAGATTCTTTGAAGATCTTCTTCAGAAGACTTGTAGATCTTCAACGCTACAACGCCTTCAAAGTTCTTCACGTGTTCCTTCAGCGACTTTCTCCAGGTTTCATTCTTGTTCCTCTGAACTTTTGCATGTTTGAGCAGCTGTTTGTGTAGGTAGATCGTGAACTTAGATTAGGGTTTGCTGGTAGTAGTGAGTTAGTGAGGGTTTTCTGTTTGATTGTTTCATGAACGCAAGTTTGTTTGAGGTTGAGAGTGAGAGAATTTCTCAGAGAGAGAAGAGGGAGAGAGGTTTGGTAGCGGCGCATTAGGTTCGTTTGGATGAACAGTAGGCAAAATTGGCTGAAGGGGGATGGTTTTGTTAGGGGATATTGGGTTAGGGTTAGATTGGGTTAAGCCCAATAGGAGATTTGCTATTACACCCTTTGTTTACTCGCTCTACCCCCCCCCCCCCCCTGAATGTGAAAGAATGTTGAATGGATGTGGATTGGGCTTAGGCCCCATTTTCTAGGCGCACCCCCCTCAGCTGGGCCCAGTCTAGATGACACTAGAGTTGTTGCTATCGCTGCGCCCCCCTTTTGTTTTATTTCTCTTTTAATATTTCTTCATTTTGTCCAGGTTAGGAAATAATCCATAAAAAATAGTAGGAGTATCCGATTAATTCCCTTCTTTTTTCTGTAGGTTCCTAATTCAATTTAGAATTTTATAGTGCAAAAATATTGAATTGATCATGCATTTTCATTTCTATTTGCATTTTTGTATGTTAATTGGTCCTGAATAATTAGTTTGTGGTGTGTCTGCCTTGTTGATTTTAGTTCTCTCATTTGGTATTGATTTTTGCTTTAGTTTTTTAGTATGTTATACTAGACTGATGCATGCTCCCCATAGGATTTTTGTGGAGTTTTTAGATATTGATTGATGTTGTTTTAGGGTTAGAGAATAGAGACCTCATAACTTGCTGGTTAACCCTTGACCATTCATATGTTAGGGATTGTTTAGTAGCCTTAGAAGTTGACTTAGGCTTTGAGATTTGATCTTGGGATCATAGAGCCATGTAGGTTTCCCCTAGATTTTTGGTAGTTTTTATAGAGTGTTTTGCTATTTTTGGCTTGAACTTGAGAATAGGAGAAGTCTTGAGGGCTTCTGACTTTGAAGTTCAACTGTGGTTGAACTTCAGAGATAGTTTCTTTGGGTTTGAGGGCCTGTGGTTTCTTCTGGAAGATGGAGGCTGGATGAAGTCTTGTTGGAGCTTGCAAGGATGCATGGTTTGAGGTCCTAGTCTAGGAGCTTGCTCTCTGTTTGTGAGGTTTGAGATCCTGAAGTTTGAGGGAAATTTATAGTACTTTCCTGAGGAATGCACTATGGATGTCTTTCATTCTTTCTTCTCACCTCTTTCTCAAGTATCCAATGATGTTGGAGCCTTCATGTGAGTTTAGTTTCTCCTGAGGAGGAATATAAACCGATCACAGTTGTTGAGCCACATGGGATATGATTCCTAAGTGGAAGCCCCCTAGTACTTTCCTGAGGAAGGCACTATGGGTCTGTTCACTTAGTTCCCTTAGTTCATGTAGGATTTCTTAAGTATCCAATGATGTTGGAGCCTTCATGTGAGTTTAATTTCTCCTGAGGAGGAATGTAAACTGTTCACAGTTGTTGAGCCGCATGGGATATGATTCCTAAGTGGAAGCCCCCTAGTATTTTCCAGAGGAAGGCACTATGGGTCTGCTCACTTAGTTCCCTTAGTTCATGTAGGATTTCTCAAGTATCCAATGATGTCGGAGCCTTCATGTGAGTTTAGTTTCTCCTGAGGAGGAATGTAAACCGTTCACAGTTGTCGAGCCGCATGGGATATGATTCCTAAGAAGGAGCCTCCTAGTACTTTCCCAAGGAAGGCACTATGAGTCTGCCTACTTAGCTCCTTTTCTTTGGTAAGCTTGTCTTGAAGCTTGAAGACTGGGATTGTTTTCTCTTGTGTAGGGGTTTTGCTTTAGGGCTTTGATTAGGGTTTTGTTTAGGGCTTTGCTTAGAGATTTGATTAGGGTTTTGTGTAGGGCTTTGCTTAGAGATTTGATTAGGGTTTTGTTTAGGGCTTTGCTTAGAGATCTGATTAGGATTTTGCATAGGGCTTGGCTCAGAGGTAGATTAGGGTTCTGTTTTAGGGTTGTTCAGGGTTTGCTCAGGGTAGTTCCATGCTTTTGGATAGGAGTTTGCCAGGCTGGTCAGCCTTCTCTTTGTGTTGATTGACTTGTGTGGTGCTGTGCTGCATTAGACTTAGGGGTTCATCTAGATATTTCTGAGATAGGTGCATCTTAGAAATAGGCTTTGTGTGCATGAGAAGTTGAGGTGGTCCTCCTTCTGCTTGATTGTTATTGGGTGGCTTTGCTTGCTGGTATTTGGTAGAGCTGAGCTCCCTTGCCTCTGTGGTTTGTGGCCCTTGTGCCTTGCTTGTTTGGTTGTTGCATTCATGCATATTTCCAGTATTTCTTTAATTTTGCAGTGATTCCTGTTTGCTGTTCAGTCCTGTTGCCATGATCCCTTAGGAGCTCTAACTTCTCTGCTGTGGAGGAGTTATGATAGACATTAGGTTGGTTAACCAGGCATGATAACATTAGGTAGATTCCCCTTTTTAACCATAGTTTTAGGGTGTCTCTTTCCTTTCTCGAAACAACAGAAAAACACTTAATAAAGGATAAAACAAAAGTGAATTCATTTCTTCCGTTAAAAGATCTGAACAAACATCAAAACTTTTTGTCCTCCTGGACTGTAAAAACCCTTGGTTAAGGTGCATTTCTCCTAAAAAACACTTGAACAGCTTGTGTCGTGCGTAGTCGAACTACGTTTGCTCTGATCTTCCATGCCGTGTGGAAGTACGTAGGCACAGGACGCGATGTCCTGGCGAGCAACCTTCCCCCCGTCTAGACGTAGGTAGTCGAACTACATTGACTCTGACTTTCCCATTGCACGAGGGAATACGTAGGCCCAGAACAGCGCATGTTCTGTCGAGTCCTGTCCTTTTCTTTTCTTTTCAGACTGACCATTAGCGTAGATAGATAAACACACCCTTTTCCTTATAAACACCAAGCGTGGATCCCGTCGAGTACGACGGACGTGAGGGGTGCTAATACCTTCCCCTTGCGTAACCGACTCCCGAATCCAGGTTTTGGTTGCGATGACCATACCTTTCCCGTGTTCTTGCGAGGTTTACTTCGAGTGTTTCCTTTCCCTCCGTTGGGATAAATAACGCACGGTGGCGACTCTTCTGTCAACCGGCGCCGATTTTTGCATTAGCGACAGCTGGCGACTCTGCTGGGGACTTATAGCATCTAGGGACTTTTTCCATCCCTTATGCTGGGACCGTTTCCCATCCCCTACGCGAGTCAATCCTAGCGCTTGGGTGTTTATCTGTTGGGTGTTGTGCATATGTGTTTTATCTTTCCACACTTTACTTTTCCGTACCTTTACCTTTCCGCATTTACTTTCAGCACCATATTATTATGATTATTGCTGTGGGAGAGGGAGGTTACTATGAGTGGGAAGCTGGACCTGGGCTTAAGTATGCACCTAGACATAGTTGCGGAGAGTAGTAGACGAACCTGTCTGCTGAGCAGGCACAGTTCCCTACGAAATCTGCGCTCAGACGAGGTTCTCTCCGAGGTGCTCCTTTCCGGTCCTAAGGATCTGAGGGGAGTCCAGACGTGAGGATTGTCGACTCTGGGGACCGATCATTTAGAAGTCAGCTAAGTGAGGCCTCTTCATGACTTGATGATGCCACTCCTTCTGGGAATCGTATCGTCACTCATGAAAGTCTGTGACGCTGATGACCGCATAGGATGTTGTACCTTTGTCCGTGGATTAGGTTCATACCTGTGAGGGGGATTGGGTTATTGCAGGAAAACTGGCCTTCAGAAACCATGATTCAGTATTTATCAGATGGTTTTCTTGGCTCGTTAACAGGTGTGTTGTTTGGATCAGATGGGTTTCTTGTTTGAGGTTGATACTATTATCAGATGGTTTTCTCGTCAGTTACAGAGGTTCAGATGGATTTCTTACCAGGGTATTGGTATTTTGGGTGTCAGATGAGGGTCAGCGTCATGAGGTTCTGGTGACTGTGGCGGTTTTCCATTCTTGACGTCATAGAAAGGTTCCTCTTCAGGCTTCAGCATGGCCCCTGTGTTCACTGATTGCATCATTTATCATATTGCATTATTGCATTACCATTTGCATCCAACTAACGTGTGTGTATTGCAGGTACATATTTTCCCTCCCAGTTCCGGTGTTTGTTTCCTAGCAAGACATGGAAGCCATGAAGAGAGTGTTACCCTACAGATTCCTGTCTCCAGATATCAGTCTGTTGTCAGAATTAATTACTATTGCTAGGAAGAAGGTGATGGGAGATTTCAGGAAGACATATGGGAGGATCCTGACTTATGTTTACCAGCCCTCGGCTTATGAGATCAGCGGCATTTACACCCTGTTGCAGTTTTATGATGCTGAGCTCAGGTGTTTCGTATTTCATGATTTTGTCTTGGCTCCTACCCTGGAGGAGTATTCTGCACTCTTGGATATACCGATTCGCGAGCAGATGCCTTTCTATCACACGGACGCTAAGCCTAATCTGGCTGAGCTTTCTGCTACTCTGTACTTAGGAGAGTTTGAGCTGACAGGGAAGATGATCCGAAGAGGAGATGCGTGGGGATTTCCGTTGGTTGTTTTGGTGGAGAAGGCTCGGGAGTATGCCAAGAAGGGTGGCTGGGTTGTTTTTGACGCCATCCTTGCTGTGTGTGTTTATGGCATTGTATTGTTCCCAAACTTTCCTGATTTTGTTGATGCAGATGCTTTCTATATTCTGGCTGCAAAGAACCCAGTTCCTACCTTGCTGGGAGATGTCCACCATTCCACTCACTACCAAAATGAAAAGCGGCGAGGAAGGAATGTCTCTTGCTGTGTACCTCTACTGTGCAGGTGGTTTACTAGTCATATGCCGAAGTCAGGGCCTTTCGTCACTTCTATTGATTCTTTAGGATGGCCTGAGCGCTTGATGGGGTTGACTTCTGAGAATCTGGTGTGGGTTAATGAGGAGGTGTTAGGAGTTGAGGTCATATACAATTGCGAAGGATTCCCTAATGTTCCTTTGATAGGAAGGAAAGGGTGTGTCAATTATAACCCTTCCTTATTAATCAGGCAGTTTGGGTACGCACCTCAGGAAGCGCCGAAGCCCGAGGAGATACAGGAATCTCTGTATCTCACTGGGGCAATAGAGGAAGAGATGTTGATCAAGCTTGAGAAAGCATGGAAGAACCTGCATAAGAGAGGGAAGCCTTCATGTAGCAAAGGGGGTACTCGAGTTCTTGGTCCGTATGTGGAATGGATTCGTGAACGAGCTACGAAATTCCTTATGCCTTATCCTGCAGTTCAGCCATTGTATCCTCCTCCGGTGGAGGAGCCCACCACTATAGACATGCAGGTATACAAGCAGCTGATGGCGGAGAAAGAAGAGTTAGCAAAGGCTAAAGAAGCATTAGAGAAAGAGAACGCCCAGCTTCGTCATGAAAAGATTGAAACAGGATATTTTTCCAAGCAACAGGCCGAAACTTTGAAACATCTGAAGACTACTTTATTGGAGTTGACTGAAACCAAGAAGCGTCTGGAGTTAGATGTAGACTCAGTTAGCAGTGTATTGACTACTAAGAAACAAGAGATCGAAAGGGCCTACACGAAGTTAGCTAAGTTCAGAGAGCATTGGGACCTCACTATGGCCAAACGCAAAGAACGGGAAGAAGAGCTAAAGATACAGGTTGCTCAGTTGGGAGAACAGGTTAAAGTGAAGACTGAAGAGCTTGAAGAAGAAGCATGCCGTCGATACGAGGCCGAACGCAAACTGATTGATGCCATGAAGAATCTGGAAGATTGTCAGCGCAGAGCAGACATCAAGAGGCCCAAACCTGAGGATGGTGCCCAAGATAAGGCTTGGGAAGATTTTGTCAGAGATATCCATGGAACGGTCAGGAAAAGGGATCAGTTGATAGAAGGCTTGATTTATCGACCGGATCACCCAGAGACGAAGAAGCTGTTCCAGGATTTCTGCGACCGTACCCGCACTTGATTTCTCTCTTGTATTCTATGTGTTGAGATCACCACCAGGCATGTTGGTTGGGATCCTCCTTTATCATATCAGTTGTGTGGAACTTAGTTATGTAACGCCTTGATGATACCGTTTTTCCAATATATGAGGGTTTTTCTAAATATTGTCTTTATGGTTTCTCTTGTTTTGCTACCTTGACACTGGAATTGGAGGGGAAATACCCCCAACACACACATGCACGTTAGCATCTTTGCATTGTTGTTTGCATAAATCACATTGCATTACAGGTTTGTGATCCATGTTCCTTATCATTCTTCATCCATATATCCAGGTATTTTCAGGATTGCAGAAAAGCGGGTCCACCGTTACTCTACCAGAATTAATCACAAGAAGATCATGGACAACGTGCAGAGTGAAATGCAAGAAATGCATGACAGGATGACCATGCTCATGCAAACCATGGAGACCATCGCCAAAGGACAAGAGCAGCTGCAAAATCTGGTTCAACCGATAGTCGCACGGGCTGAAAACAACGGGACACCGCATGGTGAAAATATTGTTGCTTCTCCTCGAGTCGAGAATCGTCAAAGTGCTGATGCTATTCCCGTAACCGGTTTGAATGCTGGAGAAACTGGTCCTGTAGGTGGAGGTGGGAACGCCGGTAATATGAATGCCAATACAGATACTGTTGGGGTATTTGTGGGTAATGTCAACCAGGGTTTCAATGGGGGCGTTGAGAATGTCGAAATGAATGGTAATAATGGTAACCAGGGCTTCAATGGTGTGAACATGGGGTATGGCAACACTGCTGGCACCAAGGCTGGGTTTGGTGACTATGGTTATGGTAATCTTGGATATGGAACTGGTGCATACAACGCTCAAGAGATGGGCAATCTGAGGTATGACCCCAGGTACTTCCAAACGGGTCCGGGCCGTGATGCAGATTATGTTGGATACGATGCAGTACCTCGCTGGGAGGATCGTCAGGACGATGTGTTCTCTGGTCAGAATGAAGGTTATGAAAGAGCTAGGGATGACAACCATCAGATGAGATTGCTAGAAGAGAAAGTGAACGGATTAGCCAGCCAGAACGCTCTTGTGATGGATATGTCAAATATGGGGCTGGTCCCAGGGTTGAGGGTCCCGCTGAAATTCAAAGCGCCGTCATTTGATAAGTACAAAGGAGATACCTGCCCTAGGGTGCATGTGCGCGGGTTTTACAGGCGTATGTCTGCGTATTCTGAGGATGAAAAGATGCTAATGCACTTCTTCCAGGATAGCCTGTCAGGGCCATCGCTGGAGTGGTACATGAGCTTGGACCCTACTCAGATCAGGAGTTAGAAAGAGCTGGCAGAGGCTTTTGTTCGATATTATCAATATAATAGTGATCTCGCCCCTAATCGAGTCCAGCTGCAGAGCATGTCTCAAAAGTCTAGCGAGAGCTTTAAGGAATACGCCCAGAGATGGCGAGATCTGGCTGCTAGGGTACACCCTCCGATGGTGGAGCGCGAAATGATGGATATGTTCATAGGAACTTTTTCTGGAATGTACTATGACCGGTTGCTCAATTTTTCGATGAGTACCTTCTCTGAATTGATCTTGATGGGGGAGCGCATTGAAAACGGAGTGAAGATTGGCAAAATTCAAGCGGGTGAGTCCAGTTCCGCAGGAGGTAATAAGAAGACCTTTGGTGGTAAAAGGCAGGGTGATACCAACGCGGTATACAATGCTCGACGGAGAAATAGAAGTCAGAACTGGCATCAGCAGTTGCAGGTTGCAAGTGTAACCATCCCAGGGCCTTCTCAGCAGCAGAGACATCAACCACAGCAGCAGGCTCAGCAGCAGCCAAATAATAATCAGCGCAGAATTCAGAACCCGCGACCGAGGAGGGTATTCGAGGTATCGCCAGTATCATATGCAGAACTCCTTCAAACTTTGTTGAAATTGCAGCTAGTCGAGAAGAGGACCTTAGCACCACCGACCGGCCAGCCACCAGTCGGGTATGATGTTAATGAGCACTGTGACTTCCATTCGGGTGCACCAGGGCACAATATTGAAAATTGCCTAGCTTTCAAGCATAAAGTACAGGATTTTCTTGATAGTACGGCTATTAATTTCGGGAAGGACGGTCCCAATATCACGCAACAACCAATGCCCAAGCATGGTGGGGCTGGGGCCAATGCAATCCTGGCAGATGATGAGTTGAACTTGGTTTCGGAAGTGAACGAGCTGAAAACCCCTTTGAGTTACGTAAAGCAGCACTTATTGAAAGGAGGTGTTTATCCCGGTTGCAGTGAAGAGTGTGCTGACTATTTGGTTCAACCTGGGGGCTGTGAGAAGTTGAAGAGGGGAGTTCAAGGTTTGATTGATGAAGGAATTTTGCAGTTTGACAGGTTTGTGGGGCGAGAGAAGTCTGTTGAGACAAAATCTGAAAAAAAGCGCAGTGAGGTTGCCACGATCACCATTCCGTTCAAATCGGTGACGATTTCGGCATCATCGAAAAGGCCGACCATTACTATTACCAAGGCTAAGCCAGTCCCTTATGAAAGCACAAAAGCAGTCCCGTGGTGCTATGGTGCTGAGGTGTATCGTAATGGGGAAAAGATTGACTTGAATGATCCGCCAGTGGGATCCGTAGATAACATAGTGGGAGCGGGTGGTATATCCCGGAGCGGGAGAATTTTCACTTCACCTGAGGTCGAGGCAGAGAGGCTGGCCAGGGGTAAGAACAAAGTTGTTGAGGGGGAATCTTCGGGGAGTAAGGAGAAGGAACCGATAACCAAAGATGTGGAAGAATTCATGAGATTGATACGCAAAAGTGATTACAAGATCGTAGATCACCTGCAGCAGACCCCGTCAAAGATCTCCATATTATCGCTATTGTTGTGTTCTGAGGCGCATAGAAATGCCCTGTTGAAGGTACTTGAGACGTCCTTCGTGCCGCAAGAGATTTCAGTTAATCAGCTGGAGGGAGTTATGGCACATGTTAATGCCGGGCATGGTTTGGGATTCACGGATTTTGACCTAACGCCTAGAGGGCCTGATCACAATAATGCCTTGCACATCTCTATCGAATGCCGGGGCACTATTTTATCCCATGTGCTGGTAGACACTGGGTCCTCGTTGAATGTGTTACCAAAGAAAGCCCTGTTGAAATTGAATACCCGTGGGTTGTTGTGCACCCCTAGTGATTTGGTGGTGAGGGCCTTTGACGGAACGAGGAGGTCGGTATTCGGGTCAGTAACGTTACCCATCCAGGTAGGTCCGGAGGTGTTTGATACAGTGTTTTACATCATGGACATCCAGCCTGCATATAGCTGTTTGATCGGGAGACCTTGGATTCACGCCGCTGGGGCAGTAACTTCTACGCTCCATCAGAAGCTGAAGTATATGGTTGAGGGGAGTATTGTGACGGTGTGTGGCGAAGAGGATACCTTAGTCAGTCATTTGTCTTCCTTCAAGTACGTGGAGGTAGATGGAGAGATTCATGAAACGCTGTGTCAGGCGTTTGAAGGGGTGAAGGTTAAAGAAGAAGCTCCGGTGAAGAGTGAAGGGCAAGAGGTGGTTGTCTCCTCATATAAAGAAGCCAAGGCGTTGGTACAAGCAGGAGAGACTCAGAAGTGGGGGCAGGTTCTGGACATCCCAGTGAAGCAAGATAGGTATGGCTTGGGGTACCGCCCATCTCCCTCACAGAGTGCGCCTAAGTACAAGGGACCTGTCGTGTTCACGCCCGGAGGAGTTAGCTTCAAAAGGATTAATGCCGTGTCTGATACGGAGGAAGTGGATAGCGACTGCGACATGGACGCATGGATTCGACCCAGCACGTCGGGGAAAGCCTATGCAACTGGTCCATCCAGGACGTCATCCAAGCCACCAAACAGTAATGCATTGTTTTTTCAATCATTGTATGATCACATGCCTTGCCCGGGGCATCGTTGATCTCGTCTTAGGGCCTAACTGTTTACCTGTATGTTTGCATGATCAATAAATGACGACGTTTTTTACATTCAAATGTTGTGATCCTTTTCTTTCTGTTTTTTATTTTTCAATAAAATGGCAGCGTGGTTATGAATTTTGCTTGTATATCATTTTGAAGCACTTAACCGTTTCCCTCGCAGGATTCATGAATTCTCAGATGACATCGGCCAAAGACTTCCTATGACTCGTTTAGACTTCGAGCATCCGATCTTCCAAGCTGAGGAAGAGATTGTTGAGGATAGTGACTTACCAGAAGAGCTGAGTCAGTTATTGAAGCAAGAGGAGAGAGTCATTCTGCCTCACCATGAAGAGATTGATATTGTCAATTTAGGGTCTGAAGAATGCGTCAGGAATATCCGTATAGGGGCCGCATTGCAGGTTGACGTCAAGCAAGAGCTTATTGAGATGTTGCGCGAATACAGTGATGTATTTGCTTGGTCCTACGAGGACATGCCGGGTTTGGATACTGATATGGTTGTTCATCGTCTGCCGTTGAGGGAAGATTGCCTACCGGTGAAGCAGAAACTCAGAAGGACTCGTCCTGACATGGCTGTAAAGATAAAGGAAGAAGTGCAGAAGCAATGGGATGCTGGATTCCTGGCCGTCACCACTTATCCCACTTGGGTCGCTAATATCGTGCCTGTGCCAAAGAAAGATGGCAAGGTTCGAATGTGTGTTGATTATAGGGATCTAAACAAAGCGAGCCCGAAAGATGATTTCCCGCTGCCGCATATTGATGTGTTAGTTGACAACACAGCTCAATTTTCGTTATTCTCTTTCATGGATGGATTTTCGGGGTACAACCAGATCAAAATGGCTCCGGAGGATATGGAAAAAACGACCTTTATC
The DNA here is from genome assembly GCA_963859935.3 of Lathyrus sativus. Classification (NCBI taxonomy): domain Eukaryota; kingdom Viridiplantae; phylum Streptophyta; class Magnoliopsida; order Fabales; family Fabaceae; genus Lathyrus; species Lathyrus sativus. The sequence goes on from OZ012738.1 coordinate 606,108,481, forward strand.
ACCCCGTGGGGGACCTTCTGTTATAAGGTGATGCCCTTTGGTTTGAAAAATGCTGGGGCAACGTACCAGCGGGCTATGGCAACGCTTTTTCATGACATGATGCACAAAGAGATTGAGGTGTATGTCGATGACATGATTGCCAAGTCTCAAACGGAGGAAGAACATCTAGTTAATCTGCTGAAGTTGTTCAAGAGGCTGAGGAAGTTCAGGATGAGGCTGAATCCTAACAAGTGTACCTTCGGAGTGAGATCCGGGAAACTACTGGGGTTCATTGTGAGCAAGAAAGGAATCGAGGTCGATCCTGCAAAAATAAAAGCAATACAAGAGATGCCAGCACCGAGGACAGAAAAAGAAGTCCATGGATTCCTAGGGAGATTCAACTACATTGCTAGGTTCATCTCCCACCTAACGACCACGTGTGAACCTTTGTTCAAACTGTTAAAGAAAGATCAAGCGGTGGTCTGGAACGACAATTGCCAAAGGGCATTTGAAAAGATAAAAGAATACTTGCAGGAACCTCCGGTGTTGATACCCCTAGTAGCAGGACGACCACTGATTATGTATCTGACGGTTCTTGAGAACAGTATGGGTTGTGTTCTCGGTCAACATGACGAGACAGGACGGAAAGAGCATGCAATTTACTACTTGAGTAAAAAGTTCACGGATTGTGAATCTCGATACTCTATGCTCGAAAAGACGTGTTGTGCATTGGCGTGGGCTGCCAAACGTCTAAGACAGTATATGCTGAACCATACAACCATGCTGATATCGAAGATGGATCCGATCAAGTATGTGTTTGAAAAGCAAGCGCTCTCTGGAAGGATTGCTAGATGGCAAATGGTATTGACAGAATACGATATCCAGTATGTTTCCCAGAAGGCCATTAAGGGAAGTGTTTTGTTCGAATATCTTGCCGAACAACCGATTGAGGATTATCAGCCTATGAAGTTTGAGTTCCCTGATGAGGACATAATGTACTTGAAAGCTAAAGATTGTGATGAGCCGTTGCCTGGTGAAGGTCCTGAGCGGAGTTCCCAGTGGCAATTGATTTTTGATGGGGCTGTCAATTCGTATGGTAGTGGGATTGGGGCAATCATTACAACTCCCCACGGGTCGCACATCCCGTTCACAGCCAGATTGACTTTTCCAGTGACGAATAACGAAGCCGAGTACGAAGCCTGTATTATGGGGTTGGAGGAGGCTATCGATCTGAGGATCAAGAATCTGGACGTATATGGGGATTCAGCATTGGTTGTGAATCAGATAAAGGGAGAGTGGGAGACGCGCCAACCTAATCTGGTACCGTACATGAATTATGCGAGAAGGTTGTTACCTTTCTTTGATAAAGTAGAGTTTCATCATGTACCCCGGGCGGAGAATCAAATGGCAGACGCCCTTGCAACATTATCCTCGATGTATAAGGTCAACTACTGGAATGAGGCTCCCAGGATTGTCATCTCTCGCCTTGATAGGCCGGCCTTTATGTTCGCAATTGATGAAGCATCTGACGGTAAACCTTGGTATTTCGACATACAGAATTTCCTGAAGAACAAGGAATATCCGGCTGGGGCATCCAGTCGTGATCAGAAGACCCTAAGGAGATTAGCAGGCAACTTCTATCTGAATCCCGACGGCATTTTGTATAGAAGGAACCACGATTTGGTACTCCTCCGGTGTGTAGATGAGAAGGAAGCCAATTTACTCATGGAAGAAGTCCATGAAGGAACTTTTGGTACACATGCTGGTGGGCATGCTATGACTCGAAAGTTGTTGCGGGCAGGGTATTATTGGTTAACGATGGAAATGGACTGTTTCAAGTTCGCCAAGTGGTGTCACAAGTGCCAGATCTATGCTGATAAGATCCATGTACCACCCAGTCCACTGAATGTTATGGCTTCTCCGTGGCCTTTCTCCATGTGGGGGATTGATATGATTGGCAAGATTGAGCCTACTGCTTCTAATGGGCATCGCTTCATCCTAGTCGCGATTGATTACTTCACCAAGTGGGTGGAAGCAGCATCTTACGCCAATGTGACGAAGCAGGTGGTGGCCCGATTTATCAAGAGGGATATAATTTGCGGATACGGTATTCCTGAACGGATCATTACTGATAATGGTTCGAATCTGAACAATAAGATGATGAGGGATCTTTGTCGGGAGTTTAAGATCGAGCATCATAATTCATCTCCGAACAGACCCAAGATGAATGGTGTTGTTGAAGCGGCCAACAAGAACATAAAGAAGATTGTTCAGAAGATGGTGGTAACGTATAAGGATTGGCATGAGATGTTGTCGTTTTCTTTGCACGGTTATCGCACGACGGTGCGTACATCAACCGGGGCAACTCCGTTCTCACTGGTGTATGGCATGGAGGCAGCCCTGCCATTGGAGGTTGAGATACCATCTTTGAGGGTTTTGCTTGATGTTCAGCTTGATGAGGCAGAATGGGTGAGAAGTAGATTGAACCAGCTAAGCTTGATAGACGAGAAGAGACTGGCATCCATTGCACATGGTAGACTGTATCAGAGCCGGATGAAGAAAGCGTTCGACAAGAAGATTCGACCTCGAAGCTTTCAGACGGGTGATCTTGTGCTGAAGAAGATTCTCCCACCGCAATCGAATCACAGGGGCAAATGGACTCCCAATTATGAAGGTCCATACGTCGTGAGGAAGGTCTTCTCCGGAGGAGCTTTATTGTTATCCACCATGGATGGTGAAGACTTTTCGTCTCCTGTGAACTCGGATGCAGTTAAAAAATACTTTGCTTAAAAATTGACCTGCTGGACAGTAAAAAGAGAATCCAGGCAAAAATGGGGCATCCTGGCGAACCAAAAAAAACAGAATAAAAAGGTTCGGGCAAAAGTTAGGGATAAAATGGAAAAAATGTACACCCGCAAAGTCGAAAACCTACACTGGGCGGCTTCGGCAAAAAAGGGTATCCCGGTGAATTGAAAACCCGCAAAGGGCGATTCACGCAAAAGTTAGGGATTTGAGAAGCAAATGACTGCGGTCCAAGTTTGATTGTTTAGTGGTTTGGGAGCATCTGGGGGGTCAACTATCCAAAGCAATCTCTTCCGAAGATAGAGATCGGGAAAGCGTCAGAGTCCGGCGAGTCATAGGAGGATCGGTTCATGGTGTTCGTCTGTAACACGTTGCCGACATGTGTACAAATTTTATTCTGTATCTTTGTACATTTCTGCATTTTGTTTATGCGTGACTACCTCTTTCCAGGAGTTGCATCTGATGTACAAATCTTGCCTATTCTCAGGCCGTTATCAATAAAGTGTGTTATTCAGTGTAGTGTGTGACTTTGGTTTTAATTTTTACAGTTTTGTTTGTAAAAAACGCCGATGTTTTTGATAAACTTACATGCGTGTAAACAGGCGGGCCTCGGCCGATGATTGTTAAAACCGGAAATTACCTGAATGGTTGTCGTGGGTGATTACCAAGATGTTTCTTTTTGCATAGATTGTCTTGTGTTTGCTTGTTGACTTTTGCAGGTATTCAAAAGCTCGCAAAGTTCCCCGCCAGAGTCCATGGCAGGCTAGTACCCTCTCCAGAGGATGAATGTTGTGCCTTTCCCCGGTGAAGTCTCCCCATGTAAAATTGAATGTTGTCTCCCCAGGAGAGTGGAGGTTGCGTCAAAGGAAAAGATCAATGTATCTTCAGTAGTTCAGAATTGGCTTATCAAGCAGAGCAGGGTCCTCCCCAGCAAAGGTCGAGACGGATATGATTAACTTCCCCGAAGAATCTTGTGTAGTGCAAGTCAGAGCACACCGGTCAATCCCCAGCTCGGTGATAGCAAGATGAATTATCCCCACAGGGTGTAACCAGAGTGTTGATGCCTTTTTGAAAACAGTTTCCAGGATTGCTTTTCCCTTTCCCCAACGGGTTGATCCTTCCTCGTCAGGATGATCATTTTCAGCAGAGTTTGAGGTTTTGAGTTTGTGAGCTACTTTCCCAGCAGGATGGTCGTCCCCAGTGGAGTTAGTTCATCTTTCCAGCATTTATTTTGTTGGAGGCGTATCGGTAGTATTCCGGTTATCCCCAGCGGATCCAGTTTGTCTTCAGCATTTATTTTGCTGAAGTAACTCCTTTGCATAAGCATGCATCATAAGCACTTGCATTTCGCACGAATACGTAGCATTTCCATGCAGTATGGAAGCATTACGGCATCATCAAACATGTGCATTTGGAAGCATAAGCAGGATTGATTACCCGTCCAGCCTCAGGTATTTTCTCTGTCGATAAGTGAGATCGTGGTTTGCAGAGATGTGTATGTTTTGTTTGTGGCACAAGACGCGCAGTGATCGTGTTTTCTCCTGTCAAGAGAGTTGTGGCGCAGGGCACGCAGTGATCGTGGTCATCGTTATGTTGTGGGGTTTTCGCGGAAGAGGTACGCAGTGATCGTATTCATCCCGTATGTTTGGTTTGTGGCACAAGACGCGCAGTGATCATGTTTCCTCCTGTCAAGAGGGTTGTGGCGCAGGGCGCGCAGTGATCGTGGTCGTCGTTATGTTGTGGGGTTTTCGTGGAAGAGGTACGCAGTGATCGTATTCATCCCGTATGTTTGGTTTGCGACACAAGACGCGCAGTGATCGTGTTTCCTCCTGTCAAGAGGGTTGTTGCGTCGGACACGCAGTGATCGTGTTCGTCATGTCATATTCCCCTAGCAGAGTTTGCTTGGTCGAGCACTTTTTCCCCCAGCTGAGTCTTTCTCAGGATGCTGTGGTGTCAGCATTGGAAGATAGTAATGCAGATTTTTGGGTGGTTACCCGTAGTTTCTCCAGCAGAGTTATGTTCTCCAGCAGGGTGTTACTTCAATGAGTTACTTGGTTAAGTCCCTCATAGTCCCCAGCAGGATATTCACCACAGAGTTGTTTGGTTTAAAGTTCCTTGTATTTTCCAACGAAGTTATTCTAGTTGAGGTGCTTGGTTAAGTTCCCAATTTCCCCAGCGGAGTGTTCTCAGGATACCTACTGCCATAAAAGGTATTTGACGGCTGTCGTCAGAATTGTCCTCGCAGAGTTGCTTGATTAAGTTTCTCGTGTCCCCGCAGGTTTGCTCGTTCAGGTACGAACGGAAGGTTGGTAAGTGAAATCAACATTTTCTCACTGTTTAGTGGATGCTCGTTCAGGTACGAACGGAAGGTTGGTAAGTGAAATCAACATTTTCTCGTAGTTTAGTGGATGCTCGTTCAGGTACGAACGGAAGGTTGGTAAGTGAAATCAACATTTTCTCGCAGTTTAGTGGATGCTCGTTCAGGTACGAACGGAAGGTTGGTAAGTGAAATCAACATTTTCTCACTGTTTAGTGGATGCTCGTTCAGGTACGAACGGAAGGTTGGTAAGTGAAATCAACATGTTCTCGCTATGTAGTGGATGCTCGTTCAGATACGAACGAAAGGTTGATAAGTGAAATCAGCATTGTCTCGTTTGGTTAAGCGTTTGCTCGTTTCTTCGGATACGGAAGGTTGATAAGAGAGATCAACAATTTTGCTCACTGATTAGTGTATTCTCACTTCTTCGGAATGGGATGGTCTATGGACAATATCAGATTATTTCATAAGCAGGTTGATGGATAGTGTTTTAGTTGTCGTTGTGGCAATGGAAATCGGTTCCCTGGTTAATTCTCCCCAAGCAGTGGTGTGCGCAATTTATTTTTGCGGTTGGCAAATTTCAGGGTTTCATTGGTATTCAACCGTCATTTACCTTTGAATGTTTGAAGGCTGAGCGCTCTTCACCCATTCAGGTCCAAGCCGCTTGAATAGGGGCAGCTGTTGCACCCTAAAATTTGACCAACCGGTTCTCCTATCTGGTTCGTGGTTTAAATTCGTATTCGCATATCAGATGCATGACATTTGTACACAGACAGAGGATGTCAGGGTTACAGCTTGGTTTTCATCTACCGGATATTTTAGATCCAGTCTAGTTAATCAGGGTTTTATTTTCGGGAAATTGTGCGCTCCTCGGTGTTTTCATCTTACATGGTGGTTTTCGGGATATTCTGATGCCCGGGGTTTACGGTTGCTTCGATCTGGTATCGCGCTCTCCTTTGTGTTGGCTATTGGCCTTTGTTTGCATTTTTAGGATTTAATAGCCGTTTGTAGATTTTTTTTTAATAGGTTTTAATAGTTTTTAAAAGTTTTAATAAGAATAATAGAATTTCTTTTAAATAAATGATATAGATTTAATAGATCTTAGATAATAGGATCTTAATAGATAGTTTAATAGAATATTTTTTAATAGGTATTTTTGCTTTAATAGAAATTAATAGTTGTCATCTATTTTTGTTTAGATATTATTAGAGTTTTTCTATTTTATTAGAGATTAGTGGAATTGTTAGAGATCATTAGAGTTTTATTAGTATAAAGGTTTTTTCATTAGTCTAGTGATTAGTATAGAGTTTAATTAGATGTTAATTCTTTTTTTTGGTTTAATAGAGTTTAACTAGATTTTAATCATCTTTTAGATTTAGTTAGGATTTAATTAGTTTAATTAGAGTTTAATATTAGTTAGGTTTTAATTGAGTTTGTTAGAATAGTTTAATTTTCATTTAGATTTAATTGTAGTTTTAATTGTTAGTTAATTGAAGTTTAAATCTCTAATTAGTTTTAATCCATTTAATTGTCATTAACCTTTTTGTTTCAGTTTTTTTGGTCCAATTGATATCATTTTCGTGGGCCCAGAATGGTTTTTGGGAGGCCCAGATCATATCAGTCCATTTTGTCCATTTCAGTCCAGAAAAATTTGCAGTGCCAAGTGTCCCCTATATAAGCAGACCACGCGTCCTCTTCTGGGGCTACCCACCTCACAACTCCAGACTCCCCCACGTTCTGACACCTCACCCTGACCCAGCTTTCTCTCTCTGCGCCACGCCACCCCCACACGTGGCCAACATGCAGTAACCTCCCTCGCCACCCGCCGCCACCTGAGCACACCGGTCAACCCTACCGGAGAATCAATCGTCGGCCATGCAACAACCGGAGGCCGCCGTCTAACCACCTCCGGCCACAGCAACAACCCGCCGGAGCCACTTTTTTGCCCAGAATCCTCACATCTTCTTCTTTCTCCTCCGATCGTCATCAATAATCACCAATCATCGTCGGAAAACTAAACTTTTCGCCTGAAAACTCATCAAGATCTTCATTTTTTTTCCAGATATCCTCATCTTGATCAGCAAGATCTTCATAGATCTTCTTCTTCAAAATCTCAAAGATGCTTCAGGCTTCAAGAATCGGTACGAGTTTGTGAGCGTTCTTGTAGAAGGTCCTCGTAGAGACTCCTAATCCTGCAGAGGATCTTCATCTTCTTCAGTTTTTCCCAGAAAAATCGTTGATCTTCAAGCAAACCTTCAAGATCCATCTGCTCTCCAGAACTCCATCTTCGTAAATCGTGTACGAACGCGTTCCTTCAGCGATTTTCACTCAGATTCTTTGAAGATCTTCTTCAGAAGACTTGTAGATATTCAACGCTACAACGCCTTCAAAGTTCTTCACGTGTTCCTTCAGCGACTTTCTCCAGGTTTCATTCTTGTTCCTCTGAACTTTTGCATGTTTGAGCAACTGTTTGTGTAGGTAGATCGTGAACTTAGATTAGGGTTTGCTGGTAGTAGTGAGTTAGTGAGGGTTTTCTGTTTGATTGTTTCATGAACGCAAGTTTGTTTGAGGTTGAGAGTGAGAGAATTTCTCAGAGAGAGAAGAGGGAGAGAGGTTGGTAGCGGCGCATTAGGTTCATTTGGATGAACAATAGGCGAAATTGGCTGAAGGGGGATGGTTTTGTTAGGGGATATTGGGTTAGGGTTAGATTGGGTTAAGCCCAATAGGAGATTTGCTATTACACCCTTTGTTTACTCGCTCTACCCCCCCCCCCCCCCTGAATGTGAAAGAATGCTGAATGGATGTGGGTTGGGCTTAGGCCCCATTTGCTAGGCGCACCCCCCTCAGTTGGGCCCAGTCTGGATGACACTAGAGTTGTTGCTATCGCTGCGCCCCCCTTTTGTTTTATTTCTCTTTTAATAATTCTTCATTTTGTCCAGGTTAGAAAATAATCCATAAAAAATAGTAGGAGTATCCGATTAATTCCCTTCTTTTTTCTGTAGGTTCCTAATTCAATTTAGAATTTTATAATGCAAAAATATTGAATTGATCATGCATTTTCATTTTTATTTGCATTTTTGTATGTTAATTGGTCCTGAATAATTGGTTTGTGGTGTGTCTGCCTTGTTGATTTTAGTTCTCTCATTTGGTATTGATTTTTGCTTTAGTTTTTTATAGTATGTTATACTAGACTGATGCATGCTCCCCATAGGATTTTTGTGGATTTTTTAGAGATTGATTGATGTTGTTTTAGGGTTAGAGAATAGAGACCTCATAACTTGCTGGTTAACCCTTGACCATTCATATGTTAGGGATTGTTTAGTAGCCTTAGAAGTTGACTTAGGCTTTGAGATTTGATCTTGGGATCATAGAGCCATGTAGGTTTCCCCTAGATTTTTGGTAGTTTTTTATAGAGTGTTTTGCTATTTTTGGCTTGAACTTGAGAATAGGAGAAGTCTTGAGGGCTTCTGACTTTGAAGTTCAACTGTGGTTGAACTTCAGAGATAGTTTCTTTGGGTTTGAGGGCCTGTGGTTTCTTCTGGAAGATGGAGGCTGGATGAAGTCTTGTTGGAGCTTGCAAGGATGCATGGTTTGAGGTCCTAGTCTAGGAGCTTGCTCTCTGTTTGTGAGGTTTGAGATCCTGAAGTTTGAGGGAAATTTATAGTACTTTCCTGAGGAAGGCACTATGGATGTCTTTCATTCTTTCTTCTCACCTCTTTCTCAAGTATCCAATGATGTTGGAGCCTTCATGTGAGTTTAGTTTCTCCTGAGGAGGAATATAAACCGATCACAGTTGTTGAGCCACATGGGATATGATTCCTAAGTGGAAGCCCCCTAGTACTTTCCTGAGGAAGGCACTATGGGTCTGTTCACTTAGTTCCCTTAGTTCATGTAGGATTTCTTAAGTATCCAATGATGTTGGAGCCTTCATGTGAGTTTAACTTCTCCTGAGGAGGAATGTAAACCGTTCACAGTTGTTGAGCCGCATGGGATATGATTCCTAAGTGGAAGCCCCTTAGTATTTTCCAGAGGAAGGCACTATGGGTTTGTTCACTTAGTTCCCTTAGTTCATGTAGGATTTCTCAAGTATCCAATGATGTCGGAGCCTTCATGTGAGTTTAGTTTCTCCTGAGGAGGAATGTAAACCACTCACAGTTGTCGAGCCGCATGGGATATGATTCCTAAGAAGGAGCCTCCTAGTACTTTCCCGAGGAAGGCACTATGAGTCTGCCTACTTAGCTCCTTTTCTTTGGTAAGCTTGTCTTGAAGCTTGAAGACTGGGATTGTTTTCTCTTGTGTAGGGATTTTGCTTTAGGGCTTTAATTAGGGTTTTGTTTAGGGCTTTGCTTATAGATTTGATTAGGGTTTTGTGTAGGGCTTTGCTTAGAGATTTGATTAGGGTTTTGTTTAGGGCTTTGCTTAGAGATCTGATTAGGGTTTTGCATAGGGCTTGGCTCAGAGGTAGATTAGGGTTCTGTTTTAGGGTTGTTCAGGGTTTGCTCAGGGTAGTTCCATGCTTTTGGATAGGAGTTTGCCAGGCTGGTCAGCCTTCTCTTTGTGTTGATTGACTTGTGTGGTGTTTTGCTGCATTAGACTTAGGGGTTCATCTAGATATTTCTGAGATAGGTGCATCTTAGAAATAGGCTTTGTGTGCATGAGAAGGTGAGGTGGTCCTCCTTCTGCTTGATTGTTATTGGGTGGCTTTGCTTGCTGGTATTTGGTAGAGCTGAGCTCCCTTGCCTCTGTGGTTTGTGGCCCTTGTGCCTGGCTTGTTTGGTTGTTGCATTCATGCATATTTCCAGTATTTCTTTAATTTTGCAGTGATTCCTGTTTGCTGTTCAGTCCTGTTGCCATGATCCCTTAGGAGCTCTAACTTCTCTGCTGTGGAGGAGTTATGATAGACATTACGTTGGTTAACCAGACATGATAACATTAGGTAGATTCCCCTTTTTAACCATAGTTTTAGGGTGTCTCTTTCCTTTCTCGAAACAACAGAAAAACACTTAATAAAGGATAAAACAAAAGTGAATTCATTTCTTCCGTTAAAAGATCTGAACAAACATCAAAACTTTTTGTCCTCCTGGACTGTAAAAACCCTTGGTTAAGGTGCATTTCTCCTAAAAAACACTTGAACAGCTTGTGTCGTGCGTAGTCGAACTACGTTTGTTCTGATCTTCCATGCCGTGTGGAAGTACGTAGGCACAGGACGCGATGTCCTGGCGAGCAACCTTCCCCCCGTCTAGACGTAGGTAGTCGAACTACGTTGACTCTGACTTTCCCATTGCACGAGGGAGTACGTAGGCCCAGAACAGTGCATGTTCTGTCGAGTCCTGTCCTTTTCTTTTCTTTTCAGACTGACCATTAGCGTAGATAGATAAACACACCCTTTTCCTTATAAACACCAAGCGTGGATCCCGTCGAGTACGACGGACGTGAGGGGTGCTAATACCTTCCCCTTGCGTAACCGACTCCCGAATCCAGGTTTTGGTTGCGATGACCATACCTTTCCTGTGTTCTTGCGAGGTTTACTTCGAGCGTTTCCTTTCCCTCCGTTGGGATAAATAACGCACGGTGGCGACTCTTCTGTCAGCCGGCGCCGATTTTCGCAGTAGCGACACTGTAGAATCTATAAAGAGAAAACCAAACACTTCCACGATAAAATGATTTTTAGGAAGGCATTCTCTGTGGGCCAACAGGTTTTACTGTTTAACTCCCGCCTTAAGCTTATGGCTGGAAAACTTCGATCCAAATGGATTGGCCCCTTTCTTGTTACTAATGTCTTTCCCCATGGTGTAGTTGAAATTAAAAGTGCAGGTACTGAAAAAGTTTTTAAGGTCAATGGAGAGCGACTGAAGCTATTCCATGAGAGTTCGGTACCCGAAGGTGTTACCATAGAAGAGTGTTCTTTGGAAGCACCCAACTACACTGCAGTATAATCAGGGAGCACCCTTTCCTTCTCTCACTCTTGCTCTTTAATTGAGTCCCTTTCATTGAGGGCAATGTCTGTTTTAAGTGTGGGGGAGGGAACCTTTTGTTTCGTTTATTTTGTTTTTCTTAGTTCTTTTATTTTCGTCAATTTTCCTTTAAAAAATAGTCATTTACTTAGAAAAACACAATGCATTTTTTTGAAATTTTTGGGCTGTAAATCAATTGGAGGTCAGATTGTAGAGACTTGGGAAAATTTCATAAGATCGGTATCGTTTTAACACCGTGAGTCTCCCAAATATGGAAATCAATTTAGACACTTGTTATGACTTAGTCTTGAGTTCTCATCCTTTAATAGCTCTTAAGTATCTAGCAGTCAACACCATCTAGAAATCACATGCTAAGTAATTGAGCTGATGCAAATAAGTGAATGATCATGTGTTTAATAAGAAAAAAAAAGATGAAAAAGAGAAAAAAAAAAAAAGAAGAAAAAAATACAAAAAAGTGTCTAATTTTGAATTGTTGAGAAAAAAAATATATGGAACATAGTCACTAACAAGCTCAGTTACCATGTGTGTGAATAGATAAAGGGCTTAATGTGATTGCACTAGAATGAAAGAGAGCAAAAAGGAGGATGAGTAAGTTAGACTTAGGCATAACAACATGATTTGGATTGGTTTGTATAGGAGGGAGTCTTATGACCGCAAAATTGTGGATTTGTGTTCTTACGATATCCTTAGTATGCAAAAGTAGTACCTATCAATGCAATCTTGACCAAAGAGGAGTTCACAGACTAGATTGAGTATCTGAATGTTTTTGTGTTTCATAAGTTTTGACAATACTTTGCTCGGAGTGCAAAGGTTCAAGTGTGGGGGAATTTGATCAATGCATTTTAATGCACCTTCCTCTATGTTTAGACTTAGGCATTTCTACAGTTTAATTTGTTTAATTTCATGTTTTATGATGTTTTTACAATTTATTTTATTTTAAGCTTTATTTAATTTTCGTTCATTATTTTTCAGCATTAGTAGCTTTTAGTAAAAAATTCATAACTGGAGCTACATGAATTGGTTCGAGGCGTTCTACTAGTTGTTGGAAAGCTAAGAAAAAGATCTACAACTTTCATGTTGCACGAAGGAGCTGATTCGGATTTCTTGAGTCTCGAATAATTCGTTGAAGTTTCTAACTTGTGATAATGTAGTTTTCCTTGCGGGCCTAGTTTAGGTTTCTGGCCCAGTTGTTTTCTATTTAAGCTTGCTGCTGTGATGCAAAACTCTAACCTAGTTTATTTTCCGAATATTGTTTTTCATTGTTTTCATGGCGAACTAATCCTAAGGGAAAATCCGCCGGTTTTGAATCCCGTAATTTCTTTGAGGTTTATTTTCAATTCTATTGTGCTTTATTTCTTTTAATCCCGTTCCAAATTATTTTATAATTTCGTTTGCTTAATTCGTTATTATAAGATAAATTAGATTTAATTTGGTCAATCAATATTCCTTAACTCAACCGCGGATTAACTTAGCTTTTTCGTTAATTTGCGCAAATCTTTAACCGTCTGCTTAATTCGGTAATTAGGAATAAAAGTCGTACGATATTGTCGATGCTTGTTCGTCAATATTGCACTCGAATAGGAATTGAAACCTTTTTGAAAATATTGAATTGTAATAACCGATGATAAGTTGGGAGTCGAACCAGTGGATTTACCTGTTTCTAATCACTTATTTTAAAATCACTTATTTTTGCCTTTTACTTTCTTAATCGAGTTCTTAATCAAAACAAATCCCCCCAATTCGTCTCAATTGGCTATTTTAAATAAGAATCCTTGTGAATCGACATCCGAGTTACCGTCGCTTTACTATATTATTCAAACTGCTCGGTTTTGATCCGCGCGCGACCGCAGATCAAAGAGGTAAGCAAGAAAGTTGATCAAAAACTTTATAGAGGTATGATTGGATCTCTCTTATATTTGACTGCTTCTAGACCTGATATTTTATTCAGTGTTTGTCTGTGTGCTAGATTCCAATCAGATCCTAGAGAATCTCACTTAACAACTGTTAAGAGGATTCTAAGGTATCTGAAAGGTACTACTAACATGGGTCTGTGTTACAGAAGATCTGATGATTATAAATTAGTTGGATTCTATGATGCTGACTATGCTGGAGACAGAATAGAACGTAAAAGCACTTCTGGAAGATGTTAGTTTCTTGGAAGTCATCTGATCTCATGGTTCAGCAAGAAGCAACCCACAATTGCACTTTCAACAACAGAGGCAGAATATATTGTTGCTGCTAGTTATAGCACCCATATGCTCTGAATGAAAAGTCAGCTGGAAGATTATTAGATTTTTGAGAGTAACATTTCTATCTTCTGTGATAATACTTCTGCTATATGATTACCTAAAAACCCTATTTTACACTCTAAATCTAAGCATATAGAGATTAAACATCATTTCATCAGAGACTATGTTCAGAAGGGAATTATCAATTTAAACTTTGTGGATACAGATCATCAGTGGGCTGATATCTTTACAAAACCCCTTGCTGAAGATAGATTTAAATTTATTCTGAAAAATATAAGTATGGACTTCTGTCAAGAATAAGATATTCATCAGATGAAATTTTTACTCAGATGATAAATGTCTAAACTCTGAAGTATTTCTTCATCTCAATTCTGTGTTTATTTCTTAGTGTGTAAATTTGAACTAACAAGGCTCAGAGGATCTGAATGTTGCCTAACGTTTCATTTCTCAAGAAGTTTCAGAGGCACATGCAAGCAAACATGTGTATCTCAGAATCTGGAAAGGTAGAGTGCACCATACTGAATTGACGTTTGAGGTATTGCTTTGAAAATCCAAAATCTCTTGATTTCCCCCCTTCTATCAGAATCATAAATGCTTGAAATGATTTTATTCTTTGCATTAATTGCTTGATATGATTATTTTTCACTTCATTAATTGTTTTGTGTACGCGTGAGATTCTGTGTGACCTTTGCTTGTCAAATTTTTTTTTCTATAAATTCTCACAACACTTCGCATTTCACACTTTCCACTTTTCGTCACGTTTCTCATATGCATTTCTGTCTTCTTTATTGCTTCCATCTCATTTCAAAACCAAAAACCTCTCGTAAACCCAGACGTATCTCAAGAACATCAATGGCATCATCATCTTCAACATCTGCTCAGATGCAAACCTCTACTGCTGCTGCATCATCCCCAAATACTGCTGCTTCATCTCCAACTGTTGTTGTGTACAAGGAACCACTGAGAACTCTTCTCACTCCAATCAAGGATCTTGAGGTTCTGTGTGAGAACTTTGTGGATTTTGCTTCCATTGAAGAAAATGGTTTTAATCTCAACCTAACCATTCAGACTCAAAACTGAGCAAAATACTTTGACAGGTTAATGGGTCCTGTTTATCCAACATTGGTGAAGGAGTTCTGGATACACGCCCAAGTTTTCTCTAAGTTCATTCATTCTTTTGTTCTTGGAAAGGAGATTGTTATTACTGAGAAGTTAATCAGACAGCTGATTAAGTACAAAGAAACTGATGGAATCACAAGTATGGCAACTGCTCGTGTGGACTTGGCTGATATTTTTCAAGAAGTTTGTGTTTCTGGGGAACCATCCAACAAATTCAGAGATCTGAAGCCTGTTTACAGAATCTGGGCTAAGATTTTCATGAGCTCCATTTTTCATAGAAAATCTTCAAACTCTCCAGATTATGTCAACTACTTCATGTTCTGAATGAGTAAAGGCAAGAAGGTGGATCTGCCTTATCTTCTGTTCAGTCATCTTCTGAACCACATAAAGGAAACAAGAGAAGAAGTTAGAGTTAAGGCTGGAAAGATAAAAAATTGGATCCCAATGGGAAGGCTGATATCAGACATTCTAACAGAGAATGGTCTTGTAAAGCATCTGACTGATGCTGGGGTGACATATGATCTGTCCTACATTGTAGGATCTGTCATCAATGGGAATACTCTGAAAAGGATGAAGGTCATCTCAGAGCTTGCTGGCAAACCTAAGAAGTTTGACTCTGAAGTAGTCAGCAGAAGAAGGATTCCTTTAGCATATTTTCCTATGTTCAGTGCTGATGAACCTAGGAACATCATTCTGACATTCATTGCTGATTGTTTGAAGAATGGTATTCCTCTGCCTGCTAACATAGTACAGAAGGAAGGAGAAGTCTTGCCAAATCTTCTAAGAGAAAGGCGCAAGAAGAGGAAAGTTGAGGAAGGATCTGTTGCACAGCCTAAGAGGAAAGCCTCTGATGCTGATGACAAGCCTGAGAAGGACAAGAAGCAGAAGGAAAATCCTCCAGAAGCTAGCTTGGAGGAAATAAGAGAAACAATTCAACAGGTATTAACATCTAATCCAAAACCATCTGTCCCTTCACCCTCACCTTCACCTCCTCCATCTCCTCCTCAACCATCTGTACATCATTCATCTGAACCAATTTCATCTCCTCATACACATTCTCAACCATCTTCTGTTCAACAACCATCTGAACCCCCTCAACAAAAATCATATGAACAACAACCCCCTCAACAATCAGCATCTGAACCAAAACAACAAAAGCAATCTGAACCCTCTATCCCACAACCATCTGAAGACATTCTGGATGTGCAACCCATTGCAACCATGTATGTCTTATCTTCCACTTCATGTCATTCAACTGAATCATCTGATTCTGATGAATTTGAAGTTCCTTCTCCAACTTGTTTATAGATTCTTGACCCCTTTAAACCACTTCCACCTGACCTACCTGCTTCTGACCAACATCTTCATCACCTTGCTCTTCACTCCAAATTTAACTTCACAAACTTTCTACCATCTTCATCTGATGTTGTTACATCAACACCATCTGATGTTGACACCACTACTCCTCATCTCACCATACCACAACCATCTGAACCACAACCATCTGAATAACAATCATCTGAACAACCACCATCTGATCAAACACCTCCTGAATAAACTCAAACAAACCCTGAACCTTCACAAAAAATATCCCTAGAAGACTATCTGAACCCCAAACCCAGATCAGATGTTTCTACTCTGTTTAAGAATTGCAAGAAGGAGATGCGCATAGGGATTTCTTCTCTAGAAAAAGCATGTTTGTCTAGTATGGATCCTGCTGAATCTGAAGCATCTTGGAACAGTTTCATCTGAAAGTTCAAGACTGCTGCCTCTGATCTTAGAACAATCTGCGCTGATGATGCAAATGCAAAGTTTGCTGAAATGGTCAGACAGACTCTGCTGAGCATTCTCACAACACCAGTGCTACTTCTGGAAGATGCTCCTGCTGAAGATACTGCTGCAATGATAGAAGATACTCCTGCATCTAACATGAAGATTGATCATCCTATGGCAACTGCATCTGCTTCTGCACCCTCTGCATCTGAGATGAAGACTGAGAATCCAGATGTTGTCCAAGAAGTTAAGGAAATCAGATCATGGATGGTAAAACAGGAACAGACTACTGAAGAGATCAAAACTTGGATGGCCAAGCAAGAAGAGTTTACTGCAAAGATTACTGATCTTCTGACCCTGATTGCATCTCGCCAGCCCTAGTTTTCTTTTCCATGTTTTTGCATTCTTGTTTGCACCTGTTTTTCTGTTTTCTGTTGTTTATTTTCTGTTTTCTGGTTTTTTGTCTTTTGTCTGAACATCTTATCTTTTGTTTTGTTTTGAATCTGAATGAATCTGGTTGTTTTGTTTTTCACTTTTGTGTCATTTTTTTTCTTCTGTTATCTTTTCTGTCTTTTAAAATCTTTTTGATTATGACAAAAAGGGGGAGAAAAAGAATCTGATTGTTAAATCCATAAGCAATACTAAAATGAAAATTCAGAAATTGTATTAACTAACATTGAATTTTAAGACTTTCATATTTTATTGTTTCATCTGACAAAAACTCTTTGATGTTACCCTGAGAATTACCCAACTAGGCTCTGATCCTTGAAGCAAATTTGACTCTGATTCTGGAAGATAAACCAGACTCTTTATTTGAAAGAACTCATCAGGCTCTGATTCTGAAAAGCATCCAAGCTCTAATTCTTTATATTTAACAAGGATTCCTACCAGGTTGTGAAATATACTCAAGCAAAAAGGGAAGTATTCTCTTCTATTAGAGTATTTATTTCAGGGGGAGATTCTTAATCTCAGGAGGAGTTATATATTTTTTTCTCTGTATTGAACAAAATTTCCTATGTTTTGTCATCATCAAAAAGGGGGAGATTGTTAGAACACAGATTGGTGTTTCTTATATCTCTGTGTTTTGATGATAACTCTTATGGAATTTTGTATTAAGAAAATATATACTCTAAAATTTGTTCAAGTATTATTATTTCAGGTATTAAATTGAATACTCTTAAAGAAGCAAAATACATAAGTACAAGCAACTACGCAAGGCTCTGAAGCATCAGATGCAAGACATTCAGAAGATTCTGAAGCGCTGCCAGAAGAATCTGAAGCAGAAGCTGCAAAATGATCTCAAGCTTATTTGAAAGAATTATATGAAGAAGTGAAAGCTTCGATCAAATCAGACTCTAATCATATTGATATTCACGCTCAAAGCACATACTGCTGCATACTCTGATGAAGACTTTGATTAAGATTGAGACTCTAATATATCTAGTTCTGATCATCTATCAAGCTCTGATCATCTCAAATATTTAGCTCTGATCATCTTAAGCATTTTATTCCCTTTAAGCTTGTTACAAGATCTGAAGTGCAGATTATGAAGACTTCATCCTGAAGGAAGCTTGTTGAAGAAACTGTAAACCTGATTGGACGTGGTGCTACTTCCAAAGTAACC
Source organism: Lathyrus sativus (assembly GCA_963859935.3). Classification (NCBI taxonomy): domain Eukaryota; kingdom Viridiplantae; phylum Streptophyta; class Magnoliopsida; order Fabales; family Fabaceae; genus Lathyrus; species Lathyrus sativus. Next base: position 606,126,319 of record OZ012738.1, read on the forward strand.
AACAACTATTTTGTCCAATGAAGAGACGTGGTGCAAATCCCAAAGCTTCTACAACCATACTGTTATTGCAAAAAGCATGTCTCTGCCCATACCTTTTGGTGATGAAAAGTCTTATATTTCTAATATAATACTCAGCTGCACATTACTCAAAGCATTGAAAAAGCTATAAAAGGAGAACTTCTACAACATTTAGAAGTTGCTAGTTTATTCAGAAAGAAGTATTCATACACACATTTGAAGCATCAAAGTGAAATCTCTCAAAGTCCATATACTTTTGTTCTTTCATAAAACTGTATAGTTTTATTTGTACTTAATCTTAAGTGTAAATATCACAGTTGTGATACATCTTATTAGAAGCATTTAAACACTTGTTAGTTTACATTAATTTGTAAGAAGTTCCTTGAGAAGACCAAGGTGTGGTCAGTTGTTCTTGAGAAGACTAAGACAGTTGTTCTTAGTGCTTACTATTGTAATCAGTTGATTAATAGTGGATTAAGTCCTTGTTGAGAAAGGAAAATCATCTTTGATAAGGTGGACTGGAGTAGTTGAGTTCAACGAACCAGGATAAAAATCTTGAGTTGTTTTTATTGCCATTTTTCTTAAAACTCTTATTCAACCCCCCCTTCTAAGTGTTTTTCTCCCTTCACATTTATATGTGAAAACGAACTTAAACAAGGTAAAGAACATCATGTGACAACAAGAGTGAGAAAAAAAGAAAGGTGTGGGTTCATACAAACTAGATCGGGTTCATACAAATAAGATGTGCAAGGAGAATCAAGAGAATCATTCAAAAGAAATCTCATATAAACCCTAAAAAAGCAACATACCATGTACATAGACAAATGCAAGGAGAACTATTTTTTTTTTTGGACATTTCTTGATGCAAATGAAAAATGGATATTATCATGAATATTTAGCAAAATGAAGGGCATCAAAATGATAAAAATCAAGGAAGTTATGATTAAATCAAGTTGCAAAGAAAAATCATAAAAATTAGTGGTAAAAAGATAGGAAATGCATCCTATGGAGTTTGAACCCACACACCTGGGTTTGTAGGTCAAACGTTTACCAAATCAGCCAATGCGCACATTTGAAATATGAGTGAAAGGTTTATCCGCAGATCGAACCTATGACTAGCAGGGCAAGAGAATACATGAAAGCGCATGGTAAACCACTAGGGTGGTGATACATCCATTGTATCACCCCCATTCATAAATGGATAAGGTAAAAAAATGAAAATGAGGTCTTCAAACACGTGTCATGGCTGGTCAAAAGCGTCAAGTTTCAGGTTTGCAAGATGATACCTAACTCTCTCATTTCTCCATGGATTTCAATAATCCAAAGATCAAAATCACTCAGAATTTCACAAGGATTAAGATGGTGCCATTAGTTTTACCAAACAATCACTCTATCTCAAAACACGATAGCACATTCAAATGGTATCAAGCTTGCAATTTCAACAGCATGGACTCATTCAAACATGATAAGCCCCAAGAAATGGTTCAAATAAATCACATTCAACATAATAAACATATTCACAGTCAATGTACATCAAAGCATTGCATGGTATGGAAGTTCAAAATTCAAATGAACTTACCTCTTGAAGCCAAACTTGAAACTCCAAGAAAGGTTGCTACATATGTGTTATGATGCTTTGGACAACTTCAATACACCTCTAAGGATCTCTTTGAATGCTGGAAATCAAGTGAAGATAGCTGGAACATAATATCCCCTTCTTGCAAGAAGTGATATGTGGTCAATATGGAACTTTAAGTAAATTAAATTGCAGATAGAAAACCAGGTTTGGAACAGTTTAGTAATGATTTTTGGAATGTGTTTGAAGTATTTAGAGGTTTGAAAATGGTCTAGACAATGACTTGGCTTTGAAAATGCAAAAAAGTCAAGTTTTGATGGTTTGAGAGTTGACTTTCTGTTCTAACAGGTTTTGGATCAATGTGGGGATTTGAACACCTCTAACACATGTTTTGTGATGTGTTAGGGTGATTTTTTTTGGTGGTTTTATGATTTTAAGATGTTTGGAGAAGTTTTGTGCAAAGTGAGGGTTTCTTAGCACAAGTGGTATTTGCTTGCAAGATGCTTAATTTAAGAGTGTTCTCTAGTTTTATACCTTTCTTCCCTTCTCCAAAACCTCAAGTGAACCTCTATTTATAAGGCAAGGCATGAAAACAGAATTTGAACTTGTTGCCACTTGGTTCTAGTTGAAATCCATCTTGGTGGTTTGAATGCTTTCCATGGTTTCAAGGCAAAGGTACCACAATATCTTGAGTGGTTGGGATATTTCTGGCCTTGAAAGAGTGTTTGAGTGCATAAAGGATAGTTTGAGAGTCTCAACACTGATTTTATGGAAAAGCCTTACTTTATGCAAATAGAAGTCACTCTTTTATGCCAAAACTTCCATAAATGGTATGAATATTTAATTAAGGTTTAATATTTTGTGTAATGACCTCAAAAGTGGTATAATCTTATGATTAGAGGTGGATATACAAGTTTCAAGGTTGGTACTCAAAGGATCTTGCAGATTTGGATGGCTTTGCAACTTGTCTTGGCATGGAAATGACATGGAAATCAAGTTTTAGACCTCAACTTCCTCTCTTCGAAACTCCTAGCTCACAAATGCTATGGAGGAATTATTGTACTTTTTGGAAATCCCTAAACATTCTCTACAACATTCTTGTTTGGTGAAAATCTTGAATCTCAAGGTATCTTGATGAAAACGTGCCTTGAAGTTGACTGAAAATTAGAGTAACAAAGTTATCTTGGAAAAACCTAAGCATCTTTTGCTCATAGGTCAGTAGTACACTTTTGTAGTATATGAGGATATATACACGCTGATATTTGGAACTCATAAAATGGATGTGTGTACTGGAAGTTATGGCCTTTCAAAGTTGGCACCAAAATTAGGGTTTTTCCACACTTAGAAAAATCCCAAGTTTTCTTCTTATGCAAGAAACCTCTCAAATCTTGATATGTCATGATCAAACTCATGGATTGAACACATTTTGATGAAATTTGGTTTGGATACTCCAATTTGAACCAAAAATCCTAAAAGTCAAAGAGTTGACTTTGTTAGATGAATTGTGAATGAGATGAATTCAACTGTGTGATCTTTAATGAAATTTCCACTTGGGACTTCTCAAACATCATGACTAGGCTTCAAGGATGTATATGAGCATATTGAATTATGTACCAAGGCTTGGGAGCATGCTTGGGTCAAAAGTCAAAGGCACAATTGACTTTTCCTAATGAAAAACCTAATTTGGGGCCAGATGAAATTGGTCTTCAATTGACTTGCCAGGAGATAAATTAACACTTAATTCTTGTTGAATATAAGCTCATTGAGTTTAGGGGAACTTGATTTCGTGATGTTCAATCTAAAATATTTACTGATCAAGCAATAATCCTCTTGATTCCACAAGTACAAAACCCTAATTCAGATGAACAAAACAACAACAAAACTTGCAACAAAGTTAGGGTTAGGAAACAATGCTTGATGCTCCTAGAATGGTAATGGAATCTAAGGGTAAAAATTATGGGTGTGACACATAGATAACAAAATTCTATTGGATCTATTCTTTACAACAGGTGAGAAAACATCATTGAAGTTGACACCTTCTTTTTGACTGAAACCCCTAGCAACACACCTTGCCTTAAAGCGCTTTGACATCACTCCTTCTATTCCTTCCTTGACCTTGAAAATCCATATACAGTTGACTAACCTGGCTCCTGCAGGTTTCTCAATAAGTTCCTAAGCGTTATTATCCTGAAGAGATTTTATATTGTCATCTATGGTTTTTCGCCATTCAGTATTATTCCTACTCCTCATAGCTTCCTTGTAGTCTCTAGGTTCTTTCTCAAGTACCTCACTTTTAGAGATTAAGGCAAAACTTATAAGATCTGCATAACCAAGTCTCTGAGGTGGCTTGATGACTCTTCCTGACCTATCTCTTGTTAGTAGGATGTCATCGAACATTTCCTCAGTCTCTTCAGCGTCTTACTCTTTTTCTTCGAATTCATCTGGGTTATGCACTTTAGCATCACTATGATCTACCTCAACAGGAATCTCTACATGTTCTAGCTCTTTTTTAGATATTTCTGCACTTCGACCAACATCACCATTTTTCTTGAATGCCATCTCGACTTTATTAAAAATTACATCACAACTTGTGATATATCATCTTTGACATGGTTCTAGGCACCACAACCTTTGACTCCCTCAGGATATCCAAGGAACATGCATCTCATAGCTCTAGGTTTGACCTTGTCTTGCATAATGTGAGCATAGGCTAAACATCCAAATACTCTCAGTTTGTCGAGATTTGGTGGTTGAACCAACTAAAATTCTTCAGGTGTCTTCATTTCCAAGGCATTCGAGGGACATCTATTTATCAGATAAGTTGTTGTCGAAACAACCTCCTCCCAAAAAACCTTCTTCAATCTAGCACTAACCAACATGGATCTAATACTTTCAAGGATTGTTCGATTGAATCTCTCAGTAAAGCCATTTTGTTGAGGAGCACCTGCTACAGTCTTATGCATTGAAATCCTAGACTCGACACAGTAACTATCGAAAGCCTCATTGCATAACTCAAGGCCATTGTCGATTCTCAACCTTTTAACCTTTCTTCCAGTTTAAGTTTCGACCAAAACCTTCCATCTTTTGAAATTCTCAAAAGTTTCATCCTTAGTCTTTTGAACGAATACCCATAATTTTCTAGAATATTCATTAACTATGGATAGAAAATACCTGTTATACAACGACAATGATCTAGAAGGGGGATTGAATAGATCACTTATCCTTAAACAGAGTCGACGCTTATAATAAATTAGTTTTTAAAAGTTTTAAGCAGAAGTGGACGAGAAACTACAATCTCCTAAATGAACCGTTACCAAAAAGATCGGATATACCCAAAGCCTATATGGAATACCAATAAAGATGAGAAATTGAATGAATAATTTGAACACGAATCAATGAGATTTTGTTCACTTAAAGTTATTCAATTTCCAATGCTTGTTAAAAATAAACCAAATTGAAAAACATCTCAAATGTTTGTATACAAGCAATTTGTCGAACAGTTGGTGTGCGAAGCACTCCAAGTAAAGTTACTAAGTAAATGTAGTGCCAACCTTTTTCGATTACAAGCAAATGGATTGTAATTAGATTTCTAAATATGTTTCAGCACTACCATAAACTATAATTTTAGTCAACCAATTTATTTGCACACAAACTTAAAATTCAGCAATGAAAATAGTAAAAAGAGAGAACACCAATTTGTTTAGGCAGTTCCCCCGTCTTCCTCGTTCGGGGTACGCCTGCCCTCAAAAATAGAATTGAGACCTGTAAATATAACATGTTGATGTTGAGCATATGCCTTCTCTTCCCTTGATACAAGATGAACCAAGTCATTCAAATGTGATGAGTTAACCTCCGATTACGAAACCACCTTTGAACAACCCTCTGGTCTTCAAATTTCCCCGACTGATTTCTAACACCCACAATTCTAACTGAAACCTTCCTTCCATAATCCTCCAGTTAATGCTACTAAATTAACAGAACCTCCCGTTCTTCAATTACCTTAGCTCAGCTGAATCTGTGAAAGAAAGATTTGTGCAAAACCCCCAAAATCCATGATTCTTGGAGGAAAAAACCTTAAAGGTTTTATTCAAGAAAAACCCACTGATTTCTCAACCCAAACCCGATACACCGATCCTATGTTTGGATGTTATCACCTCAATGATGAAGAATGCACAACAAAAATGATTATGTGTATTGTTGAGAAAATGCAAGAAAAAGGATGTAGATGATGAGAAAATCAGTGTATATTTTCACTTTTCTTGTTGTCTTGTGAAGAATGAACTAACTCAATATATATGAAAAACTATGACCAAATAACCAACATAACAGACACTTTGAAAGAAAAACATAATAGAAAAAGAATGTGAAACGAGCGAACGGTCGACCTAAAGAATAGGGGGGTCGACCTGAGGTCTCCTAAAGACAGAATTATGCAGAAAAACACTCTTTACATCGAATGGAATAGGACCATGAAGCGACGCAAAGCAACCCAGATTTAGAAAATACAAATGCACACAGTATGATTCAACCAGAGGGTCGATGAGAGCTCTCCTGAGAGCAAATTACAAAAATTCACTTCTGCATGAGTCGACCTAAGCAAGCTTTGAGCCGACTCAAAGAATCAAAACTTGCAAAAGTGCTGATTTTGATATGTCTAGCTATTTCTAGGTGCTCCTAATGTATATCTAACTCAACCAACATAATTAAACTCACATAGAATACATATAATGCTTTTTCTATATGAACTAACACATATTTTTGATAAATGCATGTTGTAGCACCCCAAAATTTGCTCATCTTCTTTTCTGCTCTTGGCTTATGTTTCTTTGCATTTTCATATTCATGTTTGCATAACATTTGTTCTTGGCAGGGGATCAAGGTATCATGGTTTATTTCTCAAGCAAGTAGGTTATGTTTCTTCAAGTTCAAGCAAGGAGTTCTTCAGGGCTTTGTGGTGTTCCCAACCCTAGAAGTCCTTCATCATCAAGTGTGGTTCAATGCAACATCATTCCAACAGCATAGGTGTTTTATCATGGCTTATTGTGCAAGAAATCATCAAGGGATTAAAGTTTGGTGCAAGGTGTTTGACCTAATATGGCAATTTGTGGATGATATGATCAAATGGTCATATCTCCTTCAATTTTGAACATCTTGAAGTGGTTCTTTTTTCTAATGAACTCTTATCATCATCCCTAACAAGTTCTCTTTGCAAGGAAAGATCAATTTATGCTTGGAAGGTCATCAAAAGTTTCAAGACATTATAGGTCATTTTGGATTTTGAAAGGTTTTCTTAGTCAACTTCAAAAGGGCGTAACTTTGTCAATTTTTATCATTTGGAACCCATTCTTTTTCTAGAATGAACTTGAAGATGTCCTCTACAACTTTGATTCATTGTGGAAGATATGAAAACCCATGGAAGGTTGCAAAGATTGCATCTCCCTCTATCCAATGTAAGAATAATCATCCCAAAAAGCCTCCTACATTGTGAGCACCATGGCTGCAAATTTTGAATTTTGAAGTTGGATTTTCACTTGGGATCAGACTTGAATTTAATTGAAGTAGACTCTAATCACCAATTTAAGCCACGGATTCAAGATAAACATGTTTAACCAACTTTCCTGGGTTGATTAGAGCCTTGAAAGACAAGGTTTGAGTGTGTTTTGACAGATGTCAAGTCACACTTTGAGCATGCTGCAGGTGTGCATGACTTCCACCCATTTCACCTCATTCACTCCTCATTTTGATTCAGATAGCTTACCCTATAAATAGGGAGTGATTTCTATTCATTTTGGCAAGCTTTTGATAGCCAAAACCACTCTGCCAAGATCCCATTTGAACTCTTGAGTTTGATCTTAAAATTTCCATTTCCATACCTTAAACACTCAAATTCTCCACTCAGTTAGCTTCACCAATGTTCAGTGTACCTAACCAGATCAAGAGCTTGAAGAATCATGGTCTGAATCAAGCTAGGGAACTCCATTTTTAGAGCTTCATGGTCGAGCTTCAACATGTATAACTCTCAACCATTTTGACTCAAATTTGTTGCTAAGATGTAGTCCTTGATGTGCTGATGTTGTCTGGATAGTTTAATTTCATCTGTAGTAGAGTTTCGTTGGTGAATTTTCAAAATCGTATTTGAATCGTGTTCTGGTTTTTGTCAAATTACTTGAGTTGTGGTTTAAAGAAATTTGGCGCGATGATATGGTTGAGATCGTCTGAGAAAAACGAATCAAATGATACCATTATGAGCTCCAATGGATATGGTTTGAGGGATCTGTGAAATTTGACCCCCCCTCTGCAAATTTCAGAGAGCTGGAGGTTGAAGATGATGATCCAACCGCCCACTTTGCCACGCGTTTTAATCTTGTTATGTTTGACTTTGTTTGGATTCGTGTGCATACGCTAACTAGCGTCCGTCGTGGATGCACGCATTTTGATCCTTGGATCAGCCACGTTATTTAATAAAATGAGATCCAACGCATCTTGTTTTTTTCTATTTTATTTTCTTTTTCTAAATTGTTTTTTAAATTCATTTTATTTTCAAAAATTCATATTAAATTCATTTTTTATCAGAAAAATACCAAAAATTTTTTCTAAAATTCTATTTTATTTTTCTCTTTCTGATTTTTATTTTTATGAATTTTTATTTTACATTTTGGTATTTTTCATGATTTTTATTTGTGTTGCATGATTTTAATTGGTTTAAAAACACTTTTGAGCCATTTAAAATTATGAAATTATTTTCATGTATTTTTGATTTATTTGCTTGATCTTAATTAGTTTAAAATTACTTTTGAGTATTTAAAAATGTTGAGGAAATTTTCACATGACTCTATGATGGTCCTAGACCTATGGTGATGCCTTTGAGTCTTCATTCATGCCTTGATCTCCTCTTTTCCTTTTTTTAGGTTTTTGCTTCCTTTTTATTTTGATTTAATTTTGATTTTAATTACCAATAACTGAATAAATGATTTTTGATCTATGTTGGGGGTGATGTTTTGACTTTTCCTCAAGTCATTTGGATCTTTGATATTCACTTGGTTTGGTGTTTCATTTGTAGATGTATATAATGGTGGATTCACTTTGAAGTTTGACTTTGTTCAAACTTAAGTGACCTCCCTTATGTATCCATGATTGGATGTCCATTTGTTGATCATTTTGTGGCTGCCTTACCTTATTTCCTAGGTCATTTGCTCTCATTGTTTGCCTTGCCTTACCTTTGTGTTTGGTTTGTACACCTTGAGTGTGGCTTGGACTTATAATGCACCTATGATATGACTTGAGGTGTATTGTATACATTGCATTGAGTTTGATATGATTGTGATTGAGACCTTGGTCTTGATTGTTTGATCTCTTGTTTGCATATGCATCTTATCCCTTGTGCACCTTTCTTCTTCTTCATCTACTCTCTCTTTTGAGACTTTCTTTAGTTTTGTTTTCATTTGTGATCTAAGTGATTATTATTTACTTGTGTTTGATCACATAATCCCTTAGGTTCCTAGTCCCTCTGTTCAAGATGGGAGTAGGAGAGACACTAGGCTTTCAATCCTTTGTATGATAACAAGTAGGATAGTCCCTTTCATCTCAACTCTAGGTCCATCCTATGTAAGATAACATTAGGCAGACTTCCCTTTCATCCTAACCTTAGGACCATTTTATATGATAACATTAGGGTTTTCAACTCCCTTTAGTGTTCTTGTGTCTTCTCTTCTCATCTAAAACTTCTTTAAGACACTTAATAAAAAATGACAAATGTTGTACGCTACGAGCCTTAAGTACATGAGAAATGATAAGTGGGGGCTTTCTCCTCACTTGTCTAGAGTGTTTAGTTTATGCGATATACGACGCATTCCCTCTTGTGCCATAGTCTTTAGTGCAACGTGAGTCTCAAACTAACTCAATCCACTTCACCAAAACCAACAAACCAAATTCAAACCCTTTTTTTATCCTTCGGGATTGTTCTTCAACATGATTTTCAGAAAAGAGTATGTTACTTTTCCGTTCTACCGCAAACAAGCATCGACCCTAACTGCTGGAATGGAAACATAACGTTACTCATAAAAAACACTCAACCAAACTGTGGTGTCGTAGTTTTCCAATCTACATTTGCTCTAATTTCTTATACCAGATGAGGATACGTAGGCACAAGCTGGCGATGTCTTGGCGAACAACCTTCCCCCCGTCACCCGTAGTTTCTCGAACTACATTGACTATGAGTTTTCCATTACAAGAGGGAATACGTAGGCATAGGGCAGCGATATCCTATCGAGTCTTTTCTTTTCTTTTTCCCCATTTAGCAGTAGTTTTTAGATAACTTACTCCTTTTATAGACAACAAGCATTGATCCCGTTGAGTATGACGGACGTAACGGATGCTCATACCTTCCTCTTGCGTAATCGACTCCCGAACCCAAGATTTGGTTGCGATGACCTTGTCTTCTCCCGTTCTTTTAGGTTTTCTTTGATTGTTTCCTTTCCCTCTCTTTGGGATAAATAACATTTGGTGGCGACTCTTCTGTTTGTTTCTGCCGGCCTTTTTCGCAGTCGCGACTCTGCTGGGGACTTGGTTCCCTATGCGAGTCTATCCTAGCGCTTGTCTGTTGTTTTTTTTGGGTGTATATTTGTGTATATGCATGTACTTTACTGTTGTATATTATAGCATTTATTTTCAGCACTTTATTTCTGTTATCTTGTTATACTACTATTGTTGTGTTGTTGGGTGGGGTGTTCCATTGAGAGATAAGCCCAATACACAGGTTTGAGTATAAACCTAGAGTTAGTGTGGAGAATAGTGCGAGCTTACATGTTTGGCATGCACGAGCGCTCATGAAATTCGCGTTTAGACAAGGTTTTCTTTGAAGACATCCCATTCTGTGCATCTTGGACAGTTGAAGGGGTGTTGGATCTAGAAACTAACGACTTTGGAGACTATTCATTAGGAAGTCAGTTAAGACCTCCTTTATTGACCATCATGCCAAACCAAAAATGGTGAACGTATCATTGTTTCTCTACCTGAGAGTCCATGATACTGATGACCTGCATAGGATGCCATACCTTTTCAGAGACTAGGTCCTACCTACGAGTAGGGAGGGTTTTACAGGAAACTTTAACTTTCAACCAACCTGGTTTTCTGTCAAAGCATACTATTGATCTTGAATGTTCTAGTATTCTGGATTTCTTATCATAGCGAAGCTCTGGTTCAGCTCAATCAACAACACAACAGTTTTTGGATACCTTAATCCTCTGTTTGCATTTGCATAGTCATTTTTCATTAGCATGTATGTGTGTTCTCAGGCTTTTATTTCCCTTTTGATTCTATTGATCTGGTTGGTTGTTGAGATGGAGGCTGAATTGAAGAAGAATATCATCTACAAGTTCCCTCTACCTGAGTTAAGGCCTTTATTTGGTCTTATTTTTATGGCTAGTGCTGGTGTCATGGAAGATTTTAAAAGGGATTATGGAAAGATTCTGAGTTTCGTCCACAAAGTTACAAGTTATGAACAAGGGGCTATTCATACCTTTCTATAGTTTTATGACCCTGAGTTGCGATGTTTCGCATTTCCTGACTACATTCTAGTTCCTACTTTGGAAGAGTTTGTTTTTCTGATGGGAGTTCCACTCTTAGAGGAGATGCCTTTCTTTCATTCTAGGGAGGAACCTGATCTAGAAAAGTTGGCTCGTGCTCTTTATTTGAGCAAGTATGATTTAGAGGGTAATGTGGTATGTAGGAGTGAAGCTCATAGTTTTCCTTTATCCTTCTTGGTGGGTAAGGCTCAGTGTTTTGCTAAGGAAGGTTGTTAGGTGGTCTTCAATGCTATTGTGACATTGTGCATATATGGTATTGTTCTATTTCCCAACATACCAGACTTTGTTGATATGGACGCTTTTCACATATTTTCTTCCAAGAACCCTGTACCTACTCTCCTAGGGGATTTGTATCACTCAGTGCACTATAAATATGAAAAGAGGAGAGGGAATAATGTTTCTTGTGGTGCATCACTATTGCACAAATGGTTTATGGATTATCTTCCCCGTATTGGAGCTTTTGTTGATACAAAAGATACATTCAAGTGGTCAGAAAGACTTATGGGCTTGACATCTAAGGATATTATTTGGTTTAGTCGGGATCTTCTTGGTGTAGAGATTATCTTTAGCTGTGGGAGTTTTCCTAACGTACCTCTGGTGGGAAGAAAAGGTGGGATTTACTATAACCCTTCTCTTGTTGTGAGGTAGTTTGGTTATGCCTTGAGGGTACCCGCGAAGGAAGTGCAGGAATCTCTATACTTCACAGGCATGGTTGGTTTTGATACTCTAGCTAAGATAAAGGAATCTTGGAGAAGAGTTCATAGGAGAGGGAAACTTTCTTTGGGTAAGGTGATTATAAAGCCTATGACCCTTATCTGGATTGGATCCATAAGAGAGTAGAGAAAGTGATGTTGCCTTTTCCTGTCAAAAAACCCTTATACCCTTTGATCATTGAGGAGCCTACGATAGTTGACATCTTGAGATATAACAAGTTGTGGGCAGAAAAAGAAGAATTCTGCAAAGAGAATGAAGAGTTGAAACAAGAGATAAGCCAGCTGAAGCGTGACAAAGGAGAAATTAATTATTTTTCTAAGAAGAAATAAAAATCTTAAATCAACTTGGAGAAAGAGTTATCTGAGCACATCAGGATGCGAGAACGGATTGGTCAAGTCCTAAAAAGTACTTGCAACATTTTGAAGCATAAGAAGGAGGATTTAGACATGGCTTATCTGGAGATATCCAAATTCAACTAGCAATGGAATGCTACGTTGACTGCTGTTGTACCCTAAATTTTGACCCCTAGATTCCATCATCATTCTAGGAGCATCATCATTCTTTATCTAACCTTAACATATTTTAAGTTTGTCTTTGTCAAGATGCAGATGAATTAGGGTTCCATACAATCAAGAATTAGGGTTCCTATGGTTTGATCAGTCAAAGTCTTGGATTGATTCTCCATGAAGCAACTCCTTATATCATAAAAGATACTACATTGGATCAAGTATGAATCCAAGTTGAGGTGGTCACCCAAAGAAGAAGGACAGTGCAGTCCAGGACCCCCGATTAGGGTTTCTAATTTGGAAAAGTCAACTGTGGTTTAAATTTTGATTTAAATGGTATTCCAATGGTGGAATCATGGTCCATGAAGCTTATATGACTTATTGAAGTCCACTCAAGAAGTTTTAAGACCTTAGGGAACCCAGAATATCAACAGTCGATTCAGAGTTTTTCGATCGTTTGGTTCGTCTAACTGAAAAGTCAACTCATTGACCAACAGGGTTTTGACCTAAAATTGAAGACAATTATGTTCCTAATTTTATATCACATCTAATCATGAAGTTTGGTGACCATTGGATCAAGAACTGAGGAGTAATAGAAAAGTCGGGAAATTAGGGTTTTGAAAGGGGAAAGACCATAACTTCCTAACCACACATCCAAATGGAGTGGTTTAAAGCTTGTTGGAAAGGTCTTGAGAAGTACTAAAAAGGTACAAAAGTCGAGAGGGAAAAACACTTAGTGAAATTTCATGATTTTGGCACTTTTAAGTCATGTTTTCAGCCAACTTCAATAGGATTTTTGACCTAGTTCCACTTAGGATTTCAAAAAAACTCAAACATGAAAGTTATATATCTTGATGAGGGATTTTCAAAAAGGACAAGAACTCCTCCATAGAATTTGTGAGCTAGGAGTTTCGAAGAAGGAAAGTTAGGGTCCAAGAACTTGAAATGCACAACTTCAACTTGACATGAACCAACATACCTGTAAGTACTCTTGATTGGCTGCATTTTATGGCAATACATTAGTGTATGTATGAATGTCATGTCTGATATCAATACATTCATAATATGGACTATGCAGGGTAATTTAACTCAGCTAACTATAACTTAAGCTGGATGTCATACTCAATGTTATGACATAGGTCGTATGACATCAAGCGCAGGTTTGTTATTCTGGTAGCTAGAACTCAGGAAACAAATCAGAAGCTCAAGCTGGAATGCAGGAGACATTTTAAAAGCCCTAGGGGAACTAATATGTACCTGACTAAAGTGGCAAGCGTGCAGAAAACTGAACAGAGGTTGTATTATGGGTAAAACCTAATTTATGCACCAAGGCCCAAAGGACTGAAGCGGCTATAAATATCAGAAGAAGCAATCCTAGAAGGCAGTTGTTCCAGATAGAGAAACAAAGAAATCACCATAGTGGTTTAGAAGTGAAGAGGTTGTTCTTCATGATTATGTCTTAGGAACACTTGTAATTCAAGCAATTAGCTTCAGCATAATTGTCTTGATTAGGTAATTTCTAAGCTGGTGTAACACTCAAAGTTGTGAAGCAAGAGTGATGTGTTCTTGATCAAAGTTGTGAAGCAAGATCAAGGTTGCGTTTTAGAGTGTTTCTTCAAAACTATTTTTGCAAGTGTAACTGATATCACAGGTGTGTGATAGTGGGGGAATAAGTGGGTATACTCAGGTACTAGAGAGTCTCTAGGTTGAAGTGTCATTGGGTAGTGATTAAGTGAGGAGTGTAAACTAGAGGTTCAACTCTGAATTGATACTGCTGATAATGAATTTCCTCCCTGTCTTTTTAGCCCTCTGATGTAAGTGTTGTTGACACTGAACTGGGTAATCAATTGTTGTATGTTCTTTACTGCTTTATAATTACTGCATAATAGTAGCTCTGTAGTGAATGTCACAGTGGATGTTATAACTTATGTTAGAACATCCATCGTGGGCTGGCCAGAATTTTCAATTGGCATCAGAGCAGGCACCCTACCTGTTTGAATTTGGGTGAGATCTAGGGAAGATAAATTCGGGTACTATGGATAGAAATATAGGATTCATATATAGACTACCAATTCTGGATGGCTCTAATTATGACTATTGGAAGCCTAGGATGGTTGCATTCCTAAGGTCCTTAGACAACAAAGCTTGGAGAGCTGCATGCTCTGGCTGGGAACATCCTGTGAAGACTGACAAGGATGAAGTATCTGTGCAAATTCCTGAAGAGGAATGGACCAAAGAGCAAGAGGCATTGGCTCTTGGAAACTCTAAAGCATTGAATGCACTCTTCAATGGTATAGACAAAAACATCTTCAGACTGGTCCACCACTATGAGCTAGCAAAGGATGTTTGGGACACACTCAAAACCACTCATGAGGGAACTTCCAAGGTAAAAATGTCTAGACTTCAAATGCTGAGCACAAAATTTGAAAGTCTAAGAATGAAGGAAGATGAGTCCATTCATGACTTTTACATGAATGTTCTTGAACTAGCTAACACCTCAGGAGCTTTGGGAGAAAAGATGGCTGAAGACAAGCTTGTAAGGAAGATTCTAAGGTCATTACCTAAAAGGTTTTCCAGGAAGGTAATAACCATTGAAGAAGCTTAAGACATATGCCACATGAAGGTAGATGAACTCATTGGTTCCCTCCAAACCCTTGAGATGGGAATGTGTGATCAGGCTGTGGAGAAAAAGAACAAAAGCATAACTCTTGTTTCAAACACTGCAGTGAACTCAGGTGAAGACAATGATGGAAGCAAGGAGAATTTATCAGAAGTTGTAGCTATGCTTGGGAGACAGTTCAACAGACTCATGAAAAGGGTGGATCAGAAGGGTAGAGTTAGTGATAAGTTCATCCCATCTGACATTAGCAGAAGGACTAAATCTGAAGAAAAGTCCAACCAAGGCAAAGGAGGTCAATGTCTTGAATGTGAGGGATATGGACATAGTTGAACTGAATGCCCCACCTATCTAAAGAAACAGAGGAAAAGCCTAAATGTAACCTGGTCTGATGGAGACTCTGAAAGTGGGTCAGAAAAGGAGTCTGCCAAGCATATTACTGTTCTAAACAGTGTGTGCACATCTGATGATGACTCAAGTGAGGATGAGTTGACTTTTGATGAGCTTGCAACTTCATACAAACAGTTGTGTGTCAGAATGCAGAGGTATGCCAACAAAGAGAAAAGCAAAAGGGGATCATTAAGAAGTCGTAGGTTGAGAAGAAGGAACATCTTGCAACAATAGACTCACTCAACAGTAAGGTCAGCATGTTGAATTGTAAACTTGAGCAGATGTCAAAGTCAATCAGGATGCTAAACTCTGGGACTGACACTCTAGAAGAAATCCTACAAAGTGGTCAGACATCAGGAAATAGGTCTGGACTGGGATTTGTTAGTAAACGGAAACCTATCTTGAATCTCAAGAGGCTAAAACCTGAAACCCAGAAGTCAAAGGGGATGTCACGACCAATGTTACAACATCAGAGAAACAAAAAATTGAACCAAGTCAAGAGTAAATTCCAAGGGTATAAGTGTTTCCACTGTGGAAGACTTGGACATATTAAATCTGTATGTTTTTGGCTGCATGGATTTCCTAGCAATCTCCATCAAGGAAAATCTAAACAGGGTGCTCATGTCAAGAAACAACATCATGCTAGACCCAAGAAGGAAGTCCCTATCAAGAAGAAAGAATGGGTTGCCAAGGAGGTTGCTCTAGTAGCTCATACTTCTCTTATAATTCCAATCAAAGAAGAATGGTATTTTGACAGTGGCTGCTCTAGACATATGACTGGAATAGAGAATCTTGTGTTAAACCTAAAACCTCATTCCCCAAGTCATGTCACATTTGGTGATGGAGCTAGAGGAGAAATCAAAGGTGCTGGAAAACTAGAGTGTCCTGGTGTTCCAAGACTGAATGATGTCTTGCTGGTTAAAGGACTGGCTGTCAATCTCATCAGTATCAGTCAGCTCTGTGACCAAGGTTTTAGTGTAAAATTCACTAAGGATGAATGTGCTGTCACCAATGAAGAAGGTAAGGAAGTTATGAGGGGAACTAGAGCCAAGAACAACTATTATCTATGGGAGCCTAGAAGTAACCTCAATGTCTTGGTCAATAAAGAAAAGAAGGATCAACTGTGTTTGGAGAAAGGTAAACATCTTCAAAGGACGAAGAAGACCATAACCAAGGAATTAGTAAGAGGAATTACTAAGTTTCCTCTAGATGGAAGAATAGGCTATGGTAAATGTGAGACTGGCAGGCAAGCCAAGGATGGACATCCAAAGAATGGTCATCATAGAAATCTAGATCTACTATACTGGAACCTAATGGAGCCCATGAAAGGTGATCAACATAAAAGAGGCAATGTCACTCAGGATGTCATGACATTATTCTGTGACACTTTGAGAAACTTCAATATGAACTTCTTTCAGTTCAAGAGAGCCATGCACGGGGATGACATGTATCAAGTTGAAAAGGCTTGTGTGAATTTTGGGGATTCTGACCTACATGGTGCTGGCATGAGTACAAGAGGTCTCAAGGCTACTCAATGTGAAAATTCACAAAGTCAGTTGAGGGCCTGTCTTAATAAAGAGTTATAGCAATTAATGGTAATAGGGAATTGTAATTTTGAAATTAATCATTTGGTGATTGGTCAATACATTAAGTTCCCTCCCATTGTGCAATTCTCACCTGCTATGATCAACAGATATCTAGGGCAAGCTAATGATGGTGAGACTGAATTGATTTCTTTAGACAACCAGGTTTGCAAGATCATCACTGCAAATCAAGTCAAAACATGTTCATCCAAAGGGAAACATGTCCCTGATATGGTACTCACTCCTGATGAGAAGGCAAACATGTCTAAAGAAATGATAATTGCTAAATTAAAGGAAGCATGTAAATGTCGCTTGCGCGGAAATAAGGTGCCGGCACAACAGAAGAGTCGCCACCTTTCGTTATTTATCCCTCGGAGCGGGAAAGGAAACGATCGGAAAAACCTAACGAAAAAGGGTAAGACAAGGTCATCGCAACCGTTGTCTGGATTCGGGAGTCGGTTACGCAAGGGGAAGGTATTAGCACTCCTCACGTCCGTCGTACTCGACGAGATCCTCGCTTGTTGTGTTTACTTGGACGGGTTGGTTTTATTCTATCTACCTATCAAGGCTGGCTGAAAAAGAAAAGAAAATGACTCAGCAAAGCGTCGCACTTTATGCCTACGTATTCCCATCAGAGAATGAGAAATCAGAGTCAACGTAGTTCGGCCTACGAAGGGTTATGGGGGAAGGTAGCTCGCCAATATATCGCCATCTTGTGCCTACGTACTATCAACAGGCATGAGAGATCAGAGCTCACGTAGTTCGGGAAACTACGGTTCATTTCCTGTCTTTTACGAAAGAAGTGTTTTTTATTGTGTTTGCGATTTCAATCGCACTAGAGACTATGACCTGAGAGTGAATGCGTCGCATGTCACCCAAAGGGTACCATACTAAACATCCATACTGTGGAAAAGAAACTCTCCCACAATCCTTTCTCGGATAGCTTAAGGCTCGTAACGTACGAAAGAAATCATTCATGATTATTGTATCTTAAACTGTTTTGAGATGAGAAGAGAACAGGCCCAACTAGGAGGGAGACTATCAAGTCCTACTGTTATCATGCCATGGATTCATCCTATGGTTGAGGTTTGAACAGGGAACTCCTAGATGTTGTCATGCATAGGTTTCAACCTAAAATTCTATCATCAATTCCTTATCAAAGGAAATGAGAGTCCTAAGGGATGATGTCAATGACACACCAAAACAGACAAAGCATCAGCTTAACGGTAAAATGCATGCAATGCAAGTGAGGGAGGAAACATGTGTGGGGCTTCAGCCTCCACAAGCTCATCTCAACCTCAAGCCAGAATGGATAACAGTAATCATACTGAAATATAAACAACATGCTATCAAGCAATAACAGTAAACTGCAATCATACAGATAAATGAAATAAAATGCCATCAGGCAAACAAACCACATGGGCAAGGGAGCTGGGCTCTACCGAATACCCGCAAGCAAAGCCACACAGTAACAATACAAGCAGAGGGAGCAACTCAACCTCTAGTGCAATCATGCTCCTAGATTCTACTTATTCTAGATATGAACTTATTCTAATGCATCAAGCAAGTCAAGCAAAACACATCAATACAGAAAAGAAAAAGAAGAGAACAGATCAACCCCTCTCTCAACTCCAAGCTTCAGCTCTTCCAGCAGCAACTCAGTCTTCAGACTTCAATCACTCTTGACAAACATCAATTGCTTTTCCAGGTTTCAACCCTACAACATAAGTTCCAACTTATCTTCTCCTTTAAGCTTCAGCTTCTTTGATCAGCTCCACCTTCAGGCTTCACTATCAATCATGAGTATCAACTTGGATCCTTCAGGATCTCCAGGTATCAAAGTAAGTATCAACTTCCTTTGCTCTTCAAGCTTCAGCTCTTCAGAATCAATCTTAATCGCTTAGAAGTGTCAACTTCATCCTTCAGTCTTTACTTCCTCTTTAGAGGTCTTCAAGTATCAACTTGCTCTTGTTGCTCTTCAAGCTTTAGCTGGAATGGAAATACTCAAGGATTCATCCTCTTCAATACTCTTCAATGAAGTCTTCATCTTCAAACTCAAGCTCAGCATCTCTCAAGACAATCAAACCAGAGAAAACCACTTACTGGATAAGCTGGGGGATATTGAACTGCTTATTGATCACCAAAGGTGACCTTTAAGGGTTCAACATCAAAGGAATGGTTCCCTCAAAAGTTCTACTTCCTAGGTACATCACTTATCCCTCCAAAGGAGAGAGGTGTATACCATGGAAGGACTTTGAATCATAGGGAGGAATGGAGGTGAAAAATACCATCCATGTTTGAGAAAGAAGTTATCTAAGTCTAAACTCTTCCTAGTCCTTAACCCTAAAACAACAACAAAAGAAAATAAGATCAAGCTCTCACGCTCCTCAATGCATCTTCAAGTCTTCTACTATGCTCCTCAATGCTCCTTAGAACAAGATCAAGCTCTCCAAGCCCACAAAGCAAAGCAAACTAAAGCAAACATGCCCTAAAGGCAACACAAACAATCAACCAATACAAAAATCAACTAAAAATAGCATACTACTATATTAAATCCTAATATAATTTCTAAGGGATCCTACATACTTACCCTTAATACCCATATATGCCCCATAGTCTAAATTGTCCTAAAAACCCAAAAATCTAATGTTATTATGGACCTATGTTGAAGTTTAACCTAATTCTACACAACCTAATAGCATCTAATCAAAACTATCCTAAAATCATCACAAAAATATGGAATTAATCCAGGGGGAAGCTAAAACCTATATCTAACTATTCTAAAAAGAATGAATTAAAAATATTAAGGGAGATACCTAAACTAAATTCTACAAACTCATATATCAATATAAAAGAATTAAAAAGCAATAAAAGAAGAAAATATGCAAAAAAATACTAAAATGCATGATATGAAAAATATTTTTATTTGATATTTTTCTAGACAAAAATATGAAAAGGGAGAAAAAACTCCCATTAAAAAATATTGATTTTTCCATTTATTATGATTTTTCAAAGTATGAGAAATAAAATGGAGAAAATATAAAATGAATTATGAAGCATGGGGTGTAACAAGCAACCAGATCCAGTGCAATGCACGCTTGGGCCTAGACATGGGGGTGCGTATAGAAATACGCTAGGCCCAATGTTAAAACAGAAATTAATTGAGAAAACATAAAAGAAAATAAAAAAGACGCGGTGCAGATATCAATGGAAATTAGTTCAAAAATGAATTGGGCTTCAAAGGGGGGTGGGGTTATCAACTGGATCCACTAAGCCCAGGGTTTCTTTTAATGAAACGCGGCGTTTCATAGCGCTCTGAGATCCCTCCAAAAATGAAATTAAACGTGAGCCATCAGATTAGGCTTTGTTCAAGGGGTCAAGCGTGCATCCAATGGTCGTGGGTCATCTTCTTCCTCACGCAGCTAGGGTTTTACTGAAACTTCCATTGAAACACATTCCATGCACTCATCTTCCATCCCTTCGTGTTCCTTCATTTCAGCATCAAATTCAATCGTTCAAAACCCTAAGTTGCTCAGTTTTCCTCCCTGAACACGATCCTAGTCTTGAAATGCTTTGAAACGGTCTCAATCATGCAACCCGATGGTGAATCCAAGTTAATCTCAAAATATGACCAATCCACAACTTCAACCAAACCCATATTTCTCTACATCAGAATGATCCTCACATTGCCCTAATTAAAATCAGCTAATAATATTGCATTATCACTCATAAAACCACACGTTCTTGCTCCATCAAGAAATGGCATCCATAACTGAAACTTCATCAAATGCTTTCAAACTCTCCAAAATTGATCACCTAGTTGTCTCTAACAATTATATACTAATAACTTAACCTAACCATGCCTAGATTATGAGGTGAAAGAGATTTTGCAAACCTGGCTTCTTGATATGGTAGATGATGAAACCCTTGCTTTCAAGGCTTGAAACTCTTCAAGAATGATCCTTGGATGATGAAACCTCTTCTGTTTGCAAAAGATTTGAGGGAGAGAGCTTGTACTTCAAGATTGGATGACAATTGCTTCTTTGCAAATTCAATGTGAACACCTTCAGTCTTCCATCAATGGAGCTTCAATTCAGCATGCACACACTCAGAAGGATCTATGGAAAAGGTTTGTGGAGAAAAAATGGAGGGAAATGAAGAAGAATGAAGAGATTGAATGTGACTTGCAATGGAAGCTTTTGGATTTCACTCTCTCTTCTATGCAGCAATTCTCACCAACCTTGCATCTGAGCAAGTTGCACTTGATATATGGAGTGGTTTAGAATCATCTAGAACCCTCTAGAACAATCCAATGAGAAATTGATCTTTTCATGTCATGGTATTTTGAATTCTCATTCTCCTTACATGGTATCTCATGCCAAACTTCTCATAACCTTGGTAACTGACTTGAATTTATCCCCACATGAGATTTAGGGTTAGTTACAATGCACAAGTACCTTGCTTATTGAGTTTTGCCTTGTTTTGGTTTGGTACCTTAATATGCAAGCAATCCAATTCCAAAGCAGCCCTTTGATGCAAGCCTCAAATCAAAATTGTGGCTGAACCATTGTTCTTAGAATGTCATTTGGAGTCAAAATGACCTATTACATGACATGGTTTGGACTTATAACTTGTGATTTCCATTTTTCAAATTCACTTGAATTAACTTATGCCTCATTTTTAGGCCATTTTTATCACTTTTTGATATGAGCCTTTTCAACATCTCATGTCCTCCCTACTAGCCTTAAAAAATCATTCTAAGCAAGTTTGATGTTGAAGATTTTTCCATTTGAATCTTGGAAATAGGAGATATGGCCTCATGCTTGAAATGACCTATAACTTCCAAATGACCAAAATACCCTTGGCTTATCAAAGCCATAAGTTGAGTTCTACAAATCCTATCAAGGACTTCTAGTACTATCTAGAAATCTAAGAAGATGCTCTTCAACATTCCTGTTGACCAAGAGTTCATAGGAATCATCCTACTAGGGAAAAAGTTGTCTGCAAGTTGGGTGACTTTCAAGGACCCAGATTCACATACCTCATATGACCTGTAATTTGTCAAAACCATAACTTGAGCTCTACAAATCCTATCAAGGACTTATACTACTCAAATTAAAGCTAAGAACAGGATCTACAACATTCATGTTGTGGGGAAGATGAGATGACAATCACATCTTGAGCTAAACTGCCTTGAAGATAGGGATCAAACTAGGGGATTTTACACTGTCAATCCTTAGAAACCCTAGCTTAAAACTTCTCAAACTCCTCAATCATGATGAGTTGGTCTAGGAATAATCCTTATAGCATCTCAATACATCATTCCATGATCACATGGCTCTTGGATTAGGTCTCAACCCTCTCCAAATCATCAGTTGACCTAAGGTTGACCCAGTCAAAACCCTAATTCCACCATTCATGGCTGAATCTTCTGAATTTTTGTACAATGACCTCTCTAGGCTTCATGATGGCCTTCAAGACATCTCATAAGCTTTCTCAAAGCTTCAAGTCTATCCTCATAGTCTCAGAATCATCTGAGGAGCACCCACAACTCTCAAGCTATGAGACACACAACCTTGGTTTCAACCAATTCCTTTGAGGATCTCTTGAGTTCTCTGACAAAGGCATCCCTTTGAAAACATGAACAAACTTCTTGGCTAGCTTCAAAGCCTTACACAACTCTTGATAAGTAAATAAATGTTGGTCAAATTTTGGGGTGCAACAGTAGGGACTTGGAAGAAACCATTAGTATAGCAACTGCAAAAAAGATCAAGCTAGAATCCTTTATTCAAAGCCTTGAACAAAGTAAAGCTGATATTGATGGTGTGAGTATGTCAGGTGACGATTTTGTGAAGAATTCATCAACCAGTGCTAATGACATAGGTTCCAGTTCTGCCTTTGAGGAAGAAGAGTAATGAGATGATAAACTGTTGTGGAGCTCAGGCTGCTAGTTGCTGAGCTAAGGATGGTGTGCCCTCTAATATGATCTATACTATCTTATTAGTTTGATCTTAATTTGTGGCTAAAATGGGGGAGAGGGAAATATAGATAATAGAATACAACATGTATTGGCTATGGCAGTTGTATCATTGTGCAATGCTTGCAGGTGATGCTGAAGACGCATGTGTGATAACATATGCTAGTGTTGTTAGTAATGACCTGAGGCTATGTGTGCATGTAGGAGCTCTGTGCTGAAGAAGCTAGGAGCTAATGTAGTGTGTGTCTGCAAGTTGTGAGCAGAATAGTGTGCATCCCTTCAGGGGGAGTAGCACAGGTGTGGGTACTTCAGGATGTTATCTTGAAGGTCATAACATCCAGAGAAGACTAGATGAATATGTGTGACTGCAGGCTGTTTGAGGGTATGTGCTCAGCTGGTAAGATGCATCAGTCGAGGGGGAGTAACTTTGTGTGTTACTCACTCAGCTAAGAGTGACATCTGTAGTGGGTATTCTACTGATAGCTAACAGGGTGAGTCATAACAATGAGAGCTAACTGTGAGGACTCATAGAGGCTTGAGCAGCAAGTGACTTACCTGCATGACAGGACCTATGTTAAGTCTTCTGCTATGTGTAAATCTCTGGTGTAAGTACAGAGTGTTTTAGCCAAAAATTTGCCTAAGGGGGAGTTTGTAAGTGCTCTTGATTGGCTGCATTTTGTGGCAATACATTAGTGTATGTATGAATGTCATGTCTGATATCGATACATTCATAATATGGACTATGCAGGGTAAGTTAACTCAGCTAACTATAAGTTAAGCTGGATGTCATACTCAATGTTATGACATAGCTCGTATGACATCAAACGCAGGTTTGTTATTCTGGTAGCTAGAACTCAGGAGACAAATCAGAAGCTCAAGCTGGAATGCAGGAGACATTTTAGAAGCCCTAGGGGAACTAATATGTACCTGACTAAAGTGGCAAGCATGCAGAAAACTGAAGAGAGGTTGTATTATGGGTAAAACCTAATTTATGCACCAAGGACCAAAGGACTGAAGCGGCTATTAATATCAGAAGAAGCAATCCTATAAGGCAGCTGTTCCAGATAGGGAAATAGAGAAATCACCATAGTGGTTTAGAAGTGAAGAGGTTGTTCTTCACGATTGTATCTTAGGAAAACTTGTAATTCAAGCAATTATCTTCTGCATAATTGTCTTGATTAGGTAGTTTCTAGGATGGTGTAACACTCAAAGCTGTGAAGCAAGAGTGATGTGTTCTTGATCAAAGTTGTGAAGCAAGATCAAGGTGTGCGTTTTGGAGTGTCTCCTCAAAACTATTTTTGCAATTGTAACTGATATCACAGGTGTGTGATAGTGGGGGAGTGAGTGGGTATACTCAGGTACTAGAGAGTCTCTAGGCTAAAGTGTCATTGGGTAGTGATAAAGTGAGGAGTGTAAACTGGAGGTTTAACTCTGAATTGATACTGCTAATAGTGAATTTCCTCCCTGGCTTGGTAGCCCCTAAATGTAAGTGTTATTGAAACTAAACTGGGTAATCAATTGATGTATGTTCCTTACTGCTTTATAATTATTGCATAATAGTAGCTCTGTAGTGAATGTCACAGTTGATGTTATAACTTCTGTTAGAACATCCATCGTGGGCTGGTCAGAATTTTCAATACCAACCATCCAATTGGTTATCAACCGTTGTTCAG
The DNA here is from genome assembly GCA_963859935.3 of Lathyrus sativus. Lineage (NCBI taxonomy): Eukaryota > Viridiplantae > Streptophyta > Magnoliopsida > Fabales > Fabaceae > Lathyrus > Lathyrus sativus. The sequence goes on from OZ012738.1 coordinate 606,150,957, forward strand.
CCATTTATCTGATGTCTAGGAGTGTGATGAATGGAAATGCAGAAGAATCCATGAGCAAAGCTAAAAGTTTTGTTAAAAATCATTATTAAAATCCAAATAAGTACAAAAAGTACAAGAGGAAAGAGAAACTTTTGGAGTGAAATCTGCTACAGCATAACTTCTACTCTCTTGACCTACAAATGATGTTTAGAAGGTTTTCCAGCCATTGAACCAGTCAAAAACCTCATATCTCCTCAACCTTAGTGAACTTTGACTTTCTACATCACCAAGAACATCACTTTGTTCAAGCCCTGTCCAACACTTCTAACACCTCAAACACCTCACATTTGAGTAATTGTTGCTGTCTAAAACCTTATTATCCACATGTACACATATTTCCCAGCTCTGTTGCAAGGATCTCTTACTTGCTCCTAACCCAAGTAACTAAAATGGCCTAAGGAGCTGCTAGGAAGGATTTGGAGTTGTTGGAACATCATATTGGGAGTGTAGAGAAGTTGTTCAAGACCCTTGCAACTCAACAAAAATTCTTGCAGAGGTAGCTTGCTTGGAAGTCTACAAGATGTAAGTGATCACTACCTTGTTTATAGACTATCATGAACATAATTAATGTGCACTAGTTGAAATATGCTTGAATATAAGTATAGATCATGTATGAATCTACTATGGTTTTCCAAGATACAATGTTTATGAACTGTCTTGATGTTATGCTTTGATGTTTAAGAACACCTTCATATGCTATATGTTGTTGCTGGCCATGTTTGAGTTTTGTTTTTTTATGAAAATCATCCATGTGTTGCTTTGCACTAGTTTGAACTTGGTTAAGTTCAAAACCTAAAGTATTCCCTAACTGCCATGTTTGTTGTTTTGCTTATCAATGTGTTTACAACCCTCTTTATCATTATGCAATGTTGTGCTACTATGTGATTGATCTTTGAAAAATCCTTTAAGTGTTGCTTTAGGTCATGCGTGAACCTAACTTATTTGTTAAGTAATAGTGCTTGCAACTGTCATGTAGAATGGATACTGGATTTATATGTTGGTTCTTCCATTGGTGAATCATATTGCTGCTTCTGTTTAGGTTAAGTTTGATGCTTATGCTTAGATTTAGTCATTTTACATTTGAAGGACCTTTATGCAATGCAAGAAGTTTGAGGCTATATTGAGACATTTGGTTTGTTTGTTTTCTTTCAAATATGCAAACTTATTGGCTTATGTATAGACCATTGTTGGATTGATCTAAGAATTCATTTGTGTGATATCTATGTTGTTAAGGTCATAATGTTTGATTTGGTTATGCTACAAGCTGTCTTGAAGGATGTCATTACAGCTTCATAAGCCATAAGTCTCTTTGCTATCAGTTTGAATTAGAGGTCCATATATCTCTAGCTCATGTTGTGTTTGGGACTCAGTTATATTCCTATGGTCTTGATTGAATTTATGTTGGATTGGTTCTGTCACAATTGAATTTAAAACTTGTGATTACAACTCATGCGCAACATTTTCAACTCATAGGTCACATTCTGTCTTTACTTGAATTTAAGTTCTACTTGTTTGTGAACTTCTTATATACCATATTTGGAGTGTGGGCATGCCTTCAAACTAATACAAACATGTTTGGTTTGAGTTCTAGCATTGTTAATGCATTTCAAACACTAAATCTGCAGTTACATTCGAATTTCAATTGGTGTACACTTTTTAAGAAAACCAAGGACACCATCAGATTCCTTGTTGAATTTCACGTGAGTTAGACTCAAATTTTGCTAAATATGATGGAGTTTTGATCAAGATTGAGCTCTCACATTTTGAATCATGTTGGTTGGTTTGGCTTGCTCTATTTTGCCCAGATTTTCAAATTTTAAGGCTTATCTTTCACTAGGGTGGTTTGATACATTGGATGTATCACCACCCCATTGGTCATGGCCTACGCGCTCATGTCTTGCCTTGCCTAACCATCCTGAGTTCGACCGGTGTGGAGATCAACTCTTTAGGCTTTTATGATTTTTACCATGTTTTTAGTATTTACTCTTTCTTTCTCATTGATTGTTCACACGCGTATCCTGGTTGAGTTGGTGAGGTTTTAGGCCCATGAACCAAAGGGCGTGGTTTCAACACTTGAAATGTGCAATTCTTATTTTTTATCACTTAAGTTTTCATGTTTTCTTCACAAACTTCAAAACATCATAACTCACTCATTTTTCAACATTCTTGCCCCACTATTTTTGCAAAATGTCCCTTATCATGTCTTTTTTAAAAATAGTGAGAAAAGAATTCAAGGATGACTATCCTAGAAGTACTTTAACCCACTTGGAAATCATGTTGCTTTTTAGGGTTTTTACCTTGTCTCTTTTGAAACTTTTCTCAACTATTTCTTGACCTATCTTGTAAGATTAATTGTGCTTGATCCACATATGTTTGTTAACTTGCTTGAGTGATTAAGTTTTATTTGGCCCAAGGTCTTTCCAGGATCAATGTTTGTGAATCATGCTATATCTCTTGATGTTGTAACCTCTTGAGTGTATTCTTTATGTCTTTTCTACTTGTTTGTATGTCTTGTTAGAACCATAGCATGCTAGGGTTTGCTTTGTTTTGGTTGTTACCATGAACTTGTATGCTTTCCCCATGAAACATTCAACTTCTTACTTGAACTGTTGTGACACTTCTTGTATGCTTACTTGTACTTGATTGTCATTAATGCGTGATTGTTGGTCTCATGTTGTTACATTTGACATCCCTTGATCCTTATATATGCTTGCCTCAAGTTGTGACTTGTTTGCATTTAAATTTGTTTGAATTACATTGTCTGTTGTTTTGTCTTGATGGTTGTTACCTCATTACTCTTCATCTTTGTTAAGATGTTTAAAATTATTATACCTTCTATGCTTGGTCTTGTAAGAACCTCTATCATCGTGTCTTTCTAGATATTTTAATATCTTTGTGAATTATTGGTTTTAACCATTTAATTTGGTTGTAATCTTTGCTTGATGTTGTCACATGCTTGCATCTCTTTCTTGGTTGTTACCATACTCTTGTATATGTTCATCATGTTTGAATGAATGCCTATGTTTGCTTTTTAACTTTGTTAAGTTATTCCCCAAGTGATGGAACTTGTTAGTTCTCATCCAGTTGCCTCCTCTTTTCCCATTCCAAAGGAAAGTCTCTCTATTGACTTCATAGTCATAGATAGCTCATTACCTTCCTTCTGACTTTGCTAAGTCACCTTGAACCCTAGTTTAGTTAAGTTAGAACCCATGTCCATTAGACTTTGCTTTAAGTATAAAGACCTACCCCTTGTTAGGAGTACCCTTCAATTAGAACTTCAAGATATAGTTTGTTAACTCTGTGTAAGAATCATTGTTATGATTACATACTGCCCTTTTGGCTTTTGTCAAAGTCAAATCCCTTTGAGTTTACAACTTAGATTAGAGAGTTTTGTTAAACTCTATACAAGAAATGTTATGTTTGTTCCCGTTTGAACCTTGATCATAATCAAGTGTTCATCTAACCCTAGTGAGGTAAACTACGGTTGCTCTGATTCTATCCTAATTAGGGTACATAGGCAAAAGATGTGATATCTTTGCGAGCAAACTTAGAACTATCCTTAGGTATTTACCTAAATTGTACCTTAACCCTAAATCCCAAACCATATCAAACATTTAGCAGCTTAACATAAAAACATACAAAAGGTTCCTGTAGAGTGTTGCACCCCAAAATTTGCCCAACCTTTTTCTGGCCTTGGTTTATGTTTCATTTCATTGTTCTAGCATATTGCATTGCATAACATTTTGCATTTACAGGGGACCAAGAGATGTGTGTGCAACAAGAAGAGTGTGACAAGGGTTCTAAGCTTAATCAATAGGTTTTATTCAAGCCAACAGGGGGTTTATCATCATCAGACACAAGTCAAACCCTTTTAAATAGGCAGATAAGTGTATGTGGTTCACCTCCTGTTTAGGAGCCCATTTGAAGGTCATCTGAGGATCACATGCCCATGGTTATGGAAGGAGATTATCATTTAAGCTCATTGGAGGCCTTGTAGATCATTGTGGAGTTCATTCAAGTGTTTATACCAAGTGTGAAGAGCTACAATTGAAGATGGTGCAATTAGGGTTTTCATCTGGTCAACCCTAAGTCAAATGTGAAATTGAAGGAGATTAAGAATTAATTCCAAGTCTTTATGGTCATGGAATGTTGTGTTGAGACACATGAGATATCATTTCAGGATCAATTCATCAAGAATCAAGAGTGTGAGAAGTTACTAAGCTAGGGTTTCTAAGCTTGACAGTGTAAAATCCCCTATCTCAGTGCCTAACTTCAAGACTACCTATCTCAAGATACAAGTTTCATCTCATCTTGACCCCAACATGAAACTTGTAGAGCATGTTCGTAGATTTCTTTTGAGTACTAGAAGTCATTCATCTGAATTATAGAACTCAAGTTATGAAACAGACAAGTTACAGGTCCTCAGATGAATGTGATTTTGGTCAACAAAAGTCAACCAACTTCCAAGCTATTTTTGACCTAGAAGGATGTTTCTCCTAAACTTTTAATGAACATAAAAGTTGTTCCTCATGATCTTAGCTTTCCAAATAATACTATAAGTCCTTCATCTGATTTGTAGAACTCAAGTTATGAGGCTTGCAAGGCAGGGGTATTTTGGGAAAGCAGGATTATAGGTCATTTTTATTATAGGTCCATTTCACCACTTTGCACACTCCAAATGGAAATCTTTCCAACTTCAAACTTGCTCCAAATGGGGTCATTTGCTCAACAAACATTAGGGCATCAAAGATTTGGCTTGGATTGAAGGATCCCTAATGAAATATCCATGAAAAAGGCTTTAAAAAGGAAAAATCAAATTAAAATCATTTGGAATTATGTTGTACCAACCTTATGCATTTTTTGAGTGCCAAACACATTTGAAACACAATGCCATCTTTGGATTTGAGATTTGAGTGCATTTTGGTGGCCATTTTCAAGCTTTCTTCAAGATTAAGTAACATATCCAAACCTTGCCATAAGATCAAATCAAGGAGCCATTTTCAACCCTTGGATCAATTCACTTTAGATGCAAGCTAGCTGAGCCATTTTGACAGCTTTGCAAGTACATTTTCGTGTACTTTTGGAAGCTTCCATGGAGGAAAATTTTGAAATCCAATTGGGCCCAAGGAGCACAAAATTGGGCTTTCTTTCCATCTGAATCCATCATACATAATCTCAACTTCATTTCCAAGCTTTCAGAACTGGATTTGGTGAGAGATAGAGTGAGAACAGATTGAGAAAAAGAGAGGAAAAAGTCAAAATCGGTTTCCAAGTTTCACTGAGTTTCAATCCAAATAAAATATTTCAAAACATTCCTTGAGCTTCCTAGAACGTTTCTGGGTGATTTATTGTAAGCTTTGCTAACAAACTGAGCACTGTGGAAGTTTATTTTTAGGTTTCTTTTCTTTCAAAATATCTCTCTGTTTATGCATCTATATCATGCCATTTTCATATATTTGTGAACCTCTTGATGTGTAGATAGTTTCTGGTATGATTTGGTGGTTGTTTGTTAACTTTTTTCATTTGAGCTTTTTTCTTGTTCCTTTCATTTTGTTTTATGGAAGCACTATTTTTGAAAACCAAGCTAGTATTCATGATCCTCTTGGAGAGTAGATGAGTTTTGGTTATTTATTTGTTGATTTTGGTGAAGTTTTGCACCGCCTGCGCAACCCATGGTGGCCGTCCTAATGAGGAAGACGACCGGAGATGATTTCCGGCCGCCATCTGGTTTCCCTCTCATGCTTGAGGTTGAAGATGATGGCGTGTCATGATGGCATACGTTGGATCTGTTTAATTTAATTTGCACGGCTGTGATTAAGACCTACCATGTTCCACGTTTACTTGCACACACACAATCTTTGATTTTTCATTTAATTATTGGCTAAGACACATGGCACGCTCTGGTCCCTTTGATGTGCATACCTTTTGATCACACGGTTTAGAACTTGGTGTACCATAGACCTTGGTTGACCGTGTCCCATGGGATCACACGTTTTTTTTTTCTTTTTCTTGATGGTCTTGGGCTCAGGTTACTTTTAGCACCCCCTCTCATGTGAGGTCCAACTGTTTTGCCTTGGATTATTACTTCCTGCACCCCGGCCTTTCTCTTTATTTCATTTTCATTTTATTTTTAGTTTTATTTTATATCTGTTTAGATTTTAATCCTTTTAAAATACTTCCAAGTGTGATAAAATTTCAAAAAAATATGTTTTAGAATCCTTGAGATGTCCTCTGATTTTAGAAAAATTTTATTTTATTTTTATTTTATTTTTAAATTAAAAATGGAATTTATCATTGGAAGTGTTTTATGTGATCTAAATCTTGACATGTTTTGTTCTTTATTTTATTTCTCTCACTTCCTTTTGATCCAATGAATAAGATTCAATCCTCATATCAATGATGAGTTGATGAATTTTTGAGGACCATTTTTCCCCTGGTTGGTTGAATTTTGAGTTGACTTTTGATGCACTTCATTTGACCCTAAACAATCCTCCTTCACAATGGAGCACTCTTGTGAATCAATTTCTATGGTGATGTTGTGAAGTGACTTTGATTGTAATCTTTTGGCCTCTGGTTGCCAACATATTTATGAGCTTCTTGCATTTTATTTAATAATTTTTGAATCATTTTCCTATTTTTAGAGTAACTTGCAAGTCAAGTTACCCAAAGGGAGGTTCATACATACATCTTGACCTAGTTTGACTTGGATATGACTATTTTGGATCCTTTGAGCCCTCAATACCTTTTGATTCATGTTGCTAGCATGTTAAGGATGATGCTTGCTCATTTTTAGGTTGTTATATTGTATTTTGCTTGTTCATTTGTTTGTTTACTTTTGAGTTTCCAATTAAGGTTTCATTGTGAAACATGCTTGCTTTCCTTTGGGAATTTGCTTGCATTTCCTTGTGGTTTACTTGCTTTTTCTTTTGAGCACTTTTATTTCATTCCCCTTTCTGTCCAAGGACTTTGGAACACCATTTAGGTTTGTCTAAGTTCCCTCTTTTGGAGGTATTTGAAACACGAAGTGAATGGTGAGCCATGAGGACACTTTTGTTGTATCTTTTGCACAAATCATGATGATGCCTTGTTTGAATGATATTTGGGGAATGCCTTGCTGTTTTCATCTCTTTTTCTAACCCCTCTTTGAGTTAGGGTTCTTTTCCTTTCTCTTTTCATGTTGTTTTGCTTTGTTGCATTATGGTTCATGTTGTTTGGTTTAGGCCATTTCATCCCACTTTTGATGCTCTTGTGTGTTTCTATTGATGCATTTCTTGTTCCTTTCATTTCTTGAATTTGTTATATTGTTGCTTGAGGTTGAGATGAGCTTGTGGAGGCTACTGCTCCACACCAATATCCTCCCTCATTTGCATTCCATGTTTGCATTCTTGCATGTTTATGTTGTTTCTTGTTCCTCTGTTGTCTCCTTTCCCTTAGGACCTCTAATCTCTCTTGTTCAAGGGAGGTTATGTTAGACATTAGGATCTTAACCAATGTATGATGACATTAGGTAGTCCCCTTTTGAATCTCAATCTTAGGACCACCATTGCATGACAACCTTAGGTATGTGTTAGTCCCCCTTTAGTTTGTCCCTTCTCTTCTCATCTTCATACCATCTTAACACACTTAATAAAAATAATGGATGTTGTGCCATGAGCCTTATACTTGGGAAATGGTGATTGAGGGGCCACCTCTCAATTGCCTAGAATGTTTAGTATACATCCTTAGGACGATATGCAATGCATTCGATCCTAGGTTTTAGACTTTAGTACAACATGCATTATAAACACTCTAATTCAAAACACTTCTTCTCTAAAAAACACAAAAACAAACCATTCAAACTTATTTTTGCCCTTTGGGGGCCGTTAATCTTAATCAGGAAAATCTTTTCAGATAAAAAGAGTGTCGTTAACTTTTAGTTCTACCACAAACGGTAACGCCTAAATCTCCAATGGTCGAGCTACATACACCAAACTGCTAGAACTACTTGTTAACCCTAGTCGGGCCTAAAAAACAGTTGAACAAACCTGTGTTCCCTTTTAGCCCGAATTATGTTTGCTCTGATCCTTCATACCAGATGAAAGTACGTAGGAACAAGACGCGATGTCTTGGCGAGAAACCTTCCCCACCTTTCACTCGTAGTTAGCCGAACTACGTTGACTCTGACTTCTCACTACAGGTGAGATACGTAGGCACAAAGCGTCGTTGCTTTGCCGAGTTACTTCTTTTTCTTTTGTCCTAAAGCCTGTAGTTAGATAGTTTAAATCACCCTTTTAGATAGACAACAAGCGTGGATCCCGTCGAGTACGACGGACGTGAGGGGTGCTAACACCTTCCCCTTGCGTAACTGACTCCCGAACCCGAGATTTGGTTGCGATGACCGATCTTATCCTCCTTTTCATTAGGTTTTCTCTGAGTGTTTCCTTTCCGTCTCTTGGGATAAATAACGCACGGTGGCGATCTTCTGTCATTTTCGGCCTCGATTTTTGCAGTAGCGACATAGAGTACTACAGATGTTTAGGATGTGAAATACCTACCCTAGGCATAACCAGCCCCCAATCCTTGATCTCTTAGCGTTGTTGTTACGTCGCGCATAAGGTGTTTCTTTATTTAACCTTTCCTTTGGATAAATCAAAGTCCGGTTGTGAATTCAATGAATTAAGATTCAAGTTAATCAATAGCTTGACATCACGATTCTCACCGCAGCAAAAATGGTGACTTCACTAGGGATTATAGACTTAAAACTTGAGGGTTTAGCCTATTTTGTATGATTTTATGAATACTTGCTTACATGTGTATTTGTGAATATATTTGTATTACGTGCTGTGAACATTGGGTATCATGAGTGGCGAGATAAGTCCTAACCCAGACTTGAGTGACACATATGGTAGGATGTGATATGATCAATAGTTGATTATTGGGAGTAGTCCTAACAAGTTTGACATATGATGTAATCACGCTCAGTGGAGACCTCCTTGAGATAATTGGTGATGTATGAGTAGTCATGCATTCATTAATTTTTTCAACCTGAGAGTCTGCGAAGCTAAGGACCTTTAGTAACACTTTTACCCCACTAAGCCTTTTTTGAACGTAGTGCAGAAACTTTAGCAAGTAGTCCCGAAACAATTGTCACACGATGTTACACTCAGACGAGTTTATCTTGAGAGTATTTCCAACTCACATAAGTAGTTGGGTTGGTTGACAATATCCGGAGGATTTATTATGACTCTGGGAACTTTGATAGAACCCGTTCGGCAGGTACAATTAACTCATAGTAAAATTCCTTGGGGATGGGTAGCCCTTGTAACTCCATGCTTTTATCTTGAGCTTAGGAAAGTTGATGCGTGTTTTTCGCAAGTGTACGAATCACGTCAAAGTAATATAAAAGATTATCGAATCCACAGAGACCAAGTGTCAATCTATCGTACCTGTTGTTATGGTGTTTATCTAAGGCAACTATTTTTAAGGGTTTTAGTAAGGGTGCAATGGTAAATAAAGTTATAATTTTAAATAATAAATAAAAGACAGGCTCGAATGTAATTCACGTAATCAATGATAATCCAGTACTTGTTAATGGAACTACTTATGGGCAATGTTTTCTCCTTTGAAAAGAACTAATTTAACAGGAACTGTCGCTTTCGCGTATTCAGAACCGAGTTGTACTCTCTAATCAACCCCTCCTATTGTCACGGATAAAAAGGTGCGTACTGCGTTAGAGTAGTAAACCTATTTTTAAGAAATATAGTTTCTTAACGAAGTTGAAAAGTATTTTAACCTGGACTTCTTAGCAAAAAGAGGTTCTTATGAACCAGACTCTAAATCTCATAACGCGTCCGAAAATCGTTTTAAAATCTCTTTTCTTTTTAATCTAAAAACTCCTAATGAACTATACAAAGCGCTTTTGGCTGTTTTTGAAATAGTTAAAAACAATTACTTGAATTGAAAGATAAAATAGCCCTTAGGTGTTTCCACGAACAATTATACTGATTACTGGTTTAATTACGATCCTTACATTCTAACCTTTAGGGGATTAGTTAGACATGATAAAGTAAATATTCTTTTTATAGTTTTTCATATAAGTAATTTAAAGCGAGTGCGGGAAGTAAACAAAGTAAATGTGCGAGTGCGGGAAATAAACAACGTAAATGTGCGAGTGCGGGAAATAAACAACGTAAATGTGCGAGTGCGGGAAATAAACAAAGTAAAGTGCGAGAAAATAAATAAAAGTAAAGCAATGCGGAAAAATAAAATACGAACTGGAATTAAAATGGCGGCAGGATTAACTTCCTCCAGAGTGCTCCAAAACTCGAACCACAGACAGATTACAGACTCGATCACTCGATTGCAGAGGCGCCCCGATGTGGAATGGCAACTGCTTTATAACTGATATATGCCTAGAGAATTCTAATTCTGGATGAAGAAAAACGAAAATCTAAGGTCCTATTTATAGGAGAAACTGAAAGCGCGAAATGACCGGGACGCCCCTCCACTAAAAAGTGGAGGTTATAGATTTTTGCCTTGTGGCGCCCGCCACAGGCCTATGGCGCCCGCCACGGTCCCTACAGGGGATGATGTAGTGGGGATCGTGGGTCTTGGAGGTTGAGGAGTGGTCTTGAGACGTGGCCACGTCATGGCTAACCCCATGGCGCCCGCCACAGTGGGTGCCGTAAGTGCAAAATGCTGAATTTCTAGGTTTTCGTCCGTTTTCACTCCTTTTTCGCTCCTTTTCCCGATTCCAGCTCCGATCATTATAAAAACCTGAAAACATAAGAAAACAAAGCAATAACAAAGCAAAACAACAATAAAAGCTAAGAATGCATGCGAAATCGGAGTCAGAAATACGGTGAATTTTAGTGTGATCAAATTCTCCCACACTTAAACCTTTGCTTGTCCTCAAGCAAACATTAAAGCTTAAGAAAATATGGTGTCAATCACTTGTCTTTGGGCTAAAGGGATTCTAAGTTCAAGTCAGGATGCAGTGACAGATACTAACTAAGTGAACCAAGGGTACCATAGTAACACAAACACAAACTTCAATCCTATATTAACCACTCCATGTCATCCCACGATACCTAGGCCTATCTTCTCATCTTTTTGTGTCCTTTTCATTCAGGCGCAATCACATTAAGCCCGTTATCCGTACATGCTTCATAGTAGAGTGACCGGTTAGTGATTCTGATCCATGACATAAGGTTTCTGGCACATAAGCATGTGTAAACCTGTTTTTATTTCGCCTAAATGTAGCTGCGGGGGATCGGATCGTAATCCGCCCTACCAAGTTCAGTGCCAGATACCTCTGAACCAACTAACAATAGGTGACTTGCAATTTTTTTTTCTTTTTGTGGCAAAAAATTTTTCTTCTCTTTTTTTCGGTTTAAATGACTTTGTGAGGGTCACCTATACCAGAGTTTGCCTTTTTTTCTTTTTTATTAGCACTGGATCATTCACTTATATTCATCGGCCCCCTACGTAGAGTATGCTTAGGCCGGAGCTGACTGCTAAAATAAACTACTAAGGACAATTTTTTGAATGATAGTAAAGGCCATGGTGGTGGGGTTTAGGAGTGATTCCTATATTCAAGAGGTCTATGGTGCTAAAATGGTTCTGATGTTTCAAAAAGTTGACCTAAGTCACCACATCCTAATCTAAACCTGTCTCAAAGCCCAAAAAAACGTGTGAAACAACATTGTTTTCTTTTTAAAAATTTTCTGGTAAGGCTAAGGAAATGGGAAAAAATGAAAATGAACTAAAAAGACACTATACTGGTGACTCGTCAGACTCATGCATTATCTAAGAAAAATAAATTACTGAAAAGGGAAATAACTGAAAGGAAATTAACTAAAAAGGGAAATAACAGAAAGCAATAAAAATCCCCTCCCACACTTAAATCGAACATTGTCCCCAATGTTTCGAAATAAGATAAGGGGGGTAACCTGGAAAAAGACTACTGAGGAGGGGCACTGGTGCCTTCGCCGTCCTGATGTGATGGTCTGGAACGACGGGATCTACTACGATGCTGGTCCCTCCGGTCGAGTCGTGCTGATAAAGCAGCCTGAGCACTCCGGACCTCTCGAAGGTTACCCAAGATGGAACCCTGAGTAGCCTCTACAAGCTGGTAGTGTCGGCTGTTGAACTCTCTCTGACGGTTCTGCTCTAATAAAATAGCGTTCAAGGTACGGCAAACGTTGCTATAGGAACGATCCGAAACCAATCGCGATTGTTGCATGAAGCTCATATTGTCCGTCAGCTGTTGTGAAATAGTAGAGAGAAGGCCATCACGCCTTTCCTCTCTAGCTGTCATATCACGCCACATCTCCTCGGTGACAAAGAATCCAGGAGCAGTACCTGCAACAGGGTTAGAGGAAGATGGTGCAGTGTGTGACTGTGAAGGACGATGGGGGGACATGTGAGGGATGGGAGACTGCTCTCTCCGATCATACTCATCATCAGTGTCATGTGCCTCCCCATCGGGAATATTAGGAGGAAGTGGACCCAAAACACGTGGAGCATTAAGATCATAGGTCCAGTTCCTTTCATCACGTACATCAGTACGTCTACTGCATGGTAAAGCAACAGATGGGATAGCTACCCCATGAACCATCAACTCATAACCACCTTCTCTCCTTGTTCGGCACAATTTCATGTCTTTCAGAAATTTTAAATTAATTGTGCGAGGAGGTAGTGGTTCAAGTGTAGCTATCTCATCATTCAGGCCAAGAGCCCGAGCAATAGACGTAACAAGCCCTCCAAAAACAATCGGTCCTGTTTTATTAGTAAATAAAGTCATGTGGGCAAGCATAAACGGGACCGGATTGATGTGGGTTCTAGTGAGGCATCCTTGCAAAAATAGGAGTTCACGAGCATTAACCTTGTTTGGACTTTCCCGGCCAAAAATAGTACATGCCAAAAGAAGTCTAAAAACTCTTATGGCCGGGTTGTGAATGGTCGACGCAAGTATCCCTTCAAAAGAATTAATTGAAGTACTTGAAAGCCTTAGCCAGAAGGTAAATACCTCGGCCGACCATTCAGCATCCAAAGGTGCCTCACAAATCGAACCTTCCCTATGAGGGATTCCTAACAAATCTGCTAGCTCATTGGTACTGAATTCATATTCAATTCCAAACAGTCTAAAAATAACAGTACCGACAGTGCTAGCAGTGTCAGGACTGACAGTGTATATCAAAGAACTCAAAAACTCAGTTGTCAGCCTCTCATAGGTAGGTTCCTGATTAATGAAAATATTATGCAAGCCTAGAAATTCTAATAAATTAAAAACACTATGATAAATACCCAAAGCATACAGACAGTTATCGTCGACGTACCTAGTCGAGAGGATTTCTCGACTTTGAAGCCTCTGAATAATTTTCCGTTGCCTTTCGCCCGGTCTTCCATCACGAAGAATAAATCCGTTGAACTCCATTGTTGAAAAGCTCCTTAGGTAGTGAAAATAGTAGAAAAGTGGCTTATGAGGGGAATGATAAAGTTTTGATTTTTTTGGTTTTTGATGGATGAAAATGGAAATGGATGTTGGATATGTTTTATGGATGGAGGGTATTTTGGAAATGGGGGAGCTTTAATGGGGTTCAAGGAGGATTTGGAAGGTTGGAAAAATGGGTTTTTGGTGAAGAAAGGGATGAAAATGGTGGAAATGGGGATTGAATCCCGTATTTGGTGATGACAACGGTGTGGCGCCCGCCACAGGGCCTATGGCGCCCGCCACAAGGCCAATTCCTGGGCCTTGTGGTTTTGGATCCTCCTTTTGGGCCTTCCTTGCACCTTGGTCTTCGGGGGGTCTGAATAGCGTTTTCTTCTTCTTTTCAAGGCTTGAGGCTTGCATATTTTTTTTGTAAAGACAAAAATGAAAATATTTTTGTCTTATATTTTTTTCTTTTGCACGACAAAAAATAAAATACTTAAAAATCAAAAAAGAAAAAGAAAAATTAGTGCATAATATGTATATATATAAGGAATTCAAAGTGCATGAAAATATAAAAGTGGGAATGCGATAAATAAAACGAAGTTAAATACTAGGGTAGTGCTGTCAGGGTGGAATGAGTCATGTGGTAGGTTTCTTATCCTGGCTTGATCCACGAATCTCAGCTATCTCCCTCCGAAGCTCGTCGATCGCCTGATGTAGAGCATCGGTCTCTGAGGCATGAGTGAAATCAGAAACCTGCATCTGTAACTCTAAGTCTGCCACTTCCTGCTTGAGCAGGGCAGTCTCCTTGCGGAGCTCATAAATCTGTGTTTGTAGGTCGGGTGGCTGCAGAGACATATTGTTAGACATAACAGTGATTCGGGGAGTAAGAGGTGTAGGAGTGTACTCAGCGGCGGGAGGCGATTTCGGCTCTTCGACAGTCTCTCCATAACCCTCTAGAGCATAACTCCAATTGGCAGGATCATGGACACTGGTCATCAGCGGATCTGGTAATGTAAAGTAGTGTATCGCTTCGCCGTCGATCAGCAATCTAAACATGTTGGGCTCAAAAGAAGCCCTCCTCATCAGTCCTCTATCAAGACAAAAATAAATATCCAGGGTGGTGTAGCGGCAGAAGGTCCTGAGGTGCAATAGCTTGCGAGACAAACCCAATGCAGTAGCAATCTGTGTAACAATCCCACCGACATGGATGATTCCTACTGATGATCTGGCAACACTAGCAAGGCCCTTCAGTAGAAAGTTGCCACAAGCAACAGGGCGAGACTGAGTCGCACAAAACAGTAGGAAAATCTCCTCTTCACTTAGCAGTGTCTCTGTATCTGGAAAACCTAGGAAAGAATGTGCTAGAATCATCTGGAAGTACCTCAATGCAGGGTTATGGATTACCTGAGAAAACTGGGTAGAAGGATCTTGGCTCCCTCCGCCTGATATTTTAGTCCAAAACTTTTCCACTTCTCTGCTCATAAAATACCCCATCGGAGTCTCTGGAATAGCATCAGGAGTAGTCTGGAAACCTAGCAAATCACCAAACTCTTTGTGAGAGAATGAGTAGTCAATCCCGAACAACCTGAAAACAGCGAGTCCATCGGGTCCAGCCCAAGGGTCATGATGAAACGAGCTGAGGAACTCAAGAGTCAGGTTCCTATAAGTGTCGTTCCTGTCGTCAAACTGGTCCCACTGGAGTTGATGGCATAAAAATCTGACGCTTGGCTCTATCCCCAAGGCATCCATGCAGTTATGGTCAGGGTACCTGGTAGGAGCCATAGGGCGTCTCATGTGAACATAGTAACGCTCTCTTTGTGCATCATCTCTAAAGGCCACGTGCATGTCATCAGGGTTCTGCATTCTGTACAAGGTTAGCAAACAAGTCCTGAAAGCACATAAAACATTCAATCGTGAGTCCTGACATAATAATAAAATAAATTAAAATAAAGTAAAAATAAAAAGTACAAAAATAAGAAAAACCATGGGTTGCCTCCCATGCAGCGCTTGTTTAACGTCATTAGCTCGACGACCGATATTTAAACATCATTGGAAGGATATGGTGGATCACTCAGAGTATGACAGGTGTCTGTTGTTGGAATGTCACCTCCTTCGTAGGGCTTCAACCTCTGTCCATTGACTATGAACGGTTTACATGTTTGGTTCTTGATTTCAATAGCACCGGATCTCAGGATCTTAGATACTTCGAAAGGGCCAGTCCATCTCGAAAGGAGTTTACCTGGAAATAGTCGTAACCTAGAATCGAACAGGAGAACAGGATCGCCTATTTTGAAGTCTCTTCTTATGATTCTTTTGTCATGCCAAGCTTTTGTTCTTTCTTTGTATATGATGGCATTTTCGTAGGCAGATTGTCTGAGCTCTTCTAATTTGTGGATATCAAGGATACGTTTCTCACCAGCTGTCAAGTAATCCAAATTCAAAGTTTTGATGGCCCAATAGGCCTTATGCTCCAACTCAAATGGTAAGTGACATGATTTTCCATAGACCAGTTGATAAGGGGTTGTTCCTATAGGAGTTTTGAAAGCGGTTCTATAGGCCCATAATGCTTCTTGAAGTTTCTGCGACCAATCTTTTCTAGATATAGAGACAGTCTTCTCGAGGATTTGTTTTATCTCCCTATTAGATACTTCCACTTGTCCATTGGTCTGTGGGTGGTATGGTGTTGCTACTCTATGCTTAACTCCATACTTGCTTAAAAGTTTATCAAATATTCTCGATATGAAGTGTGATCCTCCATCACTTATGACTAAACGGGGTGTTCCAAACCTGGGAAATATATAATTCTTGAATAATTTGATGACTACTCTGGTGTCGTTTGTGGGTGCGGCGATAGCTTCAATCCATTTAGACACGTAGTCAACAGCTACTAATATGTACTGATTTCCAAAAGATGGTGGGAACGGTCCCATAAAGTCTATACCCCATACGTCGGAGAGTTCTACTTCTTGGATATTTCTTAACGGCATTTCATTACGTCTTGAAATATTTCCTGTGCGTTGGCATCTGTCACACTTGACAATGAAAGCATGGACATCACGCCACATAGTAGGCCAGAATAGGCCAGCTTGAAGAATCTTGGCGTAGGTCTTAGATGTGCTTGCATGTCCACCATAGGGTGCAGAGTGACAATGCTCAATTATATTATTTACCTCTTCTTCTGGAACACAACGGCGGAAAATGCCATCTTTACCTCTCTTGAAAAGAAATGGATCGTCCCAATAGAAGTTTCTCACATCACTATAGAACTTCTTCTTCTGGTGGTAGTTTAGATCAGGGGGTATGATGTCAGCGGCTAGGTAATTAACAAAATCTGCATACCAAGGTACATTGCTTATAGCTAAGGATTTATGAAATTGCTCATGAGGGTCTGGGTTATCATCTTCAATGGTTTCTAGTTGGGCTATCAGTCTATCGTAGGCAAAATCGTCATTTATGGGTACTGGATCAGGTTTCAGGTATTCTAGCCTAGATAGGTGATCAGCTACCACATTATCAGTGCCTTTCTTGTCACGGATATCCAAATCAAACTCTTGTAATAATAGAATCCATCGAAGTAACCTAGGCTTGGCATCCTTTTTTCTTAGTAAGTAACGAATGGCAGCATGGTCGGTGTAAACTATAATCTTGGCTCCTACTAGATAAGATCTAAATTTGTCTATTGCAAAAACTACAGCTAGGAGCTCTTTTTCGGTTGTTGCGTAGTTGAGCTGTGCAGCGTCTAGGGTTCTACTGGCATAATAAATCACATGTAACTTCTTATCTTTTCTCTGACCTAGAACGGCTCCAACAGCATAATCACTGGCGTCACACATTATCTCAAACGGTTCCGACCAATCAGGGGGTTTCATTATAGGTGCTGAAATCAGAGCTTGCTTCAGAAGATTAAATGCTTCAGTACATTTTTCATCGAAGATGAACTCAGCATCTTTCATTAAAAGACCAGTTAAGGGCTTTGTTATTTTGGAGAAATCCTTGATAAAACGTCGGTAAAATCCGGCATGTCCAAGAAAACTTCTTATCTCCCTGATAGTCTTCGGCGGTTTTAGATTCTCTATGACTTCTATTTTTGCTTTATCTACCTCTATACCTTTTTCGGAAACTATATGTCCTAAAACAATCCCTTCGGTGACCATGAAATGACATTTTTCCCAATTTAGCACAAGGTTTACCTCCACACATCTCTCCAGGATTTTCTCAAGGTTGACAAGACAATTTTTGAAATCTGACCCACAAACTGAGAAATCGTCCATAAATACTTCCATGATTCCACCCAAATAATCAGCAAAGATAGACATCATGCAGCGTTGGAAAGTTGCAGGAGCATTACAAAGTCCAAAAGGCATTCTTCTATAGGCAAAGGTTCCAACTGGGCATGTAAAGGTAGTTTTTTCTTGATCTTCGGGGTGAATAGGTATTTGGAAGAATCCTGAATATCCATCTAAATAACAAAAGTAAGAGTGTCTGGCTAGGCGCTCCAACATTTGGTCTATGAATGGTAATGGGAAATGGTCCTTCCTAGTTGCTTTATTTAATTTTCTATAATCTATGCACATACGCCAACCTCCATCAGTTCTTTTTGCTACAGGTTCGCCCTTCTCGTTTTGCACGACTGTGATGCCTCCCTTTTTAGGTACTACATGCACAGGACTCACCCATTTACTGTCCGAGATCTGATATATTATACCTGCCTCTAGTAACTTAAGAACTTCAGTCTTAACTACAGTACTCATTATAGGATTTATTCTACGTTGGTGTTCTCTAGAAGGTTTTGAATCTTCTTCAAGCAAAATCCGATGCATGCATACGGATGGGCTTATTCCTTTTAGATCAGAGATCTTATATCCTAAGGCTGAGGGGTACCTACGTAAAACTTCTAATAATTGATCGGTTTCTTCTTGGTTTAAGGTAGCACTGACTATAACTGGACGGTTCATATCTTCATCAAGAAATTCATATCTCAGGTTTTTAGGCAGTTCCTTAAGTTTTACGGTCGGTTTTATAGGGCAAGGCATAGGATCTGGGGTAAGAGATAAACATTCGTGAAGGTTATCATCAATGTAGGGTGTTTTATAATTGTCATCTTCCAAAATAAGGGTTGATGGCAATTTTATAGATTCGGTTTCTTCTTCTTGTTCTAATTCCCTAATACATTCTTCGATGATATCTAAGGCATAACAAGAATCTCCTATCACAGGTGCCATAAGAAATTTTGACAATATAAATTCTATCTTCTGGCCACCTACCTCAAAAGTTAGTTTTCCCTTTTTAACATCTATTACGGCTCCAGCAGTTGATAAGAACGGTCTACCTAGGAGGATTGGTATGTCGTCATCTTCTTTAATGTCCATGACAACAAAATCAGTAGGTATAAACAGCTGACCTATCCTAACAGGGACGTCTTCAAGTATGCCTATAGGGTATTTAACGGATCTATCGGCTAATTGAAGTGACATCTTAGTAGGTTGTAATTCTCCTAAGTTTAATCTCTCACAAACTGCTAAAGGCATTAAGCTCACACTAGCTCCTAAGTCTAGAAAAGCTTTTTCGATGACATGATTCCCCAAAACACAAGGAATGGAAAAATTTCCGGGATCTTTATCTTTCTTTTCTAACCTATCTTCGGAAATAGAATTACATTCCACGGGTTTCGGATCTTCAAGTCTACGTTTATTTGTAAGTATGTCTTTGAGAAACTTAGCATAAGAAGGTATTTGGGTGATGGCTTCTGTAAAGGGGATTTCTACGTGAAGTTTTTCTATAACCTTAACGAATTTTTGATATTGATTATCGATTTGGGTTTTCTTTAATCTTTGAGGGTAAGGTATTGGTGGTTTGTATGGCGGTGGCGGTACATAGGTTTTATTTTTAGGTTCTTCTCCTTTTTCTTGACTTTCCGGGGTTTCAGGCTTCTCTGGTTCCTTTTCCTCATTCCTCTCAGAAGTTTCGGGCTCACTTAATCTAGGGTTTAAAGGTTCCTTATAAGCGGTTCCACTTCGTAGAGTAATGGCATTAGCTTGCCCTTTCGGGTTTTGTTGAGGTTGTCCAGGGAACTGTCCTCCAGGTGTAGTCTGTGGGGCTTGGTTTAACGCTACCTGAGAGATCTGGGTTTCAAGCATCTTATTATGAGTAATAATTTGATCAACCTTGGTTCCTAACTTGGTAATTAGTTCGTTAACATGGACGTTATGGTTCATGAACTCTTTGTTTTGTTGTTTTTGAGCAACGATAAAATCTTTTACAACTTCCTCAAAGCTCGGGCTAGGTGGTACAGGTTGCATAGGTTGATTTGTTCTAGGGGCTTGGTAACCTTGTTGTCTCGGAGGTGCGGTATTTTGGGTAGGGTTATTATTTTTGTAGGAGAAGTTTGGGTGATTCCTCCATCCAGGGTTATATGTGTTTGAAAATGGGTTCCCTTGGGTATAGTTCACTTGCTCAGTGTTGGTTTCATTCAACAGATTGCATTCGGCGGATTGGTGTCCTTGCGTTCCACATATCTCACAATTCGGCGAAACTGCGGCAACAGTATTCGGAGTTGTACACATATGTTCGACTCTAAGGGCCAACGCGTCCATTTTAGCCTGCATCATGTCTATAGAGCTTAGCTCATGTATTCCTCCTTGGGCTTCCTTCTTTTCCACTGTCGCTCTTTCTACTCCCCATGATTGATGGTTTTGGGCCATATCCTCGATAAGGGCACTAGCTTCAGGGTAAGGTTTGTTCATCAGTGCGCCACCAGCGGCAGCGTCGATGGTCATTTTAGTGTTATAAAGAAGTCCATTATAGAAGGTTTGGATGATTAGCCAATTCTCTAAGCCATGGTGTGGGCATGCTCTTAATAGTTCTTTATATCTCTCCCAGGCTTCGAACAACGACTCTCCTTGGTGTTGGGTAAATCTAATTATTAGGTTTCGAAGAAGAGCGGTCTTACTTGGGGGAAAATATCTAGCAAGGAAAACTTTTCTAAGGTCATCCCAAGTTGTTATTGAATTGGGTGGAAGGGAATCTAACCATGATAGAGCTTTATCTCTGAGGGAAAAGGGAAATAATCTTAAGCGTATTGCCTCAGGAGAAGCTCCATTGGTCTTAAAGGTGTCTGCTAACTGAAGAAAGTTTTTTAAATGTTGGTTTGGGTTATCAGTAGCGAGACCTGCGAATTGTCTCTGTTGCACTAATTGCAGCAGGGATGGCTTAAGTTCAAAATTATTGGCTGGGATAGCGGGGTTTACTATACTGGAACTAGGTTCCTCGTTTGATGGTTGGGCGAAGTCCTTAAGAGGTCTTCGATTTTGATCTTCGGCCATAACTCTCCTATTCCTATGGAAAAATAAACGTGCGCGAGCGTAACGTTCAGGTTCAGCTAGAGGGTCTACTAAACTTCCGGCACTGCGAGTCTTTCGCATTGACCGGTGGGTAACAACCTTAGTCTAAACGGTATAACTACAGAGTAATGAAATTTGACGATATTGGTCCCCGGCAACGGCGCCAAAAACTTGATGCGTGTTTTTCGCAAGTGTACGAATCACGTCAAAGTAATATAAAAGATTATCGAATCCACAGAGACCAAGTGTCAATCTATCGTACCTGTTGTTATGGTGTTTATCTAAGGCAACTATTTTTAAGGGTTTTAGTAAGGGTGCAATGGTAAATAAAGTTATAATTTTAAATAATAAATAAAAGACAGGCTCGAATGTAATTCACGTAATCAATGATAATCCAGTACTTGTTAATGGAACTACTTATGGGCAATGTTTTCTCCTTTGAAAAGAACTAATTTAACAGGAACTGTCGCTTTCGCGTATTCAGAACCGAGTTGTACTCTCTAATCAACCCCTCCTATTGTCACGGATAAAAAGGTGCGTACTGCGTTAGAGTAGTAAACCTATTTTTAAGAAATATAGTTTCTTAACGAAGTTGAAAAGTATTTTAACCTGGACTTCTTAGCAAAAAGAGGTTCTTATGAACCAGACTCTAAATCTCATAACGCGTCCGAAAATCGTTTTAAAATCTCTTTTCTTTTTAATCTAAAAACTCCTAATGAACTATACAAAGCGCTTTTGGCTGTTTTTGAAATAGTTAAAAACAATTACTTGAATTGAAAGATAAAATAGCCCTTAGGTGTTTCCACGAACAATTATACTGATTACTGGTTTAATTACGATCCTTACATTCTAACCTTTAGGGGATTAGTTAGACATGATAAAGTAAATATTCTTTTTATAGTTTTTCATATAAGTAATTTAAAGCGAGTGCGGGAAGTAAACAAAGTAAATGTGCGAGTGCGGGAAATAAACAACGTAAATGTGCGAGTGCGGGAAATAAACAACGTAAATGTGCGAGTGCGGGAAATAAACAAAGTAAAGTGCGAGAAAATAAATAAAAGTAAAGCAATGCGGAAAAATAAAATACGAACTGGAATTAAAATGGCGGCAGGATTAACTTCCTCCAGAGTGCTCCAAAACTCGAACCACAGACAGATTACAGACTCGATCACTCGATTGCAGAGGCGCCCCGATGTGGAATGGCAACTGCTTTATAACTGATATATGCCTAGAGAATTCTAATTCTGGATGAAGAAAAACGAAAATCTAAGGTCCTATTTATAGGAGAAACTGAAAGCGCGAAATGACCGGGACGCCCCTCCACTAAAAAGTGGAGGTTATAGATTTTTGCCTTGTGGCGCCCGCCACAGGCCTATGGCGCCCGCCACGGTCCCTACAGGGGATGATGTAGTGGGGATCGTGGGTCTTGGAGGTTGAGGAGTGGTCTTGAGACGTGGCCACGTCATGGCTAACCCCATGGCGCCCGCCACAGTGGGTGCCGTAAGTGCAAAATGCTGAATTTCTAGGTTTTCGTCCGTTTTCACTCCTTTTTCGCTCCTTTTCCCGATTCCAGCTCCGATCATTATAAAAACCTGAAAACATAAGAAAACAAAGCAATAACAAAGCAAAACAACAATAAAAGCTAAGAATGCATGCGAAATCGGAGTCAGAAATACGGTGAATTTTAGTGTGATCAAAAGTCTTGTGTGTGCATGTGCATTGTAATTGTGAATGTTTGCCTTTGTGTTATGTGTGCATCATCTCATCATCCCATCATAGCTTTTCATGTTGCAACTGGTTTTGTAAAGCTCAGTTGAATTTTTGTGAAAAATCCTAGATATATCATGGATATTGGAACAAGAAACCCCAAGAAATACAATTCCAAGAAGCCTGATACATCCGAGTTGAGAAAACCATGGACCATGGTGTCAAAAGACTTTGGGAAAAGATATGGAAAGATTTTGAGCATAGTCAGAACAAGGATGGAAGAAGGGATCCTCAACACTTTGGTTCAGTTCTACGATCCATTGTATCACTGTTTCACTTTTCCCGACTATCAGTTGATGCCATCCTTGGAAGAGTATGCCTACTATGTAGGAGTCCATGTGAAGGATCAGAAACCATACAGTGGATTGGAAAACATACCTTCACCAAAAGAGATAGCAGATGCTCTTCACCTTGAAGTATCATAAATTAAAGCTAACCGCGCCACCAAAGGCGGAGTCAAAGGGTTCCATTCAGATTTCTTAGTCAAGAAGGCTGCTTATCTTGCCAAAAAGGGGAGCATAGATGCATTTGAAGCAATATTGGCTCTATTGATCTATGGATTAGTATTGTTTCCAGAAGTTGAGGAATTTGTCAATTTCTCTTCTATTACCATATTTTTAAGTGGCAACCATGTGCCTACCTTATTAGGAGATGCTTATTACTCTATTCATCATCGGACGCTTCAAGGAAAAGGAACTATTCTTTGTTGTACAAGTGGTTCGTCAACCATTTTCCAAGAACTGACGCTTTCAAAGAAAATCCTAATGGATGGAGATGGTCTCAAAGGATAATATCCTTAACACAAGCTGATATTCATTAGTACAATCTTGCCTACAACAGAGGAGTCTACTTTGATCAATGTGGAAGCTTATTAAATATACCACTCATTGGAGTAAGAGGAGGGATCAACTATAACCAACCTTGGGCAGACGTCAGTTTGGTTGTCCGATGAAAGACAAACCCATTAATGTGCTCTTATCAGGTTTCTTTTATCTTAACACCAAAGCAGCGGAGAGTGTGAGAAACAACATAGTTGATGCTTGGGAGAACATTCAGAAAAAGACAAAGCTGACTTAGGAAAGAGGAACTGCGTAGTGTTTGAGCCATTCACTCAGTGGGTCCAATCCCGAGCAAGAGATTTGAAGATGTCATATCTCCTAGAAAAGAACGTGCAGATTGTCATTGCATCGTCGTCCTCTGCCATTCCCATTGAAAAGATGGAAGAATACTAAGAATTTGTTGAAATAGCTCAACTTGAGAGGGACACTTGGAAGGGAACTATCATGCACTTTCCTCCGAAACAACAAAGCTCATAAGAGAAGTGCGAGGAAAAGACAAACTGATAAATTGGCTCGAACAACGGATGATCAATGGGGAAGCAACGAAGGAGAATTTATTTTTCTCTAGTATCAAGCCTACTCAAAGCATTTATGAATATTCAAATGTCCCTCCAACCTCTGGAGCCTGGAAAGGAATAATGGACAAGTTGGTAATGGAAAACACAATACTGAAGAAATTGAAGAGGCCTCGCAATTGAAGTTCTTAGTTTAGACCATAATACCTAGTTTCTTGATGTAAATTTAGGCTTCTTGTATTGTGTTTTGAAAGTTATAAAATTTACCAATAATGAATGAAATAAGGGTTTGGCATAATCTATCTTCTGAGTTTTGTAAAACTAGTTGCATTTTTGCATTTTACTAACCATTTAAGGAATTCAAAATTTTCTTTTGCAAACATTGTTATGGAAAGTCGAAGCAGGTTTTTGTTTCTAAGCCTAAGACTGGATAACCTCAGGATTCTGGGAGTCCTTGTAAGGAAATCCTCTACTTTTATCGCCAAGTACGGAGATCTTCTGCCGCTACTCAACACTAGAGTTAATGAGGACATGCTCGGAGTAATCATTGAGTTCTATGATCCAATATATCATTGCTTTGTCTTCCTAGACTTCCAGTTGCTCCCGATTATAGAAGAGTACTCTGCCTACTTGAAGATTCCTCTGACCTTCAAAGCTTCTTATGGGAAACAAAGAAGGAAAGACCTTGCCAAGGCGCTACATATCAAGCCAGCATAGCTGCCCATTGAATTGGTAAATAGGAGTGGTTTCTCCAGGATGGAAACGAGACCATTCATGGAAATGGTAGAGTTTCATTACGATAACAGAAACCTAGGAATCTTTGAGGCAATTCTGGCTTTCTTAATCTATGGGTTGTATCCTTTCCCATGCTGTGACAAATTCATCAGTGAAGAGGCCATTTGACTCTTCGTCATTAAGAATCTCGTGCCCACATTGTTGGTTGATACCTATATCGTCATCCATCACCAAAAGATGTACGATCTTAGGCTGTTTTCATGTTGTACGGCGCTGCTTAGCAAGTGGTTTATTCTCACTTGCCCAAAACTCAAGTTCTTTGGGACCTCACTAACAAAGAGGCCTGGATTGAAAAGTTAATAACCCTCAGTCACTATGATATCAAATGGTATGATATCAAGAATAGTGGTGTTTCTTTGATCCAAAGCTACGGAGATTTCCCTAACATACCCATCATCGGTACTAGAGGAGTAATCAGCTACAATGTAATCCTCGCCCGCTGCCAGCTAGGATATCCAATTGGGCTAGAACAAGAGCCAGACATGCTAAGAACCTGCTTCTATGAAAAAGGAAGTGACGAAGACTTTGAAACCCAAGCTTGTTTTGCTTGGTATCATCCTCATATGTAAGGGATGATTGCAGAGGAGAACGTGAGCTGTCTAGCCACAAGAGCTTATCTACTTTGGTCAAAGGAGATAGCTTTAAGAATGTTTTACACTCATACCTATGAAATCACCATGGAGCCCGAGGAGCTTATGCCTAGGGGTGACCTAAAGTACGCTTTGGTCAAAGGAGAACGTGAAAATGCTGAACTGTGGGAGATAATTTGTCAGAATCAACTCTAGCCCAGGCCTCAAGTAGAAGAAGGATCGTCTTGTTAGAACGATCAAAGCTTCCCCATTTCCTGCTTTTCCTTTAAGATTGTAATCTTAGAATGTATTTGCTTTTTGTTGTAAGAAAGGTCTTGCTTGTTAGCAAGAGCCATCTATTGTAATAGGCCTTAGTTTATCAATGAAAATATGCTTTTCAAACACGTCGTTACGTGTGTTTTAAATTTTGTTTTTAAACAAGATTGTTGTTTTTCCTTGAATGGTTGGTTTTGCATCTGCATTTGCATTTACACATCCTTTTCATAGTCTTGCATGGGTTCCGCAGCTTTTCTGTTGTTCTTTTCCACCCTAGGGAGGAAGGAAGCCACACTGAGTTCCCACATCTATAACACTCGAGCCAACCCTTAAAGAAAGATGGTCGGTCATGACCAGAGAATCGACCAGATCGAAAATGACCTTGAAGGAATCAAAGGCAACGCCAGCCAAATAATGGAAATCCTCTAGGGAATAAAAGCAAGGATGGACTCACTGGCTACTGTAATCTTTGAAATCACTACATTAACAATGAATCCTCCTCCGGTATCAGCTTCAGTCACTGAGTTTCCGTTTGGTATCTCCAAGGATTTTCTGCCACCACTCAATAATCCTCAACCATTTAATTTCTAACCACAAGTTGTTCCATTGACGCCAGATCCCCTATACACTCAAGCGGGAGGTCAAACACATGCTCGACTTATCCTCAACAACCATTAACCGATATTCGATATACTTGACGGATCCGAAATTGAAGATGAAAAGCACAAAAAGCTGAGAGTTGATATGGATATAATGGCTAGAAGAATGAGGGCCATCGAAAGGAACAATTTCTTTGGGTTTGATGCCAAAGACATGTGTCTAGTCTCAGGCTTGGCGTTTCCTATAAAGTTTGTGATTCCCACGTTTGACAAGTACGAGGGATACACTTGACCAAAGGTTCATCTGATTATGTATTGCAGACGAATGGCTCCGCATATTGAAAATGACAAACTACTAATACATTATTTTCAAGACAGTCTCAAAGGAGCTTCCGCCAAGTGGTATATGGGTTTGGATCAAGCAAAAATACCTTGTTTCCAGGACTTGTCTGATGCGTTTGTATAACAATATAAATAAAATATGAATCTGGCCCCGGTTTGCCGTCAGCTTCTTAGCATGACGCAAAAAAATACTGAATCCTTCAAGGAGTTGAAAGTAGGAAAAACACTTAGAAGGGGGGGGGGTTGAATAAGGGTTTTAAAAACAATTAGGATGATAGAAAAATAACAAGGTATTTTTATCCTGGTTCGTTTGAACTCAAACTACTCCAGTCCACCCTACCAAGGTGATTTGCCTTTCTCAACAAGGACTTAATCCACTAAATCAAACTGATTACAATGTTAACCACTAAGACAAATAGTATTAGTCTTCTCAAGAAATCTGACCACACTTGGTCTCTTAAGGAATCTTTTACAAAAGATAAACTAACAATGTGTTTAAGAGTTGCTTCTAAAAAGCTATATCACAACTGTGATTTTTACACAATTTGTCAAGTGATTCGTCAATTCGTCAACTTTGAAGTGATGCTGAGACTTTTTTTATAGTACTTGAAGTCCATTTCTCAAAGACTGTGCAACACTGTGCATTCTGTTGCTTTTTGTCTTTATTGACTTTTCCTTTCTCAGAAGGGGAATGTTCAGACAAATCCTTTTTGTCTGAATTCCTGTGTCATGAACGAATAAGGAAAGAGCCGTTTGGATAAGGACAAGGAATATGCCAACAAATCTTTATTTGAACAACATCTTCTTCCATAAATTTGGAACGTCTTGCATCAGATTCTATGATGATGTTCCTTGTTCTTCAGATAAGAGTTATTTTATCAGAGTTTTGCAGCAAAGTGCTTTAGCATGAAAATCTTTATCAGAGCAGACTTGCTTATCATAGCCTCTGTACTTGCAGCGTTAAGTATTATCAGAGTCTTCTGAATAACTGAATGTTCTTTACTCAAATTCTTCTCAGCTTCGCTCAGAGTCATTTGTAGCATATCAGAGTCTTCTGATGTGTTGCTTCTGACGTTCTGTAGTGTTCAGAGGCGTTCTTGATTCCAAAATAATATTAATTTTGATATCTGAAACAAATGAACACTTGAACAGAATTAGAGTATATATTTCTTTTAAAAAAAATTTCATTAATGTTATCATCAAAACAATGAGATATATTAAACACCAATCTGTGTTCTAACAATCTCCCCCTTTTTGATGTTGACAAAAACTATGGGAAATTTTGTTCAAATAGAAAAGAATATTACTCCCCCTGAGAATATTAATCTCCCCCTGAAATGAATACTTCTGGAAAGAATAAATACTTCCCTTTCAGTTCTTGTATTCTTTTCAGCGTCAGAGCACACTTGTAGATTCTCAGACTTTAGTTCAGAGTTAATTCTTAGAATTTTATCAGATGAGAATTATTAGCTCTGAAACACTCAAAAAGTATGATTAGATGTAATTTATCATGTATGAGTTGCCTTTTGGTATCTGTTTATGTGAATTACCAAAATTACCATTTTCTCCCCCTTTTGTCATATAAAAAAGAATCTGATTAAGAAAAACTTTAAGACAAGAAAAAAATAACAGAGGAAAACAATAAATCATATGATAGATTCTGTCGGAAAAACACAACATTCAAAGAGCATTGATAAAAATAATCCAAAATAGAAACATACAAACAGTTAACACATAAGTGCACAAACAACAAAGAAACTAAGAAGAAGAACGGGAAGCCAAAATCCTCAGAAGATTCGTTATCTCAGAGGTTGACTCTTCTTGCTTCGCCATCCAAGTCTTGATTTCTTCAGTGGTCTTTTCATGCTTTACCATCCAAGATCTTATCTCAGTGTTGCTAGCCTCTAGCTGAGCAAACTTAGCATTCAGACCTCCATCTTCTTTCTTCACTTCAGATGACTCAGGAGCATAAGCAGAAGCAGATGCATTGTGAATAACCATAGAAGCAGATGCATTATGTACAATCATGATAGAAGGTTGAACAGAGTCAATAGTTTCTTCAGGACTAGGAGAAGAACCTTCTGGAATGACTTCTTCAGGCCTAGACACTTCAGCAGTCTCAGATGCAGCAAAGTCTTCGGAAGGAAGACACACATCCTTCGCAGGTGTGTTTTCCAGAAGCAGAGTTGGAATTCTGCTAACTCTCAGAAGAGTGAGTCTGACAGCTTCAGCAAATCTGACCTTTACATCGTTAGAGCAAATATCTTGAAGATTTGAAGCCACAGAGTTGAATGTGATTCTGAATCTAATCCAGATGGCTTCAGAATCAGCAGGGTCAATGCTTGAGAGGAAATCCTTCTTAACAGAAGATAACCACATGTTTATTTCTTTTTCAAAACCAGCAAACAGTGTACCAATATCTAGCCTAGGTTTGGGTTTCAGATACGCTTCTAAGGGTGATGTTTTCATGGTAGCAAAGGTTGAAGGTATAGAAGAAGAAGGAATAAAGAAGACAGGAGGATAAGATGGAATATGGACAGATGAGGTATAAGAAACCTTAGGTTCAGATGGGGTTAGTTCAGATTAAAAAGTATCATCCTCAGGGTCTGATGGAATAGAAACAAAGGGTTTGAGAAATAAAGAGATGACATCTGATCTATCAGAATCAGTGGAATCAGATGAATCAGGAGATTTAGATGATCCAGATGAAACTGGAAAGACAGTCGTGAGAGGTTGGAGATCAAGAACGACAGGTTCAGGATCAGATGGTATGATTTCTGATTGTTGTAGTACAGATGTTTGATTTTTAGATGGTGGATGTTCAGATGGTTGGTTTACAGAAGGGTTTGGTTCAAATGATTTTGTTTGTTGTGGTTCATAAGTTTGATGTTGTTGAGGTTCAGAGTGTAGTGATTGAGATTTTTGTGGTTCAGATGATATGGGTTCAGAGTTTTGTGGTTGAGAAGTCATAAGGAGGAGGAGGTTCATATGTTAGTGTTTTTGTTGCTTGTTCTAAAATAGAAGATAAATTAGCAGAAGGGTTACCTTTCTGCTTCTTGAAGCATTTTGGCTTTGAAGAAGATGCTTCTCTAGAAGCTTTCCTCTTAGGCTTCGAAGATCCTTCCTCTGAGACCTTTCTTCTGTTTCTCTGCTTCTCTCCATAGAAGTTTGGTCCAGGTCCATTTGCTCTTTTGATCAAATCTGGCGGCAAGGGGGTTCCATCTGCTAAGCATCCAACAATGTAGCCCAGAAGAATTTCCCTTGGTTTTTCAGCAGTGAACATAGGAAAATCATCTAAAGGAATTCTCCTTTGGCTTACTTCTTCAATGTTGACCTGAACTGCTGCAGAAGTAAGTTCTTCCACTATCCTCATCCTCTGTAGACTCTTTCCATTCAGAGGCTTTCCAATAATTGAAGTTAACTCTTTTGTCTGACCAACCTCTGTCAGGTGAGCCACTAATCCATTTTCAGTCAGAATATCTGAGATCAGTCTTCCCATAGGGATCTAGTTTCTGATCTTTTGATGCTTTGTTTTGACTTCCTCTCTGGACTGTTTCACATGACTCCACGGATGAGTAAAAAGTAAGTGAGGCAGATCCACCTTGATGCCTTTACCTAGACAGTACATGAAATACATCTGATCTATGTTGATGTAGTCAGGAGAATTAATGGATTTCCTATGATGTATGCAGCCTAAGAAGATCTTTGCCCAGATCTTATAATGAACCTTTAAATCCTTTATTTTGTTTGAAACTTCCCCAGAAGTGAAAACTTCACTATATACCTCATCCATATCAAACGACCTACTGGCAGATGAGTAACACCATCTGTTTCTTGATATCCTATCAACTTGCGAATCAGATCTTCAATGATGATAATCTCTTTACCCAGAACTGAAGAAACGATGAATTTGGGGTAAACGGTTGCATGGATCCAAAATTCTTTAACCAAACAAGGATAAATTAGACCTATCAGTCTATCAAAATACTTTGTCCATCCTTGTGATGACACAGTTTGACGCAAATCAAAACCATTTACAGCATTACATTCAAAATCTACCAAGAACTCACATTAAACTTTCAGTCGATCAACAGGTGTGAGAAGAGTTCTTACAGGTTCTTTGAATGGAGCATGACCCATATTAGAAGATGAAATCACAACCATTGTATATTCAAACTATTGAGAGGTTGAAGATGAAGTTGTCATTTCTGATCATGAGAGATAACGAGTTCTTCTTTGAGATATGAGTTTGGAAGAGAATAAGAAGCAATGAAGCAAACAAAAACACATATAGGTGTGAGAGAGAGTGAAAATGTGAGAAGTGTTGTGTTGTGGAATATATAGAGGCAAAAATTATGGCATACATTCACACGTTCAGCATTTAATTCAATTAATTTAAAACAAAAAGTCACATAAAAAAGAATAATGATTTAAGAGCATTAAATGATTCTGACAAGCGTGGGGAGGAAAACGAGGAATTGAGAATTCAAGTAATACCTCTAAACGGTGTCTCATTGTTTACACTCCACCTTTTCAGATTTCATGTGACACATGTTTGATGTTGATGTTCCTCTGAATCTCTTTAGAATAAGAAACGTTAATCAACGCTTAGATCTTCTGAGACTTGTTAGTTAAGAGTTTCACAAAATAAATAACATACCAAAAGAAATAATCAGATGAATTACTTCAGAGTATAGACATTAATCATATCTCATCTGAATAAATTTGCTTCTGAATAATAGTTTTATTCTAGACAAAAATCCATACTAGTATTCTTCAGAATAAATTTAAACCTATCTTCAGCAAGGGGTTTTGTGAATATATCAGCCCATTGATGGTCTGTATCAACAAAATTCAAACTTATAATTCCCTTCTGAACATAGTCTCCGATGAAATTATGTTTAATTTATATATGCTTTGCCTTAGAATGTAAAATAGGGTTTTTAGATAGGCAAATAACAGAAGTATGATCACAGAAGATAGAAATGTTACTCTCATGTATCTAATAATCTTCTAGTTGACTTTTCATCCAGAGCATCTATGTGCTACAACCAGCAGCAACAATATATTCTAGTTCTATTGTTGAAAGTGCTATTGTGGGTTGCTTCTTGCTAAACCATGAGATCAGATGACTTCCCAGAAACTGATAGCTTCCAGAAGTACTTTTACGTTCTATTCTGTCTCCAGCATAATCAGCATCACAGAATCCAACTAATCTGTATTCATCAGATCTTCTGTTACACAAACTCATGTTAGTAGTACCTTTCAAATACCTCAGAATCCTCTTAATAGCTGTTAAGTGAGATTCTCTAGGATCTGATTGGAATCTAGCACATAGACAAACACTAAAGAGGATATCAGGTCTAGAAGCAGTCAAATACAGAAGAGAACCAATCATACCTCTGTAGAGCTTCTGATCTACCTTTTTACTTACCTCTTCTTTACCTAGAGTGCTTGTTGGATGCATTGGAGTCTTTTCTAGCTTACTTTCTGTCATGTTGAATTTCTTCAGAAGCTCCTTTACATACTTTGTCTGATGTATGTAGGTGCCTTCTCGATTTTGATTCACTTGAATTCCCAGAAAGAATTTGAGTTCTCCCATCATGCTCATTTCAAATTCTGCCTGCATAGATTGAGAAAACTCCTTTCCAAGCGTAATATTTGTAGTTCCAAAAATAATATCATCTACATAAATTTGACAGATTAAAATGTCTTTCTTAATTGATTTATGGAAGAGAGTAGTATCAACTTTTCCTCTGATAAAATTATTTTCCAGAAGGAAATTACTCTGTCTCTCATACCAAGCTCTGGGAGCTTGTTTTAAGCCATAGAGTGATTTCTTCAGTTTAAAAACATGTTCTGGAAATTTTTCATTTTCAAAACCAGGGGTTGATGAACATAAACTTCCTCTTCTATGAATCCATTTAAGAAAGCACTTTTAACATCCATCTGATATAGAGTGATGTTATTCTGTGCAGCAAAAGAAATAAGTAAGCGAATAGATTCTAACCTTGCCACTGGAGCATATGTCTCTGTGTAATCTATACCTTCTTGCTGACTATATCCTTGAGCAACTAGCCTAGCCTTGTTTCTGATAACTTCTCCTTGCTCATTCAGCTTGTTTCTGAAAACCCATTTTGTTCCAATGATATTGAATCCATTTGGTCTTGGAACCAGATCCCAAACATCATTCCTCGTGAATTGGTTAAGCTCCTCTTGCATAACAAGTATCCAATCGTTATCTTGCAGAGCCTCATCCGCAAAGGTAGGTTCAATGATAGATACCAAACTAAACAATGACGTTCTAGATGATCTGAGAAAAGATCTTGTTCTGATAGGGTCATCCTTCTTTCCAATTATCATTTCCTCTGGATGAGAGGCTTTGATTCTAGATGATCCTTTAATAGTTAGTTCTTCAGAAATTGTCAAGTTGTCCATCTGAGCAGTCAAAGGAGTAGCATCTGACGTTGCTTCTGGTGCTTTTGCTTGAGATTTGTCTGCCGCTAATTCTTTAGAGTCTGTGAGAAGGATTTCTCTATCTGCAGAAATTTCAAGCTGGTTTGGCTTTTAATTGCCAAGCTTATCATCAAATCAAACATGAATTGATTCCTCTACAATTTGGGTCTCAGTATTTTATACTCTGTAGCCTTTAGAGCGTTCAGAATATCCAAACATGAAACACTTCTGTGCTTTAGAATCAAACTTGTTCAGATTGTCTTTAGTATTCAAAATAAAACAAACACATCCAAAAGGATGGAAATAAGAAATGTTGGGCTTTCTATTCCTCCACAGTTCATAAGGAGTCTTCTTCAGAAGAGGTCTTACAGACACTCTGTTCTAAATATAACAAGTTGTATTAATTGCTTCAGCCCAAAAATGTTTTGCCATGTTAGTCTCGTTGATCATGGTTCTGGCCATTTCTTACAATATTCTATTTTTCCTTTCTACAACTCCATTCTGTTGAGGAGTTCTAGGACAAGAAAAATCATGTGCAATGCCATTTTCTTTAAAATATTTTTCAAAATATTTAGTTTCAAATTCTCCACCATGACCACTTCTGACTTTGACAATTTTAAATTCTTTTTTGTTTTGGACTTGATTGCAGAAGTCAAAGAATACAAAATGTGACTCATCCTTGTGTTTCAGGAATTTTACCCATGTCCATCTGCTGTAGTCATCAGCTATGACTAATCCATACTTCTTGCCTCTGATGGATGCAGTTTTCACGTGTCCAAAGAGATCAATATGAAGCAGCTCTAATGGTCTAGAGGTAGAAACAACATTTTTTGCTTTGAAAGAAGATTTTGAAAAATTTCCTTTCTGACATGCTTCACAAAGAGCATCTGAGTTGAACTTCAACTGGGGAAGTCCTCTAACCAGATTGAGTTTATTAATCTGAGATATACGTGTCATACTAATATGCCCCAATCTTCTATGCTAGACCCATTGCTCATCGTTAACAGACAGAAGGCATTTTACATTTTGAACTTTTAGTTCTGAAAGATTAATTTTGTAAATGTTGTTCTTCCTTTTTCCATTAAAGAGGATTGAACCATCTTTTTGACTCACAGCTTTATAACATTTTTCATTAAAGATTATATCATAACCATTGTCACTTAATTGACTTATGGACAATAGATTATGTGTTAATCCTTCAACAAGTAAAACATTAGATATGAAAGGGAGGTTACCATTTCCTATAGTTCCAGAGCCAATGATTTTGCCCTTATGGTTCCCTCCAAACTTCACGTCACCTCCAGATCTAAGTTCTAGGCTTTGGAACATAGACCTTCTTCCCGTCATGTGTCGTGAGCAGCCAGAGTCCAGGTACCATGATTGGTGTCTCAACTTTGCTGCTAAGGACATCTGCAACAAAGATTATTTTGTCCTTAGGTACCCATATCTTCTTGGGTCCTCTGGGGTTAGTAGGTCCGAAGTTCTGTCTAAACTTCTTTCCCTTAAAAGCATCTTTGTTCTGATGAAGTTTTGGTTTATTAAACACAGGGTTGTTCTGATCAGAACGTGTGTGTTTAATATCATTTAAGTGACCATATTTAAAGTGGGTGTACAGAGGAGAATACTTAATGATCAGTTTATCAACATGTTTTGGATTTAAATCCTTCCCAGAAGGTGATTCATATTTAATTCCTTTTCTGTTGTTTCTGCTTACGCCATAGATCATGGAAGCCATTTTGCTTCTATCCAGGCCTCTGGACAGAAACCTCTGAAAACTATAATCATACTCTTCTAAAATGTTTTTAGAGCATGACATAGGATCTGAGTCAGAATTTTGAGCTTTTTCTAAATCATTTTTCATTTTAAGATTATTTTCTTTAAGCTCAGCAACTTCTGATCTCAGCTGATCAGTCTCAGATGCAAGATAGCTCTGAAGCTTCTTCTATTTGAGTTTGATCTTACTGTAGCTTTCAAGAATTTCAAATAAAATTTTAGTAAGTTCAGCTCTGGTAAGTTCACAAAATACCTCTTCTGAATCTAATTCTGATCCAGATTCAGCTGTTTCTTCGTGTTCCTCCATGTCAGCCATCAATGCCACATTAACACATTCATTTTCTGACTCTGATGAAGATTCAGAAGCATCTGAATAATCCCACACGGCCATTAGAACTTTCTTCTTCTTTTTAAACTTCTTTCTGGGTTTCTCCTTCAGAAGTTTGGGACATTCATTTTTATAGTGGCCTGGCTCCTTACACTCGTAGCACACTAGGAGCTGAGTCAGAATTTTGAGCTTTTTCTAAATCATTTTTCATTTTAAGATTATTTGCTTTAAGCTTAGCAACTTCTGATCTTAGCTGATCAGTCTCAGATGCAAGATAGCTCTGAAGCTTCTTGTATTTGAGTTTGATCTTACTGTAGCTTTCAAGAATTTCAGATAAAATTTCAGTAACTTCAGCTTTGGTAAGTTCAGAAAATACCTCTTCTAAATCTAATTCTGATCCAGATTCAGCTGTTTCTTCGTGGTCCTCCATGTCAGCCATCAATGCCACATTAGCACATTCATCTTCTGACTCTGATGAAGATTCAGAAGCATCTGAATCATCCCACACGGCCATTAGAACTTTCTTCTTCTTTTCAAACTTCTTTCTGGGTTTCTCCTTCAGAAGTTTGGGACATTCATTTTTATAGTGGCTTGGCTCCTTGCACTCGTAGCACACTAGGAGCTGAGTCAGAATTTTGAGCTTTTTCTAAATCATTTTTCATTTTAAGATTATTTGCTTTAAGCTCAGCAACTTCTGATCTTAGCTGATCAGTCTCAGATGCAAGATAGCTCTGAAGCTTCTTGTATTTGAGTTTGATCTTACTGTAGCTTCAAGAATTTCAGATAAAATTTTAGTAAGTTCAGCTCTGGTAAGTTCAGAAAATACCTCTTCTGAATCTAATTCTGGTCCAGATTCAGCTGTTTCTTCGTGGTCCTCCATGTCAG
This sequence comes from Lathyrus sativus, assembly GCA_963859935.3. Classification (NCBI taxonomy): domain Eukaryota; kingdom Viridiplantae; phylum Streptophyta; class Magnoliopsida; order Fabales; family Fabaceae; genus Lathyrus; species Lathyrus sativus. The sequence goes on from OZ012738.1 coordinate 606,186,897, forward strand.
CCATCAATGCCACATTAGCACATTCATCTTCTGACTCTGATGAAGATTCAGAAGCATCTGAATCATCCCACATGGCCATTAGAACTTTCTTCTTCTTTTCAAACTTCTTTCTGGGTTTCTCCTTCAGAAGTTTGGGACATTCATTTTTATAGTGGCCTGGCTCCTTGCACTCGTAGCACACTAGGAGCTGAGTCAGAATTTTGAGCTTTTTCTAAATCATTTTTCATTTTAAGATTATTTGCTTTAAGCTCAGCAACTTCTGATCTTAGCTGATCAGTCTCAGATGCAAGATAGCTCTGAAGCTTCTTATATTTGAGTTTGATCTTACTGTAGATTTCAAGAATTTCAGATAAACTTTCAGTAAGTTCAGCTCTGGTAAGTTCAGAAAATACCTCTTCTAAATCTAATTCTGATCCAGATTCATCTGTTTATTCATGGTCCTCCATGTCAGCCATCAATGCCACATTAGCACATTCATCTTCTGACTCTGATGAAGATTCACAAGCATCTGAATCATCCCACGCGGCCATTAGAACTTTCTTCTTCTTTTCAAACTTCTTTCTGGGTTTCTCCTTCGGAAGTTTGGGACATTCATTTTTATAGTGGCATGGCTCCTTGCACTCGTAGCACACTAGGAGCTGAGTCAGAATTTTGAGCTTTTTCTAAATCATTTTTCATTTTAAGATTATTTGCTTTAAGCTCAACAACTTCTGATCTTAGCTGATCAGTCTCAGATGCAAGATAGCTCTGAAGCTACTTATATTAGAGTTTGATCTTACTGTAGCTTTCAAGAATTTCAGATAAACTTTCAGTAAGTTCAGCTCTGGTAAGTTCAGAAAATACCTCTTCTAAATCTAATTCTGATCCATATTCATCTGTTTATTCGTGGTCCTCCATGTCAGCCATCAATGCCACATTAGCACATTCATCTTCTGACTCTAATGAAGATTCAGAAGCATCTGAATCATCCCACGCGGCCATTAGAACTTTCTTCTTCTTTTCAAACTTCTTTCTAGGTTTCTCCTTCGGAAGTTTGGGACATTCATTTTTATAGTGGCCTGGCTCCTTGCACTCGTAGCACACTACATCTGTCTTTCCAAATTTCTTATGTCCAAAAGATTCGCCATGTTTATCAGATCTCTTGAAGTTTCTGAACTTCTTTTGCTTATGCTTCCAGAGTTGGTTTATCCTTCTGGACAACAAAGACAGTTCATCTTCTTCAGAGGAAGATTCTTCAGAGCTTTCTTCAATTACCTGCTAAGCTTTAGCAGATTTGTTAGATTTTAGCGTAACAGACTTACCTTTCTTTTGAGGTTCGTCTTCTTCCAGCTCAATTTCATGACTCCTTAAGGAACTGATAAGTTCCTCCAGAGTGATCTTATTCAGATCCTTTGCAAGCTTCAGCGCTGTCACCATTGGTCTCCAACTTGTTGGTAAGCTTTTGATTATCTTCTTGACGTGATCAGTAGTATAGTAACCTTTGTCCAGAACCTTCAGACCAACAGTTAGAATCTGAAATCTTGAGAACATAGCTTCCACAGATTCAGATTCCTCCATCTTGAAGGCTTCGTATTTCTGAATGAGCGCTAAGGCCTTTGTCTCCTTCACTTGGGAGTTTCCTTTATGCGTCATTTTTA